>OY728142.1:615652318-616902318 GCA_963277665.1 Viscum album
GTTCCCATTGGTGAAATGTTTTGATCCAGGATGGTACATTGATCCCTAATAGGTTTTCATAGGTTTACCAATGGATAATGATGACTCTGTTGGGTTGGATAACTCACAACTGGTTTAAAATGAATCAGAATCGATGAATTGCGTAGTGAATGCTTTGTCTGACCAGAGGGCTCGATCCCCTGGTCATGAGGGTCATCATTATTTCTTATCAAATATTAGGTATGAACATGTATATCCGTGAAAGGGAATCACGTGTAATGTGTTTCTTTCTTTTTTTCAAACATGTTCGGAGGTTTTTGAGGAATGGTTTGAAGAATGTAAATATTTTATTCTTGCTCATAGGATTATTCCAAAGAAGGAAAATTACTGAAGTATTGTAAATTTTATATAAGATATTATTTTTTATTTTGGAATTTGATGAATGGAATATCACATTAGTCGGTAATGGCTAATTTCAAATTGTCTTCTCATCGAGTGAAATAAAGGTGAAAGTGATGGGATTTAGTATTTTTTTCCTTGAGCAATGACTGTAGAATATACAAGATTAGGATCCATCATTGATTCGTTTTCTTTCTAGAAAATTGTTTTCCCAATATTCATTCATATTTTTGTCCAGATCTGGTGATTATGACAATCCCAGATACTTTTTGACAGTACCTTATCTAAGGAACTTCGCATAAAATATTATAGAGAAATAGAAAGTAAAAGGTATAAACGCATCACTATAATTTTTGTTAAATACGCTATTTGTTCACCCATTATTGATATTATAATTCTTTTTTCCACCCAATTTAAGAATGTTGTATAAAAAAATATGATAATGTTAATGATCTATGTATGGAATTGAAATGCATTAGAAATACTATTGAGAATTACCATAGGAATATATCATTATCTAAGTGCTAGAAACCTTTACACATAATTGGAAAATGAATGTTCAAAAAAAAGATGTGTGGACACATTGTAAACCATAATGAAAGATATGTGGGTGGGTATAATCCTCATAATAAGAATATGGGTACCTCTCATATAGTTCTCTTTTTTCCTAACAAGGTTCTTATTTAAGAGAAGGATGATTTTTAAGTGATGGTGACTCATCCAAATAAAATCCCTATAGCTTGCATATAAGTAAAGTATTTGGTTGACCTTGAGGGCCTTTGGATCCTAATTAATTTTTATATGTGTAATCACATGTCTTATACAAAGAATAGACAGATCAAGATGCCCCAGACAAAAAAAGTTTGAGATCCTAATGAATACTTTGATGACCTCTACTCAAGGTCTACCAATAATAAGGGGAAATACATTGAGGGATTGGATATTTTTAATAACAAATGAAATATAATAGCTACATGTATATGAGGTCATGATTCTTTTAATGGTCGAATGGATGGTCTTGTTCCTTCTGGTCTTCCAATTTAATATACCATTACAAGGCATGGGGGATCTCTCCAGAAACAAGATATTGGGTTCGGCATAGAAATGGTGATATCCAAACACAAGGGGAAATATAGTTTCTCCCCCAAAAGACAATGGAACACTCAAAAATAGATTTTACTGTGAAATAATTTTTTCGAAAAGGATTGAAAACATTAATAGATGAAGATGGTTTTGAAATGGCTCTCCCTCATAAATCTAGTGAATGTGTGCAAGTTTAAGAATCCCCTACTCAGGGCCCCTTTAGGTGTAATACCAAACTAAAATCCCCTCATGTAGCAATGTTGAGGATGTTAAGAATGTGTAATGGATTTATCCATACAACTTATCTAATATTTTGAAATATTAATATGGATATTTTAAAGAGGCTTCAGATAAGGTATGTAACATTTCATGGGAAATAAACTCTAATATCATTCATCCTAAGGACAAGGTAGATGAATTTCCACTTAAAGTACTCAGTAATGAGGTGAAAGATTTATTTTTTCATCACCTAATGACACTTATTCTACTATGGAGTCATATTGTTTCAGTAAAACAAGTTATTTAATTATGTAGATGTTGTTGTAAATAAATATTGTATATGTATTTAGAGATGAATGAGGGATATAATGTCAAGGTATACCATGGAAATTCAAAATCCTGTCCACACTGAAGTAATCATCTTAATAATCATTGGTTAAAGGTTATGTTCCCTGACAACTGGCCAAAACATGGTGTAGAGGACAACTACCAAAGGGAAGAGGGATACAAATTAGGAATTTAGGGTCTAGAAGAGAAGTGACTTTTTGTTTCTAGTTGATGAAATTTGTGCTCTGTTTTATCATCTCACTTTTTCAATTTATTTAATTTTAAAATAAATTTAGAATTCAGGGGTTTGGATTCTAAATGAATAATTGATCTATTTGGATATATATTTTTAATATAAATAATTATAGAAATGTATATAACGATATAAATATATATATAAATATTAATAAATAATTATAAATATATTTAAAAATATATTTTTCAGGAATATATTTATAAATTTTTATTTAAAATATTTATAAATTTATATAATAATAATTGTAAAAAAATATTTTTTTGATTTATTTATATAATAAAAACTAATAATTATATATTTCAATATTAATGATTATATAATTATTAAATATTTAAATATATACATATATTTTTATTTTTTTATAATTATAATAATAAATCATTTATTAGCGTTAACTATTTTGTGATGATACATATGGTTTTTATTGGGGATTATTTAGTGATGATAAAATGATTCTCTATCAGGGATAAAACAATTACTCCTAATAAAGGTGGATTTTATTATTATTATATTAATTATTATAAATATATATAATTATCAACAATAAAAAAGTTCTGATAATTATAGATTCTATCATCACTTATTAATTTATTAATGATTAGAGTTATCTATATCAGTGTTTTTTAAAGATATAATAAAACTATCCTTGTTCTATTTTAAAAACAATAATGAACTGATTTCATTCACGATATCTCAAGATTTCAACAGAATCAACTTACTATCAAATTTTCTCTTCCTTGATTCCATGATCTAATCAAGGACTGAAGGAATTCAATGTATGAATCTAGGCCCGAAAAAATCAAAGGCTGTAATGAAGGCTCAAATGAATCCCATCATTCAGGATATCTCCACTTTCTCATAGACCAATCTATGTTCCAAACAGAGGTATGTTATTTTCCCCTCTTCCCGGATCATTGATTTCATGTTTGGGTTATGTTTAATGTTCAATTTTTTAACTATGGTATATTTAATGAAATATTAATTGATTTTTAATTTATCAATGTGTGCAAGCCTTTAGGTTTTTTTAATCCTTGAACTCATTATTTCTGAAGTCTTTTTATCATCTACGATATTCGTAGGTAGGTGTATTTATGATTTCTCTATTCCCTAATTTGATTCATGTTTTTGGGATTTTTGAATTTTTTCACTAATATTATAATTGTTATTTTTTGTTTGATTGGATTTAAATATTCTTCATTCTCGATGTTTTAAAATATTATAATTTATTACCATTTCGGCCATTGTAGATTTAGACTTGATTTATTCTACACTCAATGAAAAAATTAAATTTTTGGGAAATAAAATATTTTTGATTTATTTAATTAAGTAATTAGGTGGATTTAGAATATTTTAGGATGTTTATAAAATCTATATGGGTTAAGAATGGGTTCATGACAATGATTAATTAGGTTTTACGTATTTGAGGTATTTTCTTATGGTTTATTTTTTTCTTATATTATTTATTTATTTCCAATGTAATTGATTTTTCATTTAAGGGTTTATAATTATTCAATTATGTATTGGTCTCTGTGTGTGTGTGCATATATATATTAGACTCATGCACGTATTTTCATGAAAAAATGGGAGTATTTATATTGAGAGATTTTTAGACACCCACATGTGTAAATCAATGTGTTTATAACATTTAAATAGAAATATAAAAATTTAAACATGTTGATAATTTTTTTTCTTATATTTGTTTTAAAATATGGTGTTTTAAATTAGTTTTTCTATTAAAAATGTTTTTGAGGTTACCATATTTCAAATAGGGTAAAAATTATTTTTTTCTAGATAGCTTTCAAATTGGGTTTCAAAGGGAGGAATCGTTTCAGTTATGTTCATAATAATGGGATTTTGTTATTAATGTAATGGATTATATTTGTGTGATTTTTTTTGTTGTCACATGGGACACCATAGATGTGATGGTCAATATATGGTTGGTGATTTATCTTAATTGAGGTATTATTTAGAGCTATTATTAGATTTTGAGAGGCATGGTTTTCATCATATTTTTTGGCCACATAGTCGGATAGTATTCTATGATATATTTAGTTACATTTAGAACCTATAGGATCATTCTTGATCCAAGTGATGTGGCTTGTACATTAGCTATTATATATATAAATATATATATATTACCCATATTATGTTTTTTGGAAAGTTGTCATAATCACCCAAATTTAATTTAATTTATTATATCATATATACATTAGTTACATATTGTGATATGATTAATTTGTTTATTTCATTTTAAATACATTTCATTATAATAGGATATTTTTTTCATATTTTCATTTGTTTAAAAAAATTAAAAAGGGATTTCAAAATGATTTTTTTAATACATAAGGAAAAAAATAAAGAAATTTATTTTTGGATGATTATTTTCATTTAAAATGAAAAATAAATAGTTTAATAAATTGTTAAAAATGATTGTTTAAAATTTTATACATTTATAATGTCTGATTTTTTAAAAAGGTCATTGTCAGATATTCATAAAAAATAAAAAATGTTCTCCTTATATATTTATGAGTAACATTAATGGTAATAGATAAATTGTATATTTTCTTTATATACACGATGGTTTTTTAAAAATATGTCCACCCATCTATATATCAATGTACATTTATTACTATTAAAAGAATTCATTGTGATTTTATCATTCTTTTCAGGAAACCCTAGGTTTGTTACTATTTATATGCCATTTCTTATTTATGGGATATGTATTGATTTTTATTTTTACTTACTATATGCTATGATAGGGGGATACATCATTAAAATGTACTAGAGGTGAGATGTGTATCATTAGTTATGTTATATAATTTATTTATAAATTGATCATGGTCATATTTTTTTTTCTCAAATCCACTTTTACTATTCCATGGGAAACCAAAGTAACAATGATAGTGATCTATTGTCTATCATAGTTTCTATTGGAAATGTTTTTTTTTCTTTTCACATAAAATTAGTTATGTTATATACATGTCTCTTATTATAAAATATTCAGGACATAATTGCATTATTTCATTTCAAATAGGATTGTTATTGATGGGAACCCTTAGGCTGTTGATTTAAATTGATTATATTTGATTTTATCACACCCTATGTTCTTGAGAAATTCCCATGATGAGTTGTTAATTGATGATATTATATTATATATCCAAACTAAAAAAAATCATACATTTTCTACATTTCATGGTCTCGTTGCAAAAATTTAATATTATTTACAGTTATTATAGATCATTTTTATACAGGGTATCATTTGATTTATCAACCGACATTAAATTATGGTCGAGTTGAATTTTTTTAGTAACATGTGTTTGATAAATGTTTTGAATGAATAAAATTAATTTTGATTTATTTTGATAGCTCTAAAACCCAAATATTTTATATTTTAATGTTTTTAACTTTTAAAAATATGATTTCATTAAATAGTTTGTAAAAAATGAATTCTTAAAAAAATTATAAATGAATTTATTTATTTATATCAATAAAACATTATTGATATTAATCATTGTTTTATTTTATTTTTGAAAATGATTTACCTTGGGATTTTAAAATGTGATAAATGTGTGATATTTCACAAAATTATATATTCCTTTGTTGAATCGTATTTTAGGTGCACATAAGAGTATTTTTTTAAAAAAAAAATTATTAATGAAATTTAATATAATATTTGGTGAAACCATAATAGGATTGTTTTTATCTCAAAAAATATATACGCAACATTATTGGTATATATATACTTTATCTGTTAATATATATTCTAATGTTATATTATAATGGTATAAAATATAGCACATAACTAAGTACATTAATGTCATTTAAAATCATTATCTAAAACTAAATTCGGGATTAATAAAAGTACCTAATATATCTTAACATAAATATTGACATGATTTTATATTTCATTATTCAAAAAATGTCTAAGTCATATTAAAATTTTGATTACATTATCCAAATAACGTGAGGTAACCATACACAAACATATGATTGCTACATTACATTATAGGTCATATAATGATTTGGATCTTTTATAATTTATAATCATGAACATATATAAATAAAATAATGAAAATAATTAAAGAACGTGTGTACAATAATTAATTTCATAGAAAAAGTAATTTTAAAACATGTAAACATGCCTGATAAAAAGTACACAACAAAAAATGAATAAATATATATTGTGAACAACACATATGATGTTGTTTTCATCTCACTAAACCAAATCTCTTGAAAATACATTATTTAGTCCTCCTTTAGATATATTTTTATTGAAAATGATGATCTTCACCTCTAAAAATATCGTCTCAGAATTCATAAAAAACTAAAATCATCCCACCACTTTGTAAACTCCCACTAGAATTAACAAACTGACATCTTGTTGTATAAACAAGGTTGGTTCCCTGCAAAACAAAAACAAAATCTGATATCATTTTCTCACACTGGGCACAATAGGTGCTATAATATGAATAGAACATAAATATACATTTAAATAATTGTTAATGGTTATTAAATAATATTAATAAAATTTAAGTTAATTCTAATAGTTTTTATATATAATGGGTTTCATATGATATTATTTTTTACGAAACTAATTCCTAAATTTTCACATGGAATATAAAAAGTGATTTCAATATGGGTTTTAAAATTAAAAAATGAATACTTAGGATTTTTAAAAGTTGCTTTAATATGGGAGGTGAATTTTTAAATTAATATGTAGAAATATTATTTTTTAAGGAATAACATTAATCATCATCATTTACATTTATTAAATAGTTATTATTGAATTTTTTTGGCTCTGTCTAATCCCTCTTATCTTCTTGACATGCACCTATGTTCATCAAACTACTATGATTAGTAGTAATCCAACACATTGTACCAATGATAATTTTGTATTAATATAGAGGATAAGACATTCCATAGTGGATTAATTTTTTTTAAAAATTATTTTACACATTTTCATCAATGCATAATTAATTAATTGAAAAAATCAAATATTGGGATAACCTTATTTGAATTATCTACCAAATACAACATTGATAATGAATATATTATGAAAAATAATTTATTTATTGTACAAACAGAATATTTAATGATCCTAATAAGATGTATATGAAGAAAATTTGTTTCATGTTAATTTTCTGACAAAATAGTATCATGTTGGAGTTATGAATTCATCATGTTTTCAGTAGATCATGCATATAACCCTTCCGAAATCTATTTATGTTGTTCACATTGTTTTTATTCCATAGAAATTAGTATAGAATTGTTTAGAAAGACATTTAAATGTCATTGAATAAATCATAGATAAAAATGTTGGACTAAGCATACGGAAATCGTAAACATGCATAGCGATTGAGATTGAACATTATTTTATAAATCAATTAATATGAATACTGGTGTATATGATGGTGGATATTACGTGGAAGAAGTGATGAAATTATACATAAACTTATAGATTTCTCATTGTTATTTTCGTAGATAAATATATATTATAAGAGGATATTGTATAATGGTTATATTACATACACAAAATTCTCAGTGATATTAAAATTATATAATTTGAAAACTGGCAGCAGAGTAACACCTTCTTATAGAACTACTTGTTATCTTGATTAATATGATACCATAATTAAATGAACATCCATCTCATAAATATTATCCTAAACTAATTCTATATTATTTGGCAATGGTCCCTACTAAATAAATTATTGTCCAAATGATTTAACATTGTTTCTCATGGACTATGAATCCCTTATAAAGTAGCCAATGTGTGGAATGGATTGGTACATGAATAATGAATCAAGTACATCAAAATATATATGGTATATTACAATAATTCAAATGTTTGAAATTCTATATGGATTTGAGGAAACTGAGGGACAATTGACATCACATGTAATTATTGCTATTAAATATGGGAAATTACATTATATAAAAGATTCTCCTTAGTGAAATAAAATTGATTACGAGTATCATGATTTTCAAAATGATCCATGAAAAATATATCTTGATTTATCTATCGATATAATAAATCCTTTTAGTGTACATAGTTGGTCATATATTACATGGAAAATCATGTTGGTATATTGTGACTTTCCTCCAGGGTTATGCATAAAGATAAAATCAATTATGTTGTCTCTACCTATATTAATTACAAGGAAAAACTATAATTATATTGATGTGTATTTGGATATATTGATCAAATTACTTAAATTGATGTTGGAATTTTTTTACAATGTACGATTTTCATATAAATGAATAATTAATTTTGACATCCATGTTGTACAGGATGATAAAAAACCTTCCTTCTTTTTAAAATTAGATTGGATCTACCATTAATGGAATGTTGGGGTTTAAAAATTGAGAATTATTCACAATCATATTTTGGTTAAAAAATTCCTATAATACAATGTTTTTTAGAAAATTTAAATTTTTACCTAAATAACTTGAATACTGATCATAGACGACATCATTTGATGTGAATACCAAACATGGAACTAAGTTTCCACCTCTAATGGGTGATAAACATTTTGATAAATTATAATATATTGAAATTATTTCAACTAAACCATTTTTGATACACCATCTAAAAACATTTTTCAAAAGGAGAACAATTTTCATTGATATGCATTAAACTAATTTATTAATGTTGATACATTTTCTTGATTTCATTCTTGTAGGGAAAAAGTTATTTTATATTGTTCCCAGAGAATTACATAAATTTTTTGGAAAAATCACATTGAATAAAGTCTAGGTTTGAAATGATTGGAAAGGGGATAAGGTAACAGTTGGCACTGGTGAAATATAAAAGGATAAATATTCATTTTCCAGCCTCTTACACTCTATTTATATATGAAAAAACAAAGATTTCCATTTTCCATAATAATGTATATATTCTATAGAGGTATTCTTGAAATATAAATATTGTAATTCAAATGACTAATTCTATGTTATATGGAGTAGAGTCCCCTTAATATCATTTTTAAAGCAATATTTGGTGCCCATTAATTTTATTTCATTTTTCCAAAAAATGTATTACATACATTAACCAGACTCCTATTATTTTTTAAATCCATATCGAATAAATGTATTGACCAAAAAATATTTCCAATAATGAATAAAGAGGTTGTAGTCATATTATGTGAATCTATGATGTTATACCAACCATAATTCTCTGATATAATAGACTAAATGATAGTTCAATTAGATAGAGAGTTTCAACTTTGTGGCCATATTAATTACAGATAGATATACCCCATTAAATGATATATGAATATTTGAAATGGTTATGTTAAGAATCCACAATAGTCTAAAGGATGTACTAAAAATGTTATGTTTATAAATAAGTTGTTGGAATTGTTATATATTACCTCTAATATATTGAAATAATTAGTGTCCTAATGTATCAACACTATAGGAGGCTTATAAGAAAAGGGATTTACCGATGATATGTGGTTGCAATTACCCTCATACAACAAGTGAAATTGAACTATTAAATTTTAAATAATTTTGATGATGTTTATCCATATGTCGATGAACACAAAACAACTCATATATATTTTAATTATTTAAGGGATGAGGGATGGATATTATACACACATAACCAATAGTTTATATTATATTTTTTACATCAAATTTACAAAGAGTTATCAATAAATATGAATTCAATTTTCCAAAAACATTGATGAACAAATGTGGTAGAAAATGAAAATGTTATATGTTACAATGTTTTTGTAATATATGGTTATATTTTCTACAAAAAATAACAAGATAAATTCATTATGATGAGAAAGAGTGGAGTTATTCTTGTTGCAAAAGTGATGCATAAATATGGCTCCATGTATATATATCAAATTTATGAGAATATGAAATATTTAATCATTATCGATCTAATATATGATTTGGATAATACAGCATATGAAATGATGATTTTATATTAAAAATGATGTGATAATTGGAGTGAATTAAATGTTGATGAAAGCTGCATCATAAAGGAAAATTTCAATATATAAGGGAAAAAATACGAGTCATTCATAATCTAATCACAAGTTGGGTAATTATGTTATGTCATAGATATAGAAACACATAATTGGACACATTTAAAACTGGAAACTACAACATCCTTTGGGTTAGATGAAAATACAATTGAGGATGGCCCATTCTTTAACAGACAATAACCAATTTATGATGATTGTAATGTAGACAATGTCTTATACATTAGAGTATTTAATGAAGATAATATTTAAATTCACGATATAGGGTCCAAATCCCTTCAACATTTAAATAAAAAAATTGAGTCTAATAAGAATGTTTAAAAAATTATTATGAAATTTTTTTCCTCATAATATTATATATTCTCTATTGTATTAAAATAATCTGAATTACTTTTTCACTATTAAGGAAGAGAATGTCTTCCTCATATGATAATGTTACAAATATCGTTGAATATCATACTATTGATGCATAGACTGTATAATTATAAATGGATTAATATACGGTTGAAAAAAACATAATAATGTAGAAGCATTGTGCTGAATAAAATTATCAAGGAAACATGCAAGGGTAAAAAATTTGAGGTTAGATGGAATCAGCCGGACCAACATGTTGACCCCAAAAAGTTAATGTTCATTAGATACATTGGGGTAACAATGAGTATTAATGTATAATTGATTTATATTTCTGGTTCAATGTATAGATTATAATGATGAAACCCTTTTAATTGATAGAATGCTAATGTTGCGATATACTTCCTCTATTTTACAAAAAAATACATAATGAATCATTTATTAAAATAATTATTCCCTAGAAGGATAATTTATTTTTGATATCATAGATAGCAAATGATTCATAATGGAAGTTTTAAAATCTTATAAAGGATTCTAGACTCTTCTTACAACATTATATATTTCGGATGCTGAGGGTAAATTAATGACCCATCCACAATTTAGATTTAAACATATTATAAAATAAAAAATAGGGAATTCATTCGTACGTCATCATGATGAGAAATAATTTATAAGGAATTGTGTTTGATATTATATTATTTGACATTTTAAATTTTATCCAATTTTATTCCAAATTTTTAATTCATGAAAAAATAGTTCTGAATGAATGAACATGCATCTAAACCAATGTACCCATATCACAATGTTAGAAGGGGTTATGATTTATTAAGTAAGTAATTGGTTTTCATTTTAAATAAATAACAATATTTTTATGTCATAAGAAATAATATTTTTTATAGTTTATATTTATTTTTATGAATCAACATTTGATTCCACTTACCTCCCACATCACACGTTTTTTAGGGGTTTCATGTAAATAATGATGGTGAACTAGTTGATGAAAATAGAAAAGAAGAATAAGAGACATATGTATATATGAAATAATTATAATAATTAATTATTATTTAAAATTTTATTCCATACAAATATATATTTTTTGTTCATATGTTTTTTTATGGTCTAGAAACAAGATTCAGTGGGGACTGTACTGGAAGAAAAACTAATTTCGATTGACTTAAAGTAGTGGGAAAAATATGATCTCATTAGAGGAGTTGGTTTTAGAGTGTCTCCAAGAATATATTTTGGAAATATTAAAACACAATAACATACATAAATGATAATTATATGATTTTATGAACTACATGATTTTTTCATGATATTATTTTTATGTCTAGTATCATAGTCCATTATATGACTAATTATCAAAGAGAACCGGTGGTGAAAAAAATGTCTGCACAGGATCAACCATTTGACCCCACTAAACTTGAGGCTATTCAGTATCCTAAAATACATACCTTACCATAGGAAATAAATTTTTTCATTACCCTCTCTCCTAAATATGAAATAAACAACATCATATTAATTTATTTTAAGAAAATCATAAAGGATTAATTGTTATCTGATTTCTATATGTCAATAACAATGCACCTCATTTTTGGGAGTTGTAGTGTGGTAAATATACTATGAGAAAATATATTAAGTAAATAACTCCAAAAATATTGCATTAGATTATAGACTTTAGTATCTTAAGGTTCGACTTCTAAATTTTCTATTCCACATGTTGACACAAATATTACAACGGTCAATGATGCTATTTGAATTTTCATAGAATGGACATATAATAATATATTGAGATTAGAGGTCTGTATTTAACAATATATTTCTAAAAACCTATAATAGTCAATGAAATTCTTCTAAAATTAGGTATGTTGATACAGATAGATAAAGAGACGGGGAAACGAATGATCGGATCAATACTGTCTAGTGAATCGACAAATATTTCAAAAGTAACTTCTGAGAGTACATTCTCCCGACCAGTTCCACATAATCATTTACTATCATTACACAATAATGAATATAAAACATTTAGAAATTAGAAATGTAATACATTACACATTTATAATAAATATTACTAACTATTATTACATACATATACGCTCTTCATTATATAAATGAGATTCCCAAGTTGGAATGGTTGGGGACATTATTATTGATTACATACACAAGGTACATATTCATTGTATGCTTGTATATATAGAAGTATAATATTTTAATATAATTTAATTACTATTCATTTTTTTATAGAAATTAATTTTACAATGATATAATGGTAAAATAGTGTGATGAATAATTTGGGTTTATTATTCATTGTATCATTTCTATAGAAAAAATATTTTTGGATGTGCAAAAAAACTAAAAAGAAGATAGATGAGATACTCAATTTATTAGAGAAAAAATAAACAAAAAATAGGCTCTTTTTTATTCCAAAACAAGTTGGGATAACTCTATGTAATCAAATAAAATGAAATATATTATTATTATTTTCAGAACGTATTTTTTTTCATAGGTGGCACTTGATGTTGATCACAATCAATATAAAATTAAAAATATTTATTTTCAAGATCCAATTCTTATATTTCAATCAAAATAACCAACCATTATTCATATTTTTAATTTTTTATAAAATAATATCAATATATTATAGAAAAAATTCTAATTATTTTTTAAAACAATGTTTTAATAATATATTTATTATAATAAAAGAATCTATAAATATATTCTAAATCATAGTATAATGTATGTAACAAAACAGAAAAATATTGTGAATTACATTGAATTGAAAATTATTTTTGTATATAAATAATGATTTAACTATAAAAAACATAATTAAAATTTATATATATTGGTCAATGTTTCTACAGTTTCTGTAATAAGACAATTGAAAATATTGGGGATATTATGTTTGAAAATTTATAGGAGAGCTCATAAACCATTGAAGGACTATAATCCTCATGCATCAAATTTATTAATGTAATTAAAACATAATTAAAAATATTTTTTAATGATATGTTTTTATATATTTTCGCAGTACTAAAAAGTTATTTCAAAACCACTATAGTAAAAAAAGGTGTAAATTTTTCAATAGAAGAGTGGGAAGAGTAAATGGTGTCATATTGTTTTCCAACTAAAAATTTATGTCATTAACTGCTATGATTTTGAACAAATACATGATTTCACCATAGAAATATATTTGGGGTGTGAAGAATCAGTATAATTATTCAAATATTTTATTATATATCTATTTCAGAAGGATATTTATAATTGAGTAATTAATTTGTTTTATAAATGAGTAAAAAATGGTATTAGAAAGTATATAGGCATATTGAAGAGGTGAATTCATACTACTTATGTAGTTAATATTTTCATCATTTTATCTACATATTTCATTAATTTTCTAATATTTTTTAGAATAAAATTAGATTAATTCCCCCTATTGAGTTCTATCATGGCTGGTGTGAAATTATAGATGAAATGAACAGTATAATGGTTTTGCATTGGGGGTGGTTAAATTATTTGGAAACATTAGTCATCAAGTAGATGCATGTCATAATATCACAAATTCATGTAAATTCTATAAAAGTGACACATCATTTTTACAGTAGTTAAATTAAATAAAACTAAAAAATTCTTGGGAATCAGCATGATATTAAATTAAAACATAAAACAATTATATCAAATAGAATATCTTAATCAATACATGATAAGAGGTGTTTTACATATCCTTTTTATTGATATATATGATTTTTCAATGAGCTCACCAACAAAATATGTGTTCATTATTTCTTCACAAACTAGAATGTGAACATTTATTATGTAAAATGATCCTTGTCTACAATATAATTAATAAACAACTAAACATAATTATTAATAAGAGATATGTTATAGTAGGGTTGTTCCCATTGTGAGGGAAAAATACATACGATGTTATGTTAGACATTATCATCACCCAGAATATTGAAAGGATATAATAATATCCATCACAATACAATAATACATAATTTATTCACAAGATATTAGTGTCACATAGATTCTATAAAGGGCTATACTGATGTTTAATATAGTCAAAATGGGTAAAAATTTATTGTATTTTAATATATGAATGTTGAGGGTTTTACAGTAATGGTTACTGTTTACTAGAAACAAATATTAGTATAAATTATTTTTTTGAATATTCTTGTAATATATAACGTGTTTTGATAATTTTTTATATAAAATGATAATTAAATATTTTATATATGATTTTTACATCAGCCTAAATAGATAAGAGTTTTGTTTAGAATTTGGTGTAATATGTGATTATTGTGTTTTTATAAAGTTGTGAAATAAACCATTTTGATGAGGTTAAGGTTTTATTTTTATAATTTTGGGTCATGTAAGATTGAAGAAAATGAATTTATTTTTTATTTGTTTGATCTAGAATAATTATATTACAGTTTAATGATCTATTACTATAACAGATTACTATTTAGATTATTTTCTCCAAATTTTATCTACTTTTTTATTTTCCACATTATTTTGTCTATCCCTTAATTTTTTTCTTAGAGATCATGATGAAATGTTTTTCCCACAGTTAAATAGATCATGAATGTATATAGAAATCATTAAAAAGTGAATTCCAACAATATTTTTAGTTTATTAATTCAACATCAAATCAACTATTTTTCCTGAACATTTCATTACATTTATTATCTAATAATAATTTATTTTTTAAATGATAATTTAAGAAGTCATAATTTTTCATTAAATATTTGGTAGTAATATAGAAAATAGAGAACATGTTTCTTATGGAGTAAAATTATTAGTATAATTGGGTTTCTCTCAAATAAAAATGAATCATTAATTTCTATTATGTCTAGGTGCAGGATACTGAATGAAGAAGAAACACATACTCAACCAGCCATAAATCAATCTAACACATAATGTTATTGGTATGACTCAAACATTATGTTTTTATATTGATATTTATATTTTATTCATAAGTATACTAAACATACTAATATAGGATTAATCACACTCCCCTCGATCCGAACTACTTTCACCTATATTTTTATTTGATCACTGCAATTTATTGAGTTAGAATACATCATAGATTGTTGGTTCATTTTGAATATTTTGAAAACTTCTTCTCTTGAACCGGATTTCCAATCATAATTATTGGATAATAAATTCATTTTTCATGAATGTAATGTATTGATTCATATTTTTTTATTTTACTGTTTTTAGAATTACTAAAATTATAATTTCATTCTTCTGCATGTTGATTATATTGTAAATGGTAGGGTTATTTGTTTGATGTTTCACATACTAATAAGAGACTAGACATTGTGGATGAAACTAATTTTGTGAAAATAAGGAATTGAGTCATTAATATATACCTATATCCATAAAAGGTTATTTAAACAGTACAATTTTTTATTTTTTACAACATTATTTCTTTTATTTGTAAGTTAATTTCCTTATCATTTTCAATGTAATAATTATTTATTTATTTCTCAGATCATTTGAGGTGTCATATTTTTTGTTTAAACCATTTGTAACAAGACATAAAATAGATAGAATTTTTTATGGAAGAGGAACCTATATGTTGGTTGAAACGTGAAGGGTTTGAGGTAGCATGTGATTTTCTCTTCTATAAAATGGAAAATATAACAACCATTATTTTTATATCATACTTAAACAAAATTTATTAAATAAATTTTCAATTTATAAAGCATAGAAGATTAAGATGTCTAGTGTTTTTGGGATTTGGAACATTACATAACCAAAAAAACATTAAATACACATATTTATTGAAAATGTCATTTATATGACCAAAACATTCCTTCATACTTAGCACAACATGGGATAACATGAAGACATACAAAAAAGGGGTGAGCTATATAGCCTAGCAAGGGAATAAACATGGAATAACACAGTGAATACAATAATTTTTATGCAATAAGAAAATAATTGGAGTGAAAGAGAAACATGAACATAAAGGCTTGATATAGCCTTACTATAAAAACATATAGCTGTTAAAAAACATTTAACGGTATAAGTGTGCTACATTGATTTCATTTCATGCGTAGGTGTGATAAATTGATCATAGAACATGTTTCGTTAAAAAGTATAATTTATTCCATGAAGAATAGATCTGGAATACATAAATTTAATTCCTCCCTCAAAAAGTACATGTGAATAAAGGTGAATACCATTAATAGAGAAATGTTTATGGTATTCACTCAAATGACGATTTTGGTATGGGAAAAATTTGTGTTACATCTACAACATAACAATATCATATAGAAATCCTAAAATGGGTTAATTAAAGATAAAATGTTCACTCATCATGTATACATGAAATGGACACTAAGAGGGACATGGAACATAATATCTCAACATATGTAATGGAATTTATATGCATAATATAAAATAGTTTCAAGAACCTAAATGAGGAGAGAGAAATACCTTACGGAATTTTGGCATGGTAATCAATGTACAAGGGAAGAATTAAAGAGAGAGAAATGGGTATATCATCATTTCAACATTAGGAGGGAAGAATAAGAGAGGTGTGAAATCTTACCCCAGAATTTATAATTTAATATAAAAGGGAAAAACAATATAAGGATACTTGGAAATAAATAAGCATGGAACAAAAGTGAGGATCCCTTACTTGAGTGTGCGACTTCAAGAGATTGAGGATGAGATTATTAAAAACATGGGGTGCCTTGAGAGGATTCCAGAGAGAGGATGGCTGAGTAAGGGCATGCTCCAAGGGTTTTGAGTAATTAAAAGTTTGATCTTTGATGGGTATAAATTGTAAAAGAGGGGGGAATTCATTAATATTTGACAAACATTGTTTTTGGAATCTATATTTTTAAATATCCAAAACCACAAATAAACCCATGGGTTTTGCCCACAGTTTTTTCCAAAGGGGAGTGGGAAACAATATAATATAAGGGAAATGTCCTATCATAGTTAAATATTTGGATTTCTTATGTGGAGGTAAGTTGTACTATCAAGAAAATCATTTTAAAATGATTAAATATTTTATAAGTCTTGGAGGGTTCACTAAGGCATCATAAAATAAATAAAAAAAATCAAAAATAACATTATTTTTAATTTAAAACATATATGGGATTTATTTACTTTTTATATAATTTTATTCCATCACTATTGGGTCATTATGATGTCATAAACCACATTATATATTTATATGGTATTTAATTTTTACCCAAAAATTTGATTGACTCAGAAAATTATGAAATATGCACCATTAGATTATTTTTAAATCCTAATTTAAAAAATAATATTAATTTAATATAAATAATTCCCTAAATATTTGAATTTATACTTTTAAAATAAAAACCCTCATTTATGGAAAATTGATAGGTTTTGACCGAAACAGTTTCTAAACCATAATAAAATTACATTTGACATCATTAATATTATATGATCCTTTATAATAATTTTATAATAATAATATTTATTTAAAATATTATTTATTCCAAAAATTAATTAATTAATCAAAATAAATTATTTAATTAAAAAATAATTTTTCTTAATATAAGAACAATATAATTCCTATCCAAATTCAATCAGAATAGTTTGTAGAGTAAAAATAATAATGAATATAATCACCACATATAATTAAAATGAGTGTTCTTAAGACACTATTGTAATAAAAATATAATTAAAATAATATTTTAATAAAATAATTTATATATTTCCGAAAAATACATTTCTACTATAAAAATCTTTATATTTTTAAGAAAAATTATTCTCATTTAGGAATTGATAGAATAATACTTTCATTTATTAAAGGGAATGCACAAAAAAAGTTACTACCATCTTGTTACATAACCCCTTATAAACCCTTCGTGAGACCTAATGCTAAGGTGTGTGATGGTGATAGGCTTTTTGGGTGGAAAAGATAACATCACTATGGTGGTAATATCAATTAACATGAACTTCTCCCACAGGTGATTCTGTTCAAGCATAACATGTTGATGCTCGAAATGGTCTTGGTCCAAAGAAAAACCCAGTGATTCTACCTCCTACATGAACTTTGACAAATGGTCATAGTAAGAATAAATTCTACTGGATAAGGTCATCAGTTATTTTTTCTATGTTAATTGTATCTGTTAGTGGTCTATCTTTATACTAATCTTGTGATCATTGTTCGATGTCTATATTATAAAAGGTAACAATTTTTCATGATATTTTAAAATCCAATAACATAAAACCAAGGAAGTGCATATGTTTTATAGAACCTTATTATATAATATGACATTTAATTAGATTAGGAGTAATTTTCATTAATAAAAAAATGAAGTTGTTATAATCTTCTTCACTTAAGATATTTCACCTCTTAAAATTTCTTTTTCCAATACTAAGATAGTTTAGGGTAACTCTTCTTAATCACTTCTTCTAATTACCACATTTCTTCTTCAAACTTTTGGGTTCTACACAACTCATTGATGAAGGGAATTGTCTTCTTTGGTACAACATTATCCCCATGATCTAATATCTTCACCTAATTCTCTTTATAGGAGAGATAATTTTCCAACGGTACCATCGATGGATTGAGTACATGTATAGGTCAGTAATGTAATTTCTCAAGAGTGATACATGGAAAAAATCATGTACTAGAGATAAGTTTGTTGGGGGTTATAGTCGATAGGCCATAACTCCAGTACTATCAATGATCTCAAAAGGGATGACGTACCATTGAATTTTTTTCCCTTCATCCCAAATCTCACAACTATCTTCCATGTTCATATGGAAAGGAATACTATGTACCCAAAATCAATCTCAAGGTCTCATCGAATATTGTAACTATATATCCTTTGTTGATTCTGAGATGTATTAATGTGTGTCTGATTGGTCATAAAATTCATTAACATTTTTTGACCATTTCTAGACCTAGGAGTTTTCTATCCCCAACTTCTTCCCAACATGCCAAGGTTCTACTCCTCATCTAGTAAAGTGCTTCATAAATAGAAATCTTTATGCTTGATTGGAATCTTCTATTGTAAGAGAACTCAACTAGGGGAATAGGTTGATCCCATTATCCTTTGAAGTACATTGAGCATGCTCTGAACATGTAGCTAGCTTTATGGATAGTCTACTAAGATTGACCATCAGTTTGAGGATGATAATCCATACTAAATATCATATTAATATTCAAAGCATTTGGGATAAACATTGAGAACATATAAGGGACTCATGGATCTCGATCGGAAATAGTAGACAGTGGTACTCAATGCTGCATTACCACTTCTGTAATTTATATCTGTGCCCATTTATCTAATGATAAATACTTTAGAATTGCAATGAAGTTTGAAATCAATTTTAGATGATCAATAATAACCCAGATTGAATTGTTTTTTTATACGTATTTGGATATCTAGTCACAAAGTCCATGGTTATGTTCTCTAATTTCCATATTGGTATGGGTAATAGTTTCATCATCCCCTTAGACTTGTACCTCTTAGCCTTCATTTACAGATAGACAATGGACTTTGATGTATACTCAGTGATACCCTTATGTATTTTATCCCACCATTAATTCTCTTGGAGACGTCAATACATCTTTATGTTTCCTAGGTGAATGAAGAAATTCAATCTATGGGCATCATCCAAAAGTTCATTCATTTACTACATACATGATAGAAAAGATAATCATGATCCAAATATCACAATTCGGTCTTCATTAAAATTGAAATATGAGGATTTCCATTTTAAGATTGTTTCTACTTTCTTCTAAATTCATACATCATCCTTTTGTGCATCTTTTAACCGTTCCAAAAAATATTGATGTTCAATAATTTATGTAAGTATTGATGATGTTCTCTTAATTTTTATTACCATTTCCATATTCATCATATCTAAGAATATTCGTTCCATTTAAATTCTCATCATTGATATAATTTCTGGGTCCTTTCAACATATATAATCCACCACATTGTCCGCTTTACCATGGTGGTAATGCATTGAGAAGTCTTAGTCATTGCTCAGATCTTACCATCTTTTTTGGTGCATGTTAAACTCTTTCTTTGTGAATATATATTATAATCCTTTGTGATCCGTATATATTTTAATCATCTCCATAAAGAGACAATGTCTTCATATTTTTAATGCGATGATTACTGTAGCAAACTCCAAATATTTTGTTGGATAGTTTTGGTCATGAAATTCAATTTCATAGAAGCCTGGGTAATGAATTTTTCATTTGTCATCAACACACATCTCATTACCATCTACAAAGCATCATTGAATACCACAAAAAAAGTTATCAACAGAGGGGTATTGTTAGCACGAGCATAGTGATTAGCCTCTTTTTCAAATACATAAATCTATCTTCAAATTCTTTAATCCATGAAAACATGAATCCGTTTCGATATATCTTGGTAAGAGGGTTTGACCATCAAGGGAAATTTCTATCAAATCATCAAAAACATCCATCTAACCCATGGAAGCTACAAATATCAATTATTGATGATTCCCACAACCATCCCTCAATTGAATTTTTCTTGGAGGGATCTATAGATATCTCATTGCTTGTGATTATTTGGACCAATAAAGAGAACTCATTTAACCAAAACTGACAGATGCTATAATTTTCATAGAGATTCTCCTTTTTCATGGTCTCTAGTATTGTTATTATATAATAGAAATCCTTCTCCTTGTTATTTGAGTATATTAGAATATTGTCTATAAATCCTCCCCCAAATTTTTTGAGGAAACCAATAAAGACTCTATTCATCAATTTCAAGTTGATTGATGGAGCATTATGAAGTCTGAAAGGCATTAGTTTTTATTCATTGTGCATGTAACTTATATGAAAAGAATATGCGGGGATATCCTCCTTATTAAACCTTACATGGTTGTTGACGCCGAAAAAAAGTCCATAAATCCCAGAGAAAGTTTCGAAATGATGAAGCAAAGTCATATTCGGAATCAGAGGCCCGATCTGGAGGCCTGGGATGTGGTGCGCGAAATAAAGAAGGATCCGCGCGAAAAAAATTTCTACGCGCATAGAATCATCGGGTTTCGCGAAATTGAGCCGATGTGGCGCGCAATATTTGCACACCCCGGTTATGCGTGGCGAGTTCTTGCGCGCCGACTGCGCTCAGCGAGAAGACATTCCTGTGCCGCCTGGATTTCGTGCTGGAGGTCGCCTATAAATAGAAGGTGACCCTGAATGGTTTGGGGTTGAGAAATTTGAAGCAACTCCCATGCGCGCAATTCAGCTCCCCCCGCACGCAAGATAATTTCTAGGTAAAACCCTCATTTCGCGCAACATTTACTTGGGGTTTGCCTTTACGCCCAAATCCACCGGCTTCATTGAATTTGCCCCCTTCCCGCGGTACCAGTCTTGCACATAATTCATGTCCCGTGCGCACAATACCTTGCTATGTGTGCAAAACCCTGCGCATAATTCCCTCTCCGCGCGCAATTCCCTTGCTCCAATTGCGCGTCGTCCCGGTGTTGTGTGCGCAAACCTTCCCTTTTGCGCGCAAAGCCCAGGACCCCTTACCTTGACGCCCCATGGCTGCCCCCTGCACCAGCACCTGATGTCTCCCCTCCTGGGCATGTGCACCATGGTTTATTTTCCCGTACGGCCTTCCAGGCACATGCGAAGTATCCTCAAGGTCCCTTGGGCCGTGTTTCCCGTTGCGTTCCGCATTGGCAGGCTAACGGCTATTGCTTCTTCACATAGCCACGCTAACATGGACCCCCCCGGGGGTTTGCCCTACGGCCCCCCTTCACCATGGCCTTGCCAATGCCTTCCCTCCCACAAGGGGTAGAGGGTGTTGGGCATGTATGCCCTAGGGGTGTGGAGAAAACCCACCTCGTCCAAGCTGCAGGACGTTAAACTGCTAAGCACCTCGTCCTTAACACAAGACGTTAAACTGTGGTCCGACCCCATGCTTCGCACGCAGGTTCCCCCAAGCTCGGCCATTCATTACGACCACTCATCTCCACGGGAATGGATTCTTCCTGATATGTAATGAGATCCTCCTTGTCGGAGTGGCGTTTGTCCGCGGGGGAAGGGCCGCCTCAGAGCGTAAGCCCCTAGCCTTTCTTGCGGATGATTTCACTCATGCATCTCCGTACTTCCCCCCTGCCAAGGCCAGTGGAGTCTTTTTCCCACTACGCTTTGTCGAAACACGGGCCTCCACCCCTGATTAAGCCACGGCACTAAGGGCCTCTAACCACGTGTAAGCCCCTATTTCCTCTTTGGGCTGCTCAACGCGTAAGCCCCATTCTTCTTCTCACGGAAGCACCCTTTGCGACGTGATCGTCTGGTCCCTGATACCTCTTGTTTCCCACACCGAGCATGACTCACGTGGGCTTAGAGCGTGCATCGACCATGACATCCTCCTATGGGCCACCCCAGAGTGTAAGCCCCATCCCAACGAACTATGTGGACTTTGATCTGTGCTAACGCACGGTACGTAGGGAGCCTCCACGAGGTTCAAGCCCACCACCCCGTCGTCCCGACCTCTCCATGTCGGCTCCCCGAACATCATGGGCCACCTCAGATTTTAAGCCCCAAACACCCCGTCCGGCATGACGTTAAACTATATTTCGTCCCGCATGACGTTAAACTGTATTCCGTCCCACAGGACGTTAAATTGTATTCCGTCCCATAGGACATTAAACTATATTCTATCCCACACGACATTAAATTGTATTCCGTCCCGCATGACGTTAAACTGTATCGCGTCCCGCATGACGTTACACTGTATCCCCTCCCTCTTGGGCCGTCTCAGAACGTAAGCCCCATGTCTCACTCCACCATCCATCCTAATCTTTACCCGGGCCACCACATCCCGGTGAGGTCATGGCACCCCATCCCACTCCATGACACCCGGGAAGCCGCCCACATGCTGGCCCAAACATCTGTGTTCCCCCCCTGGGGATCCTTCAACACAATCCATCTCTGCAAGACGTTAAACTCGCGACATACCTCGTGTTAAACATGGGAAGCTGAGGAAAACCTCAGATGGTACATATTCCCCGCTTTCGATGTGGGATGCCTCGGGCTTCCGCGCCCTCGAGAAGCCCTGTGATGTGGGACCAAAGACAGACATGCCGACGATGCCCCAAAGTGACCATTCTCCTCACCGAAGGTTGCCGCCCCAACAAGACACCTTGGAGAATCTTGACGGAAGAAGCGTAATTAACTGGCGTCCATGTAGATATGGCACCAGGAATGAGCTTCATGAACGCGTCTTTAATATATGAGGGAGACCCGGACTAGGTAATGAGCTCCGAGGAGGAATCTACGGAAGGAAGAACCGACATCCAATCATCCCAGTTTTGATCAAGGAGCAGAAGTCCCTGAACAAGGAACAGATGCTTCCCGCCTTTGGAAAGTGGGATTGTGGGGAACAAGTAGCGCGTCCTCCCCACATACGGATGCCCGCAAGCCGGAGAAAGCATCGGAAACAAAAAATGGTGAACCCAACGTAAAGATCTTCTCCTCAACACGGGGAATGATAGCCGTTGGGGCGTCAGATCAGCAAAAAATGGTGAACCCGACATGAAGCTCTTCTCCTCAACATGGGGAATGGTAGCCGTTGGGGTGTCAGATCCACAAAAAATGGTGAACCCGACGTGAAGCTCTTCTCCTCAACAAGGGGAATGGTAGCCGTTGGGGCATAGAAAAGAACAGCATGTCACTAGGTCCGGGTAACCCTCAACGGGACATGAACCCGCCAGGGGTCGAGGCCGTCAGGACGTTGACTACTCCGTTCTGTGACGTCGTCAGCATGGATCCCTCTGGCCGACCATGGAAGACGGAATGACGCTAGGCCTTGGTTGTTGATCTCATTTCGTATTGATACTATTTGGGTCATCTCCCTGTTTCCAGGAATTAGATCACTGCATTCGGAGCTCGATCGACACCTTCCCACCGGCGCAGGGGCAGGGGCAGTACCGACGCGGATACCCCGCGCGGTCCCACCGATTCCACGGTCGCTCCGACTTCGACCGTCGTAGCAGCCAGGTGCGTGCGCCCCCTCTCCCCGTCAGAAATCATCCAGCTGAGGGTGATCAATAACCTGGTTCGTAGGTATGGCGAGGAACTGGTCATCCCCACCAGGGGCATGGACCGCTTGGATCTATAGGCGGTCGCGCCTCACCGCCATCACCACCCTCGAGGGCCGCCCAGGGAGCTGCCGCTCCCCACGCCGACATTCAACTGCTTCGGGATCCTATCCCCGGAGCACATTGACACATCCCTCCCCTACGCTAATGAGGTGGGGGATGTCCGGGTCCACCCGATCGGCGATCCATCACAGGGGTTAACGACATGAACCCCCGCCAGGCTACGTCGATGCTGCCGCCTGACTCCCTGAGCCGAGGAGCATGCAATCTTCATGCTCGCACCGCCGGTTCTGGACCATCTGAATCGACGCCAACATCGGGCGCGAGCGGGAGAGAATGCCCGTCCTGGGGCTCCAGCATCATCAAACACTGTGTCCCAAGCCACTACTGATTCCTGTTACTAGATCCCCACGCATGTTGGGCAGGGGAAGCCGTGTGCCTGACTGGGATCGAAACCCGACCGCCCTGCAGGCAAGTTGGGTCGAATCTCCCGATCGTGGACATTGGCAGTGGCCACTACGGACCAATCCGCGGTAGTGCCTCTCACCATGTAAGCTCCTCTCGTTCCACCAATCTGGAAAGCCGAATGATTCTTCGTGACGGCTATGCTCCGGGTATTACTCCTTCCAGCGCCCATTGCTTGGGGTATGAGGTCACTCGCCCTACTGTCGGCCATGAGCATGGAGCCACTATGTATCTAGTCGCTCACTCACAAGGAGGTCCTCACCATGTCCTTTTCGACATCTGTCTCGGTGATCCTTGCACCCCAGCCTTCATTCCCCTCTGCCCCAGCTCTATTGTGGCCGGGGGACCCCATGACGGAAATCGTCCTTACCCTAAAGAGCTACCCAGGGGCAGGAAGGCCGGGCGTCGTCGCCGTAGGAATATTGTCAGGGGAGTCCGGACGGAAATCATACCAGTCCGTTTATCAGATTCTGAGGCAGAGTACGACTCGAAGACGGAACCTTCCCCCTAACTGGGGACGTGGCGTGTTAGTCTCGTACTCCCCGAATGCGTGATCTGTATGATTCCCTCCTGCCTTTGAACGAATATCCAGGAGGACGAGGACTTGGTGTACCGCCAGGGATCAAGCCTGAAGTTGCCACTTGACTCCTCAGAAGCACCTCCCGCCCCTGTTGGGGAGGGTGAGGAACCTTTCTGGGGACCGACGGAAGAATCGCGATGCGATACAACCTCGTAAAGAAATGGCTCTGTGACAGGGGGCCCATTCGCCGGCCCATCCTATCGCGACGTGGCATCCCGGGCACTGCAACCCCTAAAGGATGACCCGGGGATCGACAGCCAATCGGTATGTTCGCCGTATTCCCTGTTGGCCAGCCCACCGCCCTGACGTCCTGACTCGGTGCCATTGCCAATTCCCCGACTTTCCTCAGTGGACGAGCAGGGGAGGAAAGTTCCAGACCCCAAACCAGAGTCATGGAGCTTCTGGACTGTTCTTGCAGTGGGCCAGTTCCCTGAGAAGTTTTTGGTCAGTCGCAGAATCGGGTTTTGATGTGCCAGAGTCACTCACCCCGAGAGAGTTTGAATGATTCCACCATATTCATTGGGTGACTCATTCCCTCCTCCGCCATCAGTTATCACCTTAACCTGGGAGCCAAGCACATCTCTAGGAGATTGGTGAGCAGTGTCGCCGGGTCGACCTAGCAGCACTCCCCGCGGTCTGGCACCCCGAGTTGTTGGACCACCATGAGGCCCTTCAGCAACAATGCATCCAGAGTTTTCAAAGACTCCGCAGAGTTATTGAGGAGGCAACCCCCCACATGCACGTCCACGGGTGGGGGTAGTACGCTGCTCTCCTCTTCTGTGTGATCCGCCAACAGCCCGGTCCAATGGGCGGCCCTGAGGGAGCATCGCCAAGGGCAGTGGCAGTCAACATGGCTGACCTTTCAGATGAGGGAAACATTGTGGATCCCCTCGACGGGGACTCACCACCCGAGAAAAGGCCACTACTTGAACCATCTGGGAGGATTACTCGCCAACATAGGAGCATCCTTGGTCTGCCTGTACCCACGGAGGCACTGGCGCCGGGCCGAAACATCAGCAAGGTTAAAGAGCCCGTCGAGTATGTCAAACTCGCCGACCCGTCTGCCTCTGTGTAGAAGGTGGAGGAAGATCCCGAGAAGGCCACACTGTACCAACAGCTAGCTGAGCAAAAGGGGATGGTCAATGAGCTCCTGGCTGAATGCATTGCAGAGCGGCGGCCTGGCTACAACAACTCAAGACCAGGACAACAGGTGCAGGAGCATCTACCCCTTGTTGAGATCCCCCCGGGTAGTTGTGACCATGCCGTGTTCGCCTACATGGGAGACACTGGGGCCCATGGCAAGATGGCATGATATGTTTCGCCGAACCCTCACGAGAGGCGAGACAACCTGGGGGACCCTGCTCGGTTTCTTCCCGCCGCTCCGAGAGTCGCTCCGCCAGCTGCCCCGTGAGCCGCTGAGTGCCACTATCATATCGAAGAGCTTTGCAATGTTCTTGTGGTTAGAGATCCCTGTCAGGATAGGAATCCACATCCGGATGACCTGATGGAGGTACTCATCGCACACTTGGATGCCCTGGAAACTCGACAGGTGGCAATCCCACCAGATGGCTAGCTGTACCCCGCATGGGTGGATGACATGCCGGCCCCGCTGGGATATGGGTACCCTACTTTTTCCCCCTTTAACATGACCGAAGACTGGCCACAACACTTGGCCCACTTCAACTCGAGGATCGGGCCTATGTTAGGGACTCTGGCGTAGTAGGAGGCTGCCAAGCTCCGATGCTTCGTTCAAACATTGGAAGGACCAGCATTCGTTTGGTACAAATAGCTCCCTGTTGGATCTGTGACTAGCTAGGAGGACCTTCGCTGGAAATTCCTCTACTAGTTCAGTTCCATAACCCAGAAGACGAAAATTGCATACTTCTTCAGGTTCAAGCAAAGGCCCGACGAGCGAGTCGCCGAATTCGTCGCCCGGTGGAAGGGGCTCACGTACTCCCTTGACATGCAACTGACTCTGGATCAATTACTGACGATGTGTGTGGGGAACGTCAAGGCAGAGTTGGTTCCTTCCCTGATCAAGCAGAATTACCCTGGAGGGTTCCGGGACTTCTCAGATAAGGATCAGCGCCTCGAAGAATCCCTGCAACAGGCCAATCAAGCGCGCCCGCTGTCTCATGTAATCTCTGCAAGGAGAGCCGCCAGAGCCGAGCCCGCTGCTGTGGTGCAGATAGAGGCCCCCATAAATCTAGAGTTTCTGGCAGTGAGGACAGCTCAGCAGGCTCATAGGGGTCCACCACCACAGCCTCCGTCCCAGCAACGACCACCTCAAAATCGGCAGGTGCCTTCACGTAACGCACCGCCACCACCTAGGCGAGGTAATCCAGCTCCGCCTCCTTGGCCTGTTCATCCGGCCCCGGGCCATGGTCACCCCCCAAGAGTCACCATTCCAGATATATGGAATCGGGCTTACTCGTTTGGCAAGGCACAGGTCCCTGGTTATTTCCATAGCACCTTGGAGGAGAGGATCGTGCGACTTCCTGAGTGCCGGAAGCAAGAAAGGGCATGTATCACGGATCACCCTAACTACTGCCCTTATCACCGGATCCTGGGACACACCATCCAGCAATGCTATGTCTTTAAGGACTGGCTCCAAGACCAGATTGACAACAACATAGTCATGTTGGGCCCATCCCCGACCTAGGTGGCAGGTGTCTTCATGGGATCAGATGGCAGTAGTGAGAACGGGGATGGGTGGGAACAGGTTTCCGACCGTGGGTACCGGAAGTATAATTACTGTATGGCCCGCAGGATGGTCGCCCGTGCCCATGGCATCATCCGTGCCTGCTTGGATCGGCCAGAGCCCTCGGAGTCTGCGAGCGCCACCTTGGCATCGTCGTCCGAGCCTACTTCTCCCCAGAAGAGCAGAAGGCATCTCAAGAAGAAAGAACACACCCTGCTATTGCCGTCATCTTCTCACAAACTTAGTGATTTCATGCCCTTGGAAATGGGGATCCCTCCGAGACCCCGTACGGTAGTGGATGAATCCTCGAGTGAGAGCCTGAGGTATGATTTGGTTAACACCGTAGAGTTGGTAAATCACTTTTTGGCTCCCGACGATGAGGATCACCAGGTGGACCTCCCTAGAAGCCTCGGGTACACTTCGGTTAACACTATGGAGTTTGTAAATCCCTTTTTGGATCCCGACGATGAGGAGCGCCAGGTGGACCTCCCCGGAAGCCCGGGGTACGCTTCGGTTAACACTGTTGAGTTGGTAAATCCCTTTTTGGCTCCCGATGATGAGGAGAGCCAGGTGGACCTCCCCGAGAGCCCGGGGTATGCTTCGATTAACACTGTAGAGTTGGTAAATACCTTTTTGGCTCCCGACGATGAGGAGCGTTAGGTGGACCTCCCCGGAAGCCCGGGGTATACTTCGGTTAACACCATAGAGTTGGTAAATCCCTTTTTGGCTCCTTATGATGAGGAGCGCCAGGTGGACCACCCCAATGTCCCCAGCCATCGCCAACGTCGCCGGAGCCACGGCTACGTGAATCGCCGGGGAACTGTAGTCGTCACCTATAGTCAGGTCGTGCACACTACCGAGACTAGGCAGCAGGCCCGGTATAGAGAGCAGCACTCACGGCTCCCACACCCGGTGACCACAGGTTCGCTTCCACCACCGTTTGTGTTGCTGGATCGGGCGGAACCGCCTTGCCCACGTCGCAACCAGCCCAGCCCTTCCACTAGCCGACTATGGCCTCCCGGTCCTAGCATGATGGCCACCTCCCGGGCTTCAGCTGGTGAACAACGGGACGCGCCTAGTACCAGTCAGTCATCGGTCCCGCCAGCAGGGCCCGTCATGCCCCCAATCGCAGAGCGACCTCCTGTAAGCAGAAGCTCGCATTTGGCATGAAAGTATGATGTCTTGAAGCATCTGGCCAGCATTCCGGCAAGCCTTTCCATCCTTGAGGCCCTTCTCCTATCGTCATGAATGCGTGAGGCGTTTTCCGAGGCTCTAAGGAGCCCCCTCCAGTTTGAAGCAGAGGTCGCGGCCGCAGAAGCGTTCCACACCGACGTGATTGAGGATGCCGAATGTCAAGAAGGTATCTCATTCTATGGTGAAGATGAAGACTCTCCCAAACATGGCCACATCCGCCCGCTGTACATCACCGGCCAGTTCAATGGCATGGAAGTCCGTCGTTGTCCTGTTGACACGAGTTCTAGGATTAACATGATCCCAACCTGGACACTGTGAAAATTGGGGTTGTCTGATGATGATTTAACTCCCTCCGACCTCAGAATCCAGGGGTATGACAGGACCGAGAAAACTCCACTCGGCAAGATTCGTCTGAAGACCCAGTTCGGCGGCTTAATTGCCAATAATGAATTCATGGTTGTCTCTCAGGACACTTCCTACAACGCATTGATGGGAAGGTTGTGGCTCCATCTTCACACATTGGTTCCCTCATCATACCATCAGTGCCTCAAATGCTCCCTTAAGGGTTGAGTGGGTGTGCTCCAAGGAGATGCGTCTTCGTTTGCCTCTTGTGAAGCTCGTTACCTTGACGCTGACTATTACAAGAGCAAGGACAAGCAAATCCTGGTAGGTGAGGTTGAGTCCGCCGCTGTCGAGAGTGATCCCTGGGCAGGTTTGGATGACATATATGTCTTCCCAATCCATCAGTTAGAGGCCACGACTCCCGATATGGGAGAGTGCTTTGTTGTATCGGGTACCAGAGGAATGCATATTTTCGGGTCTAAGAGACGGCAGGAAATCACCTCGTACTCTTACACCAACCAGGCACAGGTGATACCCGAGCCTCCTACCCCTGTACGGTATCGGGACATTGGGATCATGGTAACGGTAGTACGTCATACGTGTCAATTTCGCCAAGCCGGGATCAACCGGCTCAAGCCAATGCATCACCACTACTTTGATGTCATAAAGCATGGCCCCTTGGGCCGCAGGACAGATGGGATTGGGTCAACCGCCTTCGTCGCCATGGTCTCTGCGGTGCATGAGTCTCCCGTCGTGACCACCTGTGCCACCCAAGACGGTGCCAACTCCCCATCATGGTTGAGTAGCCCCGAAATGGCTCCCCCCGTGGAAAACCCTTCCACAAGAGGAGAAGAATACATGGAAGATGCTCCTCCTTCCTTTGAGGAGGGCGTCTCTGCCACTGACGATGAGCTAGTACAGGTGAACCTTGGTAGTGAGGCGGACCTGAGACCCACCTTGGTCAGTGCCGTTATGCCTCCTGAGGAACGACAACAATACATAGACTTCTTCAGAAAGCACCGTGATGTGTTTTCCTAGAGTTATGATGAGATGTCGGGACTAGATCCCCAGGTATCCATCCACCGCCTTGGCCTCCTAGCAAACCATCGCGGGTTCAAGCAGCCTCCCAGAAGAATGCAGCCCCTTTACGGTGCCATGGTTGAGGCCGAATTTGATAAGCTCATTAAGGCCAACTTCGTCAAGGAAGTCCAGTACCCCAGGTGGTTATCCAACGTTGTGCCCTTCAGGAAGAAGAACGGGAAGATCAGGGTCTGCTTCAACTTCCGCGATCTTAATCTCCACTATACGAAGGATGACTTTTCCCTTCCCATGACAGAGCTGTTGATCGACGCAACGGCTGGGTTCCAAGCCCTCTCCCTCATGGATGCGTACTCTGGGTATAACCAGATCTGGATGGCCCCCGAGGATGAAGAGTTCACTACCTTCAGGGCCCCCCAGGGCACTTTCTGCTATCGGGTTATGCCCTTTGGCCTGAAGAACGCGGGTGCCACCTATCAACGGGCAATGCACTGCATATTCAAGCTGATCCTCGGGATGCCGGTGGAGTGCTACGTAGATGACTTGGTGGTTAAATCTCGTCAGTGTCGGGACCATCTCAAAGACCTTGAGAAAGTGTTCTGTTAGCTCTGTTCTTGCCACTTGAAGATGAACCCGTTGGAGTGTGCCTTCGGGGTCACCTCCGAAAGGTTTCTTGGATGCATCTTCTGGTATCGAGGTATCAAGATCGACCCCAAGAAGATCAAGGCCATTAGTAAAATGCCTCCCCCAAATAATATTCGAGAGCTTCAAGGCCTCCAAGTCCACTTAGCCTATATACGATGATTCATTGTGAATCTGGTCGGCATGTGTAATCCCTTTTCTCGGCTCGTGGAGAAAGGTGCTGCCTATGGGTGGGATGAAGAGTGTCAGACCGCTTTTGAGGAAATCAAGAAGTATCTACTTAAACCTCTAGTCCTGATGCCACCCATTCCCGGAAAGCCAATGTTCCTTTACGTGACCGCCCTGGAGCGGTCCCTCGGCGCCCTTCTCGCCCAGAAGAACAACAAGGGAATAGATAATATCTTCTACTACCTCAGCTGCATGCTCCTCGACATGGAAATTAGATATTCTCCCATCGATAAGAGCTTCCTAGCGCTCGTATTTGCGTTACAGAAATTGCGGCACTATTTGCCGCACCACGAGGTACAGCTGGTCTCTCGAGTAGACCCGTTGAAATACATCCTGAGTTGGCCTATGTTGACCGGCCAATTGGCACGCTGGGCGGTGATCCTCCAGCAGTTCGACATTAGGTTCGTGCCTCAGAAGGCCGTCAAAGGACAGGCATTGGCGGACTTCTTAGATGCCCACCCAACCTCTGCAGATCAGCCACTGGATTTGGGATTTTTCCTTATGAGATAATCCTCTCAGTCGGTCACGCCACCCCATGCTGGCAGATGCACTTTGATGGTGCCTCCCGAAGCCCTACCGATAGAAGGATCAACAATCCTAGGCTTAATAGAGTGGGCCTGGGTATCGTCTTGATCACCCTGGAGCAACCCGTTCTGCCATATTCTTTCTTGTTGTTAGAAGGCTACACCAACAATGAGGCTGAATGTCATGCCCTCATCACTGGCCTCGAGTTGGCTCTGGAGGTTAACGTACCCCACCGATATGTAAAAGGTGACTCTGATCTAGTCATCAAGCAGGTTAACAGTGACTACGCTATCAAGAAGCCAGAACTCATGTCGTTGCTGGAGTGCACCCTCCATCTAATGGCTAAGTTCCCCTCCTGACCCGATGTCGTTCACGTTCCCCGGTCGTAGAACTGTAGAGCAGATGCTTTGGCCAGCCTGGCCGCATCACTCGTGGAGCAAGAACAGGATGACCTAATCATCCACATGGCACACTGAAGAGTCATTTCTCCTGTTATCCCGGAGGATGATCGCGGCCCGCGAGTGAACCATCTCACCACTGGTGCCCCCACGTCAGGACCCCACGGGGATTCAGGCATGGTGATTGAGATAGATCCTGATTGGAGGATACCCTTGGTTGAATATCTCCGGCACGACAATCTTTCGATGGACCGAGTAGAGCGGGAACGAATCTGGCGCCGCGCGCCGTAGTTGACCCTCCAGAGCGGTCCCAGCCGTGAGCATCTCCTTTACAGGCGTGGTTTTTATGGTGTTCTCCTCTGTTGTCTTCAAAGAGTGGAGATCCCACAGGTCATGCAGGAAGTGCATGCTAGTTCTTGTGGCGCCCACCAGGTCGGGTCGATGTTGTCCCACCAGATTCTGAGATTGGGATACTTCTGGCCCTCCATGATGCACGACTGCATCGAGTAGGCCAAGAGGTGTCATGTGTTCCAAGTTCATGATAACTTTGTGAATTAGCCACCGGAGCCTCTCCATACTACCATGTATTCTTGGCCCTTTGTAGTCTTGGGGTTGGATGTCGTAGGGCCTTACCCACCTACGACGGCCCGCCAGTGCCGGTTCATCTTAACTGCTATAGATTTCTTCTCAAAGTGGGCATAGGTAGCCCTGATCAGGGAATTCAAGGCTAGTTCTATCACCGACTTCGTGAGATCCAATATCATTCACCGGTTTGGAATACCTCACGCTATCCTCACGGATAACGGAACCAACTTCCGAGCGGCCGAGCTGAAGATATTGTACGCCAAGTACAACATTGGCTCTAACCACACCTCCTGCTATCATGCGTAGGAGAATGGATAGATTGAGGCATTTAACAAAACCCTCTCTAACATTCTGCAAAACAATGGTTGGTCATAACAAGAAAAGTGGTCGAGACAAGATCCCCAACGCCCTCTGGGATTATGTGATGACGAATCGCAATTCCACCCAGGTGACTCCGTATTCCCTAGTATACAGAGCTGAGGCCATCCTTCCCATCGAGGTCCAGCTGCCCTCATTGTGCACAGCGGTCTACGACCAGCAAGCGCCAGACAGAGTTTCCGAGATCTGTCTAGCCGAACTGGAAGCACTGGATGGAAGAAGGCATCACACTTTACATAACTTTGAAAGGCATCAGATCATGATGGCTCGAGCTTCCGATACAAAGGTTTGCCTCCGCTGCTTCCTACAAGGTGACTTGGTGGTGGCTTTTAGAGCACCAATGATTCCCGGCAGGAAGCCACCCAAGTTGGAGCCCAAGTGGGAGGGGCCTTTTATTGTCCACAAGGTCTATCCAAATGGTGCATATTCCCTGGTGACTATGGATGGTGAGTGTATCAGTCCTAAAAACGACGCCAGGTTCCTCACGAAGTACTTTTCCTAACTGTATGGTCGTGCATGACCTTAAACTGTATGGTCCTGCATGACCTTAAACTATATTGTCCTGCATGACCTTAAACTATATGGTCTTGCATGCCCTTAAACTGTATGGTCCTGCATGACTTTAAACTGTATATTCATGCATGAACTTAAATTGTATGGTACTGCATGACCTTAAATTTTATGGTCCAGCACGACCTTAAACTACACTTTTCCCTACATCTGGGCCTCATGGTCTGAGCTTTATGACCTAAAACCAAGATCCTTATTTCGTCCAACATGATGTTAAACTATATTTCCAGAACTACGTCTAGCTTGATTCCCATCCTAATGGGATATGTAGGAACACCCAGACCTTTCGTCTTTGGGTCCAACTTGAGGACCGCAGTCGCGCCTATTTCTCCTTTGGGACCTTCAACATAGGATCGTGTGGCGTGGTGTGAGATCATGTCCCCATTCACACTGGGTTTGCAATAGCTGCACCACGTGCACCCTGTCCTCAGGGTTTAGCCCTCCTCTGTCCAATGGCATTAAAATAAGCACGCTTTCAAGAACTACATGTGGCTTGATTCACATCCTTATGGGATACGTAGGACCGCATGAACTCCTAGATGTCAGGTCCAGCCCCATCTCTTAAGAGATCCCATGATCTTCTGGTCCCCATGGTGTTTGGCATTACGCCCCCTCTTTCGCCCAGGGATCCGCCATCTTTTGGCCGCTCTTGGACTTAGGCCTCTAACCCTTTCCAGTGGTCTGCTGATGTGCTCAAGGCACTCTTTTCTAGAACTTGGAGTGCCATATTCGACTTAGGAAAGTTCCATCCACTTGCCAAGCTTTTTGTTCCCCTTTATTCGGGCCCCCGTCATCCTTCACACCCGGAGGGACCCCCAAGAACGACCTGGATACAATGCCCAAGGGCTCTCCTACCATCATGGTCCAACGCCCTCGAGGGTTTCATACAACAAATTGATACGAATACCACGTTGCCAACATGGTCAGTGGTTGATGCTCATTTGTTTGTCCCCATGGCTAACACGATAGGATGCTGTGTTGCGAACATGGTCAGCAGTAATCCTCAGTCGTCACGCCGGCTTCCCCAGGCCCTGAATGTTGGTTGCATGATTCATGTCATGTTCCGCCCTACTGTTTCAAGGTGGAATCTCGATAATTCCTGTACTAACCCTTAGTACACCCTGGCACATCAGACAGACCAAGCTGCGTAACGGTTTCTCTCGGGGTCCCGTGATCTGAGCGCTAGAGTATGTGCTCGGGTTTCTTCATTATGGGTTGCATGTAGCTTGACCCTCATCCCCTTGGGGAATGAGGAGTCACCCAGACATTGCGTTTCGGGCCCAGCATAGATAAGAGCTAGCATCTCATGCCCCTCCCTGATTGTTGAAGCCTCGTAGGCCCCTTTGGTCCGAGGCTCCTCTCTCGGATGGTCCAAACCATATGACCTTAAACCGTGTTGATGGTCCAAACCATATGACCTTAAAATATGTTGTTGGTTCAAACCATATGTCCTTAAACTGTGTTGTTGGTCCAAACCATATGACCTTAAAATGTGTTGTTTGTCCAAACCATATGACCTTAAACTGTGTTGTTGGTCCAAACCATATGACCTTAAATTGTGTTGTTGGTCCAAACCATATGACCTTAAACTGTGTGCCGGTCCAAACCATACGACCTTAAAACTATGTTGTTGGTCCTATGACACGACCCTAAACTGTGACATTATCATCTTGGCCGCAAGATGAAAAACGGCACTACATTGTGATGACCTCGTTGTAGAGGACATCATGTTGGGAATTGGTCATGTTCCATGCCATTTGTCAACGCCTGTCATGGCTTGATTCTTGTGGTGACACCATGGACGACTACTCTAGGCCTTTCGCTTCAAAAAAAAACCACACACCTTAAAGGAAAAACATGATTTATCAAATTCCGCTTCTTTTAGTGCAAGGGCCACACCCGCACTCCCCTGGAACTGGTATCTTTCCATGTCACATTTCAGAACAATGTACGGATTGATTCTCATCCTTATGAGATTCGTAGGAGTGCCTAGGGCACTTCCCCGCGGGCCCATCCAACCTACCTTCGTGCTCGGTCCCTCGACTCAATCATTTCCCCGAAGAGCACATGGTAAGAATGGATTAGGTCCTCATTAACGTCGGGTTGTGTAACTGCTTTTCCATGTGTCTGTTTCTCCCTTTTCCCACCTAATGGTCCGAGGTCTAAGGCCTAAAACAAAGATCCTCATGGTCCGAGCTCTAAGTCCTAAAACTAAGATCCTCATGGTCCGAGCTCTAAGACCTAAAACTAAGATCCTCATGGTCCGAGCTCTAAGACCTAAAACTAAGATCCTCATGGTCCGAGCTCTAAGACCTAAAACTAAGATCCATGTTTCGTCCAACAAGACGTTAAACTATATTCCATTCCACATGACATTAAACTATATTTTATCCTACACGACGTTAAACTGTATTATGTCCTGCATGACGTTAAACTTTATTTCGTCCCGCATGACGTTAAACTATATTCCGTCCCGCATGACGTTAAACTCTATTTCAAGAACTACGTGTGGCTTGCTTCTCATCCTAATGAGATATGTAGGACCGCCCAGACATTTCTTCTTGGGTCCAGCCCCAGGGATTACTGAACCTTGTCCTTCCATATTTTCGGCCCCTCGGCCCGACTTCATGGGGAGTGGTGTAATCAGAACATCTATCCCGAGCAGGTTCGGGATGCCCCATGTTAATAACGGGAAGCGGCAGTTCTCTCTCCAAAGAGGTCCTTCCTGGAAATTGGGATGACCCGTGATCAGGTCGGTATATCCGCCTAATGCGCCTTCGCCATGGTGGCGCAATTTCAGGAGTTTTGGCCTCTGTTCGAACAAACCACCACTCCACCTTCCATGCTTTGCGTCCCCCTTATTCGGCACCTCATTTCCTTTCATGTTTGACTGGACCCCCTAACAGTATGGATGCTCGACCAATGGTCCGCCTACTGTCCTGGGCCAACATTCCGGAGAACTGGTAATGTTTTAAGGGACCCCCTAATAGTATGGATGACAAACCTGTGGTCTGCCTATTATCCTAGGCCAATATTCCGGGAAACTGACCGACGATATTTGAGTTAGGCCCCATGTTTCGAACATGGTCAGCGGTCAGCCCCCATTTATTGCCCACATTCTAGGCCAACATGATATGGATGATGTGTTTCTGCCACGGTTGACAGTTATCCTCCATGGTTGCGCCCCATTGGGTTCCGAATTTGGGAAGCGTGATTCACCCTTCCTCTCCATCCCCTTGTGTTTGGATGGATTTCAATGCCCCCGGCATTGCCCCGCTCACGTGTAAAGGCACATTGAGGAGTCGACACATCAATCGGCCTGGGGTCTCCTCAGAAGTCCAGGCCCAATTTTGGACGCCTGATGCTTGGTCAATGCCCCACAGTTGAACGAAATGATGGTACGAGCATCTTCTACTTCTTGCGTTGGGCACGACCCACAGGAGCTTAGGGATGAGTTGTTATCCATTTCGGAACTATGGTTGAGAAAATTGAACAAAGGGTAAAAATGAGTGGATTTGGCCATATATTGGATTGAGACGATGAGCAGTACAAGCAAAATGTTCATGAGATGGCCAAAACAAGCCCTTAGGGATCAAAATTCTGAAGTAATCTTTCCAGCGCTGCTACCCTCTGGCTGGTAGCCTCCAGGACCGCTTCTCGCTCTTTGAAGACTCTCTCCTCATCGGCCACCATAGAACGCAGCTCTCTAGCCCTATCTTGTGCATGCGCCCACTTGGTTTGATGTACGGTCATCTGGTGACTCTCCTCCACCAGTTGATCATGCACATCAGCCAGATGGGCCATTAGTTGCTCCACGAGCTCAGAGCATGTTGCGATGAAGGCCTCCTTATCTGCCGCCTGCCCTTCGAGGTGCCGGGCTTCTTGCTCCGCCTTCAGCAGCGCTTGAGCGCTCGCCGATCCTTCCCGGCACTGGGAAATGTCGGTGCGCCAGATTCTCTTGCGCATCTTCTCGTTCATGTAATCACGGACCATCAGATGAAGGCGCTGAGCGTCAGCCCCTCCGGCGCACAAGAAGCGCAGCAAGGTCTGAAGTGATCCCATCCTCCTCAGCCAATCCGACTGGGGCTTCCTGAGGAAGCGCTGGATACACTTCCACCCATTGCATCGTGTCATCCAGCTCTCCTTGGGGGCCTCTGAGTCTGAGTCATCTATCTCCTCAGGGTCAGTGGGTCGGTATATGGGAAAGGCTTCCAGCAGATCAGCAGCAGGATCCGCCCCAGGGATGTCTTCGTGAGGAACAGAATCCTCGACGTTTGGGCGGCCTTCTCTCTCCCCATAAGCAATGATGCCTCCACCAGCTTCTGACCATGTTTCCAGAACAGCACCGCTGATGTCCGTCGCCCCCTTTTCATCAATTTTCGGGGCCGACTCAGTGTAGAGAGCATGTTCCAAGCGAGGTTGTATGTCCGACGCTGGTCCACTCGCGGATGGCCCAGGCTCCGCAGCCTAATGTGCCTCCAGTATTGATATCATTGCGCAAGGCATACGTTGGTCAGACGAAGTCTTTGTATGACATTCACTAGTAGTGAAGCATGAGAATTACAGGAATCTAGAGTGTCGGTCCCCAGTGTTTTGGCCGCTGTAGGAGCCACCGTAAGGGGAGACCCCTCTGCGATTGTTAATTTAATGATGGGTGTCGGATCCCCATCATGTCCCACTGATTCCTCTCCTACCTCCTCTGGTGGGGACGCCCATCGAATGCTCAGCTGCTCCTGAGTAGGATGGGGTAGTGAGTTAGAAGTTGTAAAGTAGAATGGATGAATGAGGGAAACGAATGAAGACAGAGACAAACCTCGAGAATCTCAGTTATGTTGAGATCAGAGTCGAAAATCTCGCAGCTCTCTCAGAGACTCCCTTGGTAGGTCGCCCCTTGCGATCCCTCACCTTTGACCACCTCTTCTTCATCTTCTCCCTCGCCTTCAACCTCTCTGGTTTCCTCCTCCCCCTCCGACTCCTCGTCACTATCGCCTTCTCCCAGCGACATCACTTCAGGATCATGCTCCAGGACGAGCATCACATTCACTAGGAAAGGGGGCTCCGCACGCCACCCCCTTTGGTGTGCGTATGCATCCATGGCCGTTAGATAAGCATGACACCAATGGAATTTTACTCGGTCGGTAATTCAAACGAGCCCGACCTCTGGCAGTTGGATCCCGTTTTGTATTGTCTTTTTCCAGATGGCTTCGACGCTCAGCGATTGTCGTAGGGTCATCCACGCCGACCACAGTGCCAGGAGAATTGCCTCTTGGGAAGGTACGAGTAGATATCTTATCTTCTTCCAGGGCAGTTCCCTGGGTGCCTCATGTTACCCCCCCTGCGGGTAATGAGGATGTGGCAGCACCATGTGATGTTCCCACTGCCGAAGTCCCGGCCTGCGCAGGCCTCGCTACCTGACGCATCCCTGGTTTCCCGCTTCCGATGGCGTCGTTCCTTCTTTCCCGTCGCCCGGTTTCCAAGCGAGTAACCTCGAGGTGCCGGACGCGCTTTCGTAATAGCCCCTCAGGGTACGCAATGGTCTAGTGTCCGGCGTACTTGGTTGCTAGGCTGACATCGTCCCCGTTGGGAGGAAGAGTAATGACATCGCTAGAGCCGAAGGAGGTAAAAATCAACCACATCTGGCATAGGACGCATGGATTATTCTCCTGCCAGACAGCCGTGAATACCTTCTTCGGCATTCGTTGGAGGCACCCAAACAGCCTGGCGAATCAGGATGGCACGTAAGGCTCGCAGATCACCTTCTCGTCGATCCGAGCCACAAGCACCCCGCCTCGAATGCTCTGGAAGTATTCCTGATGTTCTAGAGAGCCTCGCCCATTGTCCACAATTTGCCCGACTGGGGTGGGAAACGGGCTGAAGTTGAAGTTGTCATGGTTGCCGATGCGGATCCTCACGCCCTCCACATTGAGCGTCAGTGGTGCCACTCCTGTGATGTTTAGCAAGGACGGTCACAAGTCATTTCCCGGAGGACGTACGGTTTTTGGGAAAGTATACCCGCCAAGATGAGCTGCCACCCAGCCATGGAAGATCCTGAAGGGACCACATACTCTCCGAGGCGACCCCCCTCATGAGATGCACCCGAGGATGGTATACAGCTTGGCCAGCACGGGGACGCCCATGTTGAACCATTTGTTGGAGGCCATGGAGCCCACCATCACCAAAGTAGCTGGACGGACGCCCATTCTCGCGTCCCGCACCGGCACGAGCCACCCGCTCAAGAAGGCGGCAAGGAACCCAGCATACCGGACGTTCGGGTCTCGGGCCTCAATGAAGCGGTAGCCCCATGATTGGTATTGCCCCGCCTACAGGTTCTTCTAGTATGACCCGTCCTTTCTCCACTGTGTCGCGGCTGGGCATCATTTTCCCCATCCCGGCATCTTGACGGTGGGATCCTTCTCCAGAAATAGGCTGAACCAGCCCTTGTAGGCGATGTCCTTCAGGAGTTCCTTAACCCCCAGCCTCTCCTTGGCCTGCTGCAGCAGGTGCCACGTCAGCATAGGCGTCCACGACCTGTCTCCCCAGTTGATCTTTGGAGGAACGAACTCGTCGTATTGGTAACCCTCCAGTGGGATACCTCTAATGCAGTAAACATCCCAGAGACTGATGTCGACTTCCCCATGATTAAGGTGGAACATGTTGGTGTCAGGAGACCACCGGGTGAATAGCTCCGGTCCAAGTTTAGGATGGTGGTGGAAATGGAACTGCGATGTCCATACAGGCTCGAACAGGCCGATATACCATAGTTCGTCCCCAAACTGGTCACAGGTATGGCGAACCCAGAACGCCCAGGCCCATTCCCTGGTGATGTTGCCCTCGGACCGCAGGTCCCAATCCTTCATCCATCCCATCAAGTCATTTGTGATGCTCTGACGAAAAGTGCTTGCGTAGAGGGCCGGAGAATCCTCTGCCAAAGGCACATCCCTGGTAATGGTCCTAGTCCTTGGGTCCAGGACATAAACATCCATATGTCTAGTTTCCCTGGTAGGATGGCCGTTTTTGGTGATGTTGTAGCGAAGAAGATCGTCCTCCCGAGTCACCCAAGACCACGGCGTGTCCACTTCGAAGCCTGTGAGTGGCACCTCCTCCAGGATGCCAAAATTCCAGAGTTGGAGGATGTTGGACAAGGGATGTGACTTCTGGGCCAGAGACAGCAGGTTGAACAAGGTCAGATTGTTGGAGACAATCACCTTGGTGCCGTAAACCTCCTCATTCGCCGCCTTCTCTGTTCTATGGGCAGCAGCTTCCCCCTCATCAACTCGGTTTACAGCCATCCTGACTCTTTCGGGAGTTGGGTGAAATCAGGATGCAGGGCGCGGAATCGGGGAGTTCGGCGCAAAATCTGAAGGGGTTGCGTGAAATCTTGGAGATGAGCGCACAATCGGCACGAGAAGCGCGGAAAAGCCCGAACAGGCGTGAAATCACTGCCAAATTTTGGATGGAATTCCGCACTGCCAGTGCATTATTACGCGCAGCCGTGGAAGCGATTCCGTGCACGAGAGCGATGAGCTTATCACGCGGAAATGGCGGAAGTACGAATTTGGGACCCAGCGCCCCTTTTTATAGGCGAGGCCTAGGTTCCGCGCCATGCGGGAAGAGGATTCCGTGCTCGTCTGTAGGATTTGTGAAGCCCATCAGAATTTTGCACGCAACTTGACCAAGAGGCTCAGCACTTTTGCGTTTCGGCGTTTCCCTTGGAATCTGATCGTTGCGACCTCTCGCTGATCCAATTCTGGGGGGGGGGAATTTGTTGACGCTGAAAAAAAGTCCATAAGTCCCAGATGAAGTTTCGAAATGACGAAGCGAAGTCATATTCGGAATCAGAGGCCCAATCCGGAGGCCCGGGATGTGGTGTGCGAAAGAAAGGAGGATCCGTGCGAAAAATTGTTCTGCGTGCATAGAATCACCGGGTTTCATGAAATTGAGCTGATGTGGCACACAATCTTTGCGCGCCCCAATTCTGCGCGGTGTGTTTTTGCGCGCCGACTGCGCTCAGTGCGAAGACATTCACGCACCGCCTGGATTCCGCGCCGGAGGTCGCCTATAAATAGAAGGTGACCACAAACGGTTTGGGGGTTGAGGAATCCGAAGCGAGTCTCGTGTGTGCACTTCAACTCCCCCCGCGCGCAAGATAACTTCCAGGTAAAACCCTCATTTGGCGCAAACTTGCCCCGGGGTTCACCATTGCGCGCAACTCCACCGGCTTCAGTGAATTTTCCCCCTTCCCTGAGTACTAGTCTTATGCGCAATTCGTGTCTCGTGAGCGCAATACCCTGCCGTGCGCGCAAACCCTATGCATAATTCCCTCTTCATGTGCAATTACCTTGCTCCAATTGTGCTCTGTCCCAGAGTTTTGCACGCAAACCTTCCCTTTTGAGCGCAATGCCCAGGACCCCTTACCTTGACACCCCTTGGCTACCCCCTGCACCGGCACCTGACATCTCCCCTGCCAGGCAAGTGCTCCATACGTTGTTTTCCCGTACGGCCTTCCAGGCTCGTGAAAAGTAACCTCAAGGTCCCTTGGGCCGTGTTTCCCATTGCGTTTCTTTGACTTTTGCTTCTCCGCATAGGCACACTAACGGCTATTGCTTCTTCGCATAGCCATGCTAACGTGGACCCCCGGTGGTTTTCCCTACGGCCCCCCTTCACTATGGCCTTGCCAATGCCTTCCCTCCCACAAGTGGTAGAGGGAATTGGGAATGTAATCCCTATGGGTGTTGAGTATACCCAACTCGTCCAAGATGCAGGACATTAATCTACTAAGAACCCCGTCCTTAACACAAGATGTTAAACTGTGGTCCGACCCCATGCATCGCACACAGGGTCCCCCCAGCTCGGACATTCATTACGCCCACTCGCCTCCACGGGAATGGACTCTTCCCCACATGGAATGAGATCCTCCTTATCGGAGCGACGTTTTTCCACGGGGGAAGGTCCGCCTCAGAGCGTAAGCCCCTAGCCTTTCTTGCAGATGATTCCACCCATGCATCTCCGTAATCCCCCCCTGCCAAGGACAGTGGAGTCCTTTTCCCACTGCACTATGTCACACCATGGTCCTCCACCCTAGATTAAGCCCCGGCTCCAAGGGCCACTAACCACGCGTAAGACCCTTTTTCCTCTTTGGGCTGCTCAACGCGTAAGCCCCATTCTGCTTCTCACGGACGCACCCTTCGCGACGTGATCATCTGGTCCCTACTGCCTCTTGTTTCCCACACCGAGCATGACTCACGTGGGCTTAGAGCGCGCATCGACGATGACATCCTCCTATGGGCCGCCCCAGAGTGTAAGCCCCATCCCAGTGAACTACATGGACTTTGATCCGTGCTAACACACGGTACATAGGAAGCCTCCACGAGGTTCAATCCCACCACCCGGTCGTCCCGACCACTCCATGTCGGCTCCCCGACCATCTTGGGCCGCCTCAGAGCATAAGCCACAAACCCCCCGTCCCGCATGACGTGAAGCTGTATTGCGTCCAGCATGACGTTAAACTGTATTCCGTCTCGCATGACGTTAAACTGTATTCTGTCCCTAAGGACGTTAAAATATATTCCGTCTCGCACGACATTTAACTGTATTCTTCCCCACATGACGTTAAACTGTATCGCATCCCGCACGACGTTAAACAGTATCCCCTCCCTCTCGGGCCATCTCAGAACGTAATACCCATGTCTCACTCCACCATCCATCCTGATCTTTACCCGGGCCGCCACATCCCGGTGAGGTCATGCCACTCCATCCCACTCCATGACCCCCGGGAAGCCACCCACGTGCTGGCCCCAACATCGGTGTTCCCCCCTAGGGATCCTTCAACCCGATCCGTATCCGCAAGACGTTAATCTCGCGACATACCCCGTGTTAAACATGGGATGCTGAGGAAAAACTCAAATGGTACATATTCCCCACATTTGATGTGTGATGCCTCGGGCTTCCACGCCCTCGAGAAGCCCTGTGATGAGGGACCAAAGACAGACATGCCGACGACGCCCAAACATGACCATTCTCCACACCGAAGGTTGCCGCCCCGACAAGACCCCTTGGAGCGTCTTGACGGAAGCAACATAATTAACTGGAGTCTATGTAGATATGGCACCAGGAATGAGCTTCACGAACCCGTCTTAAATCTATTAGGGAGACCCAGACTAGGTAATGAGCTCCAAGTAGGAATCCACGAAAGGATGAACCGACATCCCATCATCCCGGTTTCGATCAAGGAGCAGACGTCCCTGAACAAGGAATGGATTCCGCCAGCCTTTGGAAATCGGGAATGCGGGGCAACAAGCAGCGCGTCCTCACCACAGACAGATGCGCGCGCCCCGGCGAATGTGTCAGAAACAATGGTAACATCCCAATCATATATCCACCTTGCAAATATATTGTTCCCCACATAGCAGAATGAACAAGTCATCAATTCATAGTTTTAACGTCCTAGATATGGGTGCCTTCAAAAGGTACCCCGTACCTGGGTGGTCGCATGGAATCAAGCACATTTCCCCTAACGTGAGAGGCTAGAAACTGGTAGGGAGGGGATTTAGAGTGATATTGGTGAAACTATGCCCTCATTGGTAATATATACATTGTAGAAGGAAAATAGAGAACAATATCTAAGCAATAATAGCATACAACAAAATTATATAATGGAAGAATGATAATAATATAACCAAAAAAATATATAAATGATTCATGTCACATGAGTCTAGGAATGTAGCTAAACATTAAAAACTATGTAAATAAAACAATAAAACCAATGTTCAAAAATGTATGTATACTCCAAAAAAATTGAAAACCTCATCTTGGTCCAATGATCTCCGGCTAAAACAACAATGAAATACATGAAGAGAAAGGTCACATGCCCTTATGTATACCTTCAATCATATAATCTATTTGGCTCCAAATGCTTGACACAAACATGGTTTGAGATGAATACTCGCAATAATCCACCAAATGATTTGGGCCTTTCTGTTAGTGAATATATACAGCAATCAATATGCAAAAATGATGTAATAAACTAGGAAGTACTCAAAAGTAAACAATCGTACTATTTTCAATTACAATCAATTTCATTTATTAATTATTCAAACTGTTGAATAATTAATTCATGTGATATATCCAAAGCTCTGTTTCCCCTATGTAATAGAAAAAAGATATCTCATAAGAACATCTAAACAACTGGTAAGACTGATTCCAAGATTGTACCTTGTCTTAGCATACTCGTCACCATCATTCAAATATTCAAGGAAACCCTATGGGAGAATTATCATAGACTAACCCCTCTTGTTTAACATATCAGCAATCAATTAATAAATAATTAATCTATGAGAAATATCACATGGTTAAACCCTTTTGATTCAATAAAGCTCAAATCATTTACAATTGACCACCTCAGTAGCTCTCACAGTAAATAAATATGTGGGCTTCATAGTAGCAATAAACTACTATGAACCCCCGGTAGCTCTCACAGTCAATGAACAATGGTATAACATCATTTAATAACATCCCACTGGGTAGCTCTCATGGTATAACACCTCTGGTCTATTGCCACCTGACATCTCTCACAATAAATACCTCTAGGTCATCAAAAAAACAATTAAACAGAAATTACCCCACATCAAAAAGATATCACAATCAATTCCACTTGGTCATACTTTCAAAATGATAATTCCATGCATATCATATAATATATAACTCCATAAAATAAACATTAGTCATGGAAAACAATAAAATCATATCATGAATTCTAGACCCAAAATGACATAATCAATTAAACAAACTAAAAGAACCCAAAATCAAGGTATAACAACGTATGTATAAGAAATAAGAATTTACTTATAAAACAACCCATAACATGTATTAAATAGGGTTAAACTCTAAAAAACGCAATACCCCAAACATGTTTATTCAGTACTTTAAGCATATATAATCCATATACATTCAATGAATGACACAAACCACCTACCATGATGTTGTACGATTATCACTCTTGAACGACGACCAATGAATCATCCTATAACAATGTAGATCTACGAAAAGGTTAAAAATGATCAACCCTCTATAACTCACAATAGAAGAACAATCAATAAGAGTGGCACTAGGGAAAGAGAAAACTAACCAATGGGAATCCAACGCGCCCAGCGGCGTCTCAATCAGAGTTCGAATGGAGAATTGGTAGGGGTTTGAAGTTTGTTTCCATATCATCCCTCTCATATAAAAAACACGAGAAGAAAAAGATAGTTCTGGAAAAGGGACATGACCAGCACTAATTAATCAAATAAAAAAGTAGATGGCATTGTCATTTATTGTACACGCTTGTACTAGCCTCAACTACCGCCACATTAGGCCATCTTTTAGATCACCCACAAGGCCATGTACTCAGCAGTTACACAGCCAATACACGGCTACACTGTGTCTACATAGTAAATTTCCCAACATATCCCTTCCCATAAAAATAACCCAGAATAAATATCCATACATGAAATGGTGATCTGGGTTCTTACAAACATGACCGTTTACAAAATTCTCTTCCAAATCACCCTTCCAAGGGTGGGTAATAAGAAACTAAGAATACATCTGGTCATTATGATCTAACATCGGACTCCCTCTTCCTAGTATTTTCCATTACTAGCTTGTACTTCTATTGCACCTGTACAAGAGGAACATACCGTGTAACACCCCAATATTTTGTAGTAAGTTATTTTCATTAATGTAATTCAATAACTAGTGCTACACGCAACACTGAGTTCCAGTGCACCACGACTTACCAAACTAGCCGTTCAAAAAACTGTTATAAATAATTTTAACTGTATATTGAATTTCATATACTCCATTTAATTTTAGAATCCATATTATATGATTCTTAGACAAAATATAAGAACAAATTCATTTTTTAGATAAAATAAATATTTTTCAAAAAAAGAAATTTTACCACCTTTAAATGGAAAACCCCTTTAAAACCAATATCTGACAGTTTTATATATTCAACTTAATTAAATTAAATTCTTTTTTTTAATTGGGACATAAAAATATATATTAGATAAATTTTTGGTACGTTTATGATAACTTCAATATTTTGATGAATGCGGAAAATTACAAAATTTAAATTGAAAAAAACATTTTTAATCCAAATTATTTATAGTGTTAAATTATTAATTTGAATGTTTTGGATGTATAATTAAATTATATTTTTATTTTTTAATACAATTTATGTAATTATAAGTAATTTAATATTTAAATTTGACATTAACAAATGTTAATCATTTGATTATTTATACATTTTAAAAACCATCTTTTTGGATTTGAAAACAAGAAATAATTTTCAATTAATTAATGACAATTATATTTTTTAAATTTGGTTAAGTATAATTCATTTTTTAATTAGGAATATTTAAATAAGCTTAGGGTAAATTTTAGGTATTTTTCTGAAAACATTCGATTTTTGAAGAATAGTGAAAAATACAACGTTATAGTTTAAACCCACTTTTTATTTAAATAATTAGTAGTTTTACATAAATTTTTTTAAGTAAAAATAGATATATAATAGATATATAAGTACAATTTAATTAATTGGAGTAATTATATATTACAATTAGATGTATAATTTTTTTTGAACTTTTTACCAACTTTTACCCACCTCCTAGGAGAATTTTCAAATTTACATGAAACATAATTTAACCACTTCTGTGAGTTGAATTTTAAAAATATGAGAGACAAGGTTATTATCAATATGTAAATTTTTGTTAAATCGGTTTAAAATAATTTATGGTTAATAATAACTTTTGACTTTTATTTACCACTGTTAAAATTAAATATGGTAATTAAGCATAAAAATGACATCATAATCAATCTGAAACGTGTCTTAATTCTACTTTTTATGTATAGTTTGACCTGAAACAACCATAGAAATAAAATAAGACCCTCTTTGATCCAGTTAGATTAGATTAGGACATTTTTTATTATTTTATTTAAAGAAGTGTTAAAAGAGTTAAATTCATTGATAAATAGTTACACCATTTTTAATATAGGGATACACATAATATAAAATAGATTATAAATATTAAATAAAAATATAAAAGGTTTTACTATAAAATGGTATTTTATTAAAAAAATTAGACATTAATTACCTTATTAATGAAATATTAAACTTATTGATATTATAAATAACCAAATAAATTTAAAATGGGACATCGATGAATTACACTAATTTTAATTGCTAATATGACATGTTATTGTTAGTTGAATAAATTTCATTCGACTTAATATAGTTTTGATGGCTTTTAAAAATATCAAATACTAAACAGTGTCGAAATTGATATAATTGTGTTTTAAAACAAATATTATATTATTAATTGATATAATATTCATAAAAATATAAGGATCAGCCAAATAACATAGATAGGTTTTTAAATATTAATAATTAACCACATGGGGTTCACTTGGAATGTTATAGTATTTTTATTAACCATATAATATAAAAATACAAAGAGACATGGTAAATGTCAAACTATTTAACTAAGTTTTAAATCTAAAAGATAAGGTTAATATGATGCCCTAAACCAGTCAAAAACCAATTGGTTGAAAGATTTTCTACCCATCCCAACCATATCCTTTAAATAATTAATTTTAGAGCTAATATAAAATAAAAAATATATTCTTTTTAAATCGAATTTCAAACTTTTTCTAAAGAAACCCTCACATCTCTTATAAAAGGTCACTTTCCCTTCCCTTAATTTCACACATCCAAATCCATGTGGATCATACATCCCCTCCAAAAATATCCTCCCAACCTTCCTCCCTTAATCCAAGAGTTCATCGTTTTCTCAGAAAGCCATCGTAGATAGCCCTTTTGATAAAATCAAAATGAAGAACCCGAAGAAGATGTCAATATTTTATCACCTCTATCAAGTTCTTTTCTTCTTCCACTTCCATGTTATTTGTTGTTTCCATTCTAAAATAATAACACCATTATCATATATATACATTGATGTTATTTTAAAATGGAACTACCATATCATTATTCTATCCTCCCTATAAATGATAGAGTCCCCATACGTGCGTACGTACAAATTACGGTCTTCACGTCGTGGTGTAGTTTGTTATTAAAACACATCACTATTTTGATGGGTATAATAATGTGTATAACTAATGTAAATAAAAAATATAACATGGTAATTATTCTTTATATATGATATACCATCCAATTACGTATGATTTCACCATCAATATAATGAAATTTTCGCTCGTGCGTATGTACGGATTACCATCTCCACGAACGCGATGGGATTCATTACCCATCATAATCTTTCAAGAAAATTTTTCATTTTTTTATTAAAAATAATATTTATGAACATAATATATTTATGGATATGAATAAAATACATCCTATCCATAACAAACATGGCTTACCTGACCGAGTATATAAAGGAAAAGAGGTCAGTTAACACCCGAAAGATGATACTACTAAAATATCATTAACAAAGCAATATTAGAGGACCATATATGATGTAATAGTTATGTATATAGTTCATTTATAATTTAATTACAATTATTTAACTATTATACAGGATGATAACATACCCTCTACCAAGGGAATGTTCAAGGTAAGGGGTTTTCATCTCACTTATTTTTCTTGTGAGGTTCATGCTATATTGCCACTATTTCCTTTTGTTTGGTGTGTGTACTGACCATGATTGTATTCTTTATGTAATATAATTTAATTTATGGGTATTTACATCTTCATTGTATGATACCTCTTTCATTGGGTTTATGTTTTTTATGCTACCAATTCAGTATGGGAATTTCGAATTTCAATTTCCACTCATTTGGCTTTTTGCATACTTCATTGATTATTTAACACCATGATTATGTGTGGAATAACTATTTATTATTTGTGTAGTAAATTACACACCCCTTTATAAGGATATAATTTTGATACACATAATAACTCCATTGATAAATTTTGAAGTCATCAATATGAACTTGATAAGAGTAATTTTAATTCAATATCCATTCATGGAGTTAACCATCAAATTTATTGGCGTTGTTTTTACAAGAATATGTGGGAATATCCTATGATTGATTTAAACTAAATATCCAATGATATTGAGTGTATTTATATTTTTCACACATAATTATTTCATTTATTTATCCTTAACCTATGGATTTGATCTTTATAAGGGATTTATTTCAACTTACATTCCATTGAGTCTTCATTGTTGTTATGTGCCAAATTAGTTTTCTTTGGTCTATATACTATACTTTGACATAAAATATCATGAATCCCATTATTCTCATGATATTATAATGTTTTCGTTACATCAATTAATTGTATTTAGGCGTCTCTCATTTTGTTGGGAACTCTAACTAAAATATCATTTTAAATGATTAAAAAATTTATTATTCTAAATATCTCTCATTGAGGTCCATGATTTAAAAATAGATTTAAGGATTTATTTATATGGTCATTAATTTTTTAAAATGTTCATTTCTATCAAAAGATTCATTATAGTATGAGTCACATTGTTTTAATAATCCATTTTAAAGAGCTTCTTGATAAATAATGTGACTTTTAAATGTTTTCATGAAAAGGGAGATATTTCACTCAAATAGTTTTGAGGATTATTTTCATCTATGTCAATATCCTTCAATATTATTGATTGAGGTTGAATTATTATAATAAATCATCCATATTGTATTGAATGATATATGTTTGACTGTGGATGTGCTAATTTTATTCCATTCATGGTTTGTTGTTAAAATATTGACATCTTTTATGCATGTTTTAATACGAATGCTTTGATTATGTTACAACCTTTTCATATGAGGAGTGTATTGGACATAGTAAATGACTGGTGGAGCCTGATATAGCTCTTTAATGCATCGTTACGTCTGATCTGAAAAACTAGTGTCTTGTCACAAGACCTTGACTAAATCATAGTTGTAGTCTTGGCACAAGGCCTTGAATATGCCATTATGATGCCTAGAATTATGAATTCCTTCATTATGAAAGTGGCTAATGATATTGAATGTTATTATTCATCTAGTAAAATAGCCATCTGAATAATTAAATTGAATTATTTGATTTTATCGTTGCTATATTATGCTAATGTTTATGATTAAAAGGATCTTGTTTTAGTCTTATAAATTGCCTTAAATGTTTATCCCTATTTATGAAAGTTTAATCTATATTGTTATCCTTACTGAGCATCTAATCTCACCCCTTCCAATGTTTTATTTTTCCCAATATTTGAAGTAGTATTTTATGGTTGTCCTCCAGGGATAGGCTATGGATATAACTGTGATTAAAAAGGGGACAAAATGTTGTGGATGTATTGATTTCATGGTGTAATGTAAATTTAATAAGTGTATCTTGTACATAAAAGGCTACTAAATTGGTCGGTCTTTTAGGACATGATTCCTTGTATCATGAAAATAAAATGTAATAATGCATTGACTATGGTTAACTATGGTTGGGCACTACAGTCGGTATTAGAGATAGTATAGTACAATCCATGGAATCTAGATTTAGAAAAGAAATATTATTAGGAAACACTACCTTAAGATAGAAATTGGGGATTTCTATTGATGAACATAATTTTTTTTTATTAATGTCAATATTATGTTGGTTTAATAAGAAATACATCCCTGTTTGGATACGAGTAGGTAGAGGAGGCTCGGGCACATATATACATTGGATTGAAAAAAACGACAAGGAGTTTTAGGCTTGACCCAGGGTATCTTGGTACACAACAATGTGCCTTACCATACTCTGGGTTACGACACTCCCAGGGGATATGTATTGGATAATTCATATTTTATTTACAAACCAATTCGAAGGATTTTAATATAAGATTATAATAAAGAACATTGGTTAATCCTAAGGTTTTATTCATTAAAAATATTGTGTTATGATATTCTATGAATGATTTAATGACTCACACTATGAATTCCTATGTTAGTCAATGGATAGATTCCATGGATGTCATAGTAACATTGAACATGATGTACAAGGTGGGAATGATGGAGGAAATGAGAAACAAAATTGAATGTTGATAGGTGTGAAAGATATCATGTTCTTGTCGAATCAATTTTCCAAAAATATGATCAAGGACATATATATTTATGAACTCTCAGAATAAAGAAAGAAGATAAAGGTGTTGAATTATAAGTGCTCCAGGAGTGGACCACATGGATAAAAGAAAGATGAATTTCCATCATGCCAGAAATGTGGAAGGTGACACCTAGGAAAGTGTCTAAACAGAAAAATGAAACGATTTATGTGTGGTAAAGAAATTCATAATGTAAATAATTGATTAGAAAAAATTAATAATATTAAGGAAGAAAATAAAAATAATGATAAGAAACCAATTACAGTCATTTGTCGTAAATGTATGGGAACTTGGCATTACCAGAGTCAATTCCCTATTATACATGATAACCTATCAGTCAAGGAACATCCTATAGGGGAATAAATGTATGGGGGAATGTTTATTGTATGGGATTACATTGGAAGACTATTCTCTTGAAGGTGTAACCATGTTGTTTTTATATGAAAATTCTATTTGATGAAGAATTATATTTTCTTTTGTAAATATAGTTATAATGAACCATTTCTGTCATGATCCGACCCGACCCGGGCTCGAGCCGCAAGTACCCCCAGCCCGTCTCCATAGGCCAGGGGCTGGCGACTAGCGCCGAAGGGACAAAAACTCGGGGATGCCTTTTCCTAAGTACTTGTACACAAACAAACATGCCACACACTCAATGAAAAAGTGAAGAGTAAAATAAAAAACAAGTAAAGAAAAAGGGAAACTACTATATATAAACCACAAAGTGCATCGACCTGTACTAGTAAAAAGAAAGTTGAAGGTAAACTAAAAAGGAAAAGGGGAAAAAATGCACCCAACAAAAATGTACCACAACCTAGCAACAGGTAAAAAAAGTAAAAACAGCTGGAAGGGTCCCCCACCCAGAACCCAACTCCGACCACCGCACGCGTTCCAAGCTCCCAAGCTCCTATGCAGCACTAAAGTCATGCTCCACCTATCCATCATATGAAAGGGAACACCAAGTGCGGGCAAAGCCCAAGTAGGGGTGAGTATAAAATTACTTAGTAGGATACCCTGAACGCGCCCGGGAGCAACAAAAGGAGGTAACAAAGGGTGAGCAGTAGAGCGAACAGGAAAAGTAGATGAGTACAACTGAAAGGGATCTAAGAGTAACTGTAGAGAGTCCAGCTCAACCCAACAAGAGGAAATAAGGTAGACTCATCTGAACATAAGGAGTTGGAAACGGTGAGAAGATGAACATCCCATCGAGTCTTCGCTACCTATAGAAGGAGAGTGGACTCATCCAACCATGAGAAGCTATACACGGAAAGCACATGGAATACCCCGCACGTCTTTGCCTCTTCTAAAAGGAGAGTAACCAAACCCAAGAAGAGGGTACTAGAACAAGTTATACACATATCCTTATTCTCAATCAAGAAGCCCGAACAACGTCGTATAGGTATCTCTGTCCCGTTGCTCAGCCCAAGAAAATTGAGTCGCCAACAGTCCCAGAAGTGACACCATCGATGCCTAGCATCCCGCACGTCTGCCCCGAACTACAAGTCAAGGGCTCAATCACCTCACCTTGACACTATCCACTTTGGGAGGCACTGAAACTCCTGTATGGTTTTTGGTCTCGTCACAAGGACGCGTCTCTGTGGGTGAAAGCGCTCCTCATACTTGAGAGTTCTGGGGGAACTTCAACCACAACTCGTCACTGCCCCGCAGTCGAGAGGTCTGCTCAAGGTCAACAGGCGACCACCTGCCCAGCCCCGCTGGAGGAGCCATGGAAGTCAACGGGATCCCACTACAGGGAGACTCGGAATGTCGACGGGTGCCACACTGCCCAGTCCCATAACAGGGTAATCCACTGGAGGATGACCCGGCTAATGTCAGCGATGGGACCACTGCCCAGCCCAGTTGGAGGTAACCCAGCCTCGAGGACCACTGCCCAACCCAAATGGAGGTATGCCAGGCAACGGGAACCACTGCCCATCCCAGCTGGAGGTATTTCCTGGCATCGGGGACCACTGCCCAGCCCCGCTGGAGGTAAGCCCGCCATCGGGGACCACTACCCAGCCCAACTTGAGGTAAGCCCGGCATCGGGGACCACTGCCGAGCCCCGCTGGAGGTAAGCCCAGAACTTCTCTAGCCATCCCTGCTAGATGGTACTACTTGGTGAACACAGTTGTACTGGCCATCCCAGCTGGATGGTAACCCACTGGTGAGCCCTGCTCGAAACAACCACAGCCCTACTAGAAACAAATTTCAGCCCTACTGGTAACAACCTCAGCCCTCCTGGTAAAAACATCAGCCGTTCTGGAAACAACCTCAGCCCTACTGGAAACAACCTCTGACCTACTGGAAACAACCTCCTGGGTAGAGGATTGGTTCCTGCATAATGTGTTGGTCACACCGACTCCACATGAACTCTACTAGGGAACACAAGGTGATGGGAGAAAATCCCCATGCCTCACACGGTGATCCTGCTCCAATCTGCTGAGCCATTGTCGAAGCGGACCAAGTCAACTCACCCCAGAAAGTGGGGAAAACACCCACGCTGCCCGAACACCCGTAGTCGTCAATGGTGTCGCAGTCCGGTGAAAGGGGCACGGTACTGAAGCCCCTCACAACTGAAGAATCAAGGAAACCAAACAATCTCTGCCGGCCAAACCATCAAGAACAAGACCAGGGGGAGACCACTCAACCCTGCTGGTCAGACAAAAGAGCACCATGCCAAGGGAAACTCCACCCTGCTGGTCAAATAAATGATCATAGAGGGACCCTCTACGCCGCGAGAGGTCAAAAGTACGTAAAGTAGAACACGACATGCACATGGGGCCCACATGATGTGTGGCCCCAAGTCAACCCCAATTGAGCACACAAACGTCCTCAGGTACAATGAACCACATGTACCTCCAACTTTTCCCGTATACTCCTATAGTATACCATGTTTCATCCCATAGGATATCGTGCACATGACACCCAGCGTCAACGCGAAGGCGTGACGTAACAACTTCACCTCAAAAGCCCAGGAACGACCAACCACATCTTGTTAACCATTTATATCGCTCTCCCAAGAGCGCGTGATCACACGCCAAGGGTCTGCTACAAACATGGTAGGACAAACCCCCGCAGGAGCACCTTTCATGCTTCTACATTTAATAATATCACACAAGAGGCTCCACAAAGCCAAACGGATCGCACCGTTCTAATACTCACGGAAAAACACGTGAGATCGACTACTTTCTCACCTCAAACGGATATCCGACGGAAAAGTCACCAACACCACCTCACGCCCGAACGACGTCCCGTGATACAATGCCCCGGCCCCAAAAAAAGTCGGGTGCATCACACCATTGAGATCCCCTCGGGAATACACGTCAAAATCACTACTCACCTGTGTGGAATGAATATCCGGAGAAAAAGATACATTCCGGCTTCCCGTGCACGAGCGGTACCACGCGGGACCCGCACCCCGGTCCCAAAGTGCTGCCAAAGGATCACACCGTTTTGATCCTCTCATAAAATCACACAAGATTGACTATTCACTTGTCCAAAACAGACACCCGGTTATAAAGATGGAAAATCACCGTCAACACCCAAACAACCCTCACGGGGCCCGCACCATCATGTAGAATTACAGCGGGCAGACTATGCCAACGTGATGCCCTCGGAAAAACACACAACATCGACTGCTCGCACGCCCCGAACGGATGTCTGAGGAAAAGTTACAAAACGCTTCACACAGCTCAAAAGACGGGCCGTGGGTCCCACGTCTCAACTCCGACTTCAGCGCCCGAAACCATATTGCAAAACTCCGTCCTGACTCCAGGGTCGCAACGCCATGGACGGCTCTCAAAACAGACGTCGGACGCGTTCGTGCCATCCAAAACAAAAAACCCTGATAAAAACGACAATTCACTAAAAGACACATCGCACCTCTAAGGCCCCACGTTTGGGGAATTAAAAATTCCTGAAACCATCTCAAAAACATTGTCTTGGCATGAGCTCCGCGCTGCCTTAGATGCTGCCCAAAACGGACACCCTACGGATGATTTATGATTTGTAAACCATTTCCATAATCATAATAATTATTATTATAATAATATTATTATTATTATAAACTTATTATTATAAATTTTTTCTATTTTTTTACAAACGGAACGGCTTGCTTGCCGGTCTCGTGTCATCGCCCAACATGACCGGCTTTGTGTGTGTCTTCGCTCCAAGCAGACCGGACAAGCGGCCGGTCTCCATTGACAACCAACAGGACCCGCGCCGTACGGGTCCTGGCTTCCCCAGCACACCCAAGGCCTGTCCTTGGGCTCCTCCGCCGAGCGCCCCTGGATGGCGCACCTCACCGCAAACAGTGCCACAGCTGCCCTGCTCCACCGGCCGCTCGCGACGTCTTTGCTCGGCCGCGCTCCAGGCAGCCACGACCCCGCGACACGCTTATGCCCTGCTGCCGAACACCGCATACTGCCCTTCCGACGCCTCTACCTGGTCCCCTGCCGCGCCGCCACACCTGTTCGCCAGAAAACACCCAAAACACCAGAAAAACACCCTGAATCTGGCTGTTTTCGGCGGAAGACTATGAGCACGTCGGGACTAAAATTTTAAACCAGAAATATGAACATGAAATATCATAATATGTGCTACGCAAATAAGGGCTTTTTTCGAAATTTTAACAGCATTTCAATGAATAAAATTGAATTCAAAGGAGGTGCGAAAATAGAACGCAACAAAGCCTACTTTGTTGGGCTTTTCCTGGCGCTTCACCACACGATCTGCCGCCACCGTAATGCTTGGAGAGAAGGGGGATTAGTGAGGATCTCTCCTTGGGTTGCTGCCTTCCGCCAGAGGATGCAGGGGGAGGAGGAGGGAGAGGGGTTTTTGGGATTTAAGTAGAAAAAAAATTAATTAAAACACTTCATTAATTTAAAACTCCCAAATTCACTCGTATCTGAAACGCTCGATGGGGTCGAGGTTAAGCCTCCCCTAGGGTAAAAAACACCTCCCGAACACAATTATGGTCTCGGAATTTTAATCTGAGGCCCCATTCAAAATTTATTAAGCATAGCATCTGAAGCTTCCAAATTACGAAAACGCCCCTGGGGCCATTATTCACAGACGGCCCACGCCTGCAAAATTTATACCCCTCCTAGGGTAAAAGACACGGTCCGAACTCAACAGTGCCCTCAGTTTTCCTATCAGAGCCACCGTTTAAGAGATACCTGTGTTTCAACATTAAATGAATAAATTAATTAATTTAATTATCCGTATGACGTTCCGATAGTGGGATAGGGGTCCAAACGTCCCACACCGACAAGTTTTATGTTGTTATTAGGCTATACACCCCATTCTGGATCCATTTGTACCTGCAGATCCCTAATCCAGATCACCGTTTAGGAGTTATCACATTTATTTGGCGTTTCCATTGTGAATGCACTTAAAATTAAATTCCGGCCACTTCGGGGTTCGGAATCGCATGCCGTCTGAAGGCGCTGCTCAGGAATTACACCAAGATTATTCCATTGTATTCTGCAGAAAAACTGGGTTCTTAAATCATTCCATCCTTCATTTTTTTCGTCCCCGAAAAGCAAAACTATGGAGCAACATAGGGTACTAAGACCATAGTTGGCTTTCCCAAACCCAGAAGAACCCACACACAGCTCTGCGTCACCGAACATAGACCAAAGGATTGATCTGTTCATGCGAGGTTGGCCCTTTATGATGTTGTGCACCCACTCCAGACATTGGGGTTTGGGGTAAGGAGGTATGGTACCTCGCCATCCCTTTGCACGGTCACAAACGGCCCGAAGGGCCTCGGGGGTATCTATCCACCCCGATCAAACCTATGCGTCACACGCCACAACTAGAATCACCGACCGCACCTGGAACTAGGACTGGTGATTACCTCCTTCAGAATATCCATATGGTGGAACACCCAAGGATATCTGGTTACACACGATTCCACAGCTGAGGCTCTCTTACACGCTCGAAAGGCGAAGGTGTCGACACCACCGACTAAAGAAAAAGTTCCCACTCCTTTCATCATACCAACCCAGGTTTACACCGACGCCCCGTGACACCCTGGTAACACCTCAAGAAAGGAGCAGGGAGGAATGTATTCCACACACAGAGTCTAACAATTCTACTACAAAAAGTAAAAGAGCTGTAGAGTGTACCTCTTATCACCTCATGCTCTGCAGGATCATAGACATCCAAAGCTCGCGGTTGTCCGCGGTCCCAACTGTCAGCTCCTGGAGTCTGATGTGGACCACCTAGTGATGACGGGAAGATCTCGTAAAGCCGTCCCCCACTACCAGCTCCTCCTGCTCATCATCTAACACCACCTCTCATGGTACTACTCCGATCACGGCACAGCCTCTGGCGTGGTGGTGCGCCTACTGCCTACCCGAAGCTCTCAGCAACTCAAGTCAGGCAGTCTCTTGCCAAGTGGCCTCGCCCATCACAAGTATAACATTGACTATCTCTAGGCTGCACTGGTGCGCTCCGTAACCACTGTGGTGTATGACCACGCCCCTGATTCCTGTTGTCATAATTCCACATGCTTCGAGGATCTTATTGCCGACACCCACTAGCTGCGACAGACGTCTCGGCTCCGATGTGCCTGCTCCCACCACCAACACTAGAACATGTCAGGAATCCCTTTGTCACCAGCGTCTGCTCTAGCACCCCAGCATATGTGGACATTCCCAATAGTAATATGACAGCACGAATCTCTCTACGGAGACCTTGCTCGAACATACTCGCTCGAAAGATGACGTCATGGACCAAGTCCGGGTAAAAGCATTCACGGTCTGTGAAACTAGCCGCGTACTCGGCCACCATCATCCCTCCGTGTTGAAACTGTACGAGCTCCTAATTATGAACGGAGCGCAAGCAGGAGTGGCAAAACACCTCACAGAACAACAAAAGAAAGTCGCCCCACGAAAGCGACGACTCGTCAAGAAACCGAGTCACCAGAATCCACCAATGCCGAGCTGTTCCACGAAAAAGGTTGGCTGCCAAATCCACTCTCTGATCTATCAGTGTCTGCACAAGACTGAAAATGCTAACCACTATCTCTAGCCAACCCTCTGCTACCTGAGGGTCTGTCCCACCACTGAACCTTAGCGGTCTCTGCCGATGGAACTCATAGAGCATGCTCAACCTGTGCTCAAGCCCCGTCTGCTCTACTAAAGTTGTCTACTACCATCAGGTGGGAGTGCTACTACAGGCCCACCCAGAGAAAGGGGCTCGCATGATGGGTCTTGGACTGTGGCCTTTTAGCTCACAGGGCCATCGTCATGAACCAAAGCTAGAATCCTAGCTGGCTATCTTCACGGAGACATCATGAAAATTATCAAGGAGTGTCGTGGTCCACTGAGAATATATGTATATACCAATAAAACAACGATGAGAAGATGACTCAAGAAGGACAGTCAATGACTCAATCCTATGTGATCCACAAAGCAATTTCCCCTACAACAAGTGTCTCACCATGCCGAGTTGACAAGAGGGTTATCAAGGTCCTGGTGAGTTGATGCGACGGCCGCCGCACCATCACTGGACTCCCTGGCCTGAGAGCTGCTCTTGAGACACGTTACCAAAGTTTCCCTAAATCCCAACCAAATCCTGTTTTAGGGACATCCGAACAGCATCCCATGGAACGAACCACCTCTCATACCACTTTGTCATAACCTGACCCTACACGGGCTCGAGCCGCAACTACCCGAAGCCCACCTCCATAAGCCAGGGGATGGCGACTAGCGCCGAAGGCACAACAACTCAGGGATGCCTTTGCCTAAGTACCTATACACACACACACACACACGCAACACACTCAATGCAAAAGTGCAGAGTAAAAGGAATGCCAACTAAAGAAAAAGGGAAACTCCAATATATAAACCACAAAGTGCATCGACCTCTAACAGTACAAATCAAGATGATGGTAAACTAAAAAGGAAAAGGGGAAGAACACGGTCCCAACTAAAAAGTGCCACAACCCGGAAACAGGTAAACAAAATGAAAAACAACTGGAAGGGTCCCCCACCTGGAACCTGACTCCGACCACCGCACGCGGCCCAACCTCCAAAGCTCATATGCTCCACTGAAGTCACGCTCCACCTGTCTGTCGTCTACAAGGGCACATCAAGTGCGGGCAAAGCCCAAGCATGGGTGAGTATAAAAATACTCAGTAGGATACCCCGTAGGCTCGAGGGGGCAACAAAAGGAGTTACCATAGGGTGAGCTGTAGAGAGAACATGAAAAGTATATGAGTAAAACTGAAAGTGCGGTATGAGTAACAGTAGAGAGTCCAGCTCAACCCAACAAGAGGAAAGAAGGTAGAATCTTCCAGACACAAGGAGCTGGAAATAGTGAGAAAATGAACTTCCCTTTGACTCTTCACTACATATAGCAGGAGATTAGACTCGTCCAACCATAAGAAGCTTGACACGGAAAGCACGTGGCATACCCCGCGCGTCTTTGCCTTGTCTAGATGGAGAGTAACCAAACCCAATAAGAGGGTACTAGAACAAGGTATATACATATCCTTATGCTCAATAAAGAAGCCCTAAAAATGTCATAAGGGGATCTCTGTCCCATAGCTCAGCCCAAGAAAAGTGAGTCACCAACAGTCGCAAAAGTAACACCATCAATGCCCAGCATCCCGCACATCTTCCCAGCACTACAAGTCAAGGGCTCAGTCACTACACCTCGACACTATCCGCTTTGGGCGGCACTGACTCACCCACACGGTTTTAGGTCACGTCACCAGGACGCATCTCAGTGGGGGAAAGAGCTCCACATACTTGAGAGTTCTGGGGGAACGTCAACCATAACTCGTCAATACCCCGCATTCGAGAGGCCTGCTAAAAGTCGACAGGTGACCCCCTGCCTAGCCTTGTTGGAGGATCCTTGGAAGTCAACAGCATCCCATTACCTCGAGACCCGGAAAGTTGACAGGTGCCACACTGCCCAGTCCCGTAACAGGGTAATCCACTGGAGGGAGACCCGGCTAATGTCGGCGACGAGACCACTGCCCAACCTAGCTGGAGGTAACTCGACATCGGGGACCACTACCCAGCCCAGCTCGAGGTAAGCCCGACATCGGGGACCACTGCCCAACCCAGCTGGAGGTAAGCCCGACATCAGGGACCACTGACCAGCCCCACTGGTGGTATGTCTGGAATCTGGGACCACTGCCCAACCCAGCTGGAGGTAAGCCCAGCATCGAGGACCACTGCCTAGCCCCACTGGAGGTAAGCCCGAAACTGATCTGGCCATCCCTGCTGGATGGTACTGCTCGGTGAACACCATTGTACTGGCCATCCCAGCTGGATGGTAACCCACTGGAGACCCCTACTCGAAACAACCTCAGCCCTACTAGAAACAACCTCAGCCCTTTTGGTAACAACCTCATCCCTGCTGGTAACAACCTCAGCCCTGTGGGAAACAACCTCAGTCGTGCTAGAAATAAACTCATCCCTACTGGAAACAACCTCCTGGGTAGAGGATCAGTGCCTGCATAAATTTTTGGTCACACTGACTCCACAAGAACTCTACCAGGGAACACGAGGTGATGGGAGAAACTCCCCAGGCCTCACAAGGCGATCCCGCTCCAATCTGCTGAGTCACTGTCGAAGCGGACCGAGTCAACTCACCCCATAAAGTAGGGAAAACACCCATGCTGCATGAGAACCGGTAGTCGTAAACGGTGTCGCAGTCAGGTGAAAGGGGCACGGTACTGAAACCCCTCACAGGTGAAGAAGCATAGGAACCAAACCATCTCTTCCAGACAAACCATAGAGAACAAGACCAGGGGAGACCACTCAACCCTACTGGTCAGACAAAAGAGCACTAGGCCAGGGGAAACTCCACCCTTATGGTCAAACAAACGAGCACAGAGGGACCCTCTATGTCGCGAGAGGACAAAAGTGCGTAAACCAGAACAAGGCGCGCACATGGGGACCACATGACTTGTGGCCCCAAGTCACCCACAATTTAGCACACAAACATCCTCAGGTACAAACAACCACATGTACCTCCAACTGTTCCCATATACTCCCAGAGTATACCACGTTCCAGCCCAAAGGCTATCGTGCACACAGCACCCAGTGTCAACGCGATGGCGTGACATAACAACTCCACCTCAATGGCCTCGACATGGCCAACCACATCTAGTGATCCATTTATATCACTCTTCCAAGAGTGGGCGATCACACGCCAAGGGTCCTCTACAAACATCGTATGACGAACCACCACCAGAGAACCATTCATGCTTCCACATTTAATAAGATTGTGCAACAGGCTCCGCATATCCAAACGGATGGCACCATTGTAATCCTCACAGAAAAACATGCGAGATCGACTACTTACTCGCCTCAAACAGATATCCGACAGAAAAGTCACCAATACCGCCTCATGCCCAAATGGCGTCCCGTGATCCCGAGCCTTGGCCCCGAAAATAGTCGAGCGCATCACACCATTGCGATCCCCTCGGAAAAAAACGTCAAAATCCCTACTCATTTGATTGCAACGAATATCCAGAAAAAAATATACGTTTCGGCTCCCCGCGCATGAGTGGTACCACGCGGGACCCGCACCCCGGTCCCGAAGCGCTGCCAACGGATCACACCGTTGCGAACCTCTCATAAAAGCTCATAAGATGGACTATTCACTTGTCCAAAACGGAAACCCGGTGACAAAGAAGGAAAATCAATGTCACCTCCCAAACGGCCCCCACGGGGCCCGCACCATCGTGCGGAATTACAGTGGGCACACTGCACCTACGTGATGCCCTCGGAAAAACATTCAACATCGACTGCTCACACGCCCCGAACAGACATCGGGGGAAAATTTACAAAACGCTGCACGCAGCTGAAAAGACGGGTCGTGGGGCCCACGTGTCAACTCCGGATTCAGCGCCCAAATCCATACTAGAAAACTCCGCCCTGACGCCTGGGTCGCAACACCACTGACGGCGCTCAAAACGGATGTCGGACACGTCCGTGCCATCCAAAACAAAAACCCCCTGAAAAATTGACAATTCACTAAAAGACGTGTCGCGCCTCCGAGGCCCCATGTTTTGGGAATTAAAAATTCCCGAAACCATCTCAAAAACATTGTCTTGGCACGAGCTCCGTGCTGCTGTAGACGGTGCCCCAAACAGACACCCTGTGGATGATTTATGATTTATAAATCATTTCCACAATAGTAATAATAATAATATTATTATTATTATTATTAAAAACATATTATTATTATTATTCTATTTTTTTTACAAACGGACCAGCCTGCTGGCCGGTCCCGTGTCACCGCCCCACAGGACCCACTTTGTGCGGGTCCTCGCTCCCAGCAGACCGGCCAAGAAGCCGGTCTCCGTTGACAACAAACAGGACCTGTGCCGCGTAGGTCCTGGCTTTCCCAGCATGCCCGAGGCCTGGCCTCTGGCTCCTCCGCCGAGCGCCCCTGGCCGGCGCACCTCGCCGCAGACTGCGCCGCCGCTGCCCTCCTCCACCGGCCGCTCGTGCCGTCTCGGCTCGGCCGTGCTCCCGGCTGCTTCGACCATGCGACACGGTAAGGCCTTGCTGCCGAACGCCCCAGACCGCCCGACTGACGCCTTCTCCTGGTCCCCTGCCGCGCCGCCGCACCTGCTCACTAGAAATCACCCAAAACACCTTGAAACCCGCTGTTTTCGGCGGACGACTACGAGCATGTCGGGGCTCCAATTTTTAACCCGAAATATGCGTTTGAAAGATCAGAATATGTGCTACTCAAATAAGGTATTCGTTCAAAATTTGAAAAGAATTTCAATGAATAAAATCGATATCAAAGGGGGTGCAGAAATTGAACGCAACGAAGCCTACTTGGTGGGGCTTTGCCCGACGCTTCACCACACGATCCGCTACCGCCGCAATGCTCGGAGAGGAGGAGGATTAGTGAGGAGCTCCCCTTGGGTTGCTACATTCCGCAAGAGGATGTTGGGGGAGGAAGAGGTAGAGGGGTGTTTGGGCATTAAGTAGAAAAAAATATAATTAAAACACTAAATTAATTTAAAACTCCGAAATTCACCCGTATCCGAAACGCTTGACGGGGTCGAGGTTAAGCCACCAATAGGGAAAACACCACCACCCAAGCACAATGGTGGCCTCAAAATTTTAATCCGAGGCCCCGTTCAATAGTTATTAAACTTAGCGTCCAAAGCTGCAAAATTACAAAAACGCCCCTCAGGCCATTTTTCACAGACGGCCCACGCCCGCAAACCATACACCCCTCCTAGGGTAAACGGAATGCTCAGAACTCAACGGTGTCCTCAGTTTTCCAATCCGAGCAGCCATTTAATAGATTCCTCCATTTCAACATTAATCGAATTAATTAATTAATTTAATTATCTATTTAACATTCTGATAGCGGGCGAGGGTTCCAAACGTCCCATGCCGAAAAGTTTTATATCGTTACAAGGGTAAAAAACCCATTCAGGACCCATCCATACACTTGAATCCCTGATCCGTATCACCATTTAGGAGTTATCGCATTTAATTGGCGTTTCCAGTGTGAACGCAATGAAAATTTAATTTCGGCCACTCCGGGGCTCGGAATCGCACGCCTTCTGAAGGTGCTGCTCTAGAATAACACCAAGAATATTCCAATTACTTCCATAGTAAAAAATGGGTTCTTACAATTTTGGTATATATGATCCTTTAATTTGAGGCAATTATAGGTTATTAATTTTTGGGATGAAAATGAGAGGTATGAGATAACATTTGTAGTTAAAATTTTTATGCTTATTTTGAGAAATTTATCCCATTTTAGGAATGTTAAAAAATATAGTTTTTGAAAAATGACAACACATAGACTGTGTGACAACTAGTTGCGTCAGACAAATCTATGGTAATCGAACCCAGAACCTATGTTCGATGGGGATTTATCACCAACCACTGGAATTGTAGTCACTAGTTACTAGAACTAATGTGTTTCAGTTAAATGTTTTTATTAATCAATAATAAGTTGATTTGGGATCTTTTGTCTTATCAAATGGATATCTTTAGTTTAGGAAATTGATTTGGTGATAAAGTGAAAAATGTTATTTTTGAATATGTTCTCTCTTTTGGGAACACTATATGACTTAGGAAAATTTAATAATATGGGATATCATTTGAGGAGTAATGGTGGATTTTGATCAATGTTTTCACTGTGGATTTAATGATATTTGGGTTATTTATTGAAATTATTAACCTATCATAGAGAATATGATATTAGGTTTACTAATTTTAAGTATGTGACATTAATAGTAGTCGATGTTATTTGGAGATACAATTTAACGTGGAAGACTACGTAATTAAATTATTCTATGTTTTGGGAATCAAGATTATTTTGTATTATATTAATGGATTTTAAGGAAAATTGTTTATTTATTCATATTTACTGAACATTGGAAATTGTTGGTTAAATTTTAGAAATTAAGATTAGTATTTCATTCTCTAATGGATTATCCTTTTTTGGGATCATCTAATCTTGTACTAACCATTTTGGTTTTGGTTAATCTCTAAAGGAAAGGGAAACATATAATTTAGCCTTTCTGAATCATGTGATTCTATAAAACTTGATTCTAGAGCTTCAGGTGTGACGAAGTCATCATGAATACTCTTCGTTTGAAATCAAAGAGTTGAGTTAGTGGTAGAAATTTATTAATGGATGAAACTCCACATAAAATGTAAGAATATACCTTTTTGTTCTATTTCAATATAAAAAATAAATTTTTAACTTTATTAAATGGAACATAAAAAAAAACATTGTCTGTTTAATTTTTCAGTAGGAAACTAATGATCGTTAACCCCATCACAAGTTAGTGGTTTTCTAGTTGATAAATTTATTCTGATCATGTTTTCTATCACTCTCAATCACAACTTTACACTTATATTATCTTCCTTATCCATGTTCTCCTACATCGAATCGTAGTATGGGTTATATCTGGTGACCTTTGTACTTCTCATTCATTCTTTCAAAGTGATAGTTTTATTGACTCTTTTTCCGATGTGGGATTTTCAATGAAGATACCAAGCACAATTTTCAAATTACGATCAAGAAAATTATAAATGGTGGGAATAATGTAACACCCCAATATTTCGTAGTAAGTTATTTTCTTTAAACTAATTCAATAACATGCGCTATACGCAGCATCGAGTTCGACCGCACCATGACTTACCTTACTAGCCATTCAAAAAGTGGTTATGAATAGTATTAACTGAATTTTGAATTTTATATACTCCAAATAATTTTATAATCCATATTATGTTTTTCCTAGACATAATATAAGAACAAATTCATTTTTTTGGATAATAGAATTATTTTTCAAAAAACGCAATTTTACAACCTTTTAATGGAAAACCCTGTTTAAAACCGATATTTGATCCTTTAATCTACTAATTTTAATGAAATTAAATTCTCCATATGAATGAGGACATAAAAAGTTATTTAGGATAAAATTTTGGTACATTTATGATAAATTCCATATTTTGATGAATACTAAAAATTAGTAAATTTTAATTGAAAAATACTTTTTAATATGAAATATTTTATATGATAAATTATATATGTGAAAGGTTATTAATTATAATTAGATTATATTTTTATCATTTAATACAATTTAGGTCATTATAATTAATTACAAATATAAATTTGACATAAACACATGTCAGTCTTTTGATAGTTTTTACTTTTTAAAAACTCGCTTTTTGGTTTGAACAACGGGAATTAATTTTTAATTAATTAATGACACTTCTATGTTTTTAATTTTTTAAAATATAATTCATTTTTGAATTTGGAATATCAAAATTATCATATGGTAAATTTTTGGTGTTTTTCTAAAAACATTCGTTTTTTGATAAAAAGTGAAAAACATTGTGTTATAGTTTAAAACTGACTTTTTTTATTTTAATAAATATTAATTTTATTTAAAATTTTAAGCCAAAATAAATATATAATAACTATATAAGTTCAATTTATTTTATTAGAGTCATTTCATAATGATCCAAGATGTATAAAATTTTTATTGAACTGTTTACCATCTTTTATCAACCTCTTAAGAGCATTTGAAAATTTACATAAAACATAATTTTACCACTTCTGTGAGTTTAGTCTCAAAAATATTAGAGACATGGTTAATATCACTATGTTTAATTTGGTTCAATAAGATGAAAATAATTTTTGGTGAATAGTAATTGTAGACTTATTTACCACCGTTTAAAGTAAATAGGGTAATTAAGGGTAAAAATGATATTATAATTACCATAACTCATGTCCTAATTCTATTGGTTAAGTATAATTCTAACAAAAAAAACCTTAGAAATAATATATGAACTTTTTTGGCCCACATGGATTCGATTAGGACATTGATTATTATTTTATTTAAAGAAGAATTAAAAGAGAAAAATTCAATGTTCAATAACTAACCATTTTTAATATAAAGTTTCAGCCAATATAAATTTGACTATAAATATTAATTATAATGAAAAAATGATTTCCCACATAATGATATTTTATTTATAATTTTTTAAATTAAATAATTAAATTTATTTATGATATAATGATGATGCAGTAATTACCTTATTAATGAAATAATAAAATAATTGACATTATAAACATCGAAGTAAATGTTAATTGAGACTTACGAAGAATTAAACTAATTTTCTAGGTTAATATTACATGTAATGGTATGTTGAATGAATTTTATTTGATGTAATATTGTTTTTATGGATTAAAAAAAACATATACTAAATAGTGTGAAAATTGACATAATTGTGTTTTAAAACAATTATTTTATTATTAATTGATATAATATTCTTAAAAAATAAGGGTTCAGACAAATGACATATATAAGGTTATTTATATTAATAATGAACCACATGGGGTTCTCATGGATTGTTATAGTATGTCTATTAACCATATAATATAAAAATACAAGGAGACCTGGTAAATGTAAAACTATTTAACAAAGAGTTAAATATAAAAGATAATGTTAATATGGTGACCTAAACCTGTATAACACCTATTGGTTGAAATGTTTTCAACACATACTTACCTTATCCTTAAAATAATTCATTTTTTATCCTTTATAAATAGAAAATAATTTTATAATAAATTAATATTCCATGCTTTTCCAAAAGTGACCCTCACCTCTATTATAAATGGGAACTTACCCTTCACTTAATTCAATACCTCCGAATCCTTTTGGTTCAGCCCTCCCCTGCCCAAATATCCTCCCAAAATTACAACCTTCATCCTATAGTCCTTCCATTTTTCATAAATCCATCATAATGATACCTTTTGATCAAATCAAAAGGAAGAACCCGAAGCAGATGTAAATATTTCATCACCTCTTTAAAGTTATTTTCTTCTTCCACTTCCTCTTTACATTCTGTTTCCATTCTAAAATAGTAAATCCAGTATTTCTTATATACTTATATTTTATTATAATAATGGTACAACAATATTAATTATTCAATCTACCCTATAAATGAATAAGTTACCATACGTGCGTAAGTACGGATTACCGTCTCCATGTCATGGTACAGTTTGTTATTCAAACACGTCATTATTTACATGTTTATAATTTTGGGTATAATTGATTTCAATGAAAAATATAACATGTTAATGATTCGGTATATATTATATACCAACCAATTACATACTATTTCACCATCAATATAATGATATTGTCTCTCCTGCGTATGTACAGATTACCATCTCCACGAATGAGATGGGATTCATTTTTCATAGTAATAATTCAAGAATAATTTTCATTTTATGATTAAAAAATGATTATGAACTAAATAAAATTCTGGATATGGATAAAATAAATCTTATCTAAAACATAAATGACTTATGTAACCGAGTATATAAAGGAAAATAGATCAGTTAACACTTGAAACGATGATACTACTAAAATATTATTAACAATGATATATTAAGGAACATCTATGATATTAGATTTATCTATATAGTTATTGAATAATTTAATAAAAACTATTTAACTATTATAAATGAGTTTTACTTACGCTCGTCCAAGGAAAAGTACAAGGTAAGGGGTTTTCTTCTCACTTTTTATTCCTGTGAGATTCGTGCGGTATTGCCATAATTTCCTTTTGGGTGGTGTATGTACTGCTCCAGATTGTATTCATTGGGTAATATACATTAATTTATTGGTATTTAAATTTTCATTTTATGAATCTTCTTTTATGGGTTGTTTGTTTCGTATGTAAACAAATCGGTAAGGTAATTTCAAATTTCATTTTCAACTCATTGGGATTTATGCATACATCATTTATTATTTTACTCTATGATTATGTTTCGAATTACAATTTATTATTTGTGTAGTAATTTCCACTCCCATATCTATGGATGTACTTTTGATACACATAATCACTCCATTGATTAATTTTCAAGTCATCGACATGAACACGATAAGTGTAATTTTAACTCAATCTCTATTCATTGAGTTAAACATCCAATTCATTGGTGTTGTTTTTACACGAATATGTGTGAATGTCCACTAATTGGTTTACACTGAATATCCAATAATATTGATTGGATTTATATTTTTCACACATAATTATGTCATTGATTTATCATTAACTAATGGATACAGTCTTTATAAGGGGTTCCATCTCACTTACATTCCATTGAGTCTTCTTCGTTGTTATGGACCAACTCACTTTTATTTGGTGTATATACTATACATTGACATAGTATATCATTAATTCATTTATTCTCTTGATATTATAATTTCCATATTATTTCATTTATTTGTATTCATGCGTCTTTCATTTGGTTAGGAACTCCAACTAAAATATCATTTTAAACGTTTTAAAAGTTTATTCTTTTAAATATTTCTCATTAATTTCCTTGATTTAAAAATGGGTTTAATGATTTATTTATATGGACATGAATGATTTAAAATTTTAATTCCTTTAAAATATTTCTATGTGGTATGTGACCTTTTTATTAAAAAATCTATTTTAAACAACATCTTAATTAATAGAGAGACTTATAAATGTTTTCATGAAAAAGGGGGATATTTGTCTCAAATAGTTTGGATGAATATTTTCATATATTTCAATATCTTTCAGTACTCTTGATTAAGGATGATTTATTATAATACAATCATCCATTTTGTATGGAATGAGTTATGTTTGATTGTTGATGTGCTATTTTTATTCCATTCACAGTTTGTGCTTAAAATATTGACATTTTTTATGTTAGTTTTAATTCAAATGTTTAGATTATGTTTCATCCTTTTCATATAAACAATGCATTGGAAAATGTAACTGATTCTTGGAGATTTCAATAACTCCTCGATGCATGGTAGGTATCATGAGGCAAACTATTTTCTTGGCACAAGTCCGTGATAAAATCTTATTTGTTGTCTTGGCACAAGGCCCTGACTATGTGGTTATGAAGTCTAAAATTATGAATTCCATCATTATGAAAGATGATATTGATATTTCATGTGATTATTTTACTAGTATAATATCCTTGTGAACATGTAAATGAGATTATTTGATTTTATTTTTATATATTGTACTGATGTTTTTGTTTAAAAGGTATTTGTTTTATTCTTATACATTGCCCTAATGGATTATGCTTATTTATGAATGCTTCCACTATATTGTTATCCTTACTGAGAATATGAGCTCACCCATTTCTATGTTTTATTTTTCCGATGATGTGAAGAAGTACTTAATGGTTGACCTGTAGGGATAGGTTTAGGATATAACTTTGTTTAATAACGGGATGAAATGTTGTTGATGTTTTTATTTCATGATGTAATGTAAAACTTATTTGTGGATCTAGTACATCCAAAGCTACTAATATGATTGGTCTTTCAAGGCATTATTCCATGTATCATGACAATGTTATGTAATAATGCACTGACTTTTAGTAATTGGGGTCACGCCGTTACAACCCATCCATGGAGAACCTTTGTACTGTGATCCACAATCCATAGAGGGTGATCCTCGAAGGATTCATCCACCTCCAACTCAACAACCTCAGGTTGAAAATCCCCAGATGGGTATAAAAAGTAATTTCATATCTATGAAACATGAAAGACGACGTGCATAGACTGGTACGTCTGAGGTAACTGTAACTGATAGGAAACCGGCCCGACCCACTTCAAATCTTCAAATGGCCTGACATATATCAGTGAAATATTACCCTAGCAACTAAACCTCATTTGTACCAAACATGATGTGACACGTAAAAAACACAATCTCTAACCTTGAACTCTAGAGGTCAGCTCCGTAAATCGGCATAATATTTTTACTGAGACTGTGTAGTATCCATCCTCTTCTTAATCAACTCGACCTACTCTGTGGTCTCCAAGACATGATGAGGTCCCAAAATATTTGTCTATATGCCTCCATCCAACATAGGGGTAATCAAAATGGGATATCATGAAAAACCTCATAAGGTGACTTCTAAATTGTCCTCTGAAATATGTCATTGTTAAAAAATCCCCAAGGAGTATGTGTTTCTCCAAAGAGCCCCCACAATCCATGATGCATTTCCTCTAAAACAGGAATCATACGATCGGACTGGCCATCTATATGGGGGATGGTATGATGTGTTCAGAAGTACCTAGGTACCCAAATCCCTCTATAGTCCCTACAAGACACGAGAAGTAAACTGGGATCCCCATTCTTAAACAATATAGAACGGAATGCCACCAAAATGTACAAAATAATTGATTTACAACCATCCCAAGTCATCCAAACTGATGGTTTCCTTTCTTGGAAATAAATGTACTACAATTGTGAATATGTCAAAGACAACCTAAACCGAATCATTCCCTCAAGGCAACCTCAGTGCACCCATCATGACATCCATAATGACATTTTTTCACTTCCACTCATGATTGGGAAACTCCTATAATATCACTTCCATTCATCGATTATCTAGCTTAACCTACTAACAGGCGGAGTATCTCATAAAAATTAGAAACACCCCTCTTCATGCTTGGCCACCAATACTGATGATTTGGATCTTGATACATTTTGGTGACACCAAGATGAACTGCGCAAACTGAGGAATGAAAATATCCAATCTACTCCTCACTTATGTTTTCTGACACCCATACACTCCCATGGAAAATCAAGAACTCACACTCCCCTACAGTCCAACCAATAGTAGCATCGTTACATTATACACTCTCCCATAAGTCTAGGACATCAGAATCTGATAACTGCATCATTCACACTCAATTCAGTAGAGTATAGGTAACACCTATAGAAAATTGAAACATCTTCCCTTGCCTATTGTGCCCAACCAAATTCATCTCAAATAACATATCCCTAAGCTACCACTCACTACCAGCATCCTGAACAGCTTGTGTCTGAGTGCTATTGGTGATGCATTAGCCACTAAATTGCCTTTCCTAGGTGTATAGGCAAGCTTAATGTCAATGGAGTGATGTTAATCAACCCACCTTCACTGTCTCAAATTAAAATCATGGTGTGTAAAGATATTATTGAGGATTTTGTGGTTACTGTGTAGCACAAAAATGCCCTCCCATATGATAATTTCTCTAACAGTGTAAAGATTGCACAACTATAGCTTACTCAATATTTTCCATTGGGTATTTCTTCTCAAGTGGCCTCAACTACCGAGAACAATATTCAATTACTCCTTCCCCCTACATAATGCTCCCAACCAAATACCTAATGCATCACAGTGAACTGTGTAACTCATTCCTAGATCTGTAATAGTCAGTATCAGTGCTAAAGTCAATATCCATTTTAACTCTTGAAAGGCTGAATCACAGGAATTTGTTTCCTAGTACATTTCACTCCTCATAGTCTGGCGCGTAAATGGTGTTGTTATGGGTGAAAATTAATATATATAGCTTCTATATTTTTCAGCTATCCCAATAAATCACCGTACCTCAAAGATATTATTCGGATGGAACTCTTTGTTCATCAGTTCCATGAAAACTACTGGAGTGTTCATGAGACCAAAGTCTTAACCAAATACTTGTATAGATCATAGCTACACTGAATGGCTATGAGATGTATATCTGATTCCCTAATGTGCAACTGATGATAACCAGATCTCAAGTAATTCTTCGAGAACACTTTGGATCTTCATATATAATCAAAGAGATCACTTATTTTAGACCAGGGATATTTTTTCATGACCATCAACTGGTAAAACATCCAATAATGCACAAAATTTGTAAGGGTATCATCCAGTTTCTTTGTAAAAATAACAGGTGATCCCAAATGATAATTACATGGTCAAATAAAACCCATTTTTGCAACTACATTAAATGCATCTTGAGCTATTAAAGATCCATTGTATCCATCCTATATGGATGAACGGACACTAGTGCTTATACTGGGAAAATATTGATAGCTAAATCTACCTTTCACAATGAAGGAAAACCTGAAATGTTGTCTTGGACGAAATCTCAAAAATGAACCACCACAAGAGGAAATTCCATCTATGAGGTCCCCTGGTCATCAAGATATAAATTAGCAATTTTGTTTGTAGTTACTACCATCCCATAATGCTTGGGTAAATATATTGTCACCTAGAAATCCATTTCATCCTAATGTAGAAATGACAAACCCTCTGGTGACATGAAAGTCACCCTATAAAGATTGTAGTCAAGAAACGCCTGGAAGGGGACTATCTTGTCTATTCTATTAATGAAATCGATGCATGTCATCTCTATGACATAGAGGTACCACAAGAAGTGTCACCCAACTACATCAAGAGGTTACTCCTTGAACTGATAGTCAGTAGCCGTCCTGATCCCTAATGGGGTTATAGAATCACAACATCTTCAAAAGTAAATATACAGAACCCAAGGATTTCTAAAATAGAAACATATTTAAAACTATTGGATGATCAAATATCAAAATGATAAGAGGCTAAAACTGAGGAAACTAGAATCGTACCTCTAACTATAGAGGGTCTTGGATCATGCTTCTTCATGGTCTGCTCCACCTTAAATGTTTGACATGTACTAGGGCATAATGACCCTGCCTGACTACCATGTGTTGATCCACCTAGTTGTCGCTGAAATCCTGAGCCAGACTACCTGAGCCACGACCACCTCCTCATCTTGAACGACCTAACAAACTCCAGTTCCCTGACTAATGTAAAACCGGTGGTCATTATCCTTAACATGATGTTGTAATAGAACCCCTATGACAAGTTGTTTTTGATAACACTTGAAGAACATTTTGAATGTGGAATATTATTTCGTAAGTCCGAAACATGACTTGGTCCCTCGTGCAAAGTTGTCTCATGTTCCCACTATTCCCACACTGGTGTCATAAAACCTAGAAACCTAAAGAAACATTCTGGGGAAGCTCCCTACAGTGCAACATTCTATTTGTCAAAGGAGTTCTAGCCCTATATGTTGAACCTCCCAGGCTCATAGCTCCCAACTCCCTTAGATTGTGTTTGGTAATCAGTTCTGGATTCACTATAGCTATAAAAAAAGATGGACTGAAAAAATTCACCAAAAATTGGATGTCATAACTTATACCATCCTCAAATATCCTAGCCAAATATAACTCCTCACCTCCCAGAACTAGTCCAATGCAATGTATATTTGTAAAATAATAAGAGTAATCCATCACTGAATGAGCACCCTGCTCTAAATTCATGAACTCTAGAGCTTGATTGGCCCTCAACATCTTGAGAATGAAATAAAGATAGAAGGTCCTCCGATTAAATTATAATGCCATATCCCAATGAAATCTCACCTATGAGAAAACATCCCACCATATCTTGGTGGATTCACTTAGCATATTATTCATAAGATTTACCCACCTCTCAAGAGGAATCTCCATATTTAAAATGATAGAAACCATGGCCTTCAACCATTACTCTATAACCTCTGGTCCTCTATCCCTAGAAAAATTTGGAGGGTGATGTTTTTGGAAAACCAAAGTCAGCACTTCCATAGATGGGGCAGGATTCAGTGCTCTCCAAAAATTCTATAACATCCTCCAAAATACATCAGGAAACTATGCATCAACACATCTGTCTGGTATAACAGTTGGTGCTATGACGATAAGGATAATAGGATCTATTGTTAATCCCAGATCTAACATTTCCTATGACTTTTCATTTCCCTAAACCTGGCATATAAACTAATGATGTCTTGGAGGATGAAATTTCAAGGTCAAGTACCCACCTCTGTTCATTATTATCAATTAATGAATCTTATATGTGCAAGAATGTAATAGGAGAAGGAAAAAATTCATGTTTTACAGAACAGGGGTACACGACGTGTATATCTACCAAACAACATGTTCCCTTCGAGCCATAACATGGGAGTGTACCTATACCAAACCTGGTCCGGTCACACCCCTATAAACAAAAAGTTCCTTCTAGAATAGGGCATGTACATGACTTTCCCCTTCGGCCCAAGTAGTTCTACACAACTAGAACTACACGATTCCCTCAGGGTGTAAAATTACCCAACGTGTTCACCATAGACCCAATGTGTACTACTTACATTCTAACCACCATTGATGTTAGCCACATGGATAGATACATGGCCGATTACCACACGACATGTATAATATAGACACAAAATGTACCTTTAGAATTTCATCCACTCATGACATTAGTCTCATGGCAAGATACATTCTCTCTTTAGCACGTTGTGTACATTTAGTACGCAGTATACTCAACCATACATTTATTAACCTGTGTTTCTTCTCACACAATAAACTAAATTGTCAGGTACTAAACATCGTGTACTCCTAGTACCCAACATTTATTTAAGAAAATTTTTTTCTTATAGAAAACAAGAATACCGGGGATGTGTTCAAAAAATCACATACCGTATAGTCTAGGTTTTTAGATTGTAGGGCAATCAAACTTATCAAACCCCTTAAAACTTGTAATTTTGTCCAGGTCCTGACAAATTATTACTCATGGAAGCCCATAGTCCCCACAAATCAATGATGGGAATCCTTTTTCATATCATAACATGACAAAATTCAAATAATGTTAAAACATGATCCACCAAATTTCGATCCAAGGAGTACCCATAACACCTTAGTGACCAAAGATTGATGTCTTCCAAATGAAACATTACATATTTCAATACCCAATTAAAATAGAAGTTATTATATCATGAAATATATCAAAACAACCAGTATATATTATATAACATTGATCACAACAGAATGCAATCGGTATTGAATCCTAAATGGCATGAAAAGAATGCATGACATGTGATCTCTAGCAAGTGCCTCTATGATTCATTAGATATAATACCCTCATCTCAATGTGTTGAATTTGAAATATGACCAAAATGATATAAATAATATCAACAGAAAACAAGTGTTCCACCTAATTGTGAAATCAAATCAACTATAACAGTTGGAAAACCAAAAAAGCATCATTTGAGGTAAATTGGAATTTCTATATACACGAGTTAGCTACTCCTAGGCAGAGCTTATTATAAACTAATTTTTCCTTATAATACCTATTTATAGGCTCCAAAAATTATGAAAAAACAGAAAATAAAATGTCCTATGATACATCTTAATAATTTACCTGATCCATGTGCCGCTAAAAGCTCTCTTGTACCTGGTTGGTCACATGGCCTCAAGCGCATTTTCCCTAACCCCAGAGGCTGCATTTTAGTAGTGAGGAAAATGGGTGTGATAGTGGAGAAACTAGTACCTCATCTGATGTGTATACATAGATGAATGAAAATAATAAAAAATATCAGAATAAATAATACCATACAATAAAAGAAAACAGTGAAAAACTAATTGTAACATAACAAATATAGAATATATAAATGATACATGTCACATGAATCAAGAAAAATATCCAAACATGTTAAAATTATGAAAATAAAATACTAAATCCAATGTACATAAAAGTATGTAATCTCTAATAGAATCACAAGCCTCAACTTGGTCACATGTTGTCCAACTCTAATAGAAGTCAAGTACCTGATGAATAAGGGAGCATGCACTTATCTATACATGAAATCATATAAGTATCGTGGGTATAAAATCATTTCCTAAACACGATGTTAGACAAAACCTTGTAGGAAACCTCAAAAATAACTGTGCCTAATAAATAGTGAATATATATAGTATGCAATATATAGAAATGTAGTAATATACAAGGAGGTTCTCAAAAGTAAAAAATCCTACAATTTTCTATTAAATTAATTTTTATTTATTAATTATTCAAACTATTGAATAATTACTTCTCCGGATATAGACTAATCTCTAAATCCCCTATGTAATCGAAAAATAGATGTCTTAGAAGACCATCAAAACAATTTGTGAAGTTGAGTCCAAGGTTAGGATTTGGCTTAGAAAATTAGTCACAATCATTCAAATATTCGTAGAAACCATCTTGGAATGGTCTGACTAACATTCCCATCTATTTTAACATATATTCAGTAAATTAATAAGTTATTACCCTCTGGGATAGCTCACACTGTCTACCCCCTTTGTTCCCACATTGAACAAATCATATACAGACTACCACATATGTAGCCCTCATGGTCAATGCCTTCATGGTCTACATAGCTATAAGAAACTATAATGGCCACCTATCCTCACTCATAGTCAATGCATTATGGTCCAACATTAATTTAATAATGACCCTCAGGGGATCTCTCACAGTCTTACCCCTCAAGCCTATGACCATCTAGAAGATCTCAGAGTCAATACCTCCTGATCAACATAATAATAATTATACATAAAAGAACCTTCCTTGGGATAATATCACAGTCAATTCCACTTGGTCAAACATTCACAATGTGAATCAAAAGCATCTCATATAATCTATTACTATATCATAACATCACATGTAATAAAAAATCAATTGTAACCTGAATTCTTGACCCAAATGGCCATAATCAATTAAACAAGGGAAAATAAACCTAAATCAAGGTATAAAACCTTATGCATAAGCAATCACCCATTCTCAATCAAAAAAACTGTAACTGCTATTAAACAAGGATAAAATCCAAAACATGCAATACCCAAAACATGGGTATTTGGTACATTAAGAATATATAATCCAAAGACAATCAAAGAAAGGTAGAATCCACCAACCATGAGGTTGTATAATGAACAATCTGGAATGTTGGCCCGTGAATTGTGATAGATTGAGGCAGATCTATAGAACGAGAAAAAACAGTCAATCGTGGATACCTCACGATAGGGGATAAATCCTAAAATGTGTCTCTAAGGAAAGATGAAACTCACTTGTGGGAATCCAATGCACCCAACAGTATCTCAATTGGAGGTCAAACCATGAATCAGTATGGATTATATGTTCTTGGTTGACTCGTCGCACTCCTATACGAAACACGAGAAAAATAACATAGTTTTGGATGTGATATTTGACCCTACACAACACCCAGTTTTGGGAAATTTCAAGGAATCAAGTGCATTTTCCTAATTTACAGAGGCTCCCATGTAGCTGCGAGGGCCTTTAAAGTGATAATGGGGAAATTATGCCCTAATTGGTAGAGTATACACATCACAAATTAATAGTAAGCAATATTAGAAGCATTAATACCATAATGAAAAAGTAAGCAGTTGAAGACTGCTAGTAATATAACAAATATAGAAAATATATACATACATACATATATATATATATATATATATGCTGCATGTATCATGAGTCTAGGAAAGTATTTAAATATTTACAATTCTGGAAATATAATACTAAAACAATTTAACGAATAGTATGTACTCTTCATCACAATCCCGAGACCCAACATGGCTCCATGCTCTCTAGCTCCATAAATAATAATGGGCATGACGAAGAAGGGTGCTTTATCTCATATATACCTAAAATCATATAATCGGTTTGGGTCTAAAACCAAGAGCCAAATAAGGTGTGAGATGAATTCCAATAGGAAACTACCATAATATTCGTTCCTAACAATCAATGAATATATATAACGCACAATATATAGAAATGAAGTAATAAAAATTGATGTAATCAAAAATAAACAATCCTATTGTTTGAATTACATTCATTTTGATCTATTAATTTTTAAAAAAGATGAAAAATTAATTTTTTAGATCAATACAATTCCCAGTATCACTTATGAAATAGTAATATTGATGTCTCAGAATTCCATCTAAAGGACAAGTTAGAATGTGTCCGACCTGGTTCTTTGGTTTGCACACTCATCACAATCACTCAAATTTTCAACGAAACCCTCTAGGAATGTTTTCAAAGTCTAACCCCTCGGGTTTAAGATATCATCAATAAATAAATAACGACCCTCTTGAAAAACTCACATAGTATAACCCATTTGGTCCCAAATAGCAATAATAATTTACAAAAAACCACCTTGGTTGATCTCATGGTCAACACCCCCTTGGCCTCTATACCAACAATAAACAATAATTACACCTGGTAGCTCTCACATTCAATTCTCAATGGTTAATCATTAATTTAATAATTCCCCTCATTGCTACTCTCACCGTCTAATCCCTCTAGACTATGACCTCATGGAAGATCTCATAGTCAATGCAACTGGGTCAATATATCAATAATTATACATAAATGACCCAACATCAAGAAGCTATCATAGACAATTTCCATTATTAATACATTCATAATGTGAATCAAATTCAGAACATATTATCTTTATGTCTATCATAACACCATGAGGCATTGAAAACAAAGCAATCCTGACAAGCAGTCTAGACCCAAACTGTCATAATCAATTCAACAAGGGATAAGAAGCCGGAATGAATGTATAAACCCTTATGCATGTGAATTAACCCATTCCTTATCAAACAAACTATAAAGTTATTAAAAAGGGTTAAACATCAAAACATTCAATACCCCAAAAATCATTATTCGATACTTTAAGCATATATAATCTAACAACAATAAATGAAATTCCCAAACCACCTACCATGATGTTCTATTATGAACAATCTTGAACGTTGTCCATTTAATCAGCCCAGAATGATGTAGATGTATGAAAAGGGTAAAAAAAATCAACCCACGATAACTTATGTGAGAGGATAAATAAGAAATATTGCCTCTAGGAAAGTATAGAAGTAACTGGTGGGAATCCAATGCACCTAGTAGTGTCTCAAGTGGAGGTGAAACATAGAATCGACTGGGGTTCGATGTTTGTGGTTGTCTTAACACTCCCATATATGAAACACTAGAGGAATAACATAGTTCTAGATGGGAGATGCTCCCTGTAGCAATATATCAAAAAATGATAAAACTACACAGTGTGTTAATTTAATGTACACACCGTGTAGTAGACTCAACCATCCTCCACATTAGGTTGTCTTCTAAATCACCCACCTAGCCATGTACTCTTCCCTTACACTAGCAGTACGTTGCTACACGTAGAAACCTTGTACATAGTGTATACTCAATAGAACACGATGTGTAGTAATTAAATTTCCCAACACTTCCTTTTTACAAAAAAACAACCCAAAATAATGATCCATAACTGAAATTAATATATGGGTTCTTACAGTGGCAGATGATACATTTTCTTTTTGGTATTTCGATTATGATCATGATAATCAATGAAAAGTTTCATTGACCCATCATTCTTCCTGAAGAATGGGACTAGGGAATCCATTGATGAATCACTTGGTTATAAAATCCCATTTTCCATATTCTCATCTAGTTGTTTCTTTATCTACTAAATATCCAAAAAAATCCATTATACACGGAGTCTTGGATTGTGGAAAACTCCTAGGTATAAGTTCAATCACGAATTCAACATTTAGTCAAGGAGGAAACCCTGAAATTCTTGAAGAAACACTTCAGTTAATTCCCTCACTATAGGCATGTTTTTAAGGATGGTTGCTTACTTAGACTCCATAATATGAGAATGATACACGTTATAATAGGGTAGTAATATCCACACTTGAGTTCATTGTGCTAAATAAGATGAATCCTCCTCTTTAAACATGTACTGTATCAGGGGTAGATTCACTATATAGAGAGTGATTTCTATCTCTTGCAAATTTATGTTGCTCTATATATGGAATTCCAATCCATGCCATTAATTGTATCAAATTCCATATGAGGGATCATGAGAAGGTTATACAAGTAGTTTAATCAATAAATTGTGATAGGGGGAGTTATATTTATAGAATGAAATAATTTACCCATTTTCTGTTCTCTCTGAAATCCCTATATCCATGATTTGTGGTGGTGTTGAGATTATTCTACTAAACTTTTAGGATGAAAAATAATGTGTAAAACCAAAACCGAAATGTATGTTTTATATTCTTGAACAAATAAACAGTGTACTTGTCACTAATTCATTTTTGGTATTTCCTTCATTAGTAGTGATGTAAAAAGCTATACCTTTCCCCCTTGGTGGTTGTTGGATTACTCAAAAAACCCTTGGCATAGGGAACTAGTTTCCAAAGTGCCCTGGTTCTTTGCATTTAATGTAATGAACAATGCATTGAGGGTTGAACAAGGCATTCATCTCCTATGTTGCAGTTTCAGGGTTTCATTATTCAACAATTAATGGCTAGGTTCTCTCCTCTTACACACCTAAAGAATTTCCTCGTCCCTTTCAGGCCATTTCCAGAGTTCTTTTCCCACACATTTCGAATGTAAGGTGCTGGAATTTCATAGCACCATTATATTTATCCATTAAACTAAAATAATTAATGTCCACATTCTTCTTTTTATCACCTTGACACCCCTAAGATTTTAGATCTCTATTTCATATTTTAGGGAAAATTGTACAATTTCCCCATAGCAATCAAAGTCATAGATTGTTAGAGATTTATGTAGGCTAGGTTATATCCAATTAAAAAAGCGATCAAACCTGATTTCTATGGTAATGAATGTGCTGAAGGAATATCATTCAGGCATTGGGACGTTTTCCTCATATTCTTCAATGTATTTTACACCTTTTTTTGTGTGTTCAATGATGTCCCTTTTAATCATAAGTCAGAGGGTGCAAGGAAAAGAATTATTGAAAATCATTTTCCAGAAGTCATTCAATTCCAACACCTTGATATCTCATTCACATGTTGTATTTTTGATCAATGTAAACCATTGATCAATATCACCCTCCATTTGATAAGCATCCAAAATAACCTTCTCATGTTCAAAATGTTCAAGGATGGATAATTTCTTCTCAATGGATTTTACCCATTGTTCGGATATTGAGGGATGAAGTGATCAATTAATAGTACGGGGCCATTTTCTCATGATGATCTCGATTGTGTATTCATCCTTATTGGGGTGGGGGGATTTCCTTTTAACCCATTATTCTATTTAAAACCAGAGTTAAATGAGAGATTATTTTGGAAAAAGTTTCAATTAATTCTCCCATCAAATTGGGCATCTCATTCGAGCAGTCATCACATTGATTTTCACATTTATTATTAGACCATGCCCTCTTAGAACTAAACATTGGTTGGAATAAAAGGATTGTTAGGAGTAACAAATAAAGGGGAATCCAAATAGAAAGAGGTATAATATATAAATTACATTTATTTCCTTATCTTACGAGTTTATAGGTTTCAATCTATGTTATCCATGATCTATTTCACAATACATATTCATAAGAGAATTTATTTTATTCACTTAATAATGATTCATACTAAGATTATTAATTTAAAAAATAAAATCCCCTGGGAGTGTAAAACAAAGAATACAATAAGTCTGGTTTCCAGGTACAAGTTCTCATTTGTGTCTACCTCAATGAAGTGTTTTTTTACCACTAGATACATTCGTCCTAGAGCGAAATCTACTTTTTCATATCCATAAAGATGTATTTTCTTTATAAACCACTTGATATAGACTCACCAAACTTTAGGGATTCATTTCATATACTTTGTCTTATCTTTAAGGCATTCAGTAGGGTTTCTAATCATAATCCCAAAAATAACTAAACGTATCCTTTGATAACAACTATAACAACTCGACTCTTTATTTCACACAATAACATAATTTATTACATAAATTTTTTATCTGATACTTCATTGAAGATAGATTGGACTATTTTCTTTTGTTACAATGAAAATTACATAACACCATAAGACATGAAATAAAATTTTTATTGAAAACATCTTTTACATGACGACAACATTATTTCCTACTTAGCATTACATGGGATAACCAGAGGACGAACATAAGAAAGGGATGAGCAATAAAGCCCATTAAGGGAATAAACAAATCATAAGATGAGAAATAAAATCAATATTAAACAATAAGAAAATAAATGTATCAAAATAGAAACATGAACATAATGGCAAAATATATCATGATTATCATAACATGGAGATGTGGAAACAACATGTAACATGATATTTGAATTAATCAAGACTCATTAGACATGGAGGATGAGTAATTTATAATTACGCATGAATTAGAATGATATAACCATACATTCACATCAACTATCAGGATTCAAAACTCATTTCACATGATGTATCATGATAATAGTCTTTCCTAATTCATTTGATACATAACAGGGTGCACCCTTCGTAATTATTTCATTCCATTCATAAGTGTACCACATAGGTCATAAAACATGGATTCATTAAAAATCATAATTTATTAAATAAATAATAGATGTGGAATACATAAATGTATGCCATCAGTCAAGAAGTACATGTTCATAATGTTGAAAACCCTTTATAGATAAATAGTTATAGTATTCACTGACAAGGTTATTTTTGGCATGGGAAATTTTGGTGTTACTTCGACAACATAACAACGTCAAATTGAAATCATAAAATTGGTTGATGAGAGATAAATAGGAGTCTAATAAATTATAAATGAAATGGATAGTAAGGGATTCATGAAACATAATAACCATAGATTTTTAATGGAATTTATATACATAATATAAAAAAATTGAATGTAAATGAGGAGAGAGAAACATCTTACAGAATTTCAGCATGGTAATGGGTGTACCTGGGATTCATTAATGAGAGATAAAGGGGTATATAATAATTAAAACATAATGACAGATGTATAGGGGAAGTTATAAGTCATACCAAATAATTTTTAATATGAAAAAATTTCATAAACATATATGGAAACTAGGGAATAAATATGGAAGGATGGACAGTTAGGATCCCTTACTTGAGTGTGTAAATCCCAGAGAATTAGGTGGGGCTTCATGAGAGAATAGGGAACCTTGGGAGGATTGTATAGAGAGTAGGGAAGAGTAGGGATGTTCTCCATTGGGTTTTATTAAAGATAATATGGATATTGGGTGGGATTATATTGGAAAATATAGGGGGATTCTTTAATATTTTACAAACATACGTTTTGGAATATATAATATAAAATATTCAACACCACAATCCAACACATGGTTTTTGACAATTATTTTTGTAAAAGGGTTGTGGAAAACATTTTTTGATAATTAAAGGGATGAAATTATTATAATATTAGTCTTTCATTTGTGGAGGTGAGTCACACACTGAAGGAAATCCTTTTAAAATGTTAAAATATTTTATAAGTCTTGGAGGTTCTATTAAGGAATTATAAAAAAAATAAAACCAATATAATATCCAATTGTTTTAAAGTTAAAATATATATTGGCAGAATAAACCTTTTATAGTATTTTATTACATCATTATTAGGTCATTGTGATGTCATAAAAAAATTTATATAATTATATGTTATTTTATTTTGTCCCAAAAAAATTGATTTCTCAGAAAATTATGAAAAATTCACCATTCGATAATTTGGAAATCTGGATTCCCAAAATAATAGTATTTTTTACATATAATTTTCTATATATGTTAATTTTCACTTTTAAAATAAAAAATTTCATTTATTGAAAATTGACATGTTTTAACAAAAACATATTCCAATAATTAATAAAATTACATTTTACATTATAAAAATTATATGACCCTTTATAAAAATTACATAATAATAATATTTAATTAAAAAATTATTTATTATAAAATTTTATTAATTTGTCAAAATAAATTATTTAAATAAAAATACAATTTTATATTTATCATATGAAAATATATTTCTTATCAAACATAATACTTAATCATTTATTGAGTACGATTTATATGGAATATAATCAACACGTATAATCAAAAGGTGTGTTCTTATAACACTATTATAATACCAATATTAATAAAAACTTATATTTATAATATAATATTTATATTTCAAAAAATACATTTTTACCTGAAAAATCTATTTTTCTATATCATTATATTAATTAGAAAAACTATTATCATAGAGGAATTGATGGAATACAAATTTTATTTAAAAATGTATCACAAAAAAGTGTCTAATTTTCTATCAAATAACCCCTTAACACCCCCATAAGACCTTAGTGTATGCTATGGGATGGTGAAAAGTCTCTTGGGGAATCTTAGATAACATTGCTTGGGTGGTAGTGTCTATTATCTCTCACTTCAACTGTTGGCAATTCTATTCAATATTAACGTGTTGATTCTCAGCTTGGGATTTGTCCAAAGTGACGCCTAGTGATGCTACATCGTTCCTGATCTTTGAAAAATGCGATTCATATGAAGAAATCCTAAAATATGAGTCCATCACTTCAATTTTATGAGTAAATTGGATTTGTTAAAACCCTATATTTATACTAATCATGTGATCACTATTCAACATCTATATTAGCAATGGTAATAATTCATAAAGTTATTTGACAAATGAAAACATAAATCCAAGGAAGTGCATTAATTTTATATTACCATTTTATATAATAAGACATTTAATTTGATCAAGGTGAATATTAATTAATAATGGATTGTGTCATTACAAAAAAGGTTATCTCTTTTATAGATTTTTTAGATAGTTTAAATCAAAACACATATTTCACAATCATTTTGCCACACCTCAATCCCTTACATAGTGTGAATATTATTTATCAAATAGTGTGTATTTAGTTTACAATTGACATTTTATTTACAAACAGAAATTACATAATTAAAACAGTGAAAACACATTAATATTATTTTGATATTAACGGAAAATTATTTATAAGTCATTTGTGCCATACAAACAAACCATTCTCGTATCAAACCTTTACACAATGTGTGTAGTATGACCCAACATTTATATTTCCAATTAAATATGATTGTTCCTTAAAAAATACCAATGATATAATCAAAATTGAAGAAATTTTTTAGGATTTTTTAATACATTAGTAAAATGACTGACAATCCATTTAGTAATTTTTTTAATTTGGATCAGCTCAATTAAATATATAGTGTGACCTGTATGACACAATGTATGGTTTTTTATTTCAGATTGACAATAATTTAAATAAACATGAAACTGAAATACACAAAACCAAAATAATACAATTGAAAATATCTATTACTATATGAAAATGAACCATATGTCCTTTGTGACTTAATGAAATTATAAACCCAAAAATTCGATACACGATGTTAGTAGTATGACTCAAAGTGTCTGTTAATTATTTAAAATTGAAATTTGAGTTCATAAGTTTCACTCAACGAAAACTAAGAAAAAAATATTGTATTGTCTTGATAATTTAATAAATCTATTATAATTCATTTTTGATGTGTACAAATCATTATCACATCATACAAACATACGATGTGACCAGTATGACTCAATGTGTTTGTTTCCTATTTAAATTGTCATTTTACTATAAAAGACTTATGAAAATATCAAAATAAATAAAATTTCTTCATATTAAATTTATTTTTTAGTAAATTGATCAATAATTAATTTTGAACATGTAAAATTAGCCTCATCTCAATACAACACATGGTGTTACAGATGTGACTCCATATCATTCATCTTATTTAAAATTGTTCTTGGTATTAGTAAAAAAGATAAAAAAACGATGGAATTTTAGAAATGGAATTCATATTGTTTTTTTTACATTACGGAAATTATCCATATGTATTTTTTCATGTGCTGAAATTTTATTACCATTAATCTGATACATTTTGTTCTTATTATGTCTCATAGTGTAAGTTTTTAGTTTAAAATTTATATTTTTATCAAACTGATTTACAAAATATAAACTGTGAAAATGTGTATATAATGTCATTGAAAATTAGGGATATTATTTATAATTAAATTATAGAATTTCAAAATAAGTCTCATTTTAATCTGGAAAACAATGTGTCCTGTATGACTCAAAGTATAGGTATCTAGTTTAAAATTAAATATTAGTAAAAAATATAAATGATGTACTCAAAACCAAAATACATTACTTCATATTGATTGGATACATTAGGAAAATGATCCATTGGTAATTTGAGATGTCTATGGATTATTTAAACCTTATTCATATTCATGGTGTGATGGGTATGACCCCAGGTGTTTCATTCTATATAATTTTGACATTAATTCTATAAAAAAGATAACTAATGTTCTAAAAATTCAGGAATAATTTTTTTATTATTTTCATACATTTTGAAATTTTCCATTAGCCATTTTAATGTGTATTAATATTCCTCATCTCAATCTAATGTATAGTGTTCCTGGTAAGACAAAAAGTGACTTTTATGAGTTCAAAATTGTCAGTTTAGTTAAAAAAGATATTTTACTAAATAAAAGTTAACACAGTCAGATTATCTTTATTATTTTATATTGTGAATCATATATCATTTAGGGAATGAAAGAATTAGTCTCATGTACAACCAAAACACAATGTGACCAGTATAGCTCAATGTCTGTGTTTCCAGATTAATATGACATTTTAGAAAAAAAGGGGACATACAAAAAACTAATCAAATGAATTTTTATTATTTTTATACTTCAGGGAATCAAACTATAAGTCATTTAGCACATGAATAAATTATCTAAACCTCAATATTACAGATTATTTGACTTAAATTACTCCAAGTGTGCCTTTATTTCTAAAATAGACAATATTTGTAGTAAAAATATATTAATCTCAAATAAGAAAAATGAAGAAAAATAATTGAGGATGTTTTGATACAATAGATAAATGATCAAATGTTATTGTTTTTCATTTTTTAATTAGTTATACCTCAATTATTAACAAAACTATCATATTTTGGCTAAAAGTGATTATTATCATCATAAAAATGATATATCAATTCAAAATATTCTAATCTCATAAAACATATCAAAAGACCTTGGATTTTAATGACAATTTAGGAAAAGGATTCATATGTAATTTTATATATCTATCAATCATTATAATTTCAATATGACATATGATGTGAATGGTGGGACACAAATACTGTGTTTTTAAAATTATATGATGTTTTAGTAATGAAAACCACGTTGACATGCTCAAAAGTGAGAAAACACATTTTTTTATTAATTTTAAGTAAAATGATTCATAATTAATTTAAAATCTCTAGAAATAAGAACATCTCAATCTGATGGATGATGTGACTAATATGAATTCATTTGTGTCTTGTTATTTTAAATTTAAATTATGTACATTAAAAAATGATAAACTAAAAATTTTAATTTTTTTTTGTTTTAATAGATTTTAAAAATTTCAAATATGTCATTTTTGACATGTATGGATCATCTACACCTAAATTTTATGCATAATGTTCTATGTATGACAGAAAGTTTTTTTTCTGTTTTGAATTGATATTTTAGTTTAAAATATTCCACTCACTAAATATCAGGAAATAACACACAGAATGTTTTGATAATTTTCAAAAATTATTCATAATTAATTTATGACTTTATTAATCATCCTCATCTAAAACAGACCCATGATGTTATCGGTATAAATCAATATAAAATTATCCAATTTTAAATGATATTTTAGTAAAAATAAAAGTGAGGTACTCAAAACCAATATAACACATTTTTATTTAATTAACACATTAGTAAAATGATCTATATGTCATTTGGGATGTGTATGAATTTCTCACACCTCAATCTAGTGAATGCTATGATCGGTATGACTCCTTGTGTGTTTTTCCATTAAATTTGACATTATTTTGAGTAAAAAACTATTGGCATAATAAAAACAGAGAAAAATAAATCCAATTTTTTTTGATACATTATGAAAAAATAATTAATTAATTTTTGACCTGTAGAAACTAATTTTGCTTCAAATCTATTCATGAAGATCCAAGTATAGTTCGAAGTGTCTGTTATCTTTTTAAAATTTCCTTATTGGTTCAAAAATTGACAGTCACTAAAAAGTAAGAGAACATACTGAGATTGTCATGGTAAATTCAGAAAGTGATCCATAACTCATTTTTTCTATGTAAAAATCAATCCCACATTAACCAGTGAAATTGTGTTACTAGTATAAATCATAGTACTTGATTACGGTTGAAAATTCATTTTAGTAAAAAAATTGATGTACACAAAAATAATAATAGAAGTTCGTATTTTTGGATACTTCATAAAAACAATCAATATGTCATTGGGGACATGTAAGAATCACCCAAACACTAATATGACCTGTAGTGTGACTGGTATGACTCAATGTGTGTCATTTTACATGAATTTATCATTAATTTTAGTAAAAAAGGGGATACATTCAAACTAAAAAAACATGAAAATGAAATTCGATTGTTTTTATAATATTATGAAATGATCCGTGTGTGCTATTTTAAAGAAATTAATCGTCCACCCCACAATCTAAAATTCAATGTACCTAGTATGACTCAAAGTGTCAATTATAACTTTAAAAAGTGATATTTTATTTCAAAAAGTGTCACTCCATGAATATGTTGAAATGTCCCTCATATTTCATTGAAAATTAAGTAAAAATATTAAAAATTCAATTGTGAAAAATAAAAATTTTTCAAACATAAAACTATCTCATGATGTGAATGATATTACCCAATGTGTGTGTTTGCATTTTATAATTACATTTTAGTGAAAAAGACTAGTGACATACTCAAAACCATGAAAACACATTCTTATTTTTTTCTACTTTATGAAAATGAACTATTATTCAATTTGGATGTGCAATAATAATCCTCCCCACAATTTTATTCACAATGTGAATTGTGTGGCTTCAAGTGTGTCTCTTTGTATAAAGATGACATTAATTTTTTGTAAAAAAGATAAATGACATTATCAAACCAATTAAATCACATATGGATTGATTTTATTCATTAGACAAACTATACATAATTAATTTTTCTCATGTAATAATCAAACATAACTCAATTTGATACATAATGTTCCCTACATAACTCAAAGTGTCCATTATCAGTTTAGAATTTACATTTTAGTTAAACAAGATTCATTCAATAAAATCTATAAAAATGTTCTTGAATTGTCTGGATAATTAGAAAAAATGATTAATATATCATTTTTGACATTTAGAAGTCATTCTGTTATCAAACTAACACATTAAGTGACTGGAATGACTTAAAGTGTGTGATTACATTTTAGAGAAATGTTTTTGTAAAAAAAATATCATACTAAAAACCTGAAAAAACATTTCGATGGTTTTAATACATTATGAAACCTATACTTAATTTATTTAGGATTAGTATAAATATGAAACATGTTAATCTGATTCTTGGTGTGAATGTTTTGACTCAATGTTCTTCTTTTCTTTTAAAATTGACATGATTTTTTTGAAAATAAATTTAAACGATAAAAAACTACAAAACACATTCATATAATTTTGATAATTGAGTAGACTGATCTATAAGAAAATTATGACATATGGTAATCATATATACCTCAATCTAATACATGATGATCTTAGTATGCCTTAAAGTGTTCCTTATTTGATTAAAATTTTATTTTAATTCCAAAATTGGCATTCAATAAAACCTTGAAAACAATCATGGGTTGTCATCATAGTTTAAGAAAATGATTTGTACTTCAATTATAATTTTTAGAAATCAGTATCATATCATATTGAAACATGACGTGGTCGGTATAACTCTAATTTCATGGGTTTAGATTGAAATATGATTTAATTATAAAAGTATATGGACTCAAAAATATGAAGACACATTTAAATAGTATTGAAATTTTAATAAAATGATCCATAATTCATATGTAATGTGTATGAATATTTGAAAACTCAATCTTATGGTGGGTATGACTATTATGTCTCCAAGTTGTATTTATACTGAAAATTGATAATAATTTCTGTTATAGAGAACATATACATACACAAAACCGTGAAAATGCATTTAGAATGTTTTTATACATTAGTAAAAATATAAAATAGTAATTTGTGATCGACACACACCAACCAAACCTCAATCCAACAAAATATTTTTTATGAATGTATCAATTTGTCAATTCATATTATAAAATTGAATTTTTAGACAAAAAGTATTACTCATTGAAAAATAATAAATCATGATCAATTTGCATTGATAATTTTGGAAAACAGTTCACAAGTCATTGTTAATGTATATTAATTAGTATCACATCAAACTAATAAATGATTTGAATTGTATGCATCGTAATATATATTTCTAGTTCAAAATGTGATTTTATTTAAAAAAAGAGATATACTAAAAACTAATATAATGAATCAAAATAGTTTTTACGTATTCGAAAAATATTCTATTATTCATTTGAAATGTGTAAGAATAATCCACCACTCAATATGATGAAATGTGTGACCAGTATGACTCTGAGTGTTTTTTTTCAATATATAAGTGTCACATTAGTTTAAGAGTAGTGTCACACCGCCCAAATAAAAAAAAGAAGCCAATATTTTTTCTCATCATTATATATGGTATTATTTAATTAATATCATTACTATTTTTATCCTCTATTTAATTAATTAATTTTTATTGTGATAATCCTAGAAGTTGGAAAAGAAATTATGTGATAGGTGAGAATAAAATACAATTCAACTTGGTACACAATGATTTTTAAATAACTCGATTTTTTGTATAAAATTAAATATATCTATTTAATTTATTTCATTATATTATTACTATCTTAATAATTGATTTATTATATAATTGGGCCCCTTTTCTCAAGTAGTGTGGTTTTTTTAGCAATATCATATGATGGGGTTATGGGAAAATGAAAATAGAACCTTGATGTTTTTTAATGTATGTGGTAATGTTTAAAACACATTAATTTCTATATAGAAAATTGGAATTGTTTATAATATAAACATTTTCATGTATTTGATTATTTGTACCAAATTTTTGTATTTTTTGGTGTTGTAGTGTGCTATAAATTTTAAAAATCAATTAATTATTCACCAGTATAAATTCTACTAAATTCACTGATAAAATAATCATTTATTTGTGACACTAAAATCATGGACAAAATCTCAGGTTTTTTAATTGTGCTTGAGTAGTTAACACTTTCCTAGAACAGATAAAGGACATTTTTAATATTGTTAAAGGATTATTTTGTAGTACTGATGTATAAATGTACATATAGGTTTCGAGATAAATCCTCATCATATGCACATGAGGATAATAGCTAAATGTATAAGTTAAGACTGAGACGGAAAATTTCCCCCTTATTCATCGTCATCTTTACATGTGTTAATAAATTTGAATGATGGGCCTTTATGGCATTCAACGATGTCATTATTATGTAATTATTTTTCAGATTATAAAGAGGAAGAGATATTTTTATGTCCTACAAATAATTATCATGGATCAAATAATAAGAATGGTGTTATCACACATTCTCTTAAATTAGTGCTCCTATTTTTTAAGAAGAAGATGAAGCAGAGCTTCTCCTTCAATAAATAATGAGAGGAATAAAATTTTCATAATCCTCCTTTGTTTAGAGATGTGGGGTAGTTCCAAGAACCTACACATTTTTTCGAATATGTTCCATATATATCATTCATAGTGAATCTCCATGGAAATGAAACTTGTGTTTCTACACTGTAATTATGTGATTTGAAGATTAGCGTAACTACGAGCTAGGGCAGAATTGATGCACTCACATGGAATTTAATGAATAATAAATAATAGTACTTATATGGATAAAAATAAATCCAATATTATATCAATTTTACATGATTTTCTTTTAGAACGTGTGAATGATGAAATAGATACACATTAATCACTTGTGTGAGGGTGTAAACTAGTGATTTTGTTCAAATAAAATAAATACGCATTAATGAGTTTTGAGAATAATGAAGTATACAAATGAAATTATTGCATAAAGATCATGTGCATATGGAAAAAAGAGAGGGATTCATTCATTGTAAATGTACTATATGACAAGATTGTGTGTGTTTGTGTGTCAAGAAGATCATATAAGGGGAATATGATAGTGACCAATGTTCATGTTCCCATGCATATGTGAATCGATGATAAATTTATAAAGGGTAAAAATAGAACAAACAAAAACACATAAAATAAGACCTATGAATATCTATCATATGGTTTATACATAGAACATGAATCTTGATTTATGGATGAAGTGATTTCAAATAAACCATTATGGGAATTCATGAGGAGGATGGTTTGAAAGTGTTTTAGATTATTATTGGTAGTGAATTGAAATATAGATGCCTAAATATTGGTGTTGCATGGTACAAATAAAATGAATAGATATACTCATGTGCTGATATTAACTATTTAAAAAAAGAATTCGAGATTAATAGAGAATTTAATATCATTTTATGTCTTTGAATAAAATATTGTTCTAAAAAAATAATTATTGTTAAATGGGGAATTTCAATTGTGATATTGATGTATTGATATGATCATTGAGTTTTCAACCATCACACATGTTTTTTTTGATTCAGGAAATAAGTTAAAGGATATTAAATGTAATTTTTTTCACTGATGAATAATGCGATCAAGACACTACAATACACAATTACATATTACTATGTTTCAAGGATCTGTGGCTGAATATGAAGTGCCTTGCCAATCTATATTCATTTTATTATTATTTGGGTTATGAAGAATTATATAATTATTAGTCTAAACCCTATTAAAAAAATTGTGATGGTAGTTAGATTAAGATTAATTGAAACTTTTGTGGTGATTCTAGGAAGAAGTTACAGTTGTTTATTACCACCTAATTTGTATGTAACTATGTTAAGAAAATTGTAGATGAAGAAATGAGTAGCACTATAAAAACTCTATAATTATTTTATAAAGTATAAGTAATAATTTTATTAAAGACCCTTATTTAGAAATTGAAGACTATATTTGTAGAATATATAATGAACAAGAATGTAGTTGTAAGATGAAATATCTCTTCACCAGTCCAGGGAAGAAGAATTATCCCAATTCCCTTTCCAAATGTGAAGGGTCCCACACTGGCTAATGGATTACCACCAAGAAAACCCACTCTGACATGATAAGTCATTATAAAGGATAATACATATATTGGTCATAAATAAACATTTAAAAAACTATCTACACTCAATTAGTATTGTATCTTTTTGAAATATCATGTTCTTTATTTTACTAATTTTATATAAATAAACGTAACATGGAAAATATAATAAGAGAATCATGATCCTAATATGTAAAATAGGTAATGGGATAATAGTAATAGATGAATTAAAAATACCCGATAATAATTCACCACCACTCGATGTCAATGATATAAAAAAATTTCGTTTCTAGTGGTATTACATCTAGGATTATCACTTTCAGATTAACCACATTATAATTATTCTCTTTTGTAGGTTTCAGTTTCATTCCAGTGTTTTCAATGAAGTGTTGTTTTTGTGCTGATTAATTTATATTATGTAGATGTTCATATCTACAAAGACCATGAAGAAATGGAAACCTAAATAATAGAGAATTTTTATGAATAATTACATCTTATATAAAGAAGAGGAAGTATATATCTAACAAATTCATATAATGAATAAATAAATTCCATGCTTTTTATGTAAAGAGATAGTGGAAAAAGAATCAACTATGGAATAGGGGTAACCATAAAATATCTTTTGATTACAAGGTATGTGTTTGTAAATTATAAATCTATCCTTGAGATGAAGATACTAGTAGAAGTGGTGATGATGATCAATCTAAAAACTCTCATGATTTATCATGAGATAGATTAATAGATTTTCAACAAGGTATTAAAAATGAAAAATCCTCCCTTGTTGTGATATATTTTAATATATGCAAGAAATTTTCACCTAGATTAATGTTGTATTAGTGGATGTAAAAAATGGATAGAAACAAAAAATTATATTATTTTTAAATATATACATACAACATTGAACCGTTGAATCAACAATGATGAAACATAAATTATGTTCTCCCAAAATTCCTCAAAGTGGATGAAGTAAATGATGGATACAATTTGACTATATACGGGATGACCTATTTACTTGATGAAAAGTTGAAGAGTACTAAAAATTTCAATGGTTTAATATTCTAAAAAATGATCAAGATGTTCAATTATGTATACTACATGATTCAAAACATAATAAACATGTATGAGGATGTAGTTGAAAGAATAAATAATATTTTTAAAGAGAAGGTTTCTATAATTGTAGTTCAGTATAAAACCCTTAATATGAGATGTATATAGTTTGAATCATAGTTGATTTATATTGAAAAGGATCATATGGAGAATTCACAAATTAATGGGATAATTAATTCTGGAATCAAATACCCACTATAGAATGTTATGGTTGAAATACCTCAATCATGTCATAAGAATATCATGAATTTATTCAATGATCTATCAGAAGATGATTAGAAGAAAACAACACCATAATTTCCATCTTTTAATAACGATTATAAATCCATTTCAACATATATTTTATTCTTTAAAATGAAACATAAACTAGTATGGATTATTAAAGGAGGGAAACTCCAAACACCATGATATGTGTGGATAGATAAATAATGTGAAATTTAGATCCCCTAAAATGGAATAATATGTGATAAATTATAACCAACAATATTATATAGAAGATAAAAATAAAATAAAGTATTATTGGTCAATATTCGTGATGAATCATATTTGAAAAATGTGCATCATATTATTGGCACAATCCTATAAACATAAAATGAAAAAGGATGAATATTTCAAGTGTGATGAATCCATCCATAGGTCTAGAAGAATCTATATACTATATGAGGTTTGAAATGATTGATAATATCAATGTTTTATGTGATATATTTCGTAAATAATCTAGTACATGATCATCTAAACATGTATCCAAGGATGATAAGTAAAAAGTTACCCAAAAACCATGATAAAAAGGTGGAAAAAACTGTGGGATGAAATAAAAATGATTGTAAACAGAAATCATCCCAGTAAGTTATCATATTGGAGGGGTGATAATACCTTTTATTTTTTTCCATGAAGACGAATAAGGGTTCACCATCTACAAAAACATCAAATATGGATGGTTCTTAGAAACATTCATTTGGAAGATCCATAATTTCTTCTAGAGATAATAATGACATGTTACTTATATGGCTATAATATTTGGAAAGAATAAAGAAATTACACGATTCAAAAATGAATGATAATGAAAAGGGAAAAGAATAGATTCAAAGTAGAGTTGAAATTTTTCATGAGTGTTTTTTGATAAATATAATGTTTGGTGTTAAATAAGTTATTTGTGATAGATTAATGAAAGAAGGAAATATTTGAAAAGTTTGTTTAACATTTCCACCAAAACAAGAAGTGGTCCTTAAAAGGAGTAATAATTATTCTTCTAACAAGGAAGCTATGTGGAAAATTTTCCCCAAATTGTATAATCTAATGTGAAGAGATAAATTCTTCCCCCACATAATCATAATAGAAGATCAATTGTGCAATAAATAATACTTGAGAAAATGTAAAAATATTTTATAAGATTTTCTCATCAATGTACTTCAAATTGAGAAGCATAGAGGATAAAGAAATTTCCATTTTATATTTTTATATTTTATTCATGATTATAATTCTATTAATTGAAGGTGAATCTTGTTAGTATTGAGAGAACCTGAGAATCATTGAGTGATGTCAATTCATGATATCTGAGATAAATTTCTCATTATTTTTGAATGATTCCTCAAATTGGTATACCAATAAAAATTATAGAGGTTCATACGTAAATAATATGGTGAATTTTATTTACGATTATATAAAATCTATATAAAAAATTAAAATATATTATGGATTTTTTTTAAACATAGTAAATCAATGTTTTATAAGATCAACCTTGGATATATTGTGCAAATTTTCAATCCCTATAATCACATATTAAATGTACAATATGATTTTTTCTCTGAATGAATCATCATTAAATACATTCGTGAAGAGATACACCATTATGAATATAAATATAATTGTTTCCCTTGAGTGTGTGAAAATATAAGAAATATAAGCAAACTTTAATAATATTTATTTTAATTGGAAATAAAGATGATTAATATGGATCTTTTTTGAACATCGTATCATTAGAAAAGTAATGTATATCAAAATAAATCAACCATTTTTATATGAAAATAAATATTATTTACCAATATAGATAAGTTTTATTAATCAATGGATTAATAAATGTGGATGTTCACCATTTCGACATATCTAATATATTTTCCTATTATTTTTTATAACATATTTGTTGAACTGTGTGCTGGAGTTTTAGGTCGATTCTTCTTAAAATGTTTTATATCAAATAGGCTATCTTAATCCTTGAATTAATCTAAATAATTCATTAAGGATAGTATATTATTTCTCATTTCTTGAGGTAACATGATCATTTGGTAATGGATGACATTGTTTCTTAATTCACATCCAATTTTTCTACACTGATCATTCCCCAAGTAGAATTAGAGTGAAATGATGGGTGAATATTTTTGTAATTATATATTGTTACCCTTTTCCCATGAAAATTTTATTTATTTTTAATAATGTGGTGAGAAATTGAAATTAATTTAATTAATGTAAATAAAATAGAGAATATAACAAGACACATTTTGAACCACTCATTTGGATGGAAACATTGATGGAATTCCCAAAAAATACAATGGGAGAGATTGAAGAGCCCACTATTTGTTTGACTTGTATTTGTTGTAAATGAGTATAATTGGTTGTTAATGGATATAAATTAAATACAAACATTTCATTGATAATATTATGATTATGAAATTAAAATGTTGATGGAGTATTAATTAAGTGCTCATGTCACATTATTTGATGAAACATATAAATGGTTTGATTAATTTTATATTCAAAGGTGATCCCTATAAAATTGATATAGATTCATTATACAACAGCATATGACATGGTTGAATTATTATCCTAGTAGTTAAGATGATTGGAGAATAAATATTCTTGTGAAATACATGTATTAATAATGTTATATTGTTTTCAAACAAAATATTAAAGTGGTTTTGTTAATGAGAATGTTAATTAGAAGGTAATTCCAAAAAAACATACAAGTAATGGTATTGAAGAAATCCCTTGCAATTATTTTATTTCATGATGATATATTGCTGAAGAATTAATTGTGAACATGAAAAAGTATAATTTCACATAACTTTTTTAGAGATTGGAGAAGCGGTGTCCAAGAATTTTTGGAATCCAGGATTTACATATACATTCCCAATGTGTTTTTATTGGAGGTTTTTATTTAAAAATATGACAAAAAACAAATATTTTCTAATAACACATCATCCTGGGAACAAGTTTTACCTAAAGGTCATCCACACCAATATGTGGTCAAATAAAGACAACAAACATGTTGGAAAGTGTTTATTGTCTATTCATTTTGGAATTAGGAACTATGTGAGCTTTTTAATAAGGAATGTGAAGCGCATGGTGTCATCATACATAGGGTTGTCCTGAAGAGAGTAGGGTAGAGGCCCATGTGTGTTAAAATATTACTCGTGCAGATTACATGTTTCCAACATGAATGGTGATAGGTCATCGATTAGATAATATATTGGTGGGATTACACATGGGTTTCATGATTTGGGATTCTTATTTGGGTGTTTTTTTCACCCTATTAAAAAATATACAGACATATCATGTCCATAAAAACTATGATATTCGATGATCACTGAGTGTTCATATATTTATTACCTTCCAAATTCCATGAAATATGGATCAATAGTGATATATCAGATTTTTTGACTGGCCATTATCATTGAATGACCCACAGATTATGAAGGACATCTTGATCCAGTTTCAATGAATATTCGTTATGTAGATATATGAAGAGATGATTATGATTATTGTTTTGAATTCACGGAATATATTAATGGTAGAGAATTGACAGAATGAAAAACATAGTTGTCGAATGTCATCTCCATTCATGAATGTTAGGGGATCATTATTTAGTGAACCTTATAAAATTTTTGTGAGGATAACACTATAAGGAAATATCCAAGATTATGAAAGATAAACAATATATTATCCAGAATCATTTATAAATGTTTTGATGAATAAAAATGATAATTCTTTTATAAATTCAACGAGGATATAATAGTGGAATGATGTGTAGGATTATATATTGGACGAGGGGTAGTGTTAAACTCTATAATAATACCAAGAAACTGAGATGTGGAAAGCTATTGGCACTCACATTATAAAATGAGGGATCTTATTTTTATTTAATAAATATTTCTTCTCTGGATTTCACCCAAATTAAAAAGAAACTAGCCCAAAAGCCTTCATGGTTTCACGAAGAGGGGTGTTTCTAAAACCTTATATGTTTATCAATGATGTTTCTTTCACATCATCTACAAAAAATATGCTCAAATATGTGACAAGAGATTAAACACCATATTCATGAATTATTAAAATGAACATAACATCAATCTATAATATATGTGATAGACTCTAAATAAAATTTGGGAGGAATAAATAATACAAAATATATGTATGAATCTGAATATAGTATCATAGGTGTTCTAGGTGAAGCCTATATGACTTACAAGAAGGAGGATATAGATACACAATAAACCCATGAGTGAGTGAGTGAAGCTGTATTTTAGTTTTAAATGAATTAGAACTACACATAGTTCATTTTTGCTAATGAGAAATAACACACATGATTTTATTGTTCAATGAACATGTTTATATGAACTATATAGTATGTGACTTATGGATTCTAGTGTTTCTATATAATAGGATTATGTGTGTGTGAGCGTGCATGCAAATAAGTTAAGATAAGGGAGAATAATAAGATGTACAATTTGAATGTGTTCATGAATATGTGAATTCATGACAAATTGAGAAAGGTGAATATTGAAAAATCAAAATGAAATAATGTAATAACAAAAAAAACATGCCTTTTAAGGTTTATTAATAGCACATTAATGATGAATAATGTGTGATGTTTTTTCAAATAAAATATCATTGGTATCCTTGAAGAGAATGGTTTAAATGATTCATTGATTATTCATGTATGTGTAGTCAAATAAAATTCCATAAATATTGGGTGCCCCACGGTATAATAAAAGTCAACTAATGTGCTCAGGAGTTGATAAGGAGTATCGAGGAATGGTAATTTGACACAGCTACAATATATCATATTATTGTGTTCCTAAGAAGAAAATATTTTTCCCAACTAAATAATGTTTATTATGTAAGGAAGATCAATTCTGATAATTCTGTGTTGAGAGGGAATTATTTGTTTAAACAATCAAAATGGATGTTTCTGATTCGAGAAAGATGATAAAAATGTTTTAGAGATTTTTTTATGGATAGATAATAAATAATGACACTGTTATACACTATTCCATATTATTATGTATCAATGATATTAGGTAGAATAATAAGTGAATGAGCAATATATATTCAGTTGATTATCATCTTGGTGATGATGTATTAAGTAATTATTAGTCCACACCACATCCTATCCATTTTTACTGAAGCTATAAGATTTAGAATAGATTCTTTTAGTATGCTATAGGGAAAAGGATAGAAGTATTTATTTCCATATTATTTGTAAGTAAACATGTGAAGAAAAATGAAGTGTATGAACAGAGAATCATACAGACATAAAAAAAATAGTTTCAATAAGTAGATGAATTTTTCATCATTATCAAGAACCATAACTATAATTTGAAGATGATCATCAGAGGTACAATAAAGAACCAGTGAGTAGCTTCAATATGGACTGATTATTCACAAATATAGGGAAGAAATACTATCCAAATTCAACCATCCTAATTTGTAGGGACCCACACTACCTAATGGATTTTCTACTTCCTAAACCAGTGTAACATGTTACCACATTACAGTGGAGAATCCATGTATTAGTCCTAATCATACAAAATAAGTACTATATCTATAATTGAGTTGAAAACCTTTTAAAAATATTATGTTCTATGTTATACTTATTTTATATAAATTCATGTGATATAGGAAATATAATAATATAATCATGATAGTAATATGTCCAATTATTAATGTGTTCAAGAGTTTTAATTGGGTTAAAAAGTCCCCATCACTAATTAACCCCTCAGTGTTATGAATATCCCAAAATTGACCTTCCAATATAGGATTAGGGTTAGTTTTTGAGTTATTTAAAGATCATTTATAGTTTGTTATTAGGGATAGTTCAGAGGTAAGGGGAAGTTAGGCTTGGGGTTTAGGGGTTATTGTTAGTTTGGGATTGGCGGTTTGGGGGTTGGCTTTTTGATAGGGGGTTGGGTTTATGTTTTTCAGGGTAATGAGTAGTCAAGAATGAGGGTTTTTGGGATAGGGTTAAAATGTGGAAAGAGTTTAGGGTTTAGATTATGTTTCGATAGGGTGGTTATGGTATATAATTAGATTGGTATTGTGGTTTGTATGGGGGTTATGATTGTTTAAGGATAAGGGATGGGTTTATGGTTTGTGATAGCTAGGATTAGGGGTTGGGTTTGTGTTAGTTATAGATTATGTTTATTTATGGGGTTAGAGTAAGTTGGGATGATGGTTAGAGTTAGGGATAGATAGGGATTATGTCTAGTTGTGGATTTGGGTTTAATGATTTAGACGGGGTGGGGGTTAGGCTTAATGATGGTTAGGGTTAGAGTTGTTTTTTCTATGGGGTAAAGGGTCAGGGTTATTGTTAGTTAGGTTTTGATGTTAGGGGTAAAGGTTATTTATGATATGGGTAAGGGTATAGGTTTTTTATGTATAGGGTTGGGAAAGATATGGGTTATGGTTAATGATAGGGATATATAGGCTTTGGGGATTTGGTTAGATAGGTGTTAGGGGTTATCATTTTGGATAGGTGGTTAGGGTTAATGTTTTTAGGTTTAATATTATTTAGGCTAAGGGTTATAGGGTTATGATTATGAAGAGGGATTCTTTTAATTTGGATAGGGGTTAGGGGTTACATCTTTTTCGGATAGGGGATTGTCTTTAAAGTTGGATAAGATTATATTTAATTATTTCTAGGGGGTTAGGGTTTGGGAAATATTTTGTATAGTGATTAAGGAATAGTTTTTGAGAATAGGGGCTTAGTTTTTGGGTTTGTTATGATAGAGGGATTATGGGAGTACATGGTGTTTAATTGTGGGGTTAGGGTTCTTGTTCATTAGGGTTAGGGTTAGATATGGTAGGGTTTATGGGTTGGGGTTACAGTTAATGTTAGGGTTATAGTTAAGATTGGTTAGGATTATGCTTACTAATAATAGGGGATAGGATTTAGGTTCCCAGAATAGATTTATAGTTATAATTACTTGGGATGGGGTGGGAGGGGTCAGCGGTTTGGGTTAGTAAGTGTAACAGCCCAAGATTTTATAAAAAAATATTCTTTTTAATTTTATTAATGTCTTGTGTTGTACGCTACACCAAAAGGAGCTTGCACAACACGCATCCTTTTCTTGCCTTGCATTACACGCAATCGCGACCTTCCTCGATAGCGTGTGTAATACGCAATACCGAGTTTCACTAAACAACGATATGCTATAAAAATATTATTAAAACTAGCCGTTATGAATAGTAATAACCACTTTTTGAAATCCAGTAAATCTTATTTTTCAAAATGAACTTTATTTTTGGATTCGGAGTATTGAATTTAGCCTAAGGTGAAATTTTGGTACTTTTCGGATAACTTTCATATTCTGATGAAAAGTGAAAATTACTAAATTATAATTAAAAACAACTTTTTTAATCGAAATAATTAATAGTGATAAATCATTAATTTGAGTGGTTTTAAAGTTTATTTAGAATATATTTTTACAATTTAATATAAAGTTGGTCATTTGATGTAATTTCACATTTAAACTAGACATAAACAAGTGTCAATCTTTTGATAGATATTGTTTCTTAAAAACACGCTATTTGTTTTAACAGCGGGATTTAATTATAAAATTAATTAATGCAACTTTTATGTTATGAATTTGGTAAAATAGACTTCATTTTTGAATTCGGAATATGAAATATAGCTTGGGATGAAATTTTGGCATTGTTCTGAAAAACATCAATTTTTGATGAATAGTGAAACTACTAAGTGGTAGGTTAAAAACTGAATTTTGCATAAAACTTAATTTTACCGCTTCTGTGAATGGAATTTCGAAAATCCGAGAGACACGGTTAATATCAAGGACTAAAATGTGGTTCAATGAGATGAAAATAATTTTTTGGTGAATAGTAACTTTTTACTTTTTTTACCACGGTTAATAGTAAATAAGGTAACTAAGGGTAAATATGATATTAATATTACCCTAACACATGTCCTAATTCTATTGGACAAGTGTAATTCGACCAAAAACAAACTTAGGAATAAAATATGACCATTTAGGCCCACTTGGATTAGATTAGGACATTTATTATTAATTTATTTAAAGAAAGGTTAAAATAGTTAAAATCAAAGTTTAATAAGTAAATCATTTTTAATATGGGGTTATACATAAGATAAATTAGACTATAAATATTCATTAGAAAGCTAAAAAGATTTCCTACATTATGGTATTTTATTTGTAATTTTTAGACATCAAATAATATAATTTATTTATGACACAAAGATGATGCAGTAATTATCTTATTAATGAAATATTGACATAATTGATAATATAAATACCAAAATAAATGTAATTTAAGACTTTTTATGAATTAAACTAATTTTCTAGGATACGATGATATATTAGTGATGATTTAATCAACTTGGTTCGAACATATAATTCTGTTATGACTTTCACAAAAATCATATATCAAATAGTGTCAAAATTGACACAAAATAGTTTTTAAATAAAATATTATATTACTAATTGTTATTTTATTCCTAAAAATCTAAGGTTCGGCCAAATGACTTAGATAAGGATATATGTATTAATAATATACAATTTGGGGTTCGTTTGGCATGTTATAGTAAGTTTATTAACCATATAGTGAAAGAAAACAAAAAGACACGGTAAAAGTTAAATTATTTAACTTAGAGTTAAATCTAATTGATAAGGTTAAAATAATACCCTAAACTTGTCTAAATCCTATTGGTTGATAGGCTTTCGACCCATCCCCACTTTAGCTTCGAAATAAGACCCTTTGGAACCATTATAAACCGATTTTGACTTTAATATAAAATAATATTTTGAGATATTCCTAAGGTGCCCCTCTCCTCCCCTATAAAAGGACACCTCCTCCCCCTCCTCCTCACACCAATTTGAGCACTCAAGCTCGGCCAACCCCTGCCAATTTCTCCTATCCACTTCCCTAGCAACATCCTAGAGGTTCTGGTCTTCCTCAAAGACCAATTTTAGTGCCCTAAGAGGAGGTCTCAAAGAGGCACTTCAAAGAAGAGGTAATTACCGTTACCAATTCTTTCATCTTTATTTCTTCTTCCACTTCTTCTTCTTAGGTTGTTTCATTATGAAGTAACAACATCAGTATCACTCATATACTGATATGTTATTATAAGTATGAAACAACCCTATTTCACCATCTATCCATCCTACGGAAAAAGAAATCACCGCGCGTGCGTACGTACGGAATACCGTCTCCACGCCGTGGTGTAATCTATTTTCCACCACCACCTTACATGGATGGGTATAATGGTGTAAAGAATAACTATACATAGTTATTACAACATCATATTGATTCTGATATATTGTATAATCCACTCCAATTCAATTCAATATTTATAGAAATGATATCATCGCTCGTGCGTACGTACGGACTACCGTCTCCACGACGCGATGAGATTCATTCTCCATGTTAACCATTTAAGAATGATTATAATGTATATATAAGAAATAATAATGAAATATATGACATTATAAAGCTACTGGATTTATGTATATATATACATATGTATGTAATCTACTTACTTCCATTTCAAGACAATAAGGAAAGGAAAACAGCGTTCATGCGTACGTACGGACTACCGTCTCCATGAACGGTGTTTTTCATTTTATTTATCTACCTATTATATATATATATATACTGAATATATATGATATATAAATCATATTTTATATTCTGGAAGTAAGTAAATCATGATATAAGTAATAATGATGTCAAGAACAACAAGTCAAAACACCTACGATAAATGAAACGATTTTACCCAAAACGCTTCTTTAACATGGAGTTTACAAAAGAACGGGTAATATAATGTCATAAGTGAACCATATATGATATCATAACAATGAATATGATTCTGTAATAAGTCAATAACATGATTTAAATCATTATACAGGAGGTTCGGACACTTACAAAGCAAGTCGGACCTAAGGTAAGGGAAATATCACAATCTCATTTTTATCCGAGATTGTTTATTCGTAAGTATTTACTGGGGTTTATTTTATCATCCACATCCATGTTTCCTCAATATGTAATATTATTTCCATCCAACTACAATGGTTTAAATCCAATTTTACCCTTTGGTTAGTTTTTAGTAAAAGATATGAAAGGAATCTTTTGTCGTTTATCGTACGAGGTACATTTTGACTTTTTCGACAAAAGTACAAAGAATGTTTTTTTTAACTTATACGGCACGAACGGATTTCTACTGTTTTATAAAGCCTTATTTTCATGAAGCTTCCTCTAAAAGATTTCATGACTATTTTCAATAAAATCTCTTTCTTTTAAAATTGCATGATGTTTTGTGAAAAGAAATTGATTTTGAAGAAGAAAGGATATTTTCCTCAAGAATTCAATTCAAGTGTTTTATCAAAATGATTTTCCATCTAAGATAATAAAGGGTTCTGTTTCTATCCATATTTTTACATTGATTTGACTATGTTGAGATGGAATTATGTTTATGAATTCCTTTATCTTATATGAATTGATTTATGATGTCATGATGTTTCAAGAATCCCATTTTTATTACATGGGTTATGCGATGATGTATGATTTATGATTTTGTGGCACACATAATAAAGGATTCATTAAGAGATGGGTGGGACCTATATCTCCCTCCAATGCATTGGGTAAAGATTTTATATCTCATGAGATAGACATGGCTGGAATGGTAGGTTATACCGGTTCAGTGAAACAGGACTGAAACGAGGATTACTCGATTCAGAAAGGGACTTTGTCCACTAAGATAGTCTTGGCAATGAGTCTTGACTAACAAGAAATGATTCTCTATGATTATGTGTGTATGCCACAATGAGTAATGTTTTAAGTTATGATTTCATTTTCACTTCTATGATTTATTCCATGTTAAGATATTATGATCTCTTTTGCAGGTTTTGATTTTCAAAAAGATATGATATGAATTTTATTTCCTTATTTTCCCTTGCTGAGCATTTGAGCTCACCCTTTTATGTTTTCTTTTCCCCAGGATATAAAGAAAGGTTTTAGGTAAAAAAAGGAAGATCTTTATGGGAGATGTTTAAGATCTTCCACCACGATTAGAAGATTACGTTCCGAGTTTCCAAAGACACTAAACTATTACGATCCTTGTGTGTGTGTTTTTGTTATGTACTAAGTATTCCGCAAAAGTAATGTAATGTAAATGTACGTCAGGATACGGGTCTCTACAGTTGGTATCAGAGGAAAGGTTTAGTCAACCTTTGGAAACTAGGATGCGAAAACATTAGTGAGATCCCTAGAGATATTTCTAAGGTATGTCTAGGGATGTCTCTAAGGTTAAGTATACGTATAGGTTATAGTAATAGAATTACGCTAACGATCATAGAATTAAACCTAAGATGTTGGATATTGAAGGTACTCCCCCTTTATTATGTTGTTTTCCCTAGCATGATTTTTGCCTCTCACACTATTCTTTATGGGTTTTAGACGATGGCTGGAACCCAAAGGAACCGTGTTGATCAATGCAATGGACAATGCAATGATTGCCCTCCTGAACAAACAAATGTTATGGGAAATGGAGTGCAAAATCTTATTGCTATACTTACACAAGCTATGAATCATTCTGGACTTCCAAATGAGCAGAGAAGGGAACAATATTCTATTGAGTCCTTCATGAGGCAACGTCCACCTTCTTTCAGTGGGTCTACTGATCCATTAGTTGCTGAACAATGGATTAGTACTACTGAAAAGATATTTTCAGTTCTTCAATGTTCTGAACATGATAAAGTCATCTTAGCAGTATATCGTTTGGAAGGTGAAGCTGATCAATGGTGGAATCTTATCAAGAATACGAGGCCAAGAGATGAAATTGAGTCCATGGAATGGGACGAGTTCAAGAACTTGTTTTTCAGTAAGTACTTCCCTCGTATTCTTCGAACAAAGATGGAGAAAGAGTTTCTTGAACTAAAGCAAAGGGATGATGAATCTGTTGGTACCTATGAAGCAAATTTTACAAGACTTGCAAGGTATGCTTCTGGAATTATCATCCAACCTGAAAGTAAAGTTGATCGATTTTTCAGTGGCTTAAAACCAAGTCTTCGAAGGGCATTAGATATAAGAGACTTCAGTAGCTATGAAGAAATTGTGCGTTGTGCTATCAAGGTAGAAATGGAAGTTGCTGTTACATATCCATCTCATGGTTTTGACAAGAAACGAAAGATGGAGTTCAAGGAGAAATCTCATAATAATGGTGAAAAGAAGATGAATGTTTCCTTATGCACAAAGTGTGGAAAGAAGCATGGTGGAGATTGTCTTAAAGGGACTAGAAAATGTTTTAAGTGTGGAAAAGAAGGTCATCGAGCAGCTGAGTGTCGAAGTAATGGAAAAAGGTTTTCTAATGATGTGAATAAAGCAAACACTGCAGAGAACGCACTACCAACACTTCAATGCTTCAAGTGCAAAGAAATGGGGCATTATGCTAATAATTGCCCTAATCCAAGGGTTAGTGATGATCAACATGAGCAACCACTTAAGGCAAAGGACAAAGGGAAGTCACATGCGATCACTATTGGCGATGTTGAATATGACAATGATGTGGTGGAATGATTAAGTGTTTATGTAATTTGATTCCAAAATAATGTTTTATCATGGAGTATTGGAATATTTATGTATTGGTCTAATGTGGTATTCAAAGTGATTGAGATATTATGCGCATAATGAAGGGAAAATGAGAAAATTAATTGTTTAACAGTATTCATGAGCTCATGATTGATATAAGGACTAAGTGATATCATGGTTTGAGTATATAGAATTTTGAGGATTTTGGTATGTGGAAAGTGTTAACTTTTAACTGCACTCATGTTTTCACTAAGGTATTCAAGAGAATACACGATTAAGGACTTTGAATGTTTGGAATGTTACCAACAAGACATATCTTATGATATGTGGGGATCAACGACAGTATTAAATCTCTGGTAATCGTTGTCACTATATTATGAGAGTGGACTACAGTATTATGTATAAGCCTAAAGATTAGACTGGATTATGTTGGACACAAGTTAGTATTGTTTAAGGATAGAAGTTTTTTTTCGATATTATTGATGGGATGTAGTTCTAGAAAAAGGGACAACCTGCAGGACGGGCGACAGCCCATCGCTTCGGACAAGGCTGTAGGAATCGAACCCACAACCGAAGTGCGACTGGCCTTTATCGCCTACCACTGACCTACAGGAAGTCCATGTTTAGTAGAAACTAGTTTTATTATATTAAGCAGTATGATATATGAAGTATAAGTCCATTTTAGGAACCATATGTGATTAATCTCACTATAGAATGACTTATGTATATTTAATAACTTTTTCTAACCTTTTGTTTGAGACAGATGGAATGACCCATCATTCTATCACATAATCTTCTAACACTTCACAAATAACAAATTCAACTTCATTTATTTAAGAGATGAAGTAGAAATTGTTCAAGGCACGAACAAAAGTGAGATTGTACCAAAATAAAGTAAGTATTTATTCTAAGCAAATTTTCAACTTTAGGGAAATGATCTTGAAAACCAAAAATGATTGTCCTAGTGATCTTATACCTGATGAATCAGATGGTACCTTATATCATCACAAATCTATGGATTTGTGATTACTGGCTTTTCCATAGCCATGTTCTCTACCACTCTCCATCAGAACATGATGGTTAAATTTCTCTTCCATATCCATATTTTCACCTATGTGGAAACCCAGTGATTAGTTTATTTGGGTAATCGTTACATTTCATACTTTAGTTTTTAAAGCCAAGTTTTGATATTCCCTTTTACGATGTGGGTTTCTATTAAAGAAACTTTCGAATAGTAAACCATTTATAACCCCGACGAATTTCGAGGGCGAAATTCATTTTAAGGGGGGTAGAATGTAACAGCCCAAGATTTTATAAAAAAATATTCTTTTTAATTTTATTAATGTCTTGTGTTGTACGCTACACCAAAAGGAGCTTGCACAACACGCATCCTTGTCTTGCCTTGCATTACACGCAATCGCGACCTTCCTCGATAGCGTGTGTAATACGCAATACCGAGTTTCACTAAACAACGATATGCTATAAAAATATTATTAAAACTAGCCGTTATGAATAGTAATAACCACTTTTTGAAATCCAGTAAATCTTATTTTTCAAAATGAACTTTATTTTTGGATTCGGAGTATCGAATTTAGCCTAAGGTGAAATTTTGGTACTTTTCGGATAACTTTCATATTCTGATGAAAAGTGAAAATTACTAAATTATAATTAAAAACAACTTTTTTAATCGAAATAATTAATAGTGATAAATCATTAATTTGAGTGGTTTTAAAGTGTATTTAGAATATATTTTTACAATTTAATATAAAGTTGGTCATTTGATGTAATTTCACATTTAAACTAGACATAAACAAGTGTCAATCTTTTGATAGATATTGTTTCTTAAAAACACGCTATTTGTTTTAACAGCGGGATTTAATTATAAAATTAATTAATGCAACTTTTATGTTATGAATTTGGTAAAATAGACTTCATTTTTGAATTCGGAATATGAAATATAGCTTGGGATGAAATTTTGGCATTGTTCTGAAAAACATCAATTTTTGATTAATAGTGAAACTACTAAGTGGTAGGTTAAAAACTGAATTTTGCATAAAACTTAATTTTACCGCATCTGTGAATGGAATTTCGAAAATCCGAGAGACACGGTTAATATCAAGGACTAAAATGTGGTTCAATGAGATGAAAATAATTTTTTGGTGAATAGTTACTTTTTACTTTTTTTACCACGGTTAATAGTAAATAAGGTAACTAAGGGTAAATATGATATTAATATTACCCTAACACATGTCCTAATTCTATTGGACAAGTGTAATTCGACCAAAAACAAACTTAGGAATAAAATATGACCATTTAGGCCCACTTGGATTAGATTAGGACATTTATTATTAATTTATTTAAAGAAAGGTTAAAATAGTTAAAATCAAAGTTTAATAAGTAAATCATTTTTAATATGGGGTTATACATAAGATAAATTAGACTATAAATATTCATTAGAAATCTAAAAAGATTTCCTACATTATGGTATTTTATTTGTAATTTTTAGACATCAAATAATATAATTTATTTATGACACAAAGATGATGCAGTAATTATCTTATTAATGAAATATTGACATAATTGATAATATAAATACCAAAATAAATGTAATTTAAGACTTTTTATGAATTACACTAATTTTCTAGGATACTATGATATATTAGTGATGATTTAATCAACTTGGTTCGAACATATAATTCTGTTATGACTTTCACAAAAATCATATATCAAATAGTGTCAAAATTGACACAAAATAGTTTTTAAATCAAATATTATATTACTAATTGTTATTTTATTCCTAAAAATATAAGGTTCGGCCAAATGACTTAGATAATGATATATGTATTAATAATATACAATTTGGGGTTCGTTTGGCATGTTATAGTATGTTTATTAACCATATAGTGAAAGAAAACAAAAAGACACGGTAAAAGTTAAATTATTTAACTTAGAGTTAAATCTAATTGATAAGGTTAAAATAATACCCTAAACTTGTCTAAATCCTATTGGTTGATAGGATTTCTACCCATCCCCACTTTAGCTTCGAAATAAGACCCTTTGGAACCATTATAAACCGATTTTGACTTTAATATAAAATAATATTTTGAGATATTCCTAAGGTGCCCCTCTCCTCCCCTATAAAAGGACACCTCCTCCCCCTCCTCCTCACACCAATTTGAGCACTCAAGCTCGGCCAACCCCTGCAAATTTCTCCTATCCACTTCCCTAGCAACATCCTAGAGGTTCTGGTCTTCCTCAAAGACCAATTTTAGTGCCCTAAGAGGAGGTCTCAAAGAGGCACTTCAAAGAAGAGGTAATTACCGTTACCAATTCTTTCATCTTTATTTCTTCTTCCACTTCTTCTTCTTAGGTTGTTTCATTATGAAGTAATAACATCAGTATCACTCATATACTGATATGTTATTATAAGTATGAAACAACCCTATTTAACCATCTATCCATCCTACGGAAAAAGAAATCACCGCGCGTCCGTACGTACGGAATACCGTCTCCACGCCGTGGTGTAATCTATTTTCCACCACCACCTTACATGGATGGGTATAATGGTGTAAAGAATAACTATACATAGTTATTACAACATCATATTGATTCTGATATATTGTATAATCCACTCCAATTCAATTCAATATTTATAGAAATGATATCATCGCTCGTGCGTACGTACGGACTACCGTCTCCACGACGCGATGAGATTCATTCTCCATGTTAACCATTTAAGAATGATTATAATGTATATATAAGAAATAATAATGAAATATATGACATTATAAAGCTACTGGATTTATGTATATATATACATATGTATGTAATCTACTTACTTCCATTTCAAGACAATAAGGAAAGGAAAACAGCGTTCATGCGTACGTACGGACTACCGTCTCCATGAACGGTGTTTTTCATTTTATTTATCTACCTATTATATATATATATATACTGAATATATATGATATATAAATCATATTTTATATTCTGGAAGTAAGTAAATCATGATATAAGTAATAATGATGTCAAGAACAACAAGTCAAAACACCTACGATAAATGAAACGATTTTACCCAAAACGCTTCTTTAACATGGAGTTTACAAAAGAACGGGTAATATAATGTCATAAGTGAACCATATATGATATCATAACAATGAATATGATTCTGTAATAAGTCAATAACATGATTTAAATCATTATACAGGAGGTTCGGACACTTACAAAGCAAGTCGGACCTAAGGTAAGGGAAATATCACAATCTCATTTTTATCCGAGATTGTTTATTCGTAAGTATTTACTGGGGTTTATTTTATCATCCACATCCATGTTTCCTCAATATGTAATATTATTTCCATCCAAATACAATGGTTTAAATCCAATTTTACCCTTTGGTTAGTTTTTAGTAAAAGATATGAAAGGAATCTTTTGTCGTTTATCGTACGAGGTACATTTTGACTTTTACGACAAAAGTACAAAGAATGTTTTTTTTAACTTATACGGCACGAACGGATTTCTACTGTTTTATAAAGCCTTATTTTCATGAAGCTTCCTCTAAAAGATTTCATGACTATTTTCAATAAAATCTCTTTCTTTTAAAATTGCATGATGTTTTGTGAAAAGAAATTGATTTTGAAGAAGAAAGGATATTTTCCTCAAGAATTCAATTCAAGTGTTTTATCAAAATGATTTTCCATCTAAGATAATAAAGGGTTCTGTTTCTATCCATATTTTTACATTGATTTGACTATGTTGAGATGGAATTATGTTTATGAATTCCTTTATCTTATATGAATTGATTTATGATGTCATGATGTTTCAAGAATCCCATTTTTATTACATGGGTTATGCGATGATGTATGATTTATGATTTTGTGGCACACATAATAAAGGATTCATTAAGAGATGGGTGGGACTTATATCTCCCTCCAATGCATTGGGTAAAGATTTTATATCTCATGAGATAGACATGGCTGGAATGGTAGGTTATACCGGTTCAGTGAAACAGGACTGAAACGAGGATTACTCGATTCAGAAAGGGACTTTGTCCACTAAGATAGTCTTGGCAATGAGTCTTGACTAACAAGAAATGATTCTCTATGATTATGTGTGTATGCCACAATGAGTAATGTTTTAAGTTATGATTTCATTTTCACTTCTATGATTTATTCCATGTTAAGATATTATGATCTCTTTTGCAGGTTTTGATTTTCAAAAAGATATGATATGAATTTTATTTCCTTATTTTCCCTTGCTGAGCATTTGAGCTCACCCTTTTATGTTTTCTTTTCCCCAGGATATAAATAAAGGTTTTAGGTAAAAAAAGGAAGATCTTTATGGGAGATGTTGAAGATCTTCCACCACGATTAGAAGATTACGTTTCGAGTTTCCAAAGACACTAAACTATTACGATCCTTGTGTGTGTGTTTTTGTTATGTACTAAGTATTCCGCAAAAGTAATGTAATGTAAATGTACGTCAGGATACGGGTCTCTACAGTAAGCGGTCAGGGTTAGATAATATTGGGGATTTGGTTCTAGGGGATAAGTTTAGTGTTATTTATGCTAGGGTGTTAGTGGTTAGGTTTAGGGATCAATGAGTAAATTATTAGGATAGTTAGTTAGGGGGTTAGTGGTTATGGTAACAAATTATGGGGTAAGGTATTAGGGTTAGATATGGATAGGTTAGATAGATTAGGGGTTATGATTTATGGTATGATAGTATTGGGTGGTAAAGGTTAGCATCTACGAACATCGGGTAATGTATTAGGGTGTTTTAGAATTCAGTTTAGATAGGGATTAGTGGTTAGTTCTACAGTCAAGGGTTAGATATGGTGCACATACTTAGGGTAACATATTTGGGTCTGTTTGGGAGTTATGTTTAGTTCAGGGGTACGGGTTGGGATTAAGGATTTTGGGGAAATGATAAGATAAGATAGTCGGTAAGTGGTATGGTTTTATCAGGATAGTGGGTCATTTAGGGGGGTTAGGGATCACGGGGTTAGAGATTAAGGATAGGGTTTATTATGGGGGTTGGGAATGGGGTTATAGATTAGGTGGTTAGGGATTAGGTAAGAGGTAAGTATATGTGTTAGGGGTTATGGTTAGGTAAGGGGTTATGTATTTGGGTTTGTTATGGTTATGGTAGGGCTAGGGGGCTATGGGTTTGGGTTTTTTGGGGGATGGGATATGGGTTATGGGTATGACATAAAGATCCGGGGGGAAAAGGTTACAGTTAGGTGTTTCTATTAGTTAGTAAAGGGGTAGCTATTATGGATAGAGATCATGGATATCACGAAAAAATGTTTCTTAGGGTATAGTTTAGATACTATAGTGTCATTATGAGAATTCAATTCAGGGTTAGTCTTTAGTATTTTTTTGGCCCACGTGTCAGGATTTAGGGTTCATTTAGGAAATGGTTTGGATAGGGGTGATGGTTTGGGTTAATTTGGTAAGGGGGTTTGGTTTTAGGGTTTAGTTTTTGGGATCATGTGGTTGGGTATTGGGGTTAGGGATAGTCAGGTTTGGGGTTTTTTGGATAGGGTCATTTTTCTAGGGGTTTAGAGACAATTATATTTTGATTAAGGGATATTTATCTTATATGGGGTAAGGGTTAGGGATAGTTTGTCTTGAGTGGTTATTTTTTAGGGTTAGGGGTCAAGGGGATAGGTATTAAGGTTATATAAAGAGTTATTAATTAGGGTTATGAATTATGGGGTTAGTGATTAGGGGTTTTTTGGGTTATGGGGAGTAAGACTACAAAGTTAAGGTTTTGGTTTATTTAGTCATGGGGGTTAATGAGTTAGGTTTAGGGATAAGGGGTTAGGGATTATGGTTAGTTAGGGGTTGGTTCTGGGGCTTGGTATTAGAATTAATTTAGGTCAGGGGTTAGGGTTACATATAAGGGTTTGTTTGGGGGTCATCATCGATTATGGTGTTAGTGGTTAGGGTTGGAGTTTAGGTATCCCAGATAAGGATTAGTGGTGTATGGGGTTTGGGCTACATAGGATACGAGGTGAGTGGTTAGGTTTTGGTAAGTATTAATTATGGTTTATGGTATGTTATAGTCTTGTAATTTTGGGGGTCATGGTTTGGTTTAGTTAGGGAACATGGTTTGGATGTTAGGATTTATGGTTCGATTTGGGGTTATTCCTGGTGTTAGTGGTATGGTTTTGTGATTTTGGGATTAGGGATTATGTTTATGGGTATAGGATATGGTTAATCTAAGGGATATTGGTTAGGGATATAGATTAATGGGTTAAATAATAGGGCTATGATTTAGGGGGGTTTAGGGTTTGGGTAAGTTTGGGTGTTTTGCATATTTGGGATAGTTTTTCTAAGGGGTTTCTGGTTATGGTTACGGATCAAGGTACTAGTGATTAGTGTTATTTTCTGTTATTCTTTTTATGGGGTTATGTAAAAAATTTATAGATTCTTGGAATAGGGATTAGGTATAGTTTGGGATAGGGTTATTTCGTCTAGGGGATAAGTGTTTATGTTATGCATGTGGGGTTAGGGAATAGGTTTAGAGATCATTGGGTTTGGGACCATCGTGTTGGGGATCGAGGTTAAGGGATAGGTGGATTGTGGATTGGGTCAGTTATTTATTGGGGTTAATGTTTTGGGTAATGGATAAGGGGTTAGAGTCTAGGTTTCATTTGGGATAAGGTTAGATAGATATTTAGAGTTTAGGTTTTCACATAATAGATTTAATAATAGTACTGGTCATGTTTATAAATAATGGGATTTGGAATTAAGGTTTGTTAGTTATATGATTAGTTAATGTAGGAGGGTTATGAATTTGAGTTATTTAGTTTAGGGGCAAAATATTAGGGTTACATATAAGGGGGATGGGGTTAGAGTTACCTATTATGGACAGGGTTGGATTGGCAGGGTAATGGGGTTTGGTTATATAAAATGGTTAGTTAGGGGGTTAGGTAAATATAGGGGATTAGTGTTATATAGGGGTTAGGGTTATAGATTAACGTTTTTAGGGGTTTAGTGTTTGTCAAGGGGTTTGGGATACATAATAGTGTTTGGTACTGGGTTAGTGTTACAAAACAGTCTTTGGGGTTAATGAGATAGGATTTTTCCAGACGGGATATGGGTTGGCATTCAGGATTAGGGGGATTTGGATTTGGGTTAGATTTTAGTGGTATTGGGGTTATTGTTAGTTAGTTTAGGGTTTAGTGGTTATGTTATAGGATCAAGTGATTAGATATTTGGTTTTTAGGAATATTTAATGTTAGGTTTTGTATGGTACATATTACGGGGTAAGTGATTAGGATAAGTTAGGTTTAGGGTTTGGATAGGTAATAACAGTTATGGTTCGTTATTATAGTTTGGTGATGGGTTTGGGTAAGGGATCATCCTATTAGGGATTAATGTTAGTTATGGATAGAGTTAGATAGGGGTTTAGTGTTATGAGTTATAGATAAATATTATGGACAATTATGGTGTTAGTGATATAAATTGTAGTTAGTTAGGGGGTTGGGTTATAGATTATAGTTAGTTAGTGAATTAATGATTCTAATTAGTCTTATTAAGTTGGTTGTGGTTAGTTAGGGGGTTAATAGTTAGTATTAGTTATTGTGGGGTTAGCATTAATGTTATATAGGCTATGGGTTAGTGTTAGTGTTAGGGGATATGAGATAGGGGTTAGGATTATATTGACTACATGTTTAGTGGTTCATGTTAGGGATCTAGGGTTTATACAATATAGTTAGGGTTAGTGTTAGTTAGTGGTTAGGTTTATAGATTAGTGGGTTAGGGATTACTGTTAGTTTGGGTTAGGGTTAGGTTTTGGGGATTGGTGTTATGGTTTGTTAGGCATGGTGGGTTAGGAGATATTGGTATGAATCATGGTAATATGGATTTGAGTTCATTACAGGGTCTTATGTTATGGTTAAAAATTATGGGATAAGGTTTTATAGAACAATGTTAGTTATGTATAGTGTTAGTTTGGGGGTCAGGTGTTAAGGATATAGATTATGTGGTTTGGGGTTAGGGTATGATAGGTAGGGGTGGTTCTGGGGTTTGGGGTTTGGGATAGGGATCTAGGGAGTTATGGTTTTAGAGTCGTTAGGTTTATGGTACATTAATGGGTTAGAGGGTTATAGTTACATGATAGTGTTAATTATGTTTAGGGATAATTAGGGGGTTTGTGTATTTAGGGGTTATGGGTAATGTTTAAGGATTTGTGGGTTAAGGCTAGGGTTAATTTGGAATTGGTGTCCAAGTTTAGATGTTAGATAATTTATGTTCTTGGTGTTAAGGTAATATATTGTTGGAATTAGTGGTTATTGTTACAGGTATGGGTGTTTTTTATTAGTGTTATTTAGGTTTAGGGTTTGTAAGGAAGGGAGTGTTAGGGTTAGGGAGGCAGTTTGGGAATAAAGTTAGTTGGGGTTATGATTGCTTAGTCAATGGGTAATGGTTTAGGTTTAGAAATATAGAATTTTTCATTTTCATTAGTTAGGTTAGGGTTAGTTAGGGGTTAGTGGTTAGGGTTACATTGTAGTGGGATAGGTATTAGGGTTAGTTAGGGTTAGGGTAATTTGGGCTAGGGGATTGGTATTAATAGATATGGGTCTGGGATTTAGTTAATGATTATAGTTTGGGGGTATGGTTTTTAATTAAATATTTTTGGGGTTATTTAGGTATTGGGGGATAGGGTTAGGAATAGTGGTTATTGTATTAGGGTTATGAATTTGTTTAGATTATGTTTACAGTTAGTTAGTCCATGGGGGTTAGTGTTAGAGATCATGGGAAATGGATTACAGTTGGTTTTGGTAAGGGTTAGAATTTAGGGGGTTAGAGATTTGGTGTTTATTGTATTAATTGTTAGGGATAGCTACTCAATGAGGATTAGGGGTTTGGGTTTGTGATTATGAAGTTTTAGTGGATTAGGTGTTACGGTTATGAATTGGGGGGGGATAGGTTTATGGATTATAAGTTAGGATTGTATTGGGAGTCTAGTGTATATGATTTATTGATAGGGGTTAGGGATCGTTAGAATATGGGGTTGGGGTCTTGGATTTGGGGTAATGTATTATGGTCAGCATGGCTAGGGTAGGATAGAAGATGATGATTGTTTTTACTAGGGGATATGGTTTAGAGTAAGGTATCATGGGGTTTTGATTATAGATTAGGGGTTGTAGAATATAATTATTTATAGTTATTTATGGGGTTCATGTTGTTAGTAAGGGTTAGGGATTTGGGTTATTTAGGGTTATGAGTAAGGATAAGGTTGGGGGTTAGGTGTTATGGTCCTGGATTAGGGGGTTATAGAGTTTGGTTAGTCATGGGTTTGTAATACAGTGCCCTCGGGGCGTAGGGGATATGGATAGAGGTCATGGGGTTGGGTTTTATTGTTTTATATGGTGTTGGTGTTTAGGGATACAAATTATGTGGACATCGATTAAGGTCGTAGTTAGCGAATATGATTTTTTTTTGTTACGGTTGGTTGGGGCCAGTTAGGCAATGGGGTGGGGGTAGTGGTTAAAGTTTTGATTAGACAAGGATTAGGGTCAGTTAGAGGTTAAGTATAGTTACAATTATAGTTTTTGTTATGGTTAGTTAGTTATTTGGGTTAGTTAGAAGGTTAGTTTTAGTTAGGATTGTATGGGGGTGGGGGTCTAGTTAAGGGTTAAAGATATTTGGTGATTTTTAGTTTATGTGGTAGGAATTGGGATTGGGTTAGGTGTAGGGATAAGAATGGATAATATTAGGGTTAATTAGGCTATGGGGTTTTTTAGTAAGGTTTAGGGTTAGGGATTATGGTTTTAGGTTAGTTGGGATTGGGGTAAGGTATTTTTATTAGTTGGGGATTATGTTTTGTCAGGGGGTTTAGGGTTGTTTCGGAATTAGAGTTGGTGTGAGAGTTATGGTTAGATATCATATTATTTTTAGGGTTATTATTATGTATGAATTAGGGATAATTAGGGGTGAGGGTTTGTTTGGAATAGGTTTAGGATATGGTTAGTTAGGGATTATAAATATTATTGGATAAATAAATTAGGGTTTTAGGATTTGGGATTCAGGGTTGTTTAGGGTGAGTGTTATTATGGACAAGGGGTTTAGGTGTTGGTGTTAATGTTAGTTAGGATACAGTTTTAGGTGTTTGGGATAGTTTGTCTATGGTATAAGGGTTATGTTTGGTTGGGTATAGAGTTAGATACATTCAGTTTTAGTGGTTTTGGTTATAGTTAGGGTGAGGGTTAGTTAGGATATGTGTTAGTGGTTATGGATAGTTTCTATCTAGGGGTATTTAATTAGTGTTCAGTGGGTGGGGGTAAGGTTATGATTTGTTAGTGTTAGGGTTATATTAGGTAGGTGGTTTAGGAGATAAGGTTAAGGTTAGGGGTATGGAATGTGTTAGTTAAACTAGGGGTAGGGGGTCAGGTGTTATGGTTGGTTAGTGTATGGGGTTAGGGTATATGTTGGATCATGGTTAGGGGTTATGTATTAGGTATTGGGAGTAGGGGATCAGGTTAGGTTATCTATTATATGCGGTTAGTGGAGGACATGGTTTGGGATTGGGGTATTATGGTAATGGTTAGTTAGGGTTTGGGTTAGTTATGGTTGTTTAATATGGTTATTGTTAGGGTTAGTCTATGTGTTATAGATATTTATTCTAGGTGTTTTATTACTGAAGTTGGTTTGGGATAGGTCTAGTAATGTTAGGAGGTTTTATGTTAGGGTTTAGGGGCAGGGTTAGGGTTATTTTTTCAAGGGGTTATAGTTTGGTTTTTTTCGGTTAGGTTTATTTAGGCTATGGGAGAGGATTTAGGGTTTGGGAAATTTAGGTTTTGGGGTTACTAGTTAGGGTTAGGTGTCAAGGGGTTTGTGATTAGGGTTTGATAGGGGTCATGGTTATGGATAAAAATTATGGGGTTAGGTTTTAGGGATTGTTAGGGTTAGGATTAGTTATTTGAGGGGTATTAGGGTTAGGGATAGTCAGTATAGGGGTTAAGAGTTATAATTGGGGAATTATGGAATAGTAAATAATGTTAATCAATGGAATGGTTCATTAAGGGATTAGGGGTCAGGGATATAAATTAGGGATAGTTGGGCAATTAGATTTTTTAGGGGATTATGGGGTGCTGGTTTTGGTTTGATATGATAGGGGTTAGTTGTTTGGGATATGGATTAGGGGTTTAGGGATTAGGGTATTATTATTTAGGGTGTTATGGTTATTTATTGAGGGTTTTGGGTATTATTTTATTTATGGTTAGCATTAATCTTAGGGGTAGTGTTTTGTTTTAGTTGGGACAAGGTGGATAGGGATTATTCATGTTGTGTTTTATGATCCAAGTCTCATTTAACCTGGAGAATGATTAAAGCCTCATTGAATGTGAATTATACTTTGTAAATATTCATTGAACTTGAATTAGAATGATTATACCCTCATTTAACATGATTTATCATGATACTAATCTTTACCCAATGCATTGGAGCGCTATTAGGGCGCACCCTTCTTACACATTCCATTTCATGCATAAGTGTGTGACATGGATCATATAACATGGATCCATAAAACATAATAACATATTCCATGATAATTAAATGTGGAATTAATACATAAATCTATTTAATAAATATGTTAATGTGTATAAAGGTGAATATCGTTGATAGAAAAATTGGCATGGTCTTCACTATACAAAGACTTTGGCTTAGAAAAATCACGAAGCAATTTCGGCTGTATAACGACATGACTTAAGAATTCATAAAAATGGTTGATGAGATAATGAGTATTTTCTCATCATATTTAAATTAAATGGCTATTAAGGGGGTCATATATATACATGTCACAACCAATGTAATGGAAATTTAATTCACAATTCCAAATATTTTTATGAATGTGAATGCGAAGAGAGAATTTCTGTATAGAATTTTTTCATGGAAACAGGTGTACACAGAAGGAATTAATGAGACAGAAAAAGGGATCTCGTCATTTAAAACATAAATATGGAGCTATGGTGGAGGTGATAAAACATACCCCAACATTTATAATTGAAAATAAAATGGGATAACAATATTAAGAAACTTGGATAAAATGAAAGGGAAGGAATCCATTACATGGAAGTGTGATCCCAAAGGCTTGAGAGGGGATTGATATAGGATTCTTGGAATCTTGGGGCTCCTTGGGAAGATTTAATAGAAAGTATGGACGAGGTTGGAAGAACCTAAAAGTATTTGAGTGATGAGATCATGGGAGCTTCGGTGGGTCTATATAGGAAAGGTGGTGGAATTCCATATTATTTAGGTTTGGGGCACCTCACATTAAACTAATCAAAACCACAAACAAGACCATTATTTTTTCCCATGATAAATTCCAAATGTATTAGGGAAGAAAATATTTATAAGTAAAATGTCCTAACATCTTAAAATAATAGGTTTTCTTATGTTGATTTGATTCAAACTCCCACAGAATTCAATTAAAAATGCCAAACCGTTTTATAAGTCATGGAGGGTCCACTAAAGCATCTTAAAATTAATAAAACAAATATATATTCACATTATTTTAAATATAAAACATATATTGGCCGAAGATATTATTTATAGAATTTTATTACATCACTATTGGGTCATTATGATGGCATAAAACAAATTTTATATTTAAATGGTATTTAATTTTTAAAGAAAAATTCAACTATCTCAGAAAATAATGAAAAATTAACCATTCTATAATTTTTATATTTTAATTCAAAAAATGATATTCATTTTATCTAAATATATTTATAAATATGTGATTTTTAACTATTAAAATTAAAAGCGACATTTATCGAAATTTCATGTGTTTTGACAAAAACATCTTTCAAAACTTAATAAAAATTACATTTTCATTCATAAAATTATAATAACATTTATATTTAATAAATATTAATTTAATAATAAAAAAATATTATTTTATAAAATATTATTTAATTCAAAAATCCATTAAATCATCAAAATATATTTCATAGTTGAATATTAACTAGAAATAATATTTGTGCATTAAAAACAATTTACAGAGTAACAATATTAAAATTAATGTATATTAATTATTATATAAAAAATAATGGACATAATCATAGTACTAAGGTCTTGTTACATAAACCCTTATAACACCCACACAAGACTGAAGGATAAGGGGTGCGATGGTGACAGACTCAGGGGTTTCTCGAATAACATCGCTTGTGGGGTAATGTCTATCAACTTCCACTTCTCTTGTAGGATGTTTCACATGAGCTTAACATGTTGAAGCTCGGCTTGGTCATGATCGAGGTCAAATCCCAATGATGTCACCTCCTTTACGAGCTCCAATAAATGGGCTTCGTATAGAGCAAGAATACTAGATGAGGTCATTGGTTCCTTTGTCTGAGTAAATTTGATATGTTAAAGCCATATATTTTTACTAATCAAGTGATCACTCTTCAACGACTATATTTGAAATGGTAACAATTAATAACAATAATTTTCAATTCAAAAACATAAAACAAAGTAAGAGAATATTATTACATAACCATTGTTTAATAAAACATTTAATTAGATCAAGAGGAATTCTCATTTAAATATGTTTTGGGTCCTTAAGATCTCCCCCCCTAAAAAATCTCACCGTCAAAATTTACTTTTACCACACTAAAATAGATGTGGGTAACTCTAGCTCAAAACATCCTCTAATTCCCATGCCACTTCATCAAACTTGTGTTTTAGCCACTACACCTTGACAAGGGGCATTGTATTATTTCATATATATTTTTCTCTATGATCTATGATCTTCACTGGTTGCTCCTCATTAAAATGATCATCATGTTACTGTACTATCATTGAAGAGACTACAAGTGAAGGGTCAGGTATCTTCTTCCATAATAAGGATACATGAAAGACATAATGTTCATTGGCCATGCTAGGTGGATGTTCTAGTAGATAGGACACAACAAAATCATTATCAAAAATCACAAAGGTGTCCATGTACCTAAGAATTAACATCACTTTCCCTAAAAGCCTCATGAACTCCATCTAGTGAGATGTGCATAGAAATACAATGTCTCTATCTTTGAACTGAAGGTCTCATGAATAGTTATCTGCATAACTCTTTTGTCGACATTGGGCTTCCATTTTATGCTTTTGACGGGTTTACACCTTACCCACCATTTCTTTGACCACTTCAGGTTCTAGTAGCTTCTTTCTGACCAAATTCATCCCAACATTCTGGTGTTATACACCATTTCCCATAAATATCTTCATATGGTGACATTCAGATGCTCGAGTATAAATTTTTATTTTAAGAGAATTCATCCAGTGGAATATGTTGTTACCAAATTCCTTTAATGTCCATAGAACACGATCATACATTATCATCCAATTTATAAATAGTTCGCTCAGACTAGCCATTAGTTTGGGATGATAGGTCGTAGTGATGTTCAATTCAGTTCATAGAGCATATTGGAGTCTTTTCCAGAACATCAAGGTTAATCTCAGATCAAGACCAGATAAAATATATGGTGGTACACAATAAATCCTTATCACATCATTGATGTAAATCTGTGAATTTTGATCCATTGGGAAGTCCTCTCAAATCGTGAAAAAGATAGCTATCTTTGTAGAACGATCCAAAAATACCCATATAGCATTGTTTTATGTGGATGTCCTTAAAAGTCTAGTGAAAATGTCCATGGTAATGTTGTCCCACATCCATGTAGGTATGGGTAGTGGTTTAATCATCACCTTAGACATATTCCTTTTAGACTTAACATGGATACATACCAGACAGATTAATGTATATTTAGAAATATCCCTTTTTATATTTTCCCAGCAAATGTTTTCTCGGAGATCTCAACACATCATTGTGCTCCCAAGGTGAATTGAGAAGGTTGAGATATGTGTGTCATCCAAATGATTTTTCATTATCTCTGGATCATATGGTAGATATAATCATGATGAAAATCACACAATTCCATCCTTTTCAACCACAAAATCTTAGGATTTCCCATTTTTGATAAAATCAACCCTTTTCTGAATTTCCACATCCTTTCATTGAACATCCTTTAAAATTTACAAAAGATACAATTACTCATTAATTTGTGAAAAGATTGATTATGTTCCCATATTTATTATTACCATTTCAAAATTCATCAAATATAAACATTATTGGATCCTTTTAAATTCAAATTAATGATATAATTGATGGGTCATTTCTACATAGATCATCATCCACCTTGTTCACTTCCCAGGGTGGTAATGAATTGAGTATTCATAATCATTGATCAGATCTAACCATCTTTATTGGTGCATATTCACCTCTTATTATGTGAATATATACCTAATGCTTTTGTGGCCCATATATTATTCAATCTTCTCCCTAAAGAGGTAATGCCGCCAAAAATTTTAAAGCAATGATCACTACAGCCAAATCCGGATCATGTGTTGGATAGTTCTTCTCATTAACATTCATTTAATTAAAGCATAAGAAATTTATTTTTCATTCTACACCAACAGACAAACTAGAACCTTCCTCAAAGAATGAATAAATAACACAAAAAATTTCTCTGCATGTGGGTAATGTGAGAACATGTACATAAATAAGCCTCATTTTCAACTCTTTGAAGCTATCATCACATTCATCACTCCAAGAAAGCTTTTCTCCATTCCATGTTAGCTTTATAAGAGGTTTAGGTAATTGTGAGAAATTTATCACAAATCAGTGATAATATTATGTTAACCCTAGGAATCTACAGATATCTGTTACTGATGTTGGTGCCTTCTATCCCTCAATTTTAGCAATCTTTTAAGGATCGACATAAATCCCATTGCTTTTGATTATATGCCCTAATATTGAGAACTCCTTTAACCAGAACTCACACTTGTGTACTTTTCATTGAGCTTCTCCTTTTTCATGGTCACAAGTACAATGATTAGATGCTCCTCATGCTTCTCCTTGGTTTTTGATTATATTAGAAAATCATCTATAAATACATCCACAATTATTTCAAGGAAATCCTTAATGACTCTATACATCATGTCCACAAAGACTGCAAGAGAATTAGTGACTCCAAAAGGCATTACTATGAATTCATAGATCCCGTACCTTGTACGAAAAGAATTTTTGGGGACATCCACCTTCTTCACCATTACCTGATAACATCCCGACCATAGATCCACCATGGAGAATTATTTTTCTCCACGTAGATGATCGAACAAGTCATCAATTGAGAGAAAAATATTATTGTTATTTCTCGTGATTTTGTTATGATCATGATAATCGATGGAACTGTGCATTGACCCATCCTTCTTCTTGACAATGAAGACTGGTGGACCCATGGTGAATCACTTGGGCATATAAACCAATTATCAATATTCTTCTATAGTTGTTTCTTCATCTTTTCAAGATCCACTACACAATTCTATACAAAGTCTTGGATATTGACCGTGCCCTATGTAGAGACCCGAAACTTAACGTACATGGACATTACATTACATTTTCAGAATACTTAGTAAATAACAAAAAAACACACACACAAGGATCGTAATAGTTTAGTGTCTTTGGAAACTCAGAATATAATCTTCTAATCGTGGTGAAAGATCTTCAAAATCTCCCATAAAGATCTTCCTTTTTTTACCTAAAACCTTTCTTTATATCCTGGGGAAAAGAAAAAATAAAAGGGTGAGCTCAAATGCTCAGTAAGGGTAAACAAAAGAAATTTCAATCACATCATATACATAAGCACATAACTTTTGGAAATCTTAACCCGCAAAAGAGATCATAATTTCATAACATGGGGAAAATCATGGCAGTGAAATGTAATCACAATAATCATAACATAAAACATGAAACTTTGTGGCATTCACACATAATCATAGAGAATCATTTCTTGTTTGTCAAGACTCATTTCCAAGACTATCTTAGTGGACAAAGTCCCTTTCTGAATCGAGTAACCCTCGTTTCAGTCCTGTTTCACTGAACCGGTATAACCTACCGTTCCAGCCCTGTCTATCTCATGAGATATAAAATCTTTACCCAATGCATTGGAGGGAGATATAGGTCCCACCCATCTTATAATGAATCCTTTCTTAGGTGTTCCACATAATCATAAACCATACATCATAGCGTAACCCATGTAATAAAAATGGGATTCTTAAACAACATGACATCATAAAACAATTAATATAAGATAAAGGAATTCATAAAAAAATTTCCATCACAACATAATCAAACCAATGTAATAATAGGGATAAAAACAGAACCCTTTTGTTATCTTAGATGGAAAATAATTTTAATAAAATACTTGAACTCCATTCTTGAGGAAAATATCCTTTCTACTTCAAAAACATTTTTCCTTTCATAACATGTCATACAACTTTAAAATAAAAGAAGTTGATTAAAAATAAACTTGAAAACTTGTAAAGTAAGTTTCTTGGAAATAATGTTTTAAAAATCCATTCATGCCGTATAAGTAAAAAACATTCTTCGTACTTTTGTCGGAAAAGTCAAAAAGTACCCCATACGAAAAAAGACAAAAGATTCCTTTCATGTCTTTTACTAAAAACTCACCGAAGGGTAAAATTGGATTTAAACAATTATAGGAGGATGGAAATAATATTACATATTGAGAAACATGGATGTGGATGATAAAATACACCCCAGTAAATTCCAAAGTATAAACAATCTCGGATAAAAATTGAGATTGCGAGATTTTCCCTTACCTTAGGTACGACTTGCTTTGGAAGTGTCTGAACCTCCTGTATAATGATTTAAATCATGTTATTGACTTATTCCAGAATCATATTCACTGTTATTATATCATATATGGTCCACTTATGACTTTATATTACCCGTTCTTTTGTAAATTCATGTTAAAGAAGCGTTTTGGGTAAAATCGTTTCATTTATCGTAGGTGTTTTGACTTGTTGTTCTTGACATTATTATTACTTATATCATGATTTACATACTTTCAGAATATAAAATATGATTTATATATCATATATATTCAGTATATATATATATATAATAAATAGATAAATAAAATGAAAAACACCGTTCATGGAGACGGTAGTCCGTACGTACGCATGAACGCTGTTTTCCTTTCCTTATTGTCTTGAAATGGAAGTAAGTAGATGACATATATATACATACATAAATCCAGTAGCTTTATAATTTCATATATTTCATTATTATTTCTTATATATACTTTATAATCATTCTTAAATGAATAACATGGAGAATGAATCTCATCGCGTCGTGGAGACGGTAGTCCGTACGTACGCACGAGCGATGATATCATTTCCATAAATATTGAATTGAATTGGAGTGGATTATACAATATATCAGAATCAATATTATGTTGTAATAACTATGTATAGTTATTCTTTACACCATTATACCCATCCATGTAAGGTGGTGGTGGAAAATAGATTACACCACGGCGTGGAGACTATATTCCGTACGTACGCATGCGCGGTGATTTCTTTTTCCGTAGGATGGATTGATGTTGAAATAGGTTTGTTTCATACTTATTATAACATATCAGTATATGAGTGATACTGATGTTATTACTTCATAATGAAAAAACATAAGAAGAAGAAGTGGAAGAAGAAACAAAGATGAAAGAATTGGTAACGGTAATTACCTCTTCTTGGAAGCGCCTCTTTGAGACCTCCTCTTAGGGCACTAAAATTGGTCTTTGAGGAAGAACAGAACCTCTAGGATGTTGCTAGGGATGTGGAGAAGAGATTGTTGCAGGGGTTGGCCGATCTTGAGTGCTCAAATTGGTGTGAGGAGGAGGGGGAGGAGGTGTCCTTTTATAAGGGAGGAGAGGGGCACCTTAGGAATATCTCAAAATATTATTTTATATTAAAGTCAAAATCGGTTTATAATGGTTCCAAAGGGTCTTATTTAGAATCTAAAGTGGGGATGGGTCGAAATCCTATCAACCAATAGGATTTAGACAAGTTTAGGGTATTATTTTAACCTTATCAATTAGATTTAACTCTAAGTTAAATAATTTAACTTTTACCGTGTCTTTTTGTTTTCTTTCACTATATGGTTAATACACTTACTATAACATGCCAAACGAACCCCAAATTATTTATTATTAATATATATATCCTTATCTAAGTCATTTGTCCAAACCTTAGATTTTTAGGAATACAATAACAATTAATAATATAATATTTTATTTAAAAACTATTTTGTGTCAATTTTGACACTATTTGATATATGATTTTTGTGAAAGTCATAACAGAATTATATGTTCGAACCAAGTTGATTATATCAACACTAATATATCATAGTAACCTAGAAAATTAGTGTAATTCATAAAAAGTCTCAAATTACATTTATTTTGGTATTTATACTATCAATTATGTCAATATTTCATTAATAAGATTATTACTGCATCATCTTTGTGTCATAAATAAATTAAATTATATGATGTCTAAAAATTACAAATAAAATACCATCATGTAGGAAATCTGTTTATCTTTATAATGAATATTTATAGTCGAATTTATCTTATGTATAACCCCATATTAAAAATGATTTACTTATTAAACTTTGATTTTAACTATTTTAACCCTTCTTTAAATAAATTAATAATAAATGTCCTAATCTAATCCAAGTGGGCCTACATGATAATATTTTACACTTAAGGTTGTTTTTGGTCGAGATACGCTTGTCCAATAGGATTTGGACATGTGTTAGGGTAATATTAATATCATTTTTACCCTTAATTACCCTATTTACATTTAACCGTGGTAAATAAAAGTAAAAAGTTACTATTCACCAAAAATTATTTTCATCTCATTGAACCACATTTTACTTACAGACATCAACCGTGTCTCTCGGATTTTTGAAATTCTATTAACAGAAGCGGTAAAATTTAGTTTTATGAAAAATTCATTTTTTTAACTACCACTTAGTAGTTTCACTATTCATCAAAAATTTATGTTTTTTAAAACAATGCCAAAATTTCATCCTAAGCTATATTTCATATTCCGAATTCAAAAATGAAGCCTATTTTTCCATATTCATAACATAGAAGTTGCATTAATTAATTTTATAATTAAATCCCGTTGTTAAAACAAATAGCGTGTTTTTAAGAAACAATATCTATCAAAAGATTGACACTTGTTTATGTCTGGTTTAAATGTGAAATTACATCCAATGACCAACATTGTATTAAATTGTAAAAATATATTCTAAATATACTTTAAAACCACTGAAATTAATAATTTATCACTATTAATTATTTTGATTAAAAAAGTTGTTTTTAATTTTAATTTAGTAATTTTCACTATTCATCAGAATATGAAAGTTATCTGAAAAGTACCAAAATTTCACCTTAGGCTAAATTTGATACTCCGAATCCAAAAATAAAGTCCATTTTGAGAGCTAAAATTTGTAAAATTTTTAAAAGGTGGTTATTACTATTCATAACGGCTAGTTATAATAATATTTTTATAGCATATCGTTGTTTAGTGAAACTCGTAATTGCGTACTACACACGCTATCGAGGAAGGTCGCGATTGCGTGTAATGAAAGGCAAGTCAAGGATGTGTGTTGTTCAAGCTCATTTTGGTGTAGCGTACAACACAAGACATTAATAAAATTAAAATGAATATTTTTCATAAAATCTCGGGCTGTTACATTCTACCCCCCTTAAAATGAATTTCGCCCTCGAAATTCGTCGGGGTTATAAATGGTTTACTATTCGAATGTTTCTTTAATAGAAACCCACATCGTAAAAAAAGAATACCAAAACTTGGCTTTAAAAACTAAAGTATGAAATGTAATGATTACCCAAATAAACTAATCACTGGGTTTCCACAGAGGTGAAAATATGGATATGGAAGAGAAATCTACTCATCATGTTCTGATGGAGAGTGGTAGAGAACATGGCTATGGAAAATCCAGTAATCACAAATCCATAGATTTGTGATGATATAAGGTACCATCTGATTCATCAGGTATAAGATCACTAGGACAACATTTTTGGTTTTCAAGATCATTTCCCTAAAGTTGAAATTTTGCATTAGAATAAATACTTACTTTATATTGGTACAATCTCACTGTTGTTTGTGCCTTGAACAATTTCCACTTCATCTCTTAAATAAATGAAGTTGAATTTGTTATTCGTGAAGTGTTAGCAGATCATATGATAGAATGACGGGTCATTCCATCTGTCTCAAAAGAAAGGTTAGCAAAAATTATATACATAAGTCGATCTATAGTGAGAATATTCATATATGGTTCCTAAAATGGACTTATACTTAATATATGATACTGATTAATATAATAAAACTTGTTTCTACTAAACAGGGACTTCCTGTAGGCCAGTGGTAGGCGATAAAGGCCAGTCGCACTTCGGTTGTGGGTTCGATTCCCACAGCCTTGTCCGAAGCGATGGGCTGTCGCCCATCCTGCTGGTTGTCCTTTTTCTAAAACTACATTACTATAACATCCCATCAATAATATCTAAAATATAATATCCTTAAACAATACTAAGTTATGTCCAACATAATCCATTCTAATCTTTAGGCTTATCCATAATACTACAGTCCACTCTCATAATATAGTGAAAACGATTACCAGAGATTTAATACTGTCGTTAATCCCCATAAGATATGTCTTGTTGGTCACATTACAAACATTCAAAGGCCTTAATCATGTATTCTCTTGAATACCCATTGAACCTTAGTGAAAACATGAATGCTGTCAAAAGTTAACTCTTTCCACATACCAAAATCCAAAAATTATATATACTCAAACCATGATATCACTTAGTCTTTATATCAATCATGAGCTCATGAATACAATCAAACATCTCATTATCTTATTATCCCTTCATTATGCTCATATCATCTGTTTACCAAAAATGTCTCAATCACTTTTCATGGTTACCGGTTCCATAAAATTATTGAAAACCACAATAGACCAAAACATAAATATTTCAGTACACCATAAAAGTACCTCAACAACATTATTCTTGAATACCAATACATAAACACTTCAGTCCATCCACTTCAATTATTGTCCTGGAATAAGTCCTTCCTTGATTTAGAAGTAACTTTTTAGGTCAGGGCATTGAGTTGGGTAATGACCATGTTCTCCACAAATAAGACATTGAACTCCATAACAATCGGTCACTCTATGACCCTTTTCTCCACACAGATAACATCGGTCCCTCCATTTGAGGTATTCCTCAAGGTTCTTCTTCCCTTCTTTAGAAATCTCAATCTTCCTTTCCTTATGCTCCTCAACATGTGAACATGCATAATAGTTTATCTTCCTCTTCTTTGATGAATTAGTCATACCACTAAATTTCACCTTGTTAATCATATATCGCGATGACTGATTCGACATAATCACAATATCTTTATCTCTAGGTATTACAAAATTTTGTTGCTCATAGTCACCAATTTGTCCATTGGATTCAATGTTAACCGAATTCCTTCTAGTTCCCTCCATTAACTAAAACACAAAAAGAATTTTTTGAGAGGCGAAATCATGTTATGGAAGGCAACATAGTAAAGGGAAAGCACCCTCAATATCTAACATCTTAGGTTAAATTCTAAGATCGTTAGCGCAATTCTTGGACTATAACCTATACGTATACTTAACCTTAGAGACATCCCTAGACATACCATAGAAATATCTCTAGGTATCTCACTAAAGTTCTCGCATCCTAGTTTCCAAAGGTAGACTAAACCTTTCCTCTGATACCAACTGTAGAGACCCGAAGCATAACGTACATGGACATTACATTACATTTGCGGAATACTTAGTACATAACAAAAAAACACACACACAAGGATCGTAATAGTTTAGTGTCTTTGGAAACTCAGAATATAATCTTCTAATCGTGGTGAAAGATCTTCAAAATATCCCATAAAGATCTTCCTTTTTTTTTTACCTAAAACCATTATTTATATCCTGGGGAGAAGAAAACATAAAAGGGTGGGCTCAAATGCTCAGTAAGGGTAAACAAAAGAAATTTCAATCACATCATATACATAAGCACATATCTTTTGGAAATCTTAACCTGCAAAAGAGATCATAATTTCATAACATGGGGTAAATCATGGCAGTGAAATGTAATCACAATAATCATAAATTAAATCATGAAACTTTGTGGAATTCACACATAATCATAGAGAATCATTTCTTGTTAGTGAAGACTCATTGCCAAGACTATCTTAGTGGACAAAGTCCCTTTCTGAATCGAGTAACCCTCGTTTCAGTCCTGTTTCACTAAACCGGTATAACCTACCGTTCCAGCCCTGTCTATCTCAGGAGATATAAAATCTTTACCCAACACATTGGAGGGAGATATAGGTCCCACCCATCTTATAATGAATCCTTTCTTATGTGTGCCACATAATCATAAACCATACATCATAGCGTAACCCATGTAATAAAAATGTGATTCTTAAACAACATGACATCATAAAACAATTAATATAAGATAAAGGAATCCATAAAAATATTTCCATCACAACATAATCAAACCAATTTAATAATAGGGATAAAAACAGAACCCTTTTATTATCTTAGATGGAAAATAATTTTGATAAAATAGTTGAACTCCATTCTTGAGGAAAATATCCTTTCTACTTCAAAAACATTTTTCCTTTCATAACATGTCATACGACTTTAAAATAAAAGAAGTTGATTAAAAATAAACTTGAAAACTTGTAAAGGAAGTTTCTTGGAAATAATGTTTTAAAAATCCATTCATGCCATATAAGTAAAAAAACATTCTTTGTACTTTTGTCGGAAAAGTCAAAAAGTACCTCGTACGAAAAAAGACAAAAGATTCCTTTCATGTCTTTTACTAAAAACTCACCGAAGGGTAAAATTGGATTTAAACAATTGTAGGTGGATGGAAATAATATTACATATTGAGAAACATTGATGTGGATGATAAAATACACCCCAGTAAATGCCAAAGTATAAACAATCTCGGATAAAAATTGAGATTGCGAGATTTTCTCTTACCTTAGGTCCGACTTGCTTTGTAAGTGTCCGCACCTCCTGTATAATGATTTAAATCATGTTATTGACTTATTCCAGAATCATATTCATTGATATTATATCATATATGGTCCACTTATGACTTTATATTACCCGTTCTTTTGTAAATTCATGTTAAAGAAGCGTTTTGGGTAAAATCGTTTCATTTATCGTAGGTGTTTTGACTTGTTGTTCTTGACATTATTATTACTTATATCATGATTTACTTACTTTCAGAAAATAAAATATGATTTATATATCATATATATTCATTATATATATATATATATATATAATAAATAGATAAATAAAATGAAAAACACCGTTCATGGAGACGGTAGTCCGTACGTACGCATGAACGCTGTTTTCCTTTCCTTATTGTCTTGAAATGGAAGTAAGTAGATGACATATATATATATACATAAATCCAGTAGCTTTATAATGTCATATATTTCATTATTATTTCTTTTATATACTTTATAATCATTCTTAAATGGTTAACATGGAGAATGAATCTCATCGCGTCATGGAGACGGTAGTCCGTACGTACACACGAGCGATGATATCATTTCCATAAATATTGAATTGAATTGGAGTGGATTATACAATATATAAGAATCAATATGATTTTTTAATAACTATGTATAGTTATTCCTTACACCATTATACCCATCCATGTAAGGCGGTGGTGGAAAATAGATTACACCACGGCGTGGAGACGGTATTCCGTACGTACGCACGCGCGGTGATTTCTTTTTCCGTAGGATGGATAGATGTCGAAATAGGGTTGTTTCATACTTACAATAATATATCAGTATATGAGTGATACTGATGTTATTACTTCATAATGAAACAACATAAGAAGAAGAAGTGGAAGAAGAAATAAAAATGAAAGAATTGGTAACGGTAATTACCTCTTCTTTGAAGCGCCTCTTTGAGACCTCCTCTGAGGGCACTAAAATTGGTTTTTGAGGAAGAACAGAACCTCTAGGATGTTTCTAGGGAAGTGGAGAAGAGATTGTTTCAGGGTTTGGCCGAGCTTGAGTGCTCAAATTGGTGTGAGGAGGAGGGGGAGGAGGTGTCCTTTTATAAGGGAGGAGAGGGGCACCTTAGGAATATCTCAAAATATTATTTTATATTAAAGTAAAAATCGGTTTATAATGGTTCCAAAGGGTCTTATTTCGAATCTAAAGTGGGTATGGGTCGCAATAATATCATCCAATAGGATTTAGACAAGTTTAGGGTATTATTTTAACCTTATCAATTTGATTTAACTCTAAGTTAAATAATTTAACTTTTACCGTGTCTTTTTGTTTTCTTTAACTATATGGTTAATACACTTACAATAACATGCCAAAAGAACCCCAAATTATTTATTATTAATATATATATCCTTATATAAGTCATTTGGACGAACCTTAGATTTTTAGGAATAAAATAACAATTAATAATATAATATTTGATTTAAAAACTATTTTGTGTCAATTTTGACACTATTTGATATATCATTTTTGTGAAAGTCATAACAGAATTATATGTTCCAACAAAGTTTATTAAATAAACTCTAATATATCATAGTAACCTAAAAAATTAGTGGAATTCATAAAAAGTCTCAAATTACATTTATTTTGGTATTTATACTATCAATTATGTCAATATTTCATTAATAAGATAATTACTTCATCATCTTTGTGTCATAAATAAATTAAATTATATGATGTATAAAAATTACAAATAAAATACCATCATGTAGGAAATCGTTTTATCTTTCTAATGAATATTTATTGTCCAATTTATATTATGTATAACCCCATATTAAAAATGATTTACTTATTAAACATTGATTTTAACTATTTTAACCCTTCTTTAAATAAATTAATAATAAATGTACTAATCTAATCCAAGTGGGCCTACATGATAATATTTTACACTTAAGGTTATTTTTGGTCGAGATACACTTGTCCAATAGGATTAGGACATGTGTTAGGGTAATATTAATATCATTTTTACCCTTAATTAACCAATTTACATTTAACCGTGGTAAATAAAAGTAAAAAGTTAATATTCACCAAATATTATTTTCATCTCATTAAACCACATTTTACTTACAGACATCAACTGTGTCTCTCGGATTTTTCAAATTCCATTCACAGAAGCGGTAAAATTAAGTTTTATGAAAAATTCAGTTTTTTAACTACCACTTAGTAGTTGCACTATTTATCAAAAATTGATGTTTTTCAGAACAATGCCAAAATTTCATCCTAAGCTATATTTCATATTCTGAATTCAAAAATGAAGTCTATTTTTCCAAATTCATAACATAGAAGTTGCATTAATTAATTTTATAATTAAATCCCGCTGTTAAAACAAATAGCGTGTTTTTAAGAAACAATATCTATCAAAAGATTGACACTTGTTTATGTCTGGTTTAAATGTTAAATTACATCCAATGACCAACATTGTATTAAATTGTAAAAATATATTCTAAATATACTTTAAAACCACTCAAATTAATAATTTATCACTAATAATTATTTTGATTAAAAAAGTTGTTTTTAATTATAATTTAGTAATTTTCACTATTCACCAGAATATGAAAGTTATCTGAAAAGTACCAAAATTTCACCTTAGGCTAAATTTGATACTCCGAATCCAAAAATAAAGTCCATTTTGAGAGCTAAAATTTGTAAAATTTTTAAAAGGTGGTTATTACTATTCATAACGGCTAGTTATAATAATATTTTAATAGCATATCGTTGTTTAGTGAAACTCGGAATTGCGTACTACACACGCTATCGAGGAAGGTCGCGATTGCGTGTAATGCAAGGAAAGTCAAGGATGTGTGTTGTGCAAGCTCCTTTTGGTGTAGCGTACAACACAAGACATTAATAAAATTAAAAAAAATATTTTTCATAAAATCTCGGGCTGTTACACCCTAAGTAAACCGTCAATTGAGATTTCCACGTCTCTTCTAGGAGGAAGAACATGCAATTCCTTGGAAAATACATTTGTGAATTACCTCAAAATAGGAATGTCATCATGCATGGATGCAAATGTGGCCTTAAAAAACATGTTGTTCCACATCATATTAATCAATCTTTAAATTTTTTAATTGGTTATTTTGGTAATTTATGCTATATGTAAACAATTTTGTATTTTTATAATTAAATTCACTACTTAAGAAATTTTTATAATTTATTGTGTATTTTATGACTTAAAATAATTATTTTATTTCTTAATTTAATTTTAGAGTCTAATAATATTTTATTTAGTTGTCGTTTTTGTTCGGAAATTTTAATTATCTAACATTAATATATAATTAGATCTACTTGTTCACATATTTATTTAGTCTAAATTTTACCTTTATGGTGTTAAAAATTAATTTATATTAACTTATTAGTAGATGTATTTTAAGAATTATTTAATTAGTAATTTATGTTTTGAAACAAACCAAATTTTTTCTTACTTTATAATTTAAAGTCTTAATCCAATTCGATGATTCAAAATGATGGTAATTATTTGTCTACTTTAATTAACATAGTTTCTTAAAGTAGTTATATTTTAACTTTGTTTTTCAATAACATAAATTAAATAATTTTATTTCAGAATATAATAAAAATTTAACATACATTTAATAGGTTTCATTATTTTATTAATGATTATGTGTATTTAAATTTTCAAATTTTTTAATTAATTTTTAGTTGTTATTAAATATTTTATTCCATTTTATTTATGCTGCAATTTATTATGTTTGTCTTTCTGGTTTGTAGTGCCATGGTGCCTCAACAACCGTTTCTTATCATGGTGCCACCACGCACCGCTTCCCCATTCTTTCACGGTCTCACCGCTTTATGGTGGAACCATGTCTTTTCTCACATTTGATGTTGTGTATTACCTTCCACCATATTCAATTTCACGGTGCCACAACCATTGGGATTATCCATTTCTGTCTCACCGTCTTTCATCACACCGGGTTCACACCGGTCTCTCCTCCTCTTGTGACTCTATCATTCTTTTATAGTAGGCTTTCCACCATTTCATCACATCATCACGATCCAATGTGATCCACTTCATCCATCAGAGCTTCAAGCTGCTAACTTCCATAATTATGGTGGGTTGAAGCTGATGGAGGGAGCTGAAGATTTTTTCAATCACGGATCCCACCTTTTCCTAGATATTTATATTGTCCGATTTAAATCTAGATTCACCACCAAGAGTAGCTTCGTAGACCAGAACATCGGTCATTGGATTCTAAACTACTACAAGAAGACATCACACAACCATAGTGGAACATCATTTTCACACATCTGATGGAGTCTATCGCCATAATGGTGAAGGATACGTGGTGCACCGCACTAATGAAAGGAGGATGAATCTATGAAGGTCGCCGGTGATGACTGTTGAGTCCAAACTGTGTTGTTTCATCAAGCTGTAGCCTATATGCATAACCAAAGTAGCAAGATTGAGGAACATATATCGTCAACGTTGGAGTGTGTGGAGGAGCCGAGGGTGATGACGTCGAGTCCGAGCCGATGCCAGTGCTACATCACCATGTGATAAACTGAGCAGATTCTCACATGTAGCAGTCATGGGAGTTTGAGGAGGTGGAATCACGCTGGAGTAGCTGGAGCCGCACAGATTCAGAAAGAAGACTGAAAATTTAAAAAAAGGTTAACTTAATAAAAATTAACAAATAAAATTAAAATAAACTAAAATAAATAAATAATTTTAAAAACCGGGAACTTAATAACTAAATAACATAAAATAATAATAATTAAATATTTATAATTTAATACTAATAAAAATAAAATTTATTAAAGTAAAATTATAATGATCGATTTATTAATATAATTAAAATAATTAAAGTTAATACATTAATGAATATAATATTTATAAAATATCTTCATTATTAGTAAAATAAATATAAAATATAATATTCATAATAAAGCTTTTTATTATGATAAATTAAAATGTTAATTTTTTTTAAAAATAATAAATATTCAAAAAAACTAAATACCAATATTAATAATTTAATGATTTAATATATACTTTAATTTTAACATAATTTAATTTTTAGTTAATCACAATCATAATTAAAAAATAATAACATATAACTTAGATGATTAATTAACAATAATAATTAAAATAATAACAATTAATTATTTATTTTTAAATTAACAATTGTTTATAAAAGTAAAATTTTTAACGTTGAAATATTTAGTTATTTTTCGATTCTAATATTTGCAGGTTCATATGGGAATTGAAATCCCATCAAGATTCAGACGACTAACTCAGCCAGAGTTTGTTATATGAAAAAAACAAGCGTGACTTGTGGGTCGCAAAAAAATGCACATGTACGGTTCATAATTGAAGGAATTTTTGGAGTCTTTCAACACGAGCAGTGACATATAGTAGATGAAGGATGATATTAAAATCAGAGTAGCATAAAAAATTAAGGGGAAAATCATTCGAAATCTATTGGATTTTAATTCTATGATCACATCCATCTAAGAGTGGATCGAGGCTCATTCATTCCATGAACACGTCATTTTGAGAGCGAAGAATCCTAGGGGATAGAGGAGCAGTACTAATGAATTGAAGTGGCAGGAGCATATCATGATTTTCATTCACAGAGGAATGTTTCTTCTACCACTATTCTATTATATTGAAATTGTATTTTCTACTTCTGAATTGAAAATGATCTTCGCTTATTTTATTTTTGAGGAAATTTTAATAACTAATGGTCCATAACATATTCTATTCACTATCACTCTTTTTAATAAGAAACAGATTCTTTTGGAGAGATTGATTTTGGTTCTCAACTTAAATTAAATTTGCACCTGAATACATCTAATTTTGACATCAATGTTCTTTTTGTGAGATTTACCATTGATGTTTTTATTTTAAAACTGTAAATTCAAACTACAGAGACAATTGTCGAGATAGGTTTCTGTTTACATCTTAAGCTCAAATAGCAGTATGTTGTTTTTGATGTGGTGATTTTTGAGAACTGTTATACAGAGTGATATTTCTTCTGGCGAGGATGAATTAACAACTAATTTTCAAGGTGTTAATTCAATCTAATGAGGAATAATTTTTATAACCAGTAGTTTCAATTCACCATAGCTTACTATTTGATGAAATATCAGCACTTCAATTAACTTTTTCTTTCAACTTTAGATAGCACTTTTACTTATTGTTGTTTCATTCTCTATATTAGTAAATAAAAAATTCACATTCTTGTTTCATTACTACTTATTAAAAAAATATAAAAAATTGCAAAGTAAAAACAACTAAAGAATGCACACTTGCTACACTACTGAAAATAGTGTAGTTTATTAAAAATAAACCATTATAAGTCACTCACCTACCTTCTATGTGGTCGACCATGCACCACTGTGCTAGTGTAGGTTATTAAATGTAATTTTTATGGTCGTGACGACCTCCATCCTATTCAAAATTTGTCGATGTTTCCATTAAAGACAGACGATGAGTGTTCTATGTTTTAGAAAATTAATAAAAATAATAATAATAATACAAAAATATGATTAAAAAACTGCATTGAACCTGACCCTACTATTTGGTTTATTTATTATAAATCTGCTTCACTTTGAACTATTATGTGTTTAATTTCAACTTGTTTTAGTTTAAAAATGGAAGTTCATGAAAACTGGGATAACAGGGGCCACATTGTGTGTGTTGTGGATATTATGGACCCACATCCTGGAAATGTGTCTATAACAACCTACAATGGATTGATTACATTGAAGAAAATGAATATCATGTGCCTAGTCCAGACACCCTAGTTAAAATTGACGTAATTGATTCAAAATTGGATTCTATGGTGGAACTAATTAGTAATTGGTTAACTAAAACCAATGAAATTCAACTTAGTGATTCAAAAGAGAAAGATCAAATAATGAAAACACTGGAAAACATGCTTTTGGAATTACAAACAAGGGTTAAATAACAAGAAGAATTTGAAGTGAATGAAGAGGAAAATGGTTATAAAATATTTGAAAATAAAGTATAAGAGTAAAGTGATAGTGAAACTGGACAAGAAACCATCCACTTTGAAAATTCTGATTCTGTTAAACTAAATATGGAAACAAAAAACTCATTGAATCAAAAACACATTGATGAAGACCCCAGAATGAAATTTGATGATGTTGAGTTAGAAAATTTTGATGATGAATTGAAACAAATTGAAAATGAATATCCATTTCTCTTTGTAATTCCTGCATTGGATAAAAATCACTATTTTATGATTTTTGATACGGAAGTCACTCGGGTAGAATAGATTTTCGAGAATGAAAATTTGATTGTTAAAAACTCTTCACCCAACTTTTCTCTTTTTATGAATAATGTGTCTGAAATTGATATTGGGTGTAATATGGAGAGAACCTTATGATGGATAACATGGAATCAGAAATCATTGAACTTGAATGAAACACTCCTCTTCCTTGTTTTGAACCTGTAAACCAAATAATTTCTGAATTGTTGTTGGATGATGAGGATGATGGACGCATATTTTAAGAAAGACTACTGAAGAGTTTTCACTTCCCTATTGTCATGGTAATCACTTTTTAGAAACTTTTTGCAATGAAATAGTAACCAGTGTTGTCCAACTTGAGGAGAATTGTCTTAATTTGAACATTATGGAAACTGAATTTATTGAAACTAAATTGTACACTTCTTCTCTTGAAATTGAATTGAAACACTAAAATGACATAGTTTTTGAATTTGAGCCTTTTGAACATGATCATTAAAGATAGGATGAACACACAATATTTGATGGTTGCAGAATTTTTTTGATAAAAGTAGTAGATTTTCAGTGTATGTTAATAGACGAGGAACTTTTGGAAGATATTTACAACATTGTTAGACCTGAATCTATTTGAGATAAAATAAATTCTATTCCCTGACTGTTACTTACATCCTCAACTGTGATGGGTGGTGAGGCTTTTCATGATACTGATAGTAGTCCAGAGGGGGAATCACCCTTGTGTTCCAATTTCCATGATTCAGTACAGCACTTAATTGAATTCCCTCTTGAGCTAGCAAATCAGAACTCATATATGAGTACCTTTGAAGTTGAATACATTAATGATGATGTTGAGATAGATGGAAATTAGAATAATTCCGCACCCATTAAATCACCTAGATCTATGTTGTCCCTTAATGTGTATTAAAATCGGGAAATGTATTAACTTATTCTGGAAGTGGACAACATTATACCCACAACTATTAAATGGTGCTACTTACGGGTAACTTTAGGATGTGAGAATTCAGTTATTAATATATTGAGTCTTATTTCCCATAAATCACATCATTCTATTAAATCTAATTAGGCCAAACAGATGTGGTTGTTCCTATTAAGAAAAACACATCCACCAAGTGGTTATGGTTAGTTGCTTGGTGATTCGGGATGGGGAAATTAAACATAGCACTACATGGGTGGAAACCCACAGGTTTTTGTTGTGTTAATAAATAAAATAATATTATTAAATAATGTAAAAATGAAGACTTTAAAATATTTTCTTCATGGGAGTCATCCCATGCTCTTCCATTGTTCTCATTTTGGTACTATTTAGCGTTGAAAAAAGTGATGCTTTGTTTTGTTACATGTGCACTATCTCTAATTGATTTTGGTTTCTAGTTTACATGATCCGTGTTCCTAGGATGATGTTGCTATATTATTTAATTAGTGGAATTTTCATGCTGAAGGAGTAATGGAAAATATATCCAGTATAGTATCTGTTTATTAATTTTTATTTCATTATTCTTCTCCTCAATGCTTTAGAAAAATATTGATTCATGTCTTGATACTGAAATAGAAATATTCTGCATATGTTTATAAATCTACTTGAATTGGAATGAAATTTTTTCGTATGTCACTATGTAAATAAAAAGTTATGCACGTGCCACTTTCTGAAAATTCAATTTCATTGATAAATATTGAAATAATCTCTCACTGTATGAAATTAAGTGTGGGGAGGCACTTTCATGATAGAATTTTTTTTGAATTGAATTTACATTATATTGTGGTTTTCTAGAATTCATTTTTCTGCTCTATTGAACACAATATTAAATTAATTTGTCAACATGATTACACCCAGTTCATTGTGCACCCACACCTAATATGCTACATTAGAGCTATATTGAAAAAATATTCACTGTTCATAAATTTTTATTCATGTACTTTCTAATGAACCTACTATTTTGTTATTCATTATGGCGAGCAATATTTTTTAATTTCATAGATACCCTTAAAACAAGTCATAAATATACTCTATTAAAAATATGTTTTGACCCTTACCTATTGAAGTGTTATTCTATATATTTGGATGTCAACTCTATAGACAAAGATGGATTTTAAGTGTGGGGGAGGGGATGAATTCTTGACTATACTAAAATATGATTTAATGTAAACTCATCAATTCCCATTTCATTTAAAAGTTTTTGTAAAAAATCGTTAAAAATTTTCAAACTTTTTGATCAATTATAGGTTTTCCACTATACCTAATTGGGTCTTGCCTTAGGAAAGGGCCTTTCTATTAGTTAAGAACTGATTTGAATCTGAAATTATTATGGATGGATGATTGGTGAGTGGTCTTGCTTAGTGATTAAATTGAGATCATGGTTTAGGGATTATTTTTTAGAATGATATGGGTGATATGTTAGTGGAGTTACGTTCATAATAATTGGAATTTGAAAGTTTGATTTTGACCATAGGTAACTTATTTTCTTATTTATTATAAATATTAAATCATCATAATGAGACAATGTAAATTATATTTCATATAAATCCTTTGAAACTAGAGTATTTTGGGCATCTGGGATCCCACAGTGATTCTCTGAGACCCTAGATGCTGGGTGCATTTCTGTTTATTGTTATCCCTCTGTACCCTTTGAATAAGTGAAGGGAATAGTGCTTATCACAATGATACATAGCTTAGGAAAAATTAAATAATGTGTTTGGGGTCAAAATTGAGTTCATTAAGGCGAGGAAAATGATGAATCCCAAATAATTAAGGGGTCAATTGGTATATATGGGATTCATTTATATTTTATTGTTGAGGTGATTCACAAAAAAAATTATTCATTTTTGGAACCTATGTGATGATTTCAAATGTAACGTTCTTACTGTGAAGTTCTTAATTACACATAAATATTACCTCTTGCCACCCTTGGACATTAGACTAATGTTTGGATTTATGTTTGTCACTAAGCGGTATCACATATAAGGCATAAAATATTCATTCTTAAATGATTTATATTTATCTTGATTACCCTCGAAGTATTTGTTATGGGAAAGTCCTTTTTGAGCAATGCATTTTCCAAATCCTATTGACATGTTATTACCCTTTGTTTTTATGTTCCTGACATGTCACATTTTGAGTAATATTGTAAAAACATTGTTCTTTTTCTCAACAATAATAAAACATGAGATTTCTTGAGGATAAAAATGCTTATGTGTGGGGGAATTTGATGTGGCCTTAAAACCACGTGTTTTTCACATCATTTTAATAAATCATTAATTTATTAATCGGTTATTTTTTGTACTATATGCTATATATCAACACTTTTGTATTTTTATTATTAATTTCACCATCTTATCAATTTTAATTATTAAATGTGTGTTTTAAGCCTTAAAATAAATAATTTTTTTCTTACATTAATTTTATATTCTATTAATTTTTTGTTTTGTTATTGTTTTTATTCTGCATTTTTAATAATTTAACATTAATTAATTAATTATGTCAGCTTTTTTACATCACTATTTTTAGTTTATTAAACATTTCATGTATAAAAAATTAATTAATTATAAATCATTATTAGATTTCTTTTAATAATTCATTATTTACTAATTTATGTTTTGAAACAAACCTAATTTATTCATACTTTATAATTTAATGTTTCCATCCAATTAAATCATTCGAAAAAATGGTAATTAATTGTCTACATTAATTAATTTATTTTGTTACTGAAGTTAAAATTTATCTTTTTTGTCAATAAATTAAATTAAATAATTTTATTTTATAAGATAATAATAATTTAACTTTAGTTTAATAGGGTTCATTAATTTATTAATATTTATGTGTATTTAAATTTTCAATTATATAAAAGAATTTGTAGTTGTTGTAAATTATTTTATTCAATTTTATTTATGTTTTAATTTATTTAGATTGTTTTTCTATTTTGTAGTTTCACGGTGCCTCAACAACTGTTTCCGATCACAGTGCCTCCACGCACCGCTTCCCCATTCATTCACGGTCTCACCGCATTACGGTGGCACCCTGTGTTTTCTCACCATTGATGTCACATATTACCTGCCATCGTTTTCTATTTCATAGTGACATAGCCACAATGATTTTCCATAACGGTCTCATAGTTTTTCATCTCACCGGGTTCACACTGGTCTCTCCTCTTCTTATGACTGTTTCATTCTCGTATAGTTGGCTTGCCACTATTTCTTCACTTCATCATGATCTAATTCGAATGAATTCATCCATCTGAGTTAGAAGCTGCTGGCCTCCACAATTATGGTGGGTTGAAGCTGAGGGAGGGAGATGAAGCTATTTTCCAACACGGGTCCCACCTTTTCCTAGATTTTTATATTGTCTGATTTAGATCCAGATTCACCACCAAGAGTAGCTTCGTAGACCAGAACAGTCTTCATCAGATTCTAAACTATAGCGGGAAGTCTCCACGCTACTATAGTTGAACATCATGTTCCCACATCTGCTATAGTCTGTCGCCGGACTGATGAAGGAGACATGGTGCACCACACTATAGAGAGGGGTAAAAAGTTGATCAAGTAACTGTTGAGGACGGTTGAGTCCAAATTGTGTTTTTTCATCAAGTTGTTTCATATCCGCATACCCACTACTCCAAGATTGGGAAACCAAATCGATCGACGTGGGTGTATGTAGAAGAGCAGAGGGTGATAATGGTGAGTCTGAGATGAGGCCAGTGTTGCATCGCCATATGATGAACTAAGCTGGTTCTCACAAGTAGCTGCCATGGGAGTTTGAGGAGGTGGAATCGCTCCAGAGTAGCAGGAGCTGCACTGATTTGGAAGGAAAACAGAAAAAAATAAAAAAAATTTAGCGTAATAAAAATTAACAAATAAAAATATAATAACAAAAAAATTAAAAAATAATATTAAAAACATAGAAAATATTAAAAAAAATAACTAATATATTAGAATTTAAAACTAATTAAAATAAAATGTATTGAACAAAAATGTTAATGATAGATTTATTAATAAAATGAATATAATAAAATGAAATAATTTAATGAATATAATATTTATTAATTAACATCTTTAATAATAAAATAATTTTAAAATATAATATCAAAAATAATACTATTTATTATGATAAATTTAAAATATTATTATTGAAAAAAATAATAAATATTCAAAAAAACTAAATACCAATATAATTAATTTTATGATTTAATAAATACATTACTTTTAATATTATTTAAATTTTAGTTAATCCCATTCATAATTAAAAAATAATAACATATAACATAGAATATTAAATAACAATAATAATTACAATTATAACTAATAAATATTTAATTTTACATTTAACATTTTTTTATAAAATTAAAAATTTAAATGTTGAAATATTTAGTTGTTTTTCTGTTCTAATTTTTACAGGTTCATACGGGAGTTGAAATCCCATCTAGATTCACACAACTAACTCATCTAGAGTTAGTTATATTAGAAAAAAAAGTGTGATGTGTGGGTCGTGAAAAAATGCACAAGTTTAGTGCTTAAGTGGAGTACTTTTTGGAGTCGGTGGACGCGACTGGTGACACCCAATAGATGAAAAATGATATTAAAAGAAGATTTATAGTGGGAATTAAAGGAATACTCGTTCTAATTCTCTCTCATTTTTATTTTAGGATCACATCCATTTGAGAGAAGATCAAGGCTCATTCATTCCATTAACACATCATTTTCAGAGTGATATCTCCTGGGAGATGGTGGAGCAGTACCAATGACTTGAAGTGGCAGAAGAAGAGCAGTAATTCACGATTTTAATTCATAGAGAATGGATTCATCTACCTCTATTCTGTTATTATTACATTGTATTTGCTACTTGTAAATTAAAAATGATCTTCACATAATTTCTTGTTCAGTAAATTTGAATGATTATGGATCATACCATATTCTCTTCATTATCACTCATTTTATTAAGACACCAATTATTTGGGCAAGATTGATTCTGTTTGTAAACATAAATTCAATTTTCACCTAAATGCATCAAATTTCAACATCAATGTTTTTTCAGTGAGATTGATCATGGATTTTTTTCATTTAAAACAGAAAATTCATGCTACAAAAACTATCGGTGAGATATATTTCTGTTGAAATCTTATGATCAAATAGTTGTATTCAATTTTTGATGTGGAAAACTACAAGTACTGTTATACATAGTGTTATTTATTTTGGCGAGGAAGAATAAACAAATAATTATTAATGTGATAATTCAATATAACAAAGAATAATTTTTATTACTAGTATTTATCAATTCTCCTAAGCTTAACATTTGATCAACTATCATCACTTCTGTTAACTTTTTCAGTTTGATTTAGTTAGAACTTTTACTTTTTTTTGTTTCATTACCCAGACTAGTAAATATAAAATTATCAGAATTGTATTTTTACTGCTTAATAAAAATAATATAAAAAAATTTTAAAGTAAAAAACAACTAAATAATGCTCACTCACATCACTGCTGATAATAGTAGTGTTTATTAAAAATAAACCCTTAGAATTCACTCACTCTCCATCTCTGTGGATCAAACCTACACCACTGTGCTAGTGTACGTTATTAAATGTAATTTTGAGGGACGCGAATACCTACAACTTTTTCAGTTACCTCGTTATATTCAATCACCTGATCCAGATATGTGTTCTCATAAGTAAATAATATCCAGAGTTTAAATGATGGTGCTAATGAAGATTCATCCTCCTCATCGAACGTGTACAAAATCGAGGGTCGATTTACCACAAGGAGATTGATTTCCCTCTCACGGTAAATTATGTATTCTCTTTATAAGGAAATCCAATCCATGCTGAGAATTGGATAAAATTACACCAGAGAGAGGATGATGAGGTTTTCTAGGATGTTCAATAAACATATTATGGTAGCGGAGGTTTAATATTTGTTGTATGTAATGATTTCCCCATTGTTCGTACTCACAGACATTTCTACTTCCATTATTTCTGGTGGTGCTGGGATTGTTCTACTAAAAATTCGGGAAAAAATTGAATGTATAGAACTGGAATAAAAAGGTACAGAAATTATTATTGAATTTATAACTAGCGTACCAGTCACCAGTTCATTATCGGGTTTCACATTGACAGTAGTGATGGAAAATTCTCTCCCTTGCTTCCTTGGTGGTTTTTGGATGCCTCCAAAAACCCTTGTCATATGGAAATTATTTTCAAGGTGCCCATATTCATTATAGTTGATGAAATGAACAATACGTTGAGGTTCGAACATGGCATTTCTCTCAAATGTCATAACCATGGGTTATTCTTTTCGGTAGTTAACAGCTTGGTGCCATTCTCTTCCACACCTTCTGCTTTTCATCATCCCCTTCATGCAATTTTCTGAATGCTTCTTTCCACACCTTTGGAAAGTGGGGTGATGTATTTTCATAGCACCGTCATATTTATACATTGAACCACCAAAATTGAAGTCCAACATACGCTTCATATCCCAATGATACACCTTAGATTCCTCGATCTTCAATTCAACATTGAGTGAAACTCAAGAAATTTCCTCATAGAAATCAACGTCACAAATTTGAACTTATATCCCTCTGCTAGGTTTCATACCAATAATTAAGCGTTCAACCATGCATTCAGGGGTAACGACAAATCCAGAGGCGTATCGTGAAAACCTTATGAAGATTTCCTCGCACGCTTCCACAGAATCTACAATTTTTTTTAATGAGGGAAAGGAAGTACCATTTCATCTTAAACTGGAGGGTGCATGGAAAATATTTACAGAATAAAATCATTATGATATCCTTGAATTCAAACACCTCGATATCCCCCTCAGGATTCATATTCTTGATCATTGTCCACCATTGACCTGCTTCAGACACTATATGATAAACAGTTTGGATAAAATTCTATTTTTCAAATCATTGAAGGATGGATAAGTAATTTTCAACAGAGTTGATCCATTGTTTGGAGATTGAGGGATCTGACGATCCATTAAAAGTAGTAGGTCATTTTATCATGAATATATTAATAGAGACTTTTTCTTTATTAAAGTGTGGGGGGGTTTAACTTTCTTCTAGATCCATGTTTCTATTAAAATCTTCAGTAAATTGAGATTGTATCATTATAAATTTGGTGATTCATACTCCCATTGAATTGGGAGTCACTTTATAAAAGTCATCACATTGATATTCACATCGGTTGAGAGACCATGTCTTCCTATTACTGTCCATTGGATGGAATAAAATGAATGTTAAGGTATCACATAAAGGGTAATCCCGGAAAATAATAGATAACATATACATAACTTTTATTTCCTTAACTTATGAATCTATAGGCATTAAATAATTTTATCAATGATCTACATTCAATCATATATTCTTAGGGGATTTTACTAATTCCTTTAATAATGGGTCATAATATTCTTGTGAATTCAGAAAATAGTATCCCAAGGGAGTATGGTAACCAATTGTGCAGCAAGGCACATTTTCGTGTACTAGGATACTGATGGTCATGCTCGAAACTCCTTGTTAGATTTTTCACTCCTAGGTAAATTGGTGGTGGAGCTACCTCTACCTGCTCATATCCAGATAGAGAAGTGTTTTCTGGATTAACCACTTAATAAATACTCCAAAAAATTAAGGTATTTTTTTATTAAAAAAAGTCTTGTCATTAAAGCTTCACTAGTATTTTCTAATCCTAATCTCAAAAATACCTATTCATATACTCAAATAGCAAATATTACAACCTTGATCTTTATTACACACGTAAAAATGATTTATTATATAAAAAATCACTTGATACAACATATAAGATAAAGGGATTTAGTGTCTTTGTGGATTAGGAACATTACCCAACAACATAGACATAAAACATAACATCTTTTACGAAAACATCCTTTACATGGCCATTACATTCCCTCGTACTTAGCATAGCAGGGGATAACCAGAGGACATGAATAAAAAGGGGGAGCTATAAAGCCTAGTAAGGGAGTAAATAACACATAACATGAAGTGTAAAATACATGTTAGTCAATAGTAATATCAATGGATCATAAGAGAAACATGAATATAATGGCATGATATAGCAGGATTATCATAAAATGGAATTGTGGAATCAACACTTAACATGGTATTAGCATGAGACAAGGCTCATTGCACATGGAGCATGATTAAAACCACATTTCACTTGAATTATCATGAGTAAATCCTCATATCACATGAATTATCAGAACTAGAACCACATTTTACTTGATGTATCTTGATATTCATCTTTACCCAATGCATTGGAGAACTATCAGGGAACACCCTTCTTAAACATTTCATTTAATGAATATGTGTTCCACAAAAATCATATAACATGGATTCATAAAATATCATCATTTATTCCACGATAAAGGAATGCAGAATTAATACATAAAAATAATTAATGAGTATGTATATGTAGATAATGGTTAATACACTGGATAGAGAAATGGGCATGGTATTCACTACACAACGACTTTGGCTTGGAAAAATCACGGTGCAATTTCAGCAGCATAATGGCATGACATAAGATATCAGTATAATAGTTGATGAGACATAAAGGTGTGTCTCATTATATGTACATGAAATGTACAATAATGGGTTCATATATATATATATATATCCAAAAAAATCAATGGAAATTATATTCATAATACCAATCAATTGCTTCAATGTGAATGAGAAGGGAGAATTTCCATACGGAATTTCAACATGGTAACGGGTGTACATTGAAGGAATTAATGAGACAGAAAGTGGTATCTATTTATCTAAAACATAAATAGGACAGTATGGTGGTGTTGAAAAATCATACCCCAACATTTAGAATTGAAAATAAATGGGCACAACAATATTAAAAAACCAGAATAAAATGGGAAGGAAAGAATCCCTTAATTGGTACTGTGATCCCAAAGGAATGGGTGTGGCTTAAGAGAGGCTTTTTGTAAGCTTCGGGTTCCCTGGGAGGATTCTTGAGATAGGAGTGAAGAGTTTGGACCAACTCCAAAGGCTTTGGGTGAAGAGGATGTGGGAGCATGGGTGGGTTTATATAGTAAATGAGAGGGAATACGTTATTATTTAGGTTTGGGACATCTGACATTAAACTAATAAAAACCAAAAACTAGCATATGTTTTTCTCCAATGTGTAGTGAAAAACAATATTATATAAGGCTAATGTACTAAATTATTAATATAATAAGGTTTCATATGTATAGGTGACTCAGACTGACAAGGAAATCAATTTAAAAACCAAAAAGTTTTATAAGTCACGGAGGGTCCCCTATGGCATCATAAAATTAATAAAACAAATACAAAATAACATGTTATTGAGAATAAAAAATATATTGAATGAAAATATTATTTATAGTATTTTATTACGTTAGTATTGGTTCTTTATGATGTTATAAAACACCTTATAAATTTAAAAAGTATTTAATTTTTACCCTAAAATTCAACTATCTCGGAAAATTATGAAAAATTAACCATTAGATAATTTCAACGTCTGAATTCCAAAAATAATATTCTTTTTATGAAAATGATTTTCTATATATGTGAATTTTTATATTAAAAAACTGACATTTATCATAAATTCATGGTTTTTGACAAAATAGCTTTCACTCTTTAATAAATATTACAATTGCATTAATAAAATTATAAGAACAGTTATATATAACAATAATTAATTTAATAATAATAATAATAATATTTTATAACTGTATTATTTAATTTAAAAAATCCATTAATTATCCAAAATAGATTTCTTAGTTGAATATTAACTAAAAATAATATTTTATGTTTAAAAACTATGTACAAAGTAACAATAATAAAATGAATGTATATTCATTGTTATATTAAAAATAATGGAAATTATCATATTAATGAGATCTTTTTAGATAACCCCTTATAATACCAACATAATACCGAACAGTATGGTGTGTTATGCTGATAGACTATTGTGGTGGCTCAGATAACATAACTCGTGTAGTAATCTCTATCAACTTCCACTTCTTCCATAGGTAGTTCTTCTCATTATTAATGTGGTGAAGCTCGGTTTGGGATTAGTCAAGGAAAAATCCCAATGACACCACCTCCTTTACGAGCTCTGTCAATTGGGATTTGTATGGAGTAAGTCTACCGGATGAGACCATCACTTCTTTTTTCTGAGTAAATTGGATTTTTATAGCCCTATATTTTTACTAATCAAGAGATCACTTTTTAACATCTATATTAGAAATGGTCCTAATTCAAAATTCTATTTTAAATTCAAAAACATAAAACCATGTATGTGCATATGTTTTACATAACCGTTTTTCTTAATAAAAAATTTAATTAGATCAAGTGGAATTTTTATTGAAAGAAATTGTTGGTCGTTACATGGTAATCCCCTGATACGATGATTGACACATCTATCTTCCAAGCCCTGGATGTCCTTGATTAAAAAGGTAATTGAATCCTCTATATTTATAATACTTGAAATCCTTTGATTCAATGATCATAGCACCATCTTCCTATCATCTGATGCCCCCAATCATTATCACAATGAATGGTATCAGAATAAAAAACAAAGCACATATTTAAATACTATAACCAGGAACAAGACTTTCACCTCTTGTATCTCCAAGGATTTTTACATGATGAAATACATAAGTCATATAGTCTCTTTATAGAACATGAAAGAATCAAAAGTTAATAACTCTAATTTTAATGACCTATTATTTACATGCCTCAGGTTTAAATGGTCATATTTCCTCCAATGGTAACATTCCACCAGAAAATTTGGTGGGACATGGTCAATTGGAATTATAATAGTAAAAACAAATATATTACATGACATCATTTTGATTGTTATATATCTAAATAAAATAGATCATTTTTTTGTTATAAAACAATATGTTCATAAGTATAAAAGATTGTGTATGATGAAATATAGTAAAAACATGTATGCAATATTAGAGTAAAATATGTGTACAATGAATTAAAAGAGTGTGATTCATATCTAGTTATGATGCATGTAGTGATTATAATGAATGTAATTGTTACAATTCATAACAAGTTTACAATTATAAACCTGTATAAGATTCATATCATGGTTATGATTCATATTGTTTTTAAGAAACATAAAATTGTTACAATGCATCGTTACAATGCATAAAATGATTACGATGTATAACCTGGTTATGATGCATGATTAAGATGTATATTATGAATAAGATACATATTGTGGTTATGATTCATATCATGGATATGATTCATAAATGGTTTTTATTAATAATGTGATTACGATATATAAACTTGTTAAAATTCATGATTACGATGCATAATAAGAATACAATTCATAACATTGAAACGATGCATGATTATGATCCATAATATGAATATGATAAATAACCACGTTATGGTTCATGGTTACAATGAACATCATATGTGGTCAAAATTGAAAAACTACATACATGATTATGTTGAAAAATGAAATATGTAATTATGATGTAAATCAATTTTGGTAATCACGAGATAAAACAATATATTTGATTAAAATAAGTAACATCATATGTGATTATGATATGAACATCATATTTGATTACAATTTTAAAAAAACAGTATATTATTATGATAAGAAGAATTTTCTTATTTCTAAAACAAAAAGATCAATGAAAAAGATGAAGCACATTTTGACTCAACAATCTCCAACTTTTTGGAAATCACAAAACAAGACAAACTAAAATGACATATCTCACCCTGAGTATAGTATGTCTTCTAAAATTAATAGTGAATATGAAAAATTCCACCTTAGGATAAATATTATTTCTATGGATAGTATTCTATTTACATTTACATTTGAGTTATCCCCCTAAATAAGGTATTCCCAATTTTATGAAGGCAATTTATTCCTTTCCAAACTATTCTTCCCAATTATTATTTTCAATGTGAATAAGGGAAAACATTCATTTCATGTAAATTTCAGATAATCAGAATATGAAACAATAGACATTACTTGGAATGGAATAATTTTTTTCTACAACAAGAGTTAAAAATTTATTCTTTTGCCTTTTGTTTATCCAAGAGGTTTAACTTAGAGATATTCATCTTCCTGAAATCATTTCTAACATTCAATAATCTGTTAAGGGATTATATCTAAGAATTCATATTCACATCATGTTCTACAGTAATCTTTTCTTGCTTCCAGATCCAATCTTCATTAATCTGATTGAATGATTCGTGGGATTTGAGAATTTCTTCTTGGGCATTAAAATCATTCATTGTGAGTCTTTAGGACTTCTCTAGGATTACTAATATATTTGTTAACAAAACAACCTCATTATATTCATTCTAAAATATTTATTTTAGATTATCTAGCTCATTAGAGGATATTCGTTTTGTGGTACCTGGTATTTGAAATACATCATGTTTTTCATTCAAATAATTGAACATATTCTATAATAATTAATTGAGATCATTTATCAGCATCACAAATTCATCGAACCTTTCAACATGATTCTTTAGACTATCATAAATATTTTACAACAACTTAAAAACCATGTTACAAGATTTTTTGTGCTCAATATCACATTTTTTAATATTTTTAAATTGGATTCATGATTTATGAACCATCCCATTAGAGTATTCATAGATTATATTCATTAATTATGGATATTTATGATTTTTTCTATCCTGGATTCAATTTTGGAAATAAATATATATTCTTTTTCAATTTTTTAAACGCTTGTTCGATGTATTGAATTCCCTTCACTGTGATTGTTCGTTCTAAATATGTATTTTCATTGTATTCTTGGAGATATACAATGTGAGATTTGGTGATGAAAAATTGATATAGATGATTCTGATTCTTATAAGATTCATATTATTCTTATTTATCAAAACATTTAATGACATTCTTGGAATAAACCATTTGAGTGACTATTTTTAATGGTTGCAAATTAGGAGAAGGAAAATTAAAATATGGTACTTATGATTTATCTATAGAACAATTTCTCTAGTTTTAATCTTATTTAACTTCATATTAATAATCTTATTGAACTTATTATTATTCCACTTGTTCATTTTATTATTATTTAGATTTTTGAATGATACTACGTGTAGCCAATTATTGTGAGGCATGTTTCTCCTATCCTGTTTCAGCTGGATCCAATTGAGTTTAAATTAGTGGTTCTCTTATAATGATTGTAGTTCTGGCTTCCACATCTATATTAAGAAGAAATTAAATAGCAATAGCTTATACCTTTATATTCTTCATTCTCTTTTTGTTTTCTTATTCTTTAAAAATATCTTTGGTTCTTATTTTTTCAGCTTGGGATTCAGTAGGATTCAATCCTAATTAAGGTTCCCATTTCTTCCTTTCTTCTTTATTCTTCATCCACTCTTCTACAACCTCATCTAAAATGAATTTCCGGTTTATTTTATTTATTGTGGAGATTTAGTCTTGTCAGCATTTATTTTACATGAATATTCTTTGGATGAATTTGTAGGTATATCACTTCCATCAACTACTTCCTTTCTTATCTCGACATCTGGATCTTTCTGAAACATTTTAGATTTAGGCTTGAATCATAACAAAAATATCTTTATTTTATTCTTACCGATGAGGGGGTCCCTGATGGTTGTCAGATCTGACATTTTTTAAAAATTGCATAAATATAGGCACTCTTCAAAAACAAAAGTAGGATAGTAGGAAACATAATTCCCTGAGACTTTTTGGCCCCATATTTATGTTTCATAATTTTAATTAAAATGAATCCCATTACATTGAAATTCTTCATGTTTACTAGATAGTCAAGAACATAAAAAAATGAAACATTAAATATATCCTTATCACCCTTTCTCAATAAAAAAATTCCTTTAACCAGAGAGAAATGATATATTTATCGGCCGATAAATGATTAAAATTCCTTTTATCATCTTAAATCTCAGAAAGATATTCCACTTTGTTGTGCCCAAGTGATTGAATTTGTTATCAATAACCTTTCAATGAGTCCCAACTGATGAAGTAGAGCTTGAAGAGTGGTAAGGCATGAAGAATGATGGTTGGAGAAGCATCATAAAATTAGATGATTGTAGAGCTAGTCTTAAGTTCAAAGAACTTGTATCTATAAGATACAATGTCACATCATTGTTAGAAGTCCATGCATTGTCTTCACAATGCATGAGGAGATAAATATGTTCCATACACTGTCACTAAGTGGATGCGGAATGAAGAAGGGATCTATACACAACCTCTATGTGGATGATGTGGAAGGATGATCAGGGGTTTGAAGAAGCCCATGCACTATCTCTTAGTGCATGAGGATTTGAAGATGATCAGTGGTTTGAAGAAGACCATGAACTATCTCTTAGTGAATAAGGATTTGAAGATGATCCAACCTCATCTATGATTGGATCAAAGAAGAACACTAAAGATCAAGTGATTTATGATTAATAGTTGATGAAGATACTTGATAGATTCTTGGGAATTCCATCTCCTAATAGAAGAAGAATAAGAGATGATGAAGAAGATAGATGGAGTACTTATGAAGATGGAGAAGTGAAGAAGAGGAAAATGGCATGAAGAAGACTTGTTCCTATATGGTCTAACCATGTATACAAGTGAAGCTTATGTAAAAAATGGGGCCTTCCCATGAGCTAGAAACCCACGCTTCAACCCAAGGAACATACGGGACCACAAGGGGTCGACCGCTCCCATGAGGAGGCCTAGGCAGAGCCAGCTCGTAGGAGGCTTGGCCGTGTGTAAGCCCGATCTACGCGGAGGTCAAGCCCGCACAGCATGGACACCAAGAGCCCGCCCTGAGGAGTAGAGTAGGTGGTAGAGAATTCCTGCAGGAGAACCGGTGCGGGGCGGCACCGGAGGAGGGAGAGGAGTAATCTGAGCTGAGAACGGGAGGTGTTATTTGTTAATCCACGAAACATCCACCGTGCGTTTTGATATGGGACAAGTTTTTAAAGACGTGGAGCTGATCTAAGCCATCCATCTAATCTGCGTGCAATCATGGCTACTCATCTAATCTCTCCACACCACGTTATAATCCGTACCATTCGAGACCTTTAAATGATGATCCAACGACCAAGGTGACAAATAGAGGTTGACTTAAACCTCCGAACACCCGAGCTCCATCCGACGTCGCTGCTTGCCACAGTTGAAGCTGATCCACCTTAATCGAGCTCCCGACCACTGTAGAGGCTCAAATTAACCGCATTGAGATCGTATGAAGGAACTGAATCTCTAGCATGTTGTTTCTCTTGCATGCAACCTTTCATCATAGAAACTCGAAGGTGGCCGACACAAACAATGTTGTGAGGACATGCACGTCATGCATGGATATACCTCGGGCACATGAGGATCTTATCATTTGATCCTCATCATACGGATGAGAAGATATTACAAAGAATCCTCTCATCCAAGAAGGGAAATATTCCCAAGTTTTACGGTGCATAGTTTGAATATTATCAGGGAGAATATCTCGGGCATTCAAACCTCCAATCATCACGACATATTTTGAAGATTTTAAAAGAAAACAAGATTATCTGATCATCTATAAAATGTAGAGCCCGACGAAAAGAATGATGCTGCATCCCAGACATTAAAGTGTTTATGTTTCGAAAACAAGAGCATCTTTGAAGAGGAGAACCACACAACCACTAGAACGAAGGAGAACCATTAATCCCTTGCATGAAGGAAGAGGCAGAGTGGATCTACCCAATGTGCTCCCTTTGTGCGACATGAAGTGGCCGAGTCAAGCCACCCTGTACGCTCCCTTTGCGCAATAGGAAGAGGCCGAGTCATGACACCCTGTGCGTCCCTTTGCACGACAGGAAGAGGCCGAGCTGCGCACCTATGCGCCTTCTGCCCGTGGAACCTACGCGGCAGTAGGTGTTTTGTACACTTGCGTGAAGAGTTGAATACCTCCTTGTGCCAATCATGTGCGAAGGATAAGTGTTCCTCGACCACATGAAGAGTTTGGCCAAGTCATTGATGAAAAATGTGTAGTCATTAGGCACACACGAAGAAGGATTAATGTACCTATGTGGTAGAAGAGAGGAGAAGGCTTGTGCGCCCTCCTTTGAAGTGTGTGCAGGTGAAGAGAAGACCACAAATGGTGTGTGTGTGCAAACAAGGAAGATCACACCCTTTGAGGTGTGTGTGTGAAAACTAGCAAGGCCACACCCAATAATTTGGGTTGTGAGGGTGTGTACACAAGTGAAGAAGAAGGGATTGGATGTATGTACATGATTGAATATTGAATAAAAGTATTGGTGAGCAAGACCGACAAGTTTTCCTGGAGTTTGTTGAAGCTACTTGAAGAATTGAACAACACATTTGAAGAAGAGAAGTGGAGCTGTGAAGAAGAAGTTGCTATGAATTGGGGGGTTTAACAACTTGTAATTGGGGGGTAAATCCAATTACCATGTAAAAATATTCTGGCATAGTGAATAATTCATGTTGCGGAGTGTATCCAACATGACAAGGTGTAGGTCTTTGTACCGAACCTTGGAAATCTCTCCGTTCTGTTCTTTCATTGTCACTACACCACCAAAAGAGAAGATCTAGGCATTAACAATACACAGAGGTTTAATTGATCATTCAAAGGGAGAAATTCTTAAAAAGAAAAAGTTATCAATGATTCACCCCTCCCCTCTCAGTGATCACAACTGATCCAGGCATTTCACACTTCATTCATATAAACAAAAGTCCCAACATGTTCCAATAATTTGTGGGAAGAACACATGGAATCACCCATAGATAGAACTCATAGGAATGTATCTTCTTATTTTATAGAGAAATTTTATTTCTTATCATACATAATAAAATAATATCTTGAGAGAATTATCTTTCTATGTTTTGTTGAAAAATTGATAATATTCCTCACAAAACACATTGAACTGATCTAAATATGGACATTCAAAAAAAATGGATTCCCACCCATGAAAATTTATTATCTTATTCAATGATGAATCAAAATTTTAAAAAAAATTCTATAGGGACTAACCATTCACTAGGAATATTCATTGAATAGAAATATGTTGGAGATATTTTCCTTGTAGACGAAGTAGTTGAAAAAGACATGAAATAATAAAATGAAATCTAATGATATACTTGATTAAAAAAGCTAATACCTTCTCTAATTACAAAAAATGTGGTAAAATATAATTATGAATTATGTGGGGTATTTAGAGAGCATCCTAATAGGGGAGAAATTATTGAGGAATTCGATGTCGAATGGGTAGGGAGGGGTTATTTTAAAAAGTAATTTGATGGAAATTATTAGATCTGAATTATCCAATGGTTGAGAATGACTTCAATCTATTGAGGTTTTCATTAAAAGAATATTATGTTCAGAATTAATCTGATAATGAGTTAAAATAATGAATTAAAAAACAAATATTTGAATGAACAAAATAATTTTTTATAAATTGTACCTTTCAGAGTATCAGGATAAATAAATCGGTTCTTGTATATTGTTCATATTATAATAGAAAACAATTCTAAAAAGTAGATGCAACCAATATTAATTTTAAAATAGAAAAAATAATCTAATACTGATACTATAATACTAATAACATGAAAACTCATGTCCATGAAATTGATCATCATGAAACTGATAAACATGAATCTGATAAACCTGAAACTGAAAAAAGTAAAATCAATATGATGGTAAACTAAAAAAAATGAAAACTAATAAAATGTATAACCATTAAAAATATAAAATAAAACTGATACAATGTAAAACTAATAAAAATTGGAATCCAATAAAAAGTGGGTATACTCCCTCTCTAGGAGGGAGTATCATAATTTATGGAGATGGTTTAAACAAAAAATGATGTGAATTATTACATTAAAATGATAAATTTTAGTTTCTATTTAATGTATTCAAATCTATCTAATCATAATGGTTTGGTGAAAATATGAGGAATATGTTCATGCATTCATATGGATTGTAATATAATATATCCTTTTTGTGTGGGATCTTTAAGAAAGTGGTGCATAATATCTATGTTTCTAGCACTAGAGTGATGTGATCGGTTTTTAGTAAGAGAAATATAACCATTATTTTCAAATAGTATTTAACTTTTGTAAAAACTCATGCTATATTCAATGAGTGTTTGTTGTGTCCACAATATTTGAGCAGAACAAAATCCAGCTTCTAAATATTCAACTTTAGTAGTGGAAAGAGGAAATTATTGTTATTTTTTGCATAACCAAGAAAGTAATGAATCTCCTAAGAAATGAAAGATCTGGATGTACTTTTTTTATGCATTCTAAATCCTCCAATATCAACATTTGAATATCATATTAAAACTAAATCATTTCTAGACTAATGAAATAGTAATAAATCCATAGTTCCTTTTATGTAGTGAAAAATTATATTCCCTGATTTTAAATTTGATTCCATTGGATTAGATTGATATCTTACACATATGTATACTGAAAACATTTTGTCTGGATGAATATCTGTCAAGTATAAAAAAAACCTATCATGCCTCTAAAATATGTTTTCTCTACTGGTTTCCCAACATCATCACGATCATGTTTATATGAGGTACCAATTAGAGTGAAAATACTTCTAGTTTTGCCTTTTCCATACATTTTATGTAAATCCTTGATATAATTACGTTTGGATATATGGGTTCCTTATAGTTTTTGAGTGATTTGAATACCTCAGAATAATATTAACTCACCCATCATACTAATTTTAAACATAAATTTTGTGAGATTCTCAAAATAATCTGTCAGGGATTGATTAGTTGATCCCAATATAATGTCATCAACGTTGAATTAGAAAATCAAAATATTTTTTTTCCAATTTTTGTGAAAGGATTTGTATATAAAGTAAAATTTTCATAATTTTATTGGAAAATAAAACCTATTAGTCTATCATAAAATGCTCTATGGTCTTTTTAAGGCCATACAATGCTTTGGTGTGTTTTAAAACATAATCTGGATTTTCTGTGTATAAAAAACATAGAGGTTCATCTACATAAACTTCTTCTTTTACATATCCATTTATAAAATCAAATTTAACATTCATTTGAATTTTTTAAAATTTAATGAATGTAGAAAAGGATAATATAATGAAAATAGAATCAAGTATAGCTATGGAGCATATGATTCTTCACAGACTGTTCCATCTTTTGGATTATTGCCTTTAGTAAAAATCCAGTCCTTATTTATTATGATGCCTTCATTTTCAGAACATTTGTTTAGAAAATCCCTTTTTACTCCAACTAAACTTGTTTTCTTTTGGTCTTTCAACTAGGCTCCAGACTTCATTACTTTCAAATTCATTTAGTTAATCATGCATTGCATTAATCTAATCTTCATCACCTATGGCCTCATTTGATGTTTTAGGTTTAAATTGAGATAGGTAAAAAATGCTATATTTAATTTCTCATTGATTTTCTAATCCTTATGGGTTTATTTACATCACCAGTGATCTTATTTCTGGGAAAATTTCTATGAATCAATTTATTTTTGTTTTTTAAAACCTGTTCATTAATATACAATAAAATTTATTCTGGGTTAAATATTTCAGAAACATTTTCTCGACAATTTCCCATTATAAAAGAGTTATGAATCAAAGGAAGATAAAAATTCTTTAAAAACACTTCTATTGTATGTAGGGATTATTTAAAATCAAAAGGATAAATTTTATCAAATTTAACATGCACCATTTCTCAACATTACAATATTTTTTGTTAAAAAATCAATATTCCATAGAAGTAGTTGGATATCCTAGAAAAACTTCTTCATCGGATTTGGCTGAAAATTTATGTATAAATCTTTAGTATTCAATATGAATACATTTCATTTAAATATTATGATGTAAGAAACTTTAGGTTTTTTACCAGTCCACAATTCACATGGTGTTTAATTTTGAAATGGCCTAGTCAAATCTCGATTTACAGTATAACAAGTTGTACATATAGCTTCAGTAAAGAAATTCATAGAAATTGAGTATTCAATCAACATGGTTATTTTTAGTTCCTAAAGAATATTATATCACTTTTCAAAAACACCATATTTTAGGGGAATTGGGGATGAAATGTTCTGAGTAATACTTTTCTTACTACCAAATCTATCAAAATCATAATTTTGAAATTTTAGAGCATGATCACTTTAAATAGTTACTATTGGTTTCTTTTTTATCAATTTTAACATGGGATCAAAATATTTTGAAATTAAAAAAGGCTTAAGATTTCATTTCTTGAAAATAGATCCAAGTAAATCTTGTTGAGTCATCATCTAAAACCAATACATTGTACTTTCCTCCAATACATCTAGTTTTTGTAGGACCAAAAAGATCCATGTTTACTAACTCAAATGAATTATTAGTTGAAACATATAAAATTGTTTTTAAGATAGATACATGATCTATTATTTATTGTAAAGGTTCATATACTTTTGAAGAATCATACATGTGATCAGTTATATCTTTAAAAAGACTTTTCATTACGATTTTTCAATGTTTCATGAGGTTACAATGCTCTAAACTCCTATTCCATAGCCATAATTGGCCTTCCATTTCACTTAAGGAAGGTATATCTTGGATTCTAATGTCTTCTATGTGAGTGTGTATACATTTTCATGCCTATAGGAAGAGATAATGAATTAATCCTTGGAATTTTGAACTAAATATTTAAAAGAACATGGTATTTAAGTTATTTTGAAAAAGATTAGTTCATGAGGTATTAAAATAATACATTTCACAATCAATACAACTTATCGAACTGGACATGGATATGGTTGATAATATATGAAATGATTCCACATGTAATTATGATGAATTGTATTTTAATTTATTAAAAAAGTCATAGTTTGACAAATGTAAATGATTCTACCTTATAGAATATAGAATCTCTTGATACAATTTCAAATGAAAGTATTGTCATTAAGATAATTACAATAGAAAATATTATTAACTGAAAGAGAAAACAAACTGACTCCTTTTCTATTACCAATGTTAGAGGTAAAATAAATGTATTACAATTATTTTAACCCAAAAAGTAGGATATCATTTCACCTAGGATAAAATTTTTATCATACCACCACCCTAGTAATCCCTCGATATGATGATCCTCATGTCTATCTTACTTTCAACAGATGCCCTCGTTTAAGAAGGTAATTGACACCTATGTCATTTAAATACATGAAAGCCCTCAATTAAATGATCAAAAACACCATATTCCTATCCTTGTAATCTATATATCTTTTTCCTAATGATCCATTGAACAATGAAAAACGAAGCACTTATAATAATACATGAACTAGAAACAAACCTTTCAAGTCTTGTATATTCAAGTATTTTCCTAAAAATCAAGAGAGATGTCACATAATATCTCTATAGAACATGAATTATTCAAAAGCTAATCACTCTATTTCAAACGACCTCCTATTTATAGGCCTTAGAATCCAAAAATCAGATTTCCTCCAATAGTAATATTTCTATGGAAAATTCGGATGGACTTTGACACCTGGAATTATTCCATTTAAAGTAAATAGAATAGTCGACATCATTTTGATTGGTATTTAACTAACTCAGCAACATTGTTTTTGGTTTGAAAAAATATTTACACATGTATGAAATAAAGTGTAACGTAAAATATAGTGACAAACAAGTATATAGTATTAGAGAAAAATATTAGTATAAAGAATTACATGAGTACGATTAATAACATGGTATGGAGGAATGTCATGATTATTATGCATATTGTGGTTATGATACATAACATAGTTGAGATGAATAACATGGATTTCATGCATATCATGGTTTTAATTCATATCATGCATAGGATACATACCTTGGTTATAATGTATGGTTACAATTCAGAATTTTAATATGATGTATAACCTGGTTACGATGCATGGTTATGATGTATAATATGAATAAGATGCATATCATGGTTACGATTCATATTGTGATTATGATTCATAATATGGTTATGATGCATAATGTTATTACGATATATAACCTGGTAATGATGCATGGTTATGATGAATAATAAGAATACGATACATAACCTGGTTATGATGTATGGTTACGATGCATAATACGAATACGAACATGACCTTGTTATGATTCATGGTTACGATGAACATCATATGTGGTTATAATTATTTAAAAAAACATATATGATTATGATGTAAAACAAAATAATTAATTACTATGTGAAACAACATAAGTGATTATGATATAAAACATTATTTATTATTATGATAAGAAATATCATATGTGATTACGATAAGAAACAACATTTGTGATAACGACTATAAAAAATAGTATATGATTACGATATGATGTAATTTATTGATTTCCAAAACAAATTTATCAATGAGAAAGATGAAATAGATTTTGACTCAACAAGATAATGGGTTTAGGGATTAGGTTTTGGGTTTAGGGTTAGATAGGATAGTGGTTAGTGGGTAAAGGTATGGATCAAGGGGTAAGGGGATAATGTTATATAGAGTTAGGATTAATCATGAAATGGGGTTATGGGATAAGGTAAGGGTAAGGGTTATAAATTTTATATGGTTTTTTGGTTAGGTTTATGGTTCATGGAGCTATGGATTGTGGTTAGTTTTGTGGTTAGGGTTTGAGAATATAAATAACGGGGGTTAGGGTTTAGGGTTAAATAAGATTGGGATTTGGGGTTATGGTTTTATAGACATGGGGGTTAAGAGAATCATTTTTGTATTAGGGTGGTAAAGATTAGTGTCAGAAATTTTAAGTGTTAATTGTTATGGATTAGACTTAGTTAGGGCTAGGGTTAGGTATTGGGTTAGGATAAAAATAGAGTTAGATAGAGGAATAGGGATTGATAGGGGATTAGGGGTGAGGGTCGTAGAATAGGGGTTATGGTTTGGATTAGGGTGATAGGGGATATGATTAGTTAGTCTAAGTGGATTAGTGTTTAAGGTTGGGTTTGGGTTATATAGGGGTTAGGGTTTGTTATAGTAGTTGTTTATGGTGTATGTGTTAGGGTTAGTTATTATAGAGATTACGAGGTTAGATGTTAGGGTCTCTTTCATTATAGGTTGTTTATTGTTAGGATTATGGATTATTGGGTTATGGATTAAGGTAGGGGTGAGGGTTAGGAATAGTATATGGGGTAAATAGATATGGTTTGGGAAAATTCGGTCATAGATTATAGTAAAGGGTTATGTAGTTAATGGTTATGGTTAGTTAGGTGTTAGGGATAGTGAGTATAAGTGTTAGTGGTCAGGGTTTGGGTTTGGGCTTATTTAGGGTTATTTTTAGTTAGAGTTTTATGGGATATGGTTATAGAATATAGCATTAAGGATTAGGGTCATTAACAATATGGTTTTATAAGATATATTTTAATGTTTTGGGTTTGGCCCACAATTTTTGGGAATATACTTATGAACTTGGGGGTTGTGGATCAGAGTTAGGTGTTAGGGGGGTTTAGGATTAATGTTGGATAGGATATGGGATTAGTGGTTAGGTTTTTGGATTAGGGTTTATCGATTTGGTATATTTTGATTAGGGTTATTTGGGGGTCAGAGGTATGTTTTATTGATTTTGGTGTTATTTGTAGTAAGGTGTTAGGTGTAATGATTATGGAGTTAAGAATTTATGTTGGATAAGGTTAGAGTTATTTTTACTATTATGGTTATGTGTTTGTCTATGATAGTCCATGGTGTTTTGTATTAGGGTTAGGGATCATGGGTTGGGGTTGGAGGTATAGATTAGTGTTAGGGTTAGGTATAGGGATATGTTTTAGGGTTATTTATATCTATTATTTACATGGTTAAGGTTATAGATTTGTATATTTTGAGGTTATAGTTTGTTTTTTTTGTGATGGTTATATATTTTTGTTAGATTGGAATGTAGTATTATAGAATATGATTTAAGAGATAAGGGTTGGGGTTAATCTAGTGGGATAGGGGTTGGGATTCAAGATGATAGGTTTATGGATTTTGGTTAATAAATAGGGGGTACAGGATTAGCATATGATTAGATTCGGGTTAGTGGTAAGGTTTTGAGTTTAAGGGGTAATAATTTAGCATTAGTTTCTGTTACGGTTAGTTAGATGGGTATGGATAAATATTATGGTGTTAGTGATAATGGTAAATTAGTGTCAAAATTTGTATCTAGAGATAAATGTTATGGTTATTATATATTGGGGTTTTGGGTTAGGTTTAGGGATTCTGAGGTTATGAATTTTAGTTATTTAGTGTTAGGGTTAATGTAGAGGACATAGTGTTTATGGATTTTATTTGTTTTTAACTAATTTTCTTTGGTTTTCAATGGTAATCATTGAGAAAAGTTTATATAATGGACACCGATATGATGAATTATATCCAAGGTTAATATATATTTAATAATATTCTCATGTATTGATATTTAGATAACCATTTGAATGGTTTTATGACTTTGAGTTTCAATGTTATTACAATGAATTGATATGTATTCAATGGGGGAGTAAATTTGATGCCAATAATATTTAGGAATGTTTGGAATGAAAAATACTACTATAATACTAGGATTTTATAACATGTTTCTTCTTAATGATCATAGTGATATTGTCGATTGATCAATGATTATATATCATGAGTGATAAGTACATAATTCAAGAAGCTTATTGTTGAAAAATCAAGATGACCACGTAGAAATATGGTTGGCATTTCCAAAGTATATTTTTAAGGTGTTGTCATTTCATAATGTATTCCAAATTTTTGGGACTCAAAGACATGAGTTTGTTTTTTTAATATCAATATTTTCCACACACAATCTTATATTTGAAGGAATGTGAACAATAGTTCATTTAACATAAAAACATTACATGAAACAACCAATGAAAATTGGGTATGGTAGGTTATCAACATAGTAGTGCTATATGAACAAAAAAGTGTGCTATGTGGACCGCATTGGGAAAAATGTTCATGGGATAATCACAGTTCACGAGAAGATTTGTGTTTTCATAAGTCCATTGTTTCAAGAAAATAGTTGTTGACTAATTTGTAAATGGAAATGACTTCCACGAAGTATAAAATGTACCATGTGTACTGTAGATGGAAAAATGTTTGTGGAAGAAGAACAGGCATTGGTGATTAATGCACCACATTGAAAATTCAGGTTAATAAATTAGTGTCATTTGGAGATTTATTATCCTATATAAATGACCCTAATACCGTCATCATGTTATGGTAAAAATCATGTGAAAATATCATCATTGGAAGAAATTTGGGGATGTCTACAAAAGTTCGTGAGGGGTAATTCCTTGAAGGAAATGAATATGGAAGAATAATTATGTTAAAGATAAGTGTCCATGATGGAGGATTCTATGGAAGAGTAAGTTTTCCAAAGATTTAGTCGATGTCAGGATTATTTGTTGATTGATACCTCACATTGAAATATGGGTGTAAAAAATTAAATATTTGTGTCTCATCAGTTGTCCTTGGAAAAAGAAGTGGTTTGTAAAGTAGAGGTCATCCATGGAAGGAATGGTTTTTTATAAAGCTCCCATACCACGTGGTTCAACAAAGTACATGGAGGTTTCAACGTTTTTTAGAGGATACCATTTAGTTTTCATAGGTTTAATACAATGTAAATGCAATAGGTGTTTACACATTCATCGTGATTTTTGAAGAAGATAATAAGAAGAAAATAAAGACATATTAAACTCACATGCCGGTAGTGATTCTCAAAGAATGGTTTAGTCAATAAATTGTTGGGTATTATACCCCAACTATGTGACAAAGAAGAATATAGAGTGATAATATACTGATTGTTTATTATTTGGAGGAGATTAACTATGATGATTCTATGTTGATCTAATATTTATTGATTTAATAATCACAAATTAATTTTTTTATTCCAGTTAGAAGAATAATAATATATCTTAGTTTACATGGTTCACACTGATGGGGAATTTTAGAACAAGAGAAGAAACATTAGTGGCCAAATTGATATCATTTGAAAATAATTTATGTTATAGAATGTTAAGTGTTTATCCATCAACATCAAATTCATATTATTGTGACTAATATAAGAAGAAAATTATGCATATGTTAGTTCACTACAAAGATTATATTTATTAACTATTACATTCATCCATATGTGAAATAAAAAATAGAATATTGGAAGATCAATACAGTTTTATGGCTTCCAACATGTCTCAGATGGTGGAAGACTGTATTGGTGTTACAATAATATTATAAGGAGAATATTATCATTCTAACAGGTATAAATATTTATCCACAAGATGTAGATAATGTTCTACTGGAAATTATTTATAGTGTCACATGAGTATAAGCGTGTATCCTACTCAGGTATTCCACAAAAATGAATTATTTTCTTGTGTATTGTGTGGTGATAGATAGTTTCTAGATCATAACATGGACATAGCCACTGTTTCGTGTAGTGAACAATGTAAAAATATAATGTGCTATGATTATCCAATTCATATACTTGAAAGAGAATGAGATAAGAGAATAATAGAATCACGATCCTTTCAAGTTTATGAGTTATAGTGATAAAAATCCGTCCACATTGATTCACCCCCTCTCGATGTTAGGGTTTTTTGAAACTATTCCTCCCAATAAGAAAAGGGGTTTGGCGATTGGGGTTAGGGTTACAAATTAGGGTTGGTTGGGGTCATAGGGAAAACCATATTAATTCTTTATGAGAACCGGATTATATTTTTTCTGTCTGTTATGGGATTAGGGTAAAATATTATATTTTGTTTGGGGGTTAGGGATAGTTATAGGGGTAGTAGTTAGGGATAGAGATCAGGGGGTTAGGGATAGGTTTAGTTTTTATAGAGGGTTAGTGTTTGGGAAGGGGTTAGTGTTTAGGGTGGAGTAGGTTTTAGGGCTTCTTATGATAGTATTTAATGATAAAAGTAGTGGATATGGGAGTCATGGAGTTGGATTAGTGTTAGAGACATTTAGGGCTAAGAATTTCATATTACAACGTGATGAATCAAGATTAGATATTATTACGGTTATGGTATAGAGGCAGGTATTAGGGTTAATGTGGATAGGGGATTAAGATATAATGTTAAGGATTATGGGATTAGGGGTTATAATTTGCTAGGGTTACTGTTTGTTAGGGGGGATATGGGTTATTGTAACATATTAGAGGATCCCAGGGTAAGGGGTTATGGTTAATTGAGGTTCGTGTTAGTTATGGGTCAAAGGATAGGGGTAAAGTATAAGTTGTTAGGGGTCAATATTTGTTTAGATAAGGGAATAGGATTGATGAGGGATTGTGTGGTTAGAATTATGATTCGTTAGGGATACGGTTAGTTATGGGTTAGGGATACAAATTTTGGATAGTTAGTTTTAGTGTCAGTTACTGGGTTTTTAGTATTTGGGGGGTAGGGATAGTGTTAGGTAGGATAAGGGGGGATACAGATAAGTGTTACGTGGGCTATAAAGTGAATGGTTTAGGGTTACATAGGTTATGGGTTAGTTGGTAGGGTTACGAACATAGAGACAAAGATTAGGGTTAGTTGGGGTCAGGGATAGAGAGGGGTTAGTTGTAATGTTTTGTGGTGGTTTTAGAAATTATATATAGGTGGGGTTAATCAGGTTTAGGCTTGGTTGGTTAGGGGTTTTGGATAGGGATTGAGGGGTTACAAATTATGGATTACGGATATTTACTGTTTCAATTAATAAGTGAGGTAGGGTTAGAGTGACATATGGGGGGGGTAATTATTATGGTCAGTTAGTTTGTGGTATAGTTATGACAGGTGATTAGAGGAAATGATTTTGGGATTAGGGGTTGAGGTTTTTTTCCTATTATATAGATATGGGAATTAGGGATTTGGATCATTTATGATTATGGTTAGATTGGGATTGGGCGTATGGGTTAGTTAGGATTGAGAGGATAGTGGATAAGGATTGGGGTGAGGGGTTAAGGATTAGTATTAAGGATGTGATTCATTTGAGGCTAGGGTTAGTTAGGACCAGAGTGTTTGGATAATGTATCAGGGGTTATATATTGTGTTTCATTGGGAATAGGGTTAGTTAGGTGTTTAGGAGATAGAGTTATAGATTATGGGGTTTGGAATTTTTCTTTTTAAGAGATAAGGTTTATTAGGTTTTAGGGTTTGGATTTTCTATTCCATATATGGTTAGTGGTTAGGTTTAGGTGTCTAAATTTTTGGGATCATGGTTATTTTTGGGGTTATGGGTTAGGGTTATGAAATAGGGGTCATTATTATGGATTATGTGATAGTGGATAATATTATTTTGGAATTATAGGGGGTTAGGTGTTATGGATAGTTTTGAAATGGGTTGGGGTTATGGATAAAAGGGTTTGGGATTAGATTTAGTTAGAAACTATCACCTAGGGGTTTGGGATAGGATTTATAAAGGAATAGAGGTAAGGGTTATGAATTTGTGGGATAATGTTATTGAATAGGGGGTTATGGATTATATTTACTGTGATGGTTAGGTTAATGGATTATGATAAGAATTGGGGTCTATTAGTGATACAGATTTAGGTTAGGTTTTGGTGTTATGTTTTAGAGTTAGGGATTATATTGATATGGATTAAGTCTAGTTAGGGGATATGTTTTGATAGTACATGGGGGTAGTGGATTGGTTTATTTATCATGGTGTTAGGTATTATAGTTAGTTTGGGGGTTTTGGGTTTTTTTAAATATTAGGGGTTCCGGATTATGGTGGTAGATAGGGATTAGGTTTATTTAGGTTTTGTTTGGATAAGGGTTATGGGTTTGGGTTTGAGGGTCACGAGATTATGGATTAGCGATACAAAGGGATTATTTTTATTTAGGATAGTGGGATAGGGATTAGGGTTATATGTTAGGTGAAGTTTTCCAATAAAGATATTATTATCACTGAGTGTGGGAGGGGTGAATTAGGGATATTTTTTTCGTTACGTTTCCTTCATTATGAAAAATACATCACCTCATGTCAATGATTTTTTATCCTCCATAAAACAAATTAATCCCAAATCCATAAAACACAATAATTTACATGGATATCTACTATAAAAGGGTATTAATGTCTTTAGTATGGTATGAAAATATTCAAATTCAATAAAATCCACTATAAAACAATCCTTTTGTGGGGATTTGATGATTATGATATAAAATTAACCTTTATTATAACAATTATCAAAAAAATGGTGAATTTTATTCAAGTAGATCTAAATGATGTAATACAAGTTTTCAAAAAATTAAAAATCGTTCATCAGTTTCTTCAAATGATATTATTGTGCTACCATATCATCTTCAAGAAATATGATCTTCAAAACAATTATTCACCTTCCTACCCAGTAGCAGGTTATAAATTCATGGAAATAATAAGGATACATAATCTAATTTTCTAGTCTCGTCTACCAAGTCCAACTAATCTCTAAAATAATATAACAGTGCCATAATATGACTAAAAAACTAAATATCTTCTTCCACATTTCAGATATCCTAATATGATATGTAGTATGGTGATCCAGACTGAGAAAATGATCATGTGAATATAGTCATATTCTTCTTCATGTACTTTTTTTGGAGAGAATTTTCTTATTATTCTTCTTCATTTTGCTTTCGGAATAATTCCTCTGGATTGAACGATCATAAAACATATTCTCTCTAGAAAATTACAATGATCTACCTTATCTATTCTTCCCCAATGAATAATACTTATATCATTATGTACTAAATAAATTGTCAATTTATTGGTGAGATAATTTCTTAAGAGGTATTATAAAAATAAGTATTCACATACCCAAATTATGGAATATTAAAATATCTCATAAATATCAAAATTATCTTTGAATTATTCAAAACATCATAACTCTTCTCATTTCTTCTCAATACATCATTAATATTCTTACAAATTCATCTCTCTTTAGACTTTCTTAATAAAATTAAGTCCAATTTTTATTTCCATTACGAATTCCCTAATACTATGAAGATAAGAGGTTATTCATAATGTTGATATAAATAATTTGAAACATATATAAAACCAATGTTATCTCAATAAAATAATTAAAATAAATTAAAATAAATTTCCCACTATAATTCATTGTACCCACTTTATAAAAATAATGACTTTGATAAAATTCATCCAAACAAATTAATGTAACATCTAAATATTCTAATGTATACTTGGTAAAACATTTTCATCAAATTAAAACATCATTAACAAATATTTTCTTATTCAATATTCAAACTCCCATTAATAGAACATTCAAAAATTAATTAAATAGTTCTCAAATTATTCTTTTCCAAGACTATTTATTTGGAATCTGATGACATTGTTAGTGTTTTTCAACGACTAATAAATCTATATATACCTCACTCAAATAATTAATTTCTTCTCCAGTATGATAGTAATTATTTAATTAAAAAACACATATCATAGATTTTCGTTCCGTTAAAAAAATGAAACATAAAAAAAGCTTGATAAAAGAGGCTTACTACATTCTAGAAATGTCATTGACTTTCTTCATTGCATCTGTTCAAAAAATGGTCAAATTTAATATTCTGATTCATTGGTTCCATAGAATCCCCATTGAAATTTCTTTACTATAATGATCAGTGTCACACCATGTCAAATAGACAAGTATCGAAAATATTGACCTCATAAAAATCATTGTAGTTCTCTTTATGATAGGAAAAAAAATATTTTTATAAAGATATAAATTTATTTTCATATTGGTATAACAAAAAACAAACATATTTATTTTTTCACATATTTGAACAACCTTCCAAAAAATCAAACAAATTTGTGTGCTATGATCTCATACCAATGAACTGAGATCATAAATATTCAACTTCACTACCAATAATATGCTTGCATCATGACCTTCCTGATATTGTGAAAAATTATGATCAGCCTATAATTGTATAACTCACATTGGGATGTAGTGTGACATTCCATACTTCCATAAAATTCTTGGTTTAGAACCGAACAATAATTCAATTGATAACATTTTTAATTACCCTATCTTTTAGAACAGTTACATTACACTTTTTCTAGAGAAAATAATAATATTTGAAATAAAAAACAAAAAATAATCCTATGATTTTCATGTTGAGTCAAAAGTTCCCTTTTTTTACTTCTATTTTTTGTTTTTGACATCAAAAAATGTTTTGTCAATCATATCGTACTGACTCTGTCAATCGTTTCGTACTGACTCTGTCAATCATATCATACTGACTCTATCAATCGTATCATACTGACTCTATCAATTGTAATCGTACTGACTCTGCTATTCATATTTTCATTACTTATTTTGGTACTTAGTAAAAACCTCATGTTTCATATTAATCGTACTATTTCTTATCATCAACATATATCTTGTTTAACCAATATGATGTCATTGAGTTAGTTACAATCTAATCAAAACGATGTCGTGCTTTTTGTTTCAATATGACTGTTATAATGCCAGGTGTCCAAGTCCTTCCGAGTTTTTCGGAGAAATATGACCGTTGGAGGAGATGTGACCATTGGAACCCAAGGACTATAAATAGGAGGTCATTTGAAGCTGAGAGCAGAATAGAGAATGAAGAGATTTTAAAACAAGTGTGATACTTTGCTTCAATCAAGATTCTAGAGAGAGATGGTGTGACTTCTCTCATGTTGTGTGTCTTGTGTGACCGATCATCGTATCGAGGGCTTTCAAGTAATTGAAAGACAGAGGTTCCGATTACCTACAAAATCGAGGGCTGCCAGGGATAGGTAGACGGACAGACCGATCATCATATCGAGGGCTCCCAGGGATAGGTAGACAGACGCTCCGATCATCGTATCAAGGGCTGCCAGGGATAGGCAGACAGATAGTCCGATCATCATATTGAGGGCTCACCAAGGTGTTGGTGAGACATACCTTTTATCCTAGGTGAAAGGATAACCCTTCTCTTTGGGTTAAATGAATTGTAATTATTTTACATTTCCGCTGCTAAGTGTATTAGAAAAGAAAGTATTTTTTATTCATTTTCTATATCTTATACATTTGTAATTGTTTCAATTACATCCATTCTATTACATATTGTATTGATTAATTCTATACGCTTTAAGGTAGAATCATTCATCTTTATATTACTCTTATTATTATGTTCATCATGAATAAAATTGTTTTAAATTTCATTAGTATTACATTACATCATACCTTTTATATTCAATCTAATTGTTGGTGTTTGTATTTGTATTAGTTTAAGATCATTTAAACTAATCTCTTAAATGATAAAACTCAAAAGGTTTTTAAACCGACAATTCACCCCCTTCTTGTATTGTTCCATCTAATAGACATTCATATCTACATATTCGATCCTAGAATTGGAATCAAAGGAGGTTTTCCACTGATTTGTATTTCTTGTTCTATTTTTACTGACTACAGTAACGTGTGTAGTGGAAAAGTTTTTTTTATTAGATGGCAGGAATGAATATTGGGTCAATAGACAATCTGAAACCTTCTATACCACCAATCATTGATGGAAATGATTATGATTACTGGAGAGATCGTATGAAGACTTTTGTGATCAACATTGGCGTAGACAATTTTATTATGCATACTGGAGGTTATAAAATTCTTGACAAAGAAGTCAGTACATTTACTAACCAAGACAAGCAAGAATATCAACTAAATTATAAGGTATGCAATACGTTATTATGCTCTATGACCAGGAAAATATATAGTCATATATCTTCATGTGAAGCAGCCAACTGTATTTGGATTAAATTGGAAGTCACTCATTTTGGTACATCCAAGGTTATAGAAACAAGAATAGCAATGCTTCGAGCAGAGTATCATGGATTTGTTATTCGTTATGGAGATCCAGTATGTAAAGTGCAACAAAGGTATATGACAATTGTCAACAGCCTACAATCTATGGGAGAAAAAGGTCTTGATGATGAAGCTCTAGTTTATAAGATTATAGATATAATTCCAAATGAATGGGAGTCAAAAAGGACAACTATTGATGAAAACAGAAAAGATTCCCTGATTTCTCTAGATGATCTCCTTGGAACTCTTTTACAGCATGAGACAAGAATGAAATGAGATTCTGAATTCAACAGGAAAAAGAATGGGAATGGAAGTGTAGCCTTTTCTTCTAAAGCTAAAACACCTGAAAGGCTTACAAGTTCCAATGCCAAGAAAGTTGTTATATCTGATTCAAGTGATTGTAATCATTCGGATAATGAGTTAGCTAATCTTGCATGAAGGATGAACAAGATTGTGGGAAAGAAAGACTTCCAATATAGATTCAAAAAGAAAGATTGGAAAGATAACAAAGATACAGAGGTAACTTGTTATGAATGAAAAAAAGCATGACATATAAGGCCTGATTGTCCTTTATTGAAGAGGAAAGACAGAAAGGAGAAACACTCTAAAAGAAACAAGAAAATGTTTTATAATAAAAATAATGTTTTGAAGGAAAATGGTACCTAGAGTGCAAGCGGTAGTGATTCTTTAGATGATTCTTCAGAATATGAGTCCTCGGGACAGAGGAATATCAGACTTATAGCCAGATTACCATTTGAAGATCATTGTCTCATAGATAAGGTACACAATGATGAAGCTGTGAAAAATGTCTCTTTGAATGAAAATTATACTAATAATAAATATTATGAGTCTTCAAATGATGAATCTTCATCATCAGAAGATGATACATAACCTTCTTTTGAAGAAGTGTCTAGATTTTCTAAATTACATGAAAATGAAAATTCTAAACTCAAGAAGAAGCATGAGAAATTAAATTCTAGAATTTCAATATTGACTAAATAAGTATCAGATCTTTCTAAAGATCTTGATGTGAAAACATCTGATTTTGAATGTATTTTGAAAAACCTTGAGAAATTCAAATCTGATAAGGATAAACTTTCTAAGGATCTTTAAAATGTAATTTCAAAGAAAAAATTTTCAGAGCCTAAATCTAGTTCAAATTCAAATGTTTTGGAAAATAAGGATTTGGTTTTAAAACTAAAGTCTGAAATTTTTTCCTTGAAAAAATGTTTGTCAAACATTACTCATGGAAAGGAAAATTTTGACTAGATGTATTCTCAAATTAGACCTTTGAGAAATCGTTCTGGTCATGGTTATACTTATTCCAAACCTGTTTTTAGTAATAACTATTTCGATCCACAAAAAACCTCTTTTTTTACTATGTTCCAATATGGTGGACACTGGAGACAAGATTTTTCTCTTAACAGAATTCAATCTTTAGGATTTCATAAATATCATTTTACAAAACAAATGTGGATTCCTAAAATTCATTTATCTAACCCTTCTGGATCCAAACAAGTTTGGATTTTGAAAAACTAATTGTTTCTTTTTCAATAAAATGATAAGGGTTCTAATAAGAATATTTGGTATATGGATAGTGGTTGTTCTCGACACATGACTAGGAACAAAGATCTATTTTAAAAGGTTATTAAAACAAAAGGTGGAAAAGTTACCTTCGGAGATAATGCTCAAGGAAATATTGTTGGTATAGGTAATATTTTTCTTCTTGGAAAAGTTCTTATTTCAACTGTTTTGTTTGTTAAAGGTCTTAGGCACAACCTCATCAGCATATGTCAATTATGTGAAGAAGTCTACCTTGTGAATTTTAGAAATGATAAGTGTGTAGTCCACAATTCCAAGGATGAGTTCATTCTGTCTGCTCATAGGCAAGGGAATGATTACACTATTATCATAGAAGACCTTAGGAGCCAAAACATACCCTGCTTAAGTGAAATAGAAGACCAATCATGGCTATGGTATATAAGACTAGGACACTGTAACTTGAGAATCCTTAGTAAACTCTCAAAGAAAAGACTTGTGAAGGGGCTACTGGACCTTAGATATGATTCTTCAAAAGTATGTGATCCTTGTCAATTTGGAAAGCAACATAAAACTAGATTTAAATCGATTAATGAAGTTTCAACTTCTAATGCATTACTGCTAGTGCATATAGATTTTTTTGGTCCCACCCAAACTGGAAGCATTTGAGGCAAATACTATGTATTTTTTTTAGTTGATGACATTACTAGATTTACATGGGTCTACTTTCTCACAACGAAATCTGAAGCCTTTTCCTATTTCAAAACATTTAGAGCCGAAGTTAAAAATGAGAAAAACCTACCATTGATTACTATTCATAGTGATCATGGTGGTGAATTTCAAAATTCATATTTTGAAACTTTTTGTAGTAAGAAAGGTATTACTCACAATTTCTAAGCTCCAAGAACTCCTCAGCAAAATGGTGTTGTTGAAAGAAGAAATCGTATTATTCAGGAAATGACTAGAGCCATGTTGAGTGAATACTATATTGCTAAGCACTTCTGGGATGAAGCTTTTAGTACTGCTTGTTATACTATAAATAATGTTTTAACGAGACCATTTCTTAATAAAACCCCTTTTGAATTATGGACTGGCCGAAAACCTAAAATTTCATACTTCAAAGTTTTTGGATGAAAAGTATTCATTCTGAATACAAAAGATAATCTACAAAAATTTTCACCAAAATCTGATGAAGGAATCTTTCTAGGATATTCTAAAATCTCTAAGGCTTAAAGAGTTTTCAATAAAAACACTTGTACTGTTGAGGAAATAGTTCTTGTAAAATTCGATGAATCAGATCCTTTTGTTTCCAAAAAACCCAATCCTAAATCCTTGGATGTGTTTTCTAAAAATGTTTCTCAACCGTTATTAGAAGATCACTCTGATGAGAAAAATGTACAAGAAAGTTTTCTTGAAACATTTACCACGGAAGATTTTCAACCATATGTTGATGAACAGGTTTTACAAAACCCAAATCAATTGTTTCTTAGGAATCATCGCAGTGATAACATCATTGGTGATGTAAATCAACCTGTAAGGACTAGAAATTTCTTAAGAAATGAATTATAACATCTTGCTTTTATTTCTCAATTTGAAACTAAAAGTCTAAGTGAGGCTTTAGGTGATGATGATTGGATCAAAGCAATGCAAGATGAACTAAATGAATTTGAGAGGAATCATGTCTGGACTTTAGTTGATAGACCTAAAGAAACAAATGTAATTGGTGTAAAATGGGTTTTCAGAAACAAATGTGATGAAAATGAAATCATTGTAAGAAATAAAGCAAGACTTGTTGCTAAAGGCTATAATCATCAATAGGGAATAGACTATGAAGAAACATATGCCCCTGTAGAAAGACTTGAATCTATTTGTATTCTATTATCCTTTGCAGCATACTTTAATTTCAAACTATTTCAAATGGATGTAAAATGTGATTTTCTAAATGGTTTTGTTCAAGACGATGGTTTTGTCGAACAACCTCCTAGTTTTCAAGACCCAAAACATCCTGATCATGTTTTCAAACATACCAAGGGTCTATATGGTCTTAAACAAGCCCCTAGAGCATGGTATGATAGACTTTCATGATTTCTTTTACAAAACAACTATGCAAAAGTTACAGCAGATCCAACCCTTTTTATAAAAATGGAAAACAAAAATGTTTTGATTGTTCAAATCTATGTTGATGACATCATATATGGATCAACTCATAAATCTTTAACAGATTCTTTTGCAAATTTAATGAAATATGAGTTTGAAATGAGTATGATGGGTGAGTTAACATTATTTTTAGGTTTTCAAATTTCTTAAATGCCAGAAGGAACATATATATCTCAACATAAGTATATAAAAGATTCTCAAAAAGTATGGATATGACATAACTAAAAGTATTATAACTCCAATTGGTACCTCAAATACCCTAGATCTTGATGTAACTTGGAAACCAGTAGATCAAAAAATATTTAGAGGTATGATAGGAAGTTTTCTATACTTGACAGCTAGTCAACCGGACTTAATGTTTTCTGTATGCTTATGTGTGAGATATCAATATAATCAAAAAGAGTCTCACTTAAAAGCCATAAAGAGAATCTTCCGGTATTTAAAAGGCACTATGGATTTAGGTCTTTTTTACTCTTCTGGGAATGATTTTGTTTTAAAAAGTTTTTCAGATGCTGACATTGGTTGTTCTAGAATGGAATCAAAAAGTATATCTGGAACATGTCATTTCATATTAGATTCTCTGGTTTCTTGGTCCTGCAAGAAAAAACACTCAGTAGCACTATCCACTGATGAAGCTGAATACGTAGCAGCTGGAAGTTGCTGTGCTCAATTATTGTGGATGCAACACACACTCACTGACTATGGATTGAGTTTCTCCAAAACTCAAATTCTTTGTGATAATACTAGTGCGATAGCTCTTAGTAAGAACCCAACACACCACTCTCGTGAAAAACACATAGATTTTAGGCATCACTTTTTTAGGGATCACACACAAAAAGAAGATATTATTATACAATTTATCGGAACTCAAGAACAACTTACTGACATTTTTACAAAACCTTTATCTTCTAATAAGTTTGAATTTATAAAATAGAAGCTAGGAAAGATTACATTAAAATAATCATTGATGTCTACATCATGTTTTACAATTCTAATTCCATTAAATAACTCCCGTTGAAAGGGGGAGGACATTTCGTTCTGTGTTTTTTTATGTTTCTTTTTATCTTATGATCTTTAACTATTTTCTCTCCTGGTATGTGTTTTTGTTTTTCTATTTATTGTATTGACAGTTTTATTGTTTTATTTTTTTTCCATCGTATCGACCGGTGATGGTAATGAATTTCTTTTCCATCGTATCAACTGTTGATGTTAATGAATTTCTTTTCCATCGTATCGACTGATGATGGTAATGAATTTTTTTCCATCGTATCGATCGATGATGGTAATGAATTTCTTTTCCATCGTATCGACCAATGATGGTAATGATTTTCTTTTCCATCGTACCGACCGATGATGGTAATGAATTTCTTTTCCATCGTATCGACCAATGATGGTAATAATTTTCTTTTCCATCGTACCGACCGATGATGGTAATGATTTTCTTTTTCATCATACCGACCGATGATGGTAATGATTTTCTTTTCCATCATACTGACCGATGATGGTAATGATTTTCTTTTCCATCGTACTGACCGATGATGGTAATGATTTTCATTTCCATCGTACTGTCAGTTCATGGTAACGAGATTGTTTTCCATCATATTGTCAGTTCATGGTAATGAGATTGTTTTCCATCGGCTTGTCAGTTCATGGTAACAAGATTGCTTTCCATCGGCTTGTCAGTTCATGGTAACAAGATTTTTTTCCATCGGCTTGTAAGTTCATGGTAACAAGATTGTTTTCCATCGGCTTGTCAGTTAATGGTAACGACTTTGTTTTACATCGGTATGAAGATTCATAGTTTTCTTTTATTTTGCATGGTTGTGTATCCTTTTTATCTCTACTAAAACCAACAACTACGTTACATTCTTTGGCATGTACTTTCCATTTTTTCTTTCGTTTTTAATCCTATCCATTGATTTGTTTTCCTCTAATCTTAACCGTAGAAGATCAACAGTCACCCCTTTATCGCCTATTAATAGACCCCCCTCCCCAAACCCACATTGATTTTTCAGGTTTAGAGGCGAAGCTCTGCTCCACTGGTTTTAAATCATCGTACGATCTTTCATCGGCAGCCCCATTATGTCTCAGTCCTCTAATAACACTCCCGCCGAAATTTCTTCAAAGACTTTTATAGAGAAAGTCTTTTTCAGAGAAAGGTTAGTTTCTTGGGACTTTATTTATTCATATGATTCCACAATAAGAAGAATCATTATGTTTCAAGGATGGGAGCATTTATGTGTTGAAAGACCTGTTTCTCAAGATCTGGTTCTCTTTGATGAAGTTAGTCAGTTCTATAAAACCGTATCTTTCGAGAAAGACATGACTATCAATTTTTCTTTGTACGATAGAAAGTTGTCTATGTCTTTGAAACAAGCGGCTCATTTTCTGAATGTCCCAATAGAAGTGGATTCTTTATGTCCATCTCATAAACTACCAGAGGAAGTTGGTACATTTAATAGAGAAAGTGCTGAAAAATCATTGTTTGTTATAAATGAATAGAAGAGAAAAGTGGCTCATCTTTCTCCGGACAATCGGTTTGTGACTTTATGGATGCATGGTTTTCATATCCTGAGGAATGGGGATAGAGAATCCCAGAAAGTTTCTGATATTTTTATGCTTGACTATCTTGTAAATATGAGAAAGGTAAATCTCATGGGGTATGTTTTTGAAACCATTAGGAATGTCAAGATATGAGGGATTATGTCCCAAATGATTATGTATCCAACCATCCTTACAAAGTTTATTCTTGAGAGCATGGAGTTTTGGAACATTCCTTTGAATGTAAACCTGATAGATCTGATGCCAACATGGATTAGTAAGAGTACGATGAAAAATATGAATGTTTGTTTTGATCAAAATTCAAAACTTTTTATAAGAGATATTGAAGCTGAATCATCTCAAAATCAATCGACACCTATTCCAGCCAATGACATTCCTTCTCTTGTTGTTCCTCAGAAGTCTGATCCTCAAACCAGCTCAATGCTAAAGAAGAAGCCTAATTACAGTAAGGAAGTTGTAGCCAAGTGGATAAAGGATAAGGAACTAAGAAAGGAAGGTGATCTAATGTTTGGACTTGATCCAGCCAAAGCCTTTGCTGAGAGATTATGGGTTGAGGATACCCTTCAGGCTGAAAAGAAGAAGAAGGTTCTTTTGAAAAGAAAATCATAGGAATTTGATCTCTCTAAAGTCTTGAAAGAAGTTGAGGAAGCTAGTGCTCAACTTACCACATAAGTGCATCAAGGGCCTATCGTACATAGCCTTCCTGAGAAAGAAAAAGGAAAACAAATGATGGAAGAGATAGAAGAAGTGGAAGAGCAGGAAGTAGATTTTCTTTTAGAATTCCTTCAGAGTTTGAAGAAGAGTAGGGAGGAATCGGTTCAAAATCTAAGCGAAGGTGTTCAACAAACCCATCATACTGATAAAGCACCTTTTGAAACTTCTGAAACTCCGGATAAATCACCCCCTCAAGTAAATCAAGGTGCTAAATCTTCTCATACTGAAAAATTTATTGTCATTAGTGAAAAATGAGAAGAAGAATGAAAAGAGAAAGAAAAAGAAAAAGGAAAACAGCCAGTTGTTGACTCAAGCCGATCAAATGAATTGCCTTCGTATGATGAGGATACTGATTCAGAACATACAATTTCTCTCAAGAAGAGTGATTATATTGTCCATGTTTGGAGAAGGGTTGAGAAGACCATTCCATATTTCCCTAGGCTGGAAGGGATGATTGATTTTATTACTGACAATCAAAAGAAGAATTTTGGTTCTGTAAAAGAATTGAGAAAGAATGTTTTGTAAGTTGAAGCTGATTTGAAAGTCCTTTCAGAAACTTCGGATGCCCATAATAATTTTGGTTCTGTAATAGAATTGAAAAGGAATGTTTTATCATCGACATATATCTTGTTTTAACCAATACGATGTCGTTGAGTTAGTTACAAACTAATCAAAACGATGTCGTGCTTTCTGTTTCAATATGACAGTTATGATGACATGTGTCCAAGTCCCTCCGAGTTTTTCAGAGAAATATGACCGTTGGAGAAGGTGTGACCATTGGAAACTGAGGCCTATAAATAGGAGGTCATTTGAAGCTGAGAGCAGAATAGAGAACGAAGAGATTTTAAATCAAGTGTGATACTTTTCTTCAATCAAGATTCTGGAGAGAGATGTTGTGACTTCTCTCATGTTGTGTGTCTTGTGCGACCGATCATCGTATCGAGGGCTTTCATGTAATTGAATTACAGAGGTTTCGATTACCTACAAAATCGAGGGATGTGAGGGATAGGAAGACGGACGGACCGATCATTGTATCGAGGGCTACCAGGGATAGGCAGATAGACGTTCTAATCATCATATCGAGGGATGTCAGGTATAGGCAGACAGATAGTCCGATTATCATATTGAGGGATCACCAAGGTGTTGGTAAGACAGAACTTTTATCCTAGGTGAAAGGATAACCCTTCTCTTTGGGTTAAAAGAATTGTAATTCTTTTAAATTTCCACTGCTAATTGTATTAGAAAGGAAATTTTTTTTGATTCCTTTTCTATCTCTTATACATTTGTGATTGTTTCAATTACATCCATTCTATTACATATTGTATTGATTGATTCTATAAGATTTAAGGTAGAATCATTCATATTTATATTACTATGATTATTGTGTTCATCTTGAATACAATTGTTTTACATTTGATTAGTATTACATTAGATCATACCTTTTATATTCAATAAAATTGTGGGTGTTTGTATTTGTTTTAGTTTAAGATCATTTAAAGTAATCTCTTAAGTGTTAAAACTCAAAAGGATTTTAAACCTACAATTCACCCCCCCTCTTGTATTGTTCCATCTAATAGACATTCATATCTACATATTCGATCCTATATTTCATTGGATCCATGCAAACTCAAATAATCTACCATACTCCATCCTAGGCCAAAGGTGATTCCAAAGAACATTTCACTCTGTAAAACTTATTCTAAATCTAATGGACTTTCTTATGAATTTTGATTTTGATTTCATCAATACATTTTTTAATCTGATCACCAAAATGGAAAAGGGATGTGATTTATTTTCTTCTAATTCATCTTTGGGAAAAAAGGCCAACACAATCATCTCCAAGATACGTTGGTCCCAAAAATCTTCTCATTTAGATTTTTTTGTCAACGATGGATCATAACTCACTGACCATTGTATCCTAAAATAAGGGTTACTTATCAATAATTCTATGCATACATGAGCTATCATATTATAGGAAACATGAATTCCTAAACGGAAAACCATGTTTTCCAAAATTAGTGAATCGTGATAGATCAACATATATACTTCCCAACATTCTTCACATCTTCAACCTTCTGGTAAATAAATGTTTCTTGTAGAAACTAACATAATCTGCTTAAATAGTTCCAAATATTACATGATGAATCCATAACATACCCACAACTCTCCTTATTTACATGCTTCCCTAAAATATTTATCCCATAATAATAGATATATTTATCAAACAATTCCTTATAAAGAAATCACTATCCAACATCTAGACGAGAGAATTGAAAAACACATAGATCATCATTGATGATAAATATGTCGGATTACCATATTCAACAACAATTTTTTAAAATAATTCTTTGTTAATGGGTTTTTAAAAATGTCAACAACTTATTCCGTTGTTGTAATATACTCTAGCTTCAACTCATTAATCTTAATATCCTCTTTCATGAAATGATAGATGATATCAATTTTTTTTGTTGAGATTTTTCTACTAGATTGATGGTATAGTTTAGAGAACATTGATTATCATAACCCAAGAGAAAGGTTTACATCACTTAAAAAAGAATGTTTTTTAAATGAGTCTCCATCCACATATGTTGGGAAAAATCTTGAGTGGAAACAACATATTGTGATTCATTTGTGCAAAGAGTAACTGAATATTGATTGTCTTATGTCAACTAACATGGATATTTAATAGAATGAACACTCTAAAATATGTGGACCTTATACTATAAAAATATCCATCCCATTCAACATAAAAACACCAAACAAATTCAATACATTCTGATCTATCATACGTGATTCTGAAATTTTTCATGCCTCTAATATTTCAATGAATAATTTTTAGTATAATAAACATGATTAATTTAAAGGGCCCTAAAGTCTTGAATATATGGTTCAAAAATAAAGAATATCATTACATGAGACATTCAAATAATAAAAAGATAAAATCATATATTGAATCTCTTAATAGTATACTTTCATTCCTAAAAAATCATTACACAACATTGTACGCATTGAAATTACTGTGGAAATTGGTTTTGAATATTCAATGAAAAAATCATCTTAATATGTTCCTTATCATACTTTAACGGAGAAGGAAAAATATATTTCTTATTTTGGGACATTTTTAACCCAAAAAATTATTTAATTCCACACATTATATAAATCTTAATCATGTTTGTAATCATATCATCAAATTTTTTACAAGTTCATTCATCATTACATGTAATGAAAATATAATCAACATAAACAATTAAAATGAGGGAAAACTCGTGACTTTGAATGATGTGAAGATTGCAATCAAATATTCATTTTTTAAAAATCATCCTCCTAAATAATTTATTCAATTTGGAATACCATCCCCTTGGAACTTGTTTGATCTCATTCAAGGGTTTATTCAGCTTATAAAAATAAAATTTTTTCATCCTAACAACAATTCAACCAGATTGATCAATATAAACCTCCTAATCAATTAAACCATTCAAATATTGTGATTTTTCATCTATTTTAATAATTTTTTATCTTAGTTTTGTAGAAATAGAAAGAATATTTTGATTATTTTTATCATTCACAGTAGAGAAAATTTCTCAACAAGAACAATAACATAAATACATCAGTTACCTATTAACAGTAGTCTTCCATTGTTTCTTATCATATCCCCATATTCATTCATGTTATTTTTAAAAAAACCTACTTTATACAGATTACATTTTATCAATTTATTTAGGTTTGATTTCTCATGTATCGTTAGTTCCTATCATATCTAGCTATTCATTCATTACATTAATCCTTACCATATTCTAAAAAGCAGTCTTGAAATCATTTAGATAATATTTTGAATATAAGGATGTTTTTTAATATCTTTATATTTTATTATTATTTGAATCTTTATGTATTATTCAGAATTTTACTATCCTCCACATAATTTTGTAGCCTGTGATGAGAATTTTCAGATTCATCCTCATCACAAGAAATCGCAAATTCTGATTCTTCTTCTTAGGTAAGATTAAAATTTTGTTGAATCCTTATTATAATTGTTTACAATATTTCAATCATTCTATCCATATTTCGTATCTTACCATCATTATTGACCATGTTCCTTATCATTTTCAATAAATTTCACACAAATAGAGTGAGATATTATTCTTTCCACATTTTTGAAACATCTATATCAACTTCTATCTAAATAATATCCAATAAAAAATTCATTATCGTCGCTATGCTCAAGATTCCATAGGTTTCCACCATTTATCATTCTGATGCATGGACTCCTAATAAAATTATGTATTTCAAATGAGGACTCCTTTATTATGACATATCATATAGTGTAATTTTGGAATATACCCAATAGAAACATCTGTTTTTAATATAGACACATGTTATCCTAGGTTACCTCAAATAGTAATGAGAGAGACCATGTTCATGTAACATAGTTCACCCCATTTCCACAAAACAACTATTCTATAATTCAGAAACATCATATTATTTATTAGTGATGGGTGTAAATATCACATACCATATTCTATTCTTCTAATTATAACTTTTAGATTCATAATTTTTTATTAAACACCATTGTGTGTTATCAACTTCTTCACTAAATACTCAAATTCATTATTATCTTTCCTTTTGATAATTTTATTTGTTTTTTGAGAATCCATCTTATGTTTCAAGTACATAACAAATGTAATGTGAGTAAATTGGTCAATGAATGAATAAAAGTACTTATTTAAATGAGTTTATTGTTTTCTATTGGGTCCATATATATTAGAATTAATATGTTCCATGGGTTATTTAGAACAAATGTTAAATTTCTTATTCACATAGTTTTAATATTTTCATTCTGATAAATTAAAAAACATCAATCTCTTCTTCTTGAAAATTAGTAATTATATGAACATTGTATCAAATAGACATCTTTTTAATGTTTCTCTAAAACATGTGACTCATATATTAATCCCACAACATATTCTCTTCCACCATACTTAGGTAACATTTGTTTTGAACCACACCAACATGCAATATGGTTCTTTCTTTACATTGTCCTCCTGTAACTGTTGTTCCATATTCTAAATGTTTTTTAAAAATTGCTATCAATTATAAATGAAACTTGGTTTCTTTCATCACAATGTTTTGATACACATGTCATGTTGAGATTCATACTATCAAAAAAACAAGGATTTATTGGATTTAACATTATCTTCCCCAATGGTGGCTGATCCAACAACATTGATTCAGAGAGACTCATCATTAAACAATGTCATTGTACTATATTTCAAAAAATTTGACAATTTTCAGATAATTTAAATATTATTTCATATGAGAAGAACATATAATATCCTAAATCCAAGTTTGTTCAACTTTGATTTCTCTCTATGTCATTTTTTCAACAATATATATTCATTACCCAATGTATTTTTTCCCATATGGATTCTGAAAACAATTTAAAACATTTTTCAATGAAGGAAACATTGTAGGAAAACATATTTCAGGATTTATATGTTGATCACATATTTTTAAAATAGTATCAAATCTGAGTAATCTATTCTCATCATTGATGCAATTTTACGCAGGTTTCTTCAAAAAATTTGTCTCAGACTCCTTACATTGAGAAGATTGACCCCCCCCCCCCCCCCGACCTGAAAATAAATTTCTGTAATATTTAGATTATTGGTAATGTTTTTTATGAAATCGAAAAATATTTTACATGTGTTATAAGCCACCCCAATACCTTAATTATCCATTGAATGAATATTTTTCTCCAAATGTTCTACAATGGTCGGTATTGTAGTGATGTCTCTCCACATACTACATGTATTTCTTATTATAACATTATCGATCCTATGTAATTGTTTTTATCAATTAGAATCTAGTTTTTCATCTTGGTTTTATTTTCATTCTTATCAAAAGAAGGCATGATGGATGATTTTCCAAAATCACAATATTTAGGAACATTTTACTTGTCCAGTTTATTGATTTTGTTGAAATACATTACATCCTATGCTTTCTTATTCTCAAAAAAAATAACAACATTAGTCTAAACTTTTGAATGTAGATTTTGATCCATCTTAGGATTACCCTTTCTAGAAAATTCACCATCGTTAGAGATATAATAATTGAAACTCATAACCAACAGCTCATATTCATGATGTTTATGTTAGACAAGTTCCAACTATAATTGTTTCCTATAACATTACTTACTAGAGTCATTACGATTCACTTATTTCTCCAGAAATGTATTCATTTCATCAATCTAAGCCATCATCATTAATCTGTCATTAGAAAAAAATTATTCATTATTTATTAAATAATTTACATTTTTCAACATCATGATTACATTATCATGATTTAAATATTTTTTAGACATTCTTCAATACTTCCTACATATGAAATTTTAATTGAGTTCATTCTTCTTCAGAACTAAAACTTTTTATCTCTTCGTTGTTATATTATTCTATGAAATTATTCTATGGAGAATTCTCGGTAGACTATTTGGATTTACATTCACTGTCCTCTAATTCATTATATTGTGATAAAAAATCTTCTTTTATATTTGATAACTATTTTTTCTTTCCCTCGTCAAAAATATTTGGCCTTATCATCCTATTTTATCTACGATCCTTTCTTCATTATTTCATATCCATCACTATCATCTTCTTTCATTCACTATGAGAATTTGCACCAATTTTCCCTATATCCCCACATTTTAATATATTTAATGGATTTTTTCCTTTATAAATTCATATAACGTTTTTCAAATTTTAAAAAAACAAGGAATAAATTCTTCACGCTATTTAGATAAGGCATTTTTGAATCAGATTCATCTAATTCATCATCCAATAGAACATATTTAGAATCTCCTTTCATGGAATACATGAATGAAATTTATCTATAATTGTTTTTAATATCCCTACCCATTCTCATTTCATATATAATGAGAGTAAAATGTAATTCATCGATATATATTGCTTCAGGATCTCTATCTTCATATGAGGAAACATTTGCATCAGATTTGACATGAACAATTCTGAAGGTATTTTCAACAATAATTGAGTCTTCTAATTTTTCATCATGTAATCTGATGGTTCCTATAATATCACTCACCCCAGTAATGAAATAATAAAGTTATTCATACTCTTCCATTTTGATATCTCCATAAATCTACCTCTAGATTTATAAAATTTACTTATTAACATTTGGATTTACTTCATAAATTTTATCTAGCTTATCCCAAACACCATTAACAGTGGAAACACCCATTAGTCTTAAAATATCACATTCAGAAAGTTATGAGTGTAAAGAATTATAAGGTCATCCATAATTCTCAATATTAATCATGACAACAGATGTAAGATATATATTTATTAAAAGGAGAAAATCAATTTCTTTTAATGTTAAGAACATCATACAAAAGGGAAATATGATATAGAATCATTATATTTATCCACATATGATATTTCATAACATCAATGACCATAATCTTCTTATTTTTCCCACATTTTAGATTTTCCATCAAAAATTCCCTTTAGAATACATTAAAAAAGAGTAAAGTAATGAAAATATTTCTATGATACATTATGATATTTCCTAACTTGGATCTAATTATATCTAAGTGGGGGAGGTATTGAATTAGTGATATCTTTTTGTTTTAAGAATTATTTATTTTCAAACAACCTTTACCTCTTGTTAATGATTTGTTACCTTACATAAAGAAATACAGTAACACATCCATTGAATCAAAAGAATTTATTTTTTTACTACTAAAAAGGAGTACCTACATGCACATTATTATTTGGAATCAAGAAAATTGAACAAAATATACTAGAAAAAACACTTTTATATGGACACAATGAGTATGATATGACCATAAACTCTTGCTGCAATATGATCAATATCATAGTGCATGTGATTCATGTACCATGATATAATGGAATAAAAGGATGGTATGATGTTACGATACACTCACTAAATGATTAAAAAAAATAATATGACCCCTTATCATGTTTAAGAAATGTGATCTTCCAAAAAATTATTCACATTCTTAACCAGCAACATGTCAGAACATCCTGGACATGTAATGATAGTCAGTCCTATTTCTCTATCCAATCAACAAAGTCTAATTTATCAGTCTAATAATATAACTATAATAGAATTCCATTCAATAAAACCTAAAATATTTCTTCCTCAGTTTGAAAATATCTACCAGATTCCCAATTCATTGAAACAGTCTGATACTATGATTAGCTAAATAAAATCAACATAATATTGTTCTTTTCTATCTAAAAATATTTCTGTTATAATTAATTTTTTCTAGAAAACTTTTTCTAGAAATTCCGATGATGAAATATATTCTATCAATAAAAATATAGTTTTATTCCTTATAACTTAATTACTCAAAAAAAATACTCATGTCAAAAATATATATACACTTCTTCAATTTATAGGTGATAAAAATTTGGTTTAGGTGGGATTCTGAAAAATATTCCCATAAAACCAAATTCATGAATCATTAAATTTATGTTAAATACTGGACTCATTATTGAATTCTTCATCTCTTATGATCTCTACAAATTTCATATCGAATATTCTCATATCGTCATACAAATTAATAATTATTTAGACATTATTAATAATATTTTGTCTAATCGGGATATCTATTTTGATTTTCCTACTATGATATATATAATTGGTTCCCCATAAAATTACTATGTACCAATTAAATCATATATAAAACCATTGTATTCTCAATTGGTTCATTTATCTTATTGAAAAAAACTACTCATTCTGATGCTATATACCAACTAGAAAAACATAATACATTGAATGTTTTTTCGATAAATACTGTAGAAGCTTCTAATGATTAAATAGTTTCCTAGGTAAAACATCATCCTAACCTTTCCACTTCTGTGAAAAAAAATTTCTTATTCATTATTCAAGCTCCACTAAAGAAAACTTTTAAAAATGCATGAAAAATTTCTCCTTTATTTATTTTCCAAGGATGATGATCCTACATCCAATGAATTAATTATTGTTAGTCTGTATCTGATAAATTGGTATTTGCCTCACTCAAATAATCATTTTTATTTCATGTCTGATAGTCTTGAACCAATTGAAAAAAACATAGAATACTTCTCTGTTTTCTTAACCTAGAGGAAAAAATCATCAATTTATCTCAACGAAAATGATCAATAACATTATAGATCGTTCTTTGATTCTCTTCCTCAAATCGAATTAATTAATTTATCATTAATTTTCTTATTCATGTGTTCCAATAACAATATGATGAAAAACATTATAACTCCTATGATCAGTGGCACTTTATTTCGATGGTATAGTATTCGTTGCTTTGATTAAAAAACATCCATCCTTTACTAATTTTTATAGACACAAAATTATTTTTCAAGTGATTTTAATATTTTTGTTTGATGGTCTAACTAAAAATATACATCCTTATTTCCTCAAATTCTGATAAACCCTCTTATATTTCAATAAAATTCTCATATGGTGTTCTCATACCAATGAATAGTGAACGAAATGATTCGACTTCACTAACAAAAATTTGCTAGAATCATGAATTTAAAGATTTTCAGAAAAAATAATATCGATTTAGCATATTCTAACTCACTTTGGAATGTATTGTAATTCAAAATACTTATTGTACATTTTTTCATTACAATAAAACATCCGTACGATTGGCAGAACATCGTTTCAACTTTCAATAAAAATGAACTATTACCTCACCAATGTGTATGCATGACACTAAAAATAAAATCTTAATTCCCAAATGAATTCATAGTATGAAAACATAACATTGGGAATTAATTATTGAAAATTTAATTTTACAAAATAATGATAGATAATATTCAAATACATTTATATGTTTATAAGATATGATCACAATATTTTTAAATTAAAAATTTATATGAAAATGAATAAAAATTTATTTTTATAATTAATAAATCGTATATATATGAACTGACATACTATTCAAATAAGAATCAATAGTAATGAACATTGAAACATGAACATAGAAATTGTGAATGTAAACATAACAGATAAATATTAACACATGAAAATATAACATAACCTATATATAGAAACATAGAAGCATTATGTTTTGAATAGCAGGGGCTATAATGTAACAACAACCACAATTTTTTAAATGTATATGTTTTTCCCATTAATAGTCAAAGTATAATGGAAAGTCATGTAGGTAAATACCAGCATTCCAAGTTAGTAGACATTGCCCAAGTGGAGCACCAATTCCGAATGTTGGGTTGACATGAACATTGATCTCTGTAGTAGATAATTTAGATGAAAAAATTGAAACTGGGAATTCAGTTTAGTGTAAATGTTATAGGCATCAAAAATGAAAATGGTTACACATGAACTTGTTCTTTCATTATATTAGTGGAGTAAATATAAAATTTCAGTTACCAATGGAAAAAAATAATATGTTATATAGAAATAACAGAAACATATATCTATTCAAATGATACCTAGAAATTGTATCACAAAATATAAGACAATATTGTCATTCTTTTTGTTAATTGTATCCTTTATATGGGGATGTGGTTCATTGGCAGTGATTGTTGTTGCTAAAGAGTCTCTAGACCTTGTTAAAAATTTTTTGGACAACATCATTGGCAACCAAATCAATCATCAGATTTTTGTACATGAAAAAATGAATTAAATGGATAAGTAGCAGCAAATTCTGACAACTGTAATCATTGAGCAGAAAACAGATGTGGAAAAATTGGCTTCAGAGAGGAACAAATGTTGTGTGTTATGTTTCGGGAAAAAATAACTTAGAATAATGAAAATTAATATTATCTAGATAAATTATATAATAGAGACAAAAAACAATGAAGACTTTTATATTGATTAGAATAAGTTAAACATAAAATCTATTCAGCAGACTGTGATGTGTTGAGGAAATCAATACAAACCCATCTACGAATGATTCTATTAGTTAATCGTGTTCAACTCCAAACAAATCACGATGTATAGTAGCAAGAAATTTTATAGGAAAATATGAGAACATATTTAGTTTAAATATGTTTATTTGTAGGAGACAATCTTGGCTGTTGTGGAAACCTTATCCTGGATTTTGGTTTCACATTGAATCTAATACCTACATCAATGAATATTATTGAAAAAATAAATAATATTGTTTAAAAAAATAAATAATAATTATTGAAAAAATAAATAATATGGGTTGACCAAAATAAAAAGTCTCTGTATTCTAGATTTTGTAGAGGGGATATTCAATCCATATGGGAAACTAAAATTCTCTAGAAATTTTTTTTCAAACTTCTAGGTAATATGAAATATCTAATATAGTTGAAAATGTAACTTATAATGAAAATCACTAATCTAAAAATAAAAGAATTTTTTTTTCAATATTACCTTACTACACCATATATGTATAAAATAATGAAAAAATATGTTTCCATGAATGAAAGTGGAATAATTTAATTTTTAATGGAATCAGTTACACATACCGACAATGTAGCACAATTTGATGTGTTGAGGAAACCAACACCAACAATGCAGAGAATGATTGTCTTAGTAAATCACAATTAAAAATATATAATGATGTGAAATAATGGTTAAAACTTCTATGAATCTGGGATCACAGACCTATTGTAGATATTTGGATGTGTAGGATATCTGAATTTGTTGTCAGTGATGGTAAAGGTATTCGTAATGAGGTTTTATGGGGGTGGTCTTTACAGGGTCCTAAAACATTCTCAAACCATGATTAAGATAGGAATAAAGTTGAAATTTATGTGTTTGTACACTCCTCCCTGAGCATAATTGTTTTTGATATTCAACTAAAACCATGTTGGGAACAAAAAAATCATTGTGAACATGATAGTGATCATTTATAAAGCCCCGTGCACATTGCATAGACCATCAATGATTTAAGAGGGAACATTGTGTTGGGAAAACTGTCGCTGGTTTGGAGGGGTCATCTTTGTGATTGTGCAGCCGATGAAGAGGATGAAATCCTTGGTGCTGGATCTATAAAAGTAGAATAAATGGTTTGTATCCAATGTTGATGATATGATGATCGAGTTTGATCCCCGACCCGTACAACATTTCAATACCAGCAACGTAATAAACATGTTCATTGAATGCCTAAAAAGTAAATAGTGATATAAATAATGTTACAAAGAATGTAAGATACTTAAACATGTTCTTTTAAAGATTTATCAACAAACTCTATGTTTTCATTGTGCTATGAGTCAATGTCGACCCATTTTCGAGAAATGAAGAGAAAAAATGAACGTTTGGTCGATGGATTGTCATGGATCTAAGGCAACGTCTTGCTCACATTAGAAAAATCTGGGGGTAAATTAGGGAAATGAATATAATGTGAAAGGTAAAACATGAATATAGGAACTAAATGAAATGTTAATATAGAAATCACTTTCCTAAAACCAATAAAATTAGTTAATGATTCATAATTTTTTCTCCTTGACATCAATTATTTCAACTTCAAAAAAAAACAGCTTAGGCCATCACTAAAGAATAAGTTCAAAATGATTTAAAAATTGATAAAACTAAAAAAGGATAGTAAGTAATACAAAAACCATCAAAACCACCATCATAGTTGGGTATTCATCCTTGAGATCAATGACAACAATGCCATCTGGAAATTTCTAAATTAAACCGAGTAATTGTTCTTTATTCTTCAGATTTTGCATGGACTATAATAAATTAAAAACATTTGTTTAGACATTATTGGAATTACCCTTGCTATTAGCGTGAATATATCATGTGCCTTGTAGGCGAAGAACTTCTCATCATAATTTAATTTATGATTATTTCTAAAATTATCAAAGACAGAATTATTGTCATTGACAAAAATGTAATTCAATTCATTGATTTTCTTTGTTGTAAAGGCTTCCCTAGTATTCAAATATGTAAAAAAGGATAATAATAAACCAGGGAATGGATAATATATTTTAATTATGATGTATGGTGTAAATAAATTGATTTTAAATTGCTAAATTGTTTTCCAGTTTGGGACTTGGAAGTGATGAAATTCAATAAAAAATGAATACAAACATCTATCCATATTTATATAGAGTAAGATATATCTAAATCAATTTGAAATCACCACTAACTATTCAAGGATATTACTACAAGGCCATCTTCTTGTCTTGTTGACTTTTTGATCCTTTAATAAAGTAAAAAAAAATTTACAGTAGGAGCCTCCTATCACTTTATTTTGTTTTTTGTATAGATTCTCAGGTATAAAAAGAGAAATGTGAGAATAGGGGGATGTGGGATAAAATGTTAGGATTAGGGGATTAAAACATTTCTTGTATGACTCCAAAAGACACATATATTTAAAAAATGAAAAAAAACTTGAAGAGAAAAAATTTATACAAATTAATGAAATCATAATTTGTCTCTCAAACCTTATTCATCAGTAGGTTGAACATATACCATTTTTCATCTATGAAAATACAACATAACATATGTGACAGTCCACCAGTGGTGTTAAGATTATTCTCTATACATACCATGAGATACTTAAAAATGATCAAACTGGTTTTGATTTATTGTCAAAAGATGCTACCATTCCCCAGAAACTCCTATTAAATGCTCACTCATATAGTCTTACCTCCCTAAACCTGCAGAAGAATTCTAATTATAAAAATATCACACCAAACAGAGCCTTTCAATGTGTTTTGGATGCAACCAGAAATTAAAAGAGGGACAATCATATCACCTGGTTATCAAGAGAAGAAAAAACATTAATTATTTCTTCCATGCTCACCATTGTTATGAAGCCATTCCCTCACCAGTTTCTCATTTCAAACCCATAAATGACCCTTTCATTAACCACCAACCCATATTTAGTGAATACATATCCAAGACAACAATCATTGACTTCCCATGGAATATAGATTTTGTGAGTAAAATAAAATACGTAGGAGGTGTGTTCATGTCGTTGGGTGACTATTGGATGAGATTAGGAAAAACCCTAGGGTTTCAAAAAATCATCTATGAAGGTATACTGAAAATACGTTGTTTAGCTAATAAAAATACCGAAGTATTTTTTAATTGACCAACTCATATTCAAAAGTGATGCATTGTTTTGTAGTGATCTTCCATGAAAAATATTAACTTTCATAATATAAAGGGACACTGGATGTTGAATTAAATAGAATCAATCACAAAAGAAAAAACATCACCTCCCAGATGAAAACTAACATCATTAATCCACCATGGTAGTAGTGTTTGTACAGCTTCAAAATTTGCTCCCGCAACTTAATCCCTTTCTCTATAGCATCAGCTAAGATTTTTTATTCCCATTCATGAAACAAAAAAGGTTAGTTATTTCGTAAAATCCAGAATTGGAAACTCATCCATGATATCAATGAGTCAAAATTAACTAATATGTGAAAACTTACCCCAATAAATCCTATTAAAAGGATTTAAAACTGTTTCAGTAGTAGGGCATCAAATTTTTTTATATGACCAGCTTCATTTTTCAGATCCTAATTAAATTCAATGGTTTGGTTTGTTTTTAAATTGTAATATTACAATCCTTACACAACATAGTCGAACTACACACCTTTTATACAGTTCTCCCTATCCTACCTTCTTGTATGGCACATTGCAATACCATTGTCAATATTATTTCCAATGATGCTTGACCTGAAGGCATAAGTCAAATTATTGAAATGATAACAATACCATGTGTTTCATTAATGACAATTGTATAAATATTAATTTTAACCTAGAAAATAAGATGATATCACAATTTCACACTTTTCAATGTCATTATGTTGGAAGATGAAGAGGCATCACCTAAACTGGAGATTTTACCCCTAAATTGAAAATAGTAAAGAACCAAACAATTAAACGCATCATATTATGAAAATCTGAGATTGGGGAATGAGTAGATAAATTTAAAAAATGCATGTAACAAGAATGAGAAAAAAATGCATCACTTGTCACTCAGAATGTGGGTTCTATAATTTTTTATCCTCTATGACTGACAATGGTCCCTGACCAATTTAGCAATTTTAATGATTTTTATGGGTAAAAGTTACTATAAAAATAAAAATAAAAATATAATTTTTTGGATTTACACACCTTTTATACAATTTCTTCTACCCAAACCTTCTCTAAGGAACATTGTAAAATTTTGTTGAATATTCTTTCTAATGATTCTTGACCTGAAATCATTAATCAAATTAATAAAATGATAACAATACCAAGTGGTTAATTGATGAAAAAATTAAAAAAAATAATATTATTCTATAAAATAAAACGATATCACAATTCCATTGATTTTGGAAGATGAAGCTCCATCAGCTAAAATAAAGATTCTACCCCTATAGAGAAAACAATAAACAACAAAACATGAAAGCCACATAATATACTAGAAATGCGAGAAAGGGGCATATGTAGCTAATTGTAAATAAAGCACAATCCATGATTTAAATGAAAAATGCATTACTTGTCACTCGAAATGTGGGTTCTATAATTTTTTAACCTCTATCACAAAAAAATAATTTCCATGAAAAATTTGGAAATCAAATCAAGGATCTACAACTCATGTAAAAATTACACGATCCTAGCCAAAGAAAAAAATCAAAAAAAAATTCCAACAAAGTTAAAATATAGAAGAAATGAGATAAATGACACTAAAAAACATGCCCACGATGATTGAAATGGGAGGTGGAGTTTAAAATTATTTACTTGAGAAATCCAATTATTTGACTGAAATCTGTTGGAATTCAAGGTAACGAAAACAGAGACGGAGCATGAATAAGAGGAGCAAGAGTAGATGGAGGAAAAATAAACTACAAAATATGATGAAACATAATAATGAAACAAATAAATTATTGGTCATTACATTTAAATACCAAACCAAAAACCTCTGAATTAAACACAACTGATATAACAACTAAAATATTTAATCACGTGAATAATATTGTAATGTTTTTTTATAACACATCAAAATTCATACAAAGTTCTTTCTGGTTGAAAATTAAAACAATTCCAAATTTGATTATTAAAAAAACTCAGCTTTATAATGGAGTAATCATGCAAAAGATAAGGCATGGACAATAATTAAACTTTTTGAATTTCAAAAATAATCGCAGGATACCCCTGCTGAAATCAATTAAATATTTAAATGAAATAATAGTAAATCACCGAAGGAAGAATCTAATATTATTAAAACAACATCTCTCTCCTAAATGCCATTGGATGCAGCCCTCATTACTGTGTTGTGAATTGATGTTGCAACACTGGTAAGCGAAGCCTCTAGATCTATGTCAACCAACACATATATCAGCATGTCTATAGAACCCAATAGGAAGATAAACTACATAGTTTGAAAGTAAATATTTAACACATATCAGAATATTGATTGTTCTAAATAAGAGATGTATTCTATGAATGTATTAGTAAGCCATGTTATACTACAAAAAAATCATGATGGATAGACTATTCAAAATTCCTATAGAATTTGGATAATGTACTTGTTGTAGAGATGTGGAGTCATCTGCTTTCGATCTAGCATGGGCCACGATGGATCAATGAAAAATGGGACTCTGAAGGAGAGTGTAGTCGATGAAGGGGATGTGGAGTGAGGCAGTGTCGAGAGGGGACAAGGAGGGATTTGGGGAGGGCAGTGGTGCTGAGTGGTTGGATCATGGAAGGACAGAGATGGGGTGGAGTGAAATTGAGGCAGAGAAAGAGTGAAGGAAAAGGTGGAGGTAGAGGCATGGTTGGAGAGGCATGTCGATTAGGAAGAGGTGGATATTCATAAACCCTAATAGGAACAAAAAAGAAGTAGTAGTGGGAGGAGAACCATGAATCTCACTGCGGGAACCCTAAACTAGAGGGAGGTAGTGGAAGGGGGTTGCAGATAAAACCACGGTATGAATAGGCCGAGACGGAGGTAGAGTGATCAGTAGAGGCTGCGAGCAGTCGAGGATGAACTGGTGGAGACATAACAGTAATGGATTGGAAACCAATCTTTGTAGATGAATATCTCGAGCGAGGAACTGTGGGGAAAATGGGTATGCGAACGATGGAAGTGTGATATTGGAGGGCAGATTGTAGTTTTTCTGGTGATGTGGCTGGATGCTATGGTGACATATAAGCTAGAAGGAATCCATGTTTAGTATAGATAATATATTATAATTGATTCCCCAAACAACTTAGGAATTTTTATGAATTCAATAAATAGAATAGCATCGTCATATTTTCATCAGAACCTGGCCAACTATGATTAACATTCATACAGTGTATCGAACCCAATGTGAGTGTGATGAACACCTTCTTCCAAAAAAACATCATCCAAATTCATTAGACATTCTTAAGCAGTTAGAGTCATATTTAATGAATACAATGGCATGTATGATCACATACAAATACGAAGAGATGTGATTTCATTTCATATATTAATTATTTCAAAACATAATAAAACATAGAAATATTCTATATAACACGATTACAACATCATGAGGATAGGTATTATAGTTATTTTTAAGGTTATCCATTAGTTTTACTAATTATGGGGTTATGGATTAGGGTGGGGGTTTGGGATTTGGGTTTTCTAGGGGACAGAGATAGTTAGGGAGTTAGGGTTAGTCTAGTGGGTTATGGGTTAGGGTTTAAGATATGGGGATTAGGTATTATGGTTAAATTTGGGGTTAGGGGATATGGTTATGGATTAAGGGGATGATTAATATGGATATTTATGGTATGGTAGTGTTTGGGAGTTGTTTTTTGGGGTTAGGGTTAGTTATAATTGGGTTAGGTTTTGGGTAAGGTGTTATTGGTTTTGTTTGCAGGTTATGGTTAGCTCTAGATTATTTTTAGGGGATAGGTTTAGGGTTTATAGTGAGTTAGGATAAGGGGTTCAAGTATGCGGTTTTGGGTTAAGTTATTGGGATATGTTCAGTTAGGCTAGGGGGTTAGGTGTTCAGGTTGTTTAGGGATTAGTGGTTAGTTATAGTTAAGGTTATGGTTATTTTGGATATTTGGGTTCGACATGATAGGAATCATAGGGTAGGGGATTACTGTTGGTTGGGGGTTAGGGTAAGATATTCAAGGGGTAAGGTTTTAGGGTATGGTATGCCAAGGGGTTCGAGTTTATGGTTATAGATTATAGTGTTAGAAATTATGGTTGGTTGTGCGTTTGTGGTTTGGGTAATATATTAAGAGATTAGGGATCAGTTTGGGGGTTAGGAGTTGCAGTTTTTTCTATGGATCAATGTAAGTTATGGTTTGGGTTTACAGTTGTGGATAGAGATTATGGGAAGGGTTACATCAGGGTTAGGTTTCGTTAGGATGGGTGAATTGTTTGGGATTAGGGGTTTCAGGTTTATGGTTAGGGATTATGATTATTTAGGATCGGGGAATTGAGATTATTGATAGGCATTATGGGGTATTGGTCAGTAATTCTAGGGTGTTAGGGGTTCTAATTAATGATTGAGTATAGATAGACTGGGGGTCAAATTGAATTTATAGGTATGGATTAGGGAGTTAGGGATTATGTTTAGAAAGGTATAGGGTCTGGCTATGATATTAAGGGTTTATGGTTAAGAATTTGTTTTTTGAGTATGTCATGTTTAGGGATATGTGGGGTTATGGTTAGAAAGGCTTTGTAGGTTGAGGATAGTGATTATGATTATTTATGCAAGGTGGTAACAGTTTGGTTTATTGCAAGTGCATGGGTTAGGGATACAGATTTAGGTGGTTGAGGTAGTTTTTCTGGTTGGTTTGGGATTACTGGTTGGGGTTATGGTTTAGTAGTTGTGGTAAATGATTAGAGTTAGTTATTATGGGTGTTGGTGATAGGGTTTGGTTTAGGCTTAGGGTAAGTAAACCATTAGGGTTTGGGGTTATAGTTTACTATAGATAATTATAGATTAGGAATTGTTATCGATTATTGTAAGTGTTGGGGTCCGATAGGCATTGGTTCTGGGGTTAGGGGTTAGGGTTGGTTAAGCCATGGGTTAGGGATTAGTGTTATTCAATGATAGGGTTAGTCTGGATAGGGGGTTATGGTAGTTCGGGGTTGGGGTTAGGGTTATGGATTATGGGGTTATGTATTAGTTAGGGGTTAGAGTTAGAGGGATCATTAGTTATTATTATTCATGGATAAGGATCAGTTAATGATAGGTTTAGATTTGAAGATATGGGTTCCATTTTGGGATCAAGGGGTTAGAAATTCAATATAGTTATGAAATTCGGTCAGGGGTCCGAGTTGGTTTTTAGGGATAAGGTAAGGTATGGATTTGGGTTTTGAGGTATGGTTAAGGGTTAGGGGTCCATATTAGTAAGGGATTAGGATTTGTCTATGTGTTTTGGTTCATGATCAAGGTTTGTGGTAGATATATGGATATAAGTGTTGGGGTTTAGGTTTAGTTAAAGGGTATGTGTTTGGGTTAGATAGGCTTGGGAGTTAGTGTTAGGGGTCAAGGTTTGTCATGGGTTAGGAATTTTTAAGGAATATGGGATAATGCATGTTATGAAAGGGGTGGTGAGTTGGGGTCTAGTGTTAGTTAGTAAAGAGGGGATGGTTATTTTGGTTAGTTTGTATAGGGTTTTGGGATTATGTTAATTAAGATTTCTAGTTAGTCAGTATTGTGTGTTAGGTTTAGAAAAAAGTGTTACAATTATTTAGGGATCCGGGGAAGTGATTTTTGGATTTGGTATTAGTTTTTAGGAGGAGGGGATCACAGTTAGATTTACTCACACTATGGGGAAAGGGGATAGTGTTTTTGGGTCATGTTTTTGGGTTATTCAAGGATTAGTGGTTTAATTTAGTAGGGGTTTTGGGTTAGTTTGTGTAGAGACCCAAATCTTGACGTACATGGACTTTACATTACTTTTGCGGAATACTTAGTACATAACAAAAACACACACACAAGGATCGTAATAGTTTAGTGTGTTTGGAAACTCGGATCGTAATCTTCTAATCGTGGTGAAAGATCTTCAATATCTCCCATAAAGATCTTCCCTTTTTTTACCAAAAACCTTTCTTTATATCCTGGGGAAAAGAAAACATAAAAGGGTGAGCTCAAATGCTCAGTAAGGGTAAACAAAAGAAAAATCAATCACATCATATTCATAAGAACATAACTTTTGGAAATCTTAACCTGCAAAAAAGAGAGCATAATTTCATAACATGGGATAAATCATAGTAGTGAAATGAAATCCCAATAATCACAACTTAAAACATGAAACATTGTGGCATACACACATAATCATAGAGAATCATTTCTTGTTAGTCATGACTCATTGCCAAGACTATCTTGGTGGACAAAGTCCCTTTCTGAATCCAGTCACCCTCGTTTCAGTCCTGTTTCACTGAACCGGTATAACCTACCATTCCAGCCATGTCTATCTCATGAGATATGAAATCTTTACCCAATGCATTGGAGGGAGATATAGGTCCCACCCATCTTATAATGAATCCTTTCTTATGTGTGCCACATAATCATAAATCATAAATCATAGCGTAACCCATGTAATAAAAATGGGATTCTTAAACAACATGACATCATAAAACAATCCATATAAGATAAAGGAATTCATAAAAATAATTCCATCTCAACATAATCAAATCAATGTAACAATAGGGATAAAAACAGAACCCTTTATTATCTTAGATGGAAAATAATTTTGATAAAACACTTGAACTTTATTCTTGAGGAAAATATCCTTTCTACTTCAAAAATACTTTTCCTTTCTTAACATGTCATACCGTTTTAAACTAAAATAAGTTGATTAAAAATAAACATGAAAACTTGTAAAGGAAGATTCTTGGAAATATTTTTTTAAAAATCCATTCATGCCGTATAAGTTAAAAAAAACATTCTTCGTACTTTTTTCGGAAATGTCAAAAAGTACCTCGTACGAAAAAACGACAAAAGATTCCTTTCATATCTTTTACAAAAAACCCATCGAAGGGTAAAATTGGTTATAAACTATTGCAGAAGGATGGAAATAATATTACATATTGAGGGAACATGGATGTGGATGATAAAATACACCCCAGTAAATACCAAAGTATAAAAAATCTCGGATAAAAATGAGATTGTGATATTTCCCTTACCTTAGGTCTGACTTGCTTTGTAAGTGTCCCAACCTCCTGTATAATGATTTAAATCATGTTATTGAATTATTACAGAATCATAAATATTGATATGATATCATATATTGTCATATTCTTAGCTTCTTGTTAGTAATATTTCATTGTTACTTGTTACTTGGGTCTTTATTGCCTTTTGTTCTTATGCGTGTTTTGCCGAATAAATTCTTATTCTTCTTTTAAGGTTATAGATACCTTATATCAATAATGGTATTAGTGTAACATATATCATATTTATTCATTCAATTCATTTATATAATTACTATGTAATGATGATCATGTAGAACGAGTCACATCACATCGTGGAGACGGTATTCCGTACGTACGCACGAGTAATGATATCGTTCCTATGATCGTAGAATTGTATTGGAGTACATATATATTATTTCAGTATCAATATTACTTTATAATAATCATAAATAGTTACTCATCACACCATTATACCCATCCTTGTAAGGTGGTGGTGGAAAATAGATTACAACACGGCGTGGAGATGGTATTCCGTACGTACGCACGCGCGGTGATTTCATTTTTCTGTAGGATGGATAGAAGGTGAATTAGGGTTGTTTCATATTTATAATAACATATCAGTATGTATTTAATACTGATGTTATTACTTTATCATGAGACAACTAAAGAAGAAGAAGTTGAAGAGGAAAGAAATTGAAAAGATCGGTAACAGATATTACCTCTTCTTTGGAACACTTCTTTGAAACCTCCACTTAGAGAACTAATATTGGTATTTGAAGAAGAACAGGACCTCTAGGATTATTCTAGGGAAGTGGAGAGGAGAACATGGCAGGGGTTGGCCGAGATTGAGTGCTCAATTTGGTGTGAGGAGGTGGGGGAGGAGGTGCCCTTTTATAAGGGAGGAGAGGGGCACCTTTGGAATTCTTAAAAATATTAATTTATAATAAATCTAACCCCACATAAAAACCTCCAAAAATGACTCAAATTCGAATATTAGATAAGATAAGGTTGTAATATCATCAACCAATAGAATTTAGATATGTTAGGAATTAATTTTAAACATTATCAACATGATTTATCCTTATTTAATCAATTTAATTTTATTTGTGGTAATAACATTCTAAATTTTTAAGTTATAACAAATAATTACTTATTTATTGTGAATTGTCCATAATTGGATTCTTAAAAACATTTTAGATCATATAAATTTAAATTTATAATTTCTAAATATTTTTGTGATTTTTAAACTATTTTATAATATGTTATTTTTATAAAATAACAATAGTGTCAATTTGGACACTATTCATTTATTTGAATTTAAATAAAATAAATACAGATGATATGTTCGAACTAAAAGCTTTAATAGATTTATAAAATGTCATATGTATCTAGAAAGTTAGTGTAGCACATTAAATAGTTCATATAATATTTATTTTATTATTTTTAAAACCATTTATTTGGTTTATCTCTTAATATAATAAATACTACAACATTTTTGTATAATTATTTCATATACTTATTTGTTGCCTAAAAATTAAAAATAAATTCCTATGATGAAACTAAATCTATTAAAATTTAACAATAATACTTTTACTCGAATTTATCATCTTAAAATCACAATATTTAAATTGTTATATTTATTAAATTATGAAGGTGACAACTTTGGCATCATTTAAAATAAAATAATATAAGTGTAATAATCGCTTTTATAAGGCTCAAAATGGTCAAATATTAGACCATTTGATGATTATGGCTTACATTTACATGGCCAATAAGTTTTGGTTAGTGTTTTGTGCATTTTATGGTCACTATATGTTTAATAAAAACTATATTCTTGATTTTTCACTAGATAAACAATTTCTGCATCACTATTGTGTCATAATTAATGATAATTATTTAATCCATAAATATTATAAATAAATTTATTTGATGTAGATAATATCATTATCTTTCTGTAGACTATTCATGTTCGAAGTTTCATGAACTTTATCACTAAATTAAAATTAATATACTTATAAGATTTAAGAGAGTGACATGTTGTCACTTTCTTTGGTTTTAATAATAATTAAGTTATTTTCAAGGGCCAAAGTCCATTAAATGATTCTAATCCAACCCTTAGGTGATATGGGTCGACTTTTAGTCATCCAATAGGATTTTGACATTTGTTAGGGTAATTTTAAAATATTTTATTTACCCTTAATTACCCGATTTACCTTTAACTATGGTAAATAAAATTTACCGTAGTTACTATTCATAATTCCCAAAAATAAAAAGTAGCTTATTAACATAATTTGGACCCACTGATTCCAAATATGGAATCCATTTTTCCAAATTCAATACCCAAAAGATGCAGAAATTAAATTAAAATTAATCCCGTTGTCGAAGGAAAACGGGTTTTTCATTAAAACATTACAAAAGATTGAATTGATTTAACCTACGAATTCAAGGTAAAATCAATGCTAATTACATACATTATATTAAATGGTAAAAATATATTATATTTATACTTTAAAACCATTAAATATTATAATTTAACCACATAAGATATTACGATGAAAAAAGTTGTTTTTAATTAAAATATAGCGTGTTTTTACTATTCATTAAAATATGAAAGTTATCGGAAAAATATCAAAACATTATCTAATGTAAATTTTTATATCCTGATTCAAAAGAAGAATATTATTTTGTCAAATTGAACATATAAACATGTCAAAAACTATATTTAATGTGGGTGCGCCATCAAAAGGCGGTAAAACTGCATTTTTTGAAAAATACTTATTTTACCCGAAAAATTAATTTTGTTCTTATACCATGTTCTAGAAATGTGTAAGATGAATAATAATGTTATAAAATTCAAAATTTAGTTAATACTATTCATAACGGCTAGTTCATGACAATATTATAATAATATAACATTGTTTATTAAAACCCGGTATTGCGTACAACACACGCTATCGAGGAAGGTCGCGATTGCATGTAATGCAAGCCAAGTCAGGGTTGCGTGTTGTGAAAGAATCCTTCGTTTTTTCATATAACAGAATCCAACCATATTCCATTTATACATTTAATATATATATATACTCAATGTTGCGTAGAATAACTATTATCAAAATTGTGTGTAACACGGTCCAAGAATAGTGTTGCGTACACTGCAAGCTAATACGGTGTGGCGTATAGCGCAGGGTAATCTTGGTGTAGAATACAACATAAGACATTAATGAAATTAAAATAATATTTTTCATAAAATCTCGGGGTGTTACATTCTACCCCCCTTAAAATGAATTTCGCCCTCGAAATTCATCGAGGTTATAAATGGTTTACTATTTGAAAGTTTCTTTGATAGAAACCCACATCGTAAAAAGGAATACCAAAACTTATCTTTAAAAACAAAAGTATGAAACGTAACGGTTACCCAAATAAACTAATCATTGGGTTTCCACATAGGTGAAAATTTGGATATGGAAGAAAAATCTAACCATCATGTTCTGATGGAGAGTGGTAGAGAACATGGCTATGGAAAAGCCAGTAATCACAAAGCCATAAATTTGTGACGATCTAAGGTACCATCTGATTCATCATATATAAGAGCACTAGGACAACATTTTTGGTTTTCAAGATCATTTCCCTAAAGTTGATGAAATTGGAATTAGAAGAAATACTTTTGTGATTTTGGTACAGTCTCACCGTTTGTCGTTCTTTGGAAAATTTCCACTTCATCCCTTAAAGAAATGAAGTTGAATTTTTCATTTGTGATGTGTTATCAGATCATGTGATAGAATGACGAGTCATTCCATCTGTCTCAAACAAAAGGTTAGAAATGTTATCAAAAAAATACATAAGTCCATCTATAGTGAGAATAATCATATATGGTTCCTAAAATGAACTTATACTTCACATATCATACTGCTTAATATAATAAAACTAGTTTCTACTAAACAGGGACTTCCTGTAGGCCAGTGTTAGGCGATAAAGGCCATTCACACTTCGGTTGTGGGTTCGATTCCTATAGCCTTGTCCGACGTGATGGGCTGTCGCCCGTCCTGCTGGTTGTCCTTTTTCTAAAACTATGTTACTATAACATCCCATCAATAATATCGAATAAAAAAAACTTCTATCCTTAAACAATACTCACTTATGTCCAACCTAATCCATTTCAATCTTTAGGCTTATCCATAATACTGCAGTCCACTCTCATAACATAGTGAAAACGATTAGTAGAGATTTAATACCATCGTTGATCCCCATATATCATAAGATATGTTTTGTTGGTCACATTCCAAACAATCAAAGTCCTTAATCATGTATTCTCTTGAATACCTTAGTGAAAACATGAATGCAGTTTAATGTTAACACTTTCCACATACCAAAATCCTCAAAATTCTATATACTCAAACCATGATATCACATAGTCCTTATATCAATCATGAGCTCATGAATACTATTAAACATTTCATTTTCTCGCATATCATCTTATTTCCAAAAAAATATCTCAATCACTTTGAATACCACATCAATAAATATTGCAATACTCAATGATACAACATTATTTTGGAATCCCATTACATAAACAATTAATCATTCCACCACATCGATGTCATATTCAACATCGCCAATAGTGATCGCATGTGACTTCCCTTTATCCTTTGCCTTAAGTGGTTGCTCATGTCGATCATCACTAATCCTTGGATTAGGGCATTTATTAGCATAATGCCCCATTTCCTTACACTTGAAGCAATGAAGTGTTGGTGGTGCGTTCTCGGCAGTGTTTGCATTATTCGCTTCATTAGAAACCCTTTTTCCATTACTTCGACACTCAGCTGCTCGATGACCTTATTTTCCACACTTAAAACATTTTCTAGTCAATTTAAGACAATCTCCACCATGTTTCTTTCCACACTTTGTGCATAAGGAAACATTCAACTTCTTTTCACCATTATTCTGAGATTTCTCCTTGAACTCCATCTTTCGTTTCTTGTCAAAACCATGAGATGGATATGTAACACCAACATCCATTTCTACCTTGATAGCACAACGCACAATTTCTTCATAGCTACTGAAGTCTCTTATAGCTAATGCCCTTCAAAGACTTGGTTTTAAGCCACTGAAAAATCGATCAACTTTACATTCAGGTTGGATGATAATTCCAAATGCATACCTTGCAAGTCTTGTAAAATTCTATTCGTATATACCAACAGATTCATCATCCTTTTGCTTTAGTTCATGAAACTCCTTCTCCATCTTTGTTCGAAGAATACGGGGAAAGTACTTACTGAAAAATAAGTTCTTGAACTCGTCCCATTCCATGGACTCAATTTCATCCCTTTGCCTCATATTCTTAATAAGATTCCACCATTGATCAGCATCACCTTCCAAATGATACACTGCTAAGATGACTTTGTCATGTTCAGAAAATTGAAGAACTGAAAATATCTTTTCAGTGGTACTGATCCATTGTTCAGCAACAAGTGGATCATAAGACCCACTGAAAGAAGGTGGACGTTGCCTCATGAAGGACTCAAAAGAATATTGTTCCCTTCTATGCTCATTTGGAAGTCCAGAATGATTCATAGCTTGTGTAAGTATAGCAATAAGATTTTGCACTCCATCTCCCATAACATTTGTTTGTTCAGGAGGACAATCATTGCATTGTCCATTGCATTGATCAACACAGTTATTTCGGGTTCCAGCCATCGTCTAAAACCCAAAAAGAATAGTGTGAGAGGCAAGAATCATGCTAGGGAAAACAACATAATAAAGGGGGAGTACCTTCAATATCTAACATCTTAGGTTTAATTCTATGATCGTTAGCATAATTATAGTACTATAACCTATACGTATACTTAACCTTAGGGACATCCCTAGACATACCTTAGAAATATCACTAGGGATCTCACTAAAGTTCTCGCATCCTAGTTTCCAAAGGTTGACTAATCCTTTCCTCTGATACCAACTATAGAGACCCGAAGCTTGACGTACATGGACTTTAAATTACTTTTGTGGAATACTTAGTACATAACAAAAACACACACACAAGGATCGTAATAGTTTTGTGTCTTTGGAAACTCGGATCGTAATCTTCTAATCGTGGTGAAAGATCTTCAATATCTCCTATAAAGATCTTCCCGTTTTTTTACCTAAAACCTTTCTTTATATCCTGGGGAAAAGAAAATATAAAAGGGTGAGCTCAAATTCTCATTAAGGGTAAACAAAAGAAAAATCAATCACATCATATTCATAAGAACATAACTTTTGGAAATCTTAACCTGCAAAAGAGAGCATAATTTCATAACATGGGATAAATCATAGTAGTGAAATGAAATCCCAATAATCATAACTTAAAACATGAATCTTTGTGGCATACACACATAATCATAGAGAATCATTTCTTGTTAGTCATGACTCATTGCCAAGACTCTCTTTGTGGACAAAGTCCCTTTCTGAATCGAGTCACCCTCGTTTCAGTCCTGTTTCACTGAATCGTTATAACCTACCATTCCAGCCATGTCAATCTCATGAGATATGAAATCTTTACCCAATGCATTGGAGAGAGATATATGTCCCACCCATCTTATAATGAATCCTTTCTTATGTGTTCCACATAATCATAAATCATAAATCATAGCGTAACCCATGTAATAAAAATGGGATTCTTAAACAAAATGATATCATAAAACAATTCATATAAGATATAGGAATTCATAAAAATAATTCCATCTCAACATAATCAAATCAATGTAATAATAGGGATAAAAACAGAACCCTTTATTATCTTAGATGGAAAATAATTTTGATAAAACACTTGAACTTTATTCTTGAGGAAAAAATCCTTTCTACTTCAAAAATACTTTTCCTTTCTAAACATGTCATACCGTTTTAAACTAAAAGAAGTTGATTAAAAATAAACATGAAAACTTGTAAAGGAATATTCTTGGAAATATTTTTTTAAAAATCCATTCATGCCGTATAATTTAAAAAAACATTCTTCGTACTTTTTTCGGAAAAGTCAAAAAGTACCTCGTACGAAAAAAAGACAAAAGATTCCTTTCATATCTTTTACAAAAATCTCATCGAAGGGTAAAATTGGTTATAAACTATTGTAGAAGGATGGCAATAATATTACATATTGAGGGAACATGGATTTGGATGATAAAATACATCCCAGAAAATACCAAAGTATAAATAATCTCGGATAAAAATGAGATTGTGATATTTCCCTTACCTTAGGTCTGACTTGCTTTGTAAGTGTCCCAACCTCATGTATAATGATTTAAATCATGTTATTGACTTATTACAGAATCATACATAATGATATTATATCATATATGGTCATATTCTTAGCTTCTTGTTAGTAATATTTCATTGTTACTTGTTACTTGGGTCTTTATTGCCTTTTGTTCTTATGCGTGTTTTGCCGAATAAATTCTTATTCTTCTTTTAAGGTTATAGATACCTTATATCCATAATGGTATTATTGTAACATATATCATATTTATTCATTCAATTCATTTATATAATTACTATGTAATTATGATCATGTAGAACGAGTCGCATCACATCGTGGAGACGGTATTCCGTACGTACGCACGAGTGATGATATCATTCCTATGATCGTAGAATTGTATTGGAGTAAATATATATTATTTCAGTATCAATATTACTTTATAATAATAATAAATAGTTACTCATCACACCATTATACCCATCCTTGTAAGGTGGTGGTGGAAAATAGATTACACCACGGCGTGGAGACGGTATTCCGTACGTACGTACGCGCGGTGATTTCATTTTTCCGTAGGATGGATAGAAGGTGAATTAGGGTTGTTTCATATTTATAATAACATATCAGTATGTATGTAATACTGATGTTATTACTTTATCATGAAACAACTAAAGAAGAAGAAGTTGAAAAAGAAAGAAATTGAAAAGATCGGTAACAGATATTACCTATTCTTTGGAACGCTTCTTTGAATCCTCTACTTAGGGAACTAATATTGGTCTTTGAAGAAGAACAGGACCTCTAGGATTATTCTAGGGAAGTGGAGAGGAGAAAATGGCAGGGGTTGGTCGAGCTTGAGTGCTCAATTTGGTGTGAGGAGGATGGGGAGGAGGTGCCCTTTTATAAGGGAGGAGAGGGGCACCTTTGGAATTCTTAAAAATATTAATTTATAATAAATCTAACCCCACATAAAAACCTCCAAAAATGACTCATATTCGAATATTAGATAAGATAAGGTTTTAATATCATCAACCAATATAATTTATACATGTTAGGAATTTATTTTAAACATTATCAACATGATTTATCTTTATTTAATCAATTTAATTTTATTTGTGGTAATAACATTCTAATTTTTAAATTATAACAAATAATTACGTATTTGTTGTGAATTGTCCATAATTTGATTCTTAATAACATTTTAGATCATATAAATTTAAATTTATAATTTCTAAATATTTTGGTGATTTTTAAACTATTTTATAATATGTTATTTTTATAAAATAAGAATAGTGTCAATTTGGACACTATTCATTTATTTGAATTTAAATAAAATAAATACAGAAGATATGTTCGAACTAAAAGCTTTAATAGATTTATAAAATGTCATATGTATCTAGAAAGTTAGTGGAGCACATTAAATAGTTCATATAATATTTATTTTATTATTTTTAAAACCATTTATTTGGTTTATCTCTTAATAAAATAAATACTACAACATTTTTGTATAATTATTTCATATACTTATTTGTTGCCTAAAAATTAAAAATAAATTCCTATGATGAAACTAAATCTATTAACTTTAACAATAACACTTTTACTCGAATTTATAATCTTTAAATCACAATATTTAAATTGTTATATTTATTAAATTATGAAGGTGACAACTTTGGCATCATTTAAAATAAAATAATATAAGTGTCATAATCGATTTTATAAGGCTCAAAATGGTCAAATATTCGACCATTTGATGCTTATGGTTTACATTTACATGGCCAATAAGTTTTGGTTAGGGTTTTGTGAATTTTATGGTCACTATATGTTTAATAAAAACTATATTCTTGATTTTTCACTAGATAAACAATTTCTGCATCACTATTGTGTCATAATTAATGATAATTATTTAATCCATAAAAATTATAAATAAATTTATTTGATGTAGATAATTTCATTATCTTTCTGTAGACTATTCATGTTAGAAGTTTCATGAAGTTTATCACTAAATTAAAATTAATATACTTATAAGATTTAAGAGAGTGACATGTTGTCACTTTCTTTGGTTTTAATAATAATTAAGTTATTTTCAAGGGCCAAAGTCCATTAAATGATTCTAATCTGACCCTTAGGAGATATTGGTCGACTTTTAGTCATCCAATAGGATTTTTACATTTGTTAGGGTAATTTTAAAATATTATATTTACCCTTAATTACCCGATTTACCTTTAACTATGGTAAATAAAATTTACCGTAGTTACTATTCATAATTTCCAAAAATAAAAAGTATCTTATTAACATAATTTGGAACCACTTATTCCAAATATGGAATCCATTTTTTCAAATTCAATACACAAAAGATGCAGAAATTAAATTAAAATTAATCCCGTTGTCGAAAGAAAACGGGTTTTTCTTTAAAACATTGCAAAAGATTGAATTGATTTAACCTATGAATTCAAGGTAAAATCAATGCTAATTACATAAATTATATTAAATGGTAAAAATATATTCTATTTATACTTTAAAACCATTCAATATTATAATTTAACCACTTAAGATATTACGATGAAAAAAGTTGTTTTGAATTAAAATATAGCGTGTTTTTACTATTCATTAAAATATGAAAGTTATCGGAAAAATATCAAAACTTTATCTAATGTAAATTTTTATATCCTGATTCAAAAGAAGAATATTATTTTTTCAAATTGAACATATAAAAATTTTAAAAACTATATTTAAAGTGGGTGCGCCATCAAAAGGCGGTAAAACTGCATTTTTTGAAAAATACTTATTTTACCCGAAAAAATAATTTTGTTCTTATACCATGTTCTAGAAATGTGTAAGATGAATAATAATGTTATAAAATTCAAAATTTAGTTAATACTATTCATAACGGCAAGTTCATGACAATATTATAATAATATAACATTGTTTATTAAAACCCGGTATTGCGTACAACACACGCTATCGAGGAAGGTCGCGATTGCGTGTAATGCAAGCCAAGTCAGGGTTGCGTGTTGTGAAATAATCCTTCGTTGTTTCATATAATAGAATCCAACCATATTTCATTTATACATTTAATATATATATATACTCAATGTTGCGTAGAATAACTATTACCAAAATTGTGTGTAACACGGTCCAAGAATAGTGTTGCGTACACTGCAAGCTAATACGGTGTTGCGTATAGCGCAGGGTAATCTTGGTGTAGAATACAACATAAGACATTAATGAAATTAAAATAATATTTTTCATAAAATCTCGGGGTGTTACAGTTTGGATATGAGTGTTTGGGGTTAGGGTTAGGGTTAGGGATCTGGGGGATAGGAATAGATGGTTGTTAGTGGTTAGGGTTAGAGATTGGGGGTAAGGGAGTTGGTTTAGTACAACATGGGGTGGTTTAGGGTTACGTATCCAGTGGCTAGGGATGAGTTTAAATTTGGCATGGGGTTAATGGAAAAGATTTAATGTTAGGGTAGTATGTGATATAATTATATATGGGTTGGAGTTTGGTATATGGAAGTTAGGATTTATGGTTAGTTATTTTATCAGTAGATGATTGAGTTAGGGTTAGGGTTTAGGGTTACCAAGGGTGTGGGATGAGGGATGGTGTGGGTGAAGGAGTGCTTGGTAGGGGTAAGGATTATGGAAGGGTATTGGGGTGGGGGTGGTTATTGGATTATGTTATGGTTTTGGGGGATATGGGTCATGGTTATATATGATCTGAGGTTTAGGGATTATGGGTTATGGTTTGGGTTAGTGTTAGTATTATCCTAGTGTTATTTGGGGTTAGAGTTAGTTAGGATAGGTAGTTTAGGGGTTATGCAGGGTTTCGTTTTAGGTTTAGTTAGTCTTGTGGGTTAAGCATTCGGTATTGGAGGTTAAAGTTGAGGTTAAATATGATTGAGGTATAATGATTGGGGTGAGGGTTAATTTTTTAGGGTTATTGTTGGTTATGTTATTGAGGGATAGGGTTATGGATCATTGGGTTAGTAAATAGGTTTTGTAAATATAGGGGCTAGTATTGGGTTTTTGATATGGAGTTATGTCATAGGGATATTTTGGATACGGGAGATAATAGTTATAATTAGGATTATTTAGTTATTATTGTTGGTGATCAGGGTGTACTATATTTGAGTTAGTTATGAAATGGTTGTTATTGGTTATGGTTAGGGGTTATGGTTACTATTAGTGGGAGAGGATTTATGGGGGGTATATTATCGAGATAGGGGTGTGGGTGTTTAGGAATAGCATAGATATATTATGGGTTACGGGTTAATGTTATTTAGGTTATGGGAGGATGAGGATTAGGGAATAGATTTAGTTATTATAGGAGTTTTCAAGGTAGGGTTTTTATGGTTAGATTAATTTTGGATATGGTTGTTGGGTGTTTTGGTTAGGGGGTTTAGGGTCAGGTCTAGTTAGTATAGATGGGTTAGGGTATTAGGATAGTTTTCTGTTAGGGTTAGTGGATAAGTGGTTTAGGATTTGGGACTAGGGGTTTAGGGATTAGATTATATTCGGTATGTGGATATTAATGGGTTACAGTATAGTGGTTATGGTAAAAAATCAAGGGGGGTAATGAATCGTGTTATTTAGTGTAGGGGGTTAGGGGGTAGTGTTAAGGATTATTTATTTGGGTTAGAGGGGTTAGGGGTTTTGATTAGTTAGGTATTAATGATAAGTTGTCGTGGTGGTTAGTGGTTAGGGTAATTTTTGAGGATTATGGGGTTAAGGATTAGAGTTAGTTTTGATTGGGTTTTAGGTTCACCTATTAGCGTTAGTTATGTTTAGGGTAAGTTAGTATTACTTTTTTTTGGAGTGGAGTTAGGACTTAGCTAGGGGTGTTGGGGGAGTATTATTAAGTTCAGCGATTAGGTTCATTGGATGTGGAGGTGTTATGATTAGGATTTGGGTATCCATGTTTAGGGTTAGTTAGGGTATGGAATTTAGGGTTTAAGAGTGTTAGGTTCAGGGTTATTTAGGCAAGGGGTTAGGGGTTTAATTTAGGGCTTAGGGATATGGTTAGTTAGGATAGGGGTTATAGTTAGTGTTCTTTAAGTATTACTATTTATGGTATGATTCTTTAAAGAGGATAGGGGTTGGGGTTAGGGTTACAAATATGGTGAAAGGGATCTATTATAAGGTAATGTTTTGTTAGTAAATGGTGGATATAGATTAATGTTATTTACATATTAATGATTTGTGTCGGTGGGTAGGGTTATGGGTTTGTATTTGTGTGGGATAATTATTAAGAAGTCATGGTGGTTATAGGGTAATGTTTATGTATAGGGATTATGGGGTTTCGTTATAGGATTGGATATGATAGGTATTAGGGTATGGGTAACAGATTATTGGGTCAGGGTTTTTGGGAAGTTATTGTTTTGTGTAGTTATGATAGGGGTTACTGTTAGTTTAGGTAAGGGTTTGGATTATGATATTGGTATTGGGGGTAAGGATTAATCTAGGGGGAAGGTTCATGTAGAGTGAGGGGGATTGGTTAGTGATATGTAGGGGATATAAGTTAGGGATAGTTTTTCTAGGGGTTTATGGTTGAGGGGGGTTTGGGTAACTATTACGCCATAGGTTGTAATGTTTTATTGTTTAGTTTTGTTAGGCTAGCATTTTTTGTGTTACTGTTTCTTCATGATTAGGGGTTAGGCATAGTTAGGTGTTAGAGTTTGTGGGTATGGGGTTAGAGGTTCGTATTGGCATTAAAATTAGGTGTTAATGAGTAGTGTTATGGTTATTATGAGGTTAATTTAGGGGGGGGGGGTTTGAGATAAGAGATAGTTATGGTAAGTGTTAGTCATACTATGTGGTTTAGTTTTAGGGGGATGGGTTAGTATTTCATGAAGGATTGAGGGGGGGGGGGGGGGGTTAGGATTAAACTAGGAGGTAGGATCAAGGGATTTTTTGGGTTATGGGGATGGGTTAGTTCTTTATTTGGTGATGAGTCAATTAGGCTATGGGTTTTGGAGTTATGGGGGTCAGGGAAAGGATTAGGAAAGGGGTTTTGTGTCATCATGCCTCTCACCAAAGATACTGTAATGATGGTTGAATGATAATGACCCATGTTTCCCATGTCTAGTAGATATTAGGTCACCGACTAGGACATCAGTCATAAATGAAAGACATTTCCAACTATAATATAATAAATTTCCGGAGAAATTATTAATCAATTAAAATATACCCCAATAAATAATGTTTATGGAATCCAAAAAACATCCCATGATGAATTTATAATGAAAATATATACCCATAAAAATATCCAAATTAATACCCAAAATAAAGCTAACATAAGGAAACAATAACTACCTAATGGTTCTAACAGGTAATGTAAAACATGGCCATGCAAACCATTTGAAAACCTGGACAAAATTTTTACACAAATAATGTGAGCATACAAGTATTCTTATTTAGAAAACCAATGCCTCCTGTATTGATGTGAAAAAAGTATATAAATAAAAACATGATTAAATATAAGAACAAGAAACAACTAAAAAAATTCAACAATACATCCCAAACTCACCATGGAACACTCACCAAGTAAAAAAACAATGTGTAGTTACACAATATGAAGAATATTTATGAAGGGTAACACACACCTCATTCCAACTGATTTTCTTATCTCAGACCCCAACATTGTACATCTTGGAGCTCCCAGATTTTTTATATAACATCTTATCAAATCATATCATATCACATCACAATATATAACATCCCTCCTGAAAAAACCTAGGTTATCACGTAACATCAAATCCATAACAACAATCATATGTTTTTTTTGAACATGTAGGATAGCATACTTGTGTATTCCTAAAAAGAAGGACCCCCACCATAAACCTCTTCATCATCTCACACAAAAAAACATGTGTCATCACATCTCAACTCGCTTAAATATTCATGGGCCATATCAATACATCACAGCACATATCAATAGTGGAATTTTTTAGTACTATACATCCAAACCCATGAATGTTATCATCATCTAAAAGAAGGAGAAATGAGGAGATGGTATCCATCCGTCTATCATCGTCATCGATTTGTTGGAAAAGACACCCAAAAAATTTCATTTATTTATTAGGTAATATATATGGGAATGGTGTGTATAGTAAATAAAAAACATACCTTCAATGTCTATAATATCCTTACACACATGTGAAACATATGAGATTTCAAAAACATTTCTGTCTAACTTACAATAAATCTCTTATTCTCTACCACCTTCAAATTCATAAGGCCAAAAAACATGACAAAACCAAAACTTCACAATCCATTCCCATTTCTAATTAATACAAAATCTTGATTTCACTATATCATCAAATTTTATTTAAATATTAAATTTAATATTTTTTTCTGATGCCATTTTCTTTATTCATAAACAATTATCACATTTCTCCCACTTCAACATTTATTTTAACATTATTTAAGAATATCATTTATATTCCAACTTGAACAATATCATTTAATTACAATACTTCTTTATAAACAATCACAATACTATAGTCCATATGAAGCACAACCTAAATACCCCTTTTTTATTTCCAAAAAAACCATGAAACATTACCAAATTCCTAGCCACATAAAACTATATTGACCACAAAACCACGATATTCTTACACAAATACACCCCAACACAACCTCCCAACCAATCAAAAATCTCCCCAAACACATTGCAACCACACATAACAACATCAACTCAAATAAAAACACTACATATCATCTCCCCAAATAAAAATACTTCCCACAAACCACATTGACATGACATACCATACCATACAACCAATTCCACAAGCACAATACAAATTTAATATAGAATTTTCTATTTCATATTTCCTATATGATTTCCATACTACTCTCACATCCTTATTTTGAGGTGTTCTCACAAAATCCATATATTTAGGGGAAACCATTTCATTATTCAAATATAATTTATTTTAAAATTCCATTTAGGTTGATATCAATAAACTAAAAAAACATGTTTTCCATAACATCACAAATACTATACCAAAGCCAAATAACATCCATGATCTTATCATCACTTCAATACAACTATAATAACACTATATAAATAATAATAAATCTTTGGAAAAAAATATACACATTAGCTTACCACTTATAAAATTCATTCAACAAATTAATTTCGATGAAGAGTCATCTACAATTATAAACACATATAAAAATACCCTTATGATGGACAAAATGACTAATGAAGGAAAATTCCATACCTTGAAGTATGAAACATCAATTTAGTCATTAGACCAGAAAATGGGACATGTCAATGAAGAAATTTTCCTATAGAAAACATGATCCATTGAAAGAAGTGTTCCATGAATCTAAGTGTATGATTATTGAATGTATGAAGTGAATAGAAAGAAAAAAATAATTAAACAAAGAAAAATCATCATTTTATATTCAAAAGATATGGAATGAAATGGATTTCTGGTCACAAAAGTTTTGATTTACAATTTATTGTCGATATCATTAAAATGCATGCCCATGGAACCATTTACATCCTCATTAATCAAATAAAATTATTGATATAACAATATTTGTAAAATGAACTTTTGAGGACCTTAAATAATGCCAAAGATATACCTATATGCACATTTTGATGAAAGAAACAGAAATATCTTGGTGGACAATTTCACAAAATTGAATGTCCCATGTTGTGATTTTCATATAGTTGATAGACATAGCCAATCCAGCCATGTATCTAATTACTCAAATATATTATTCTCATTTAATACATTTCATATTTCCATTTCACATAGCCTATCCACATATCTGAACCTCATATCTTATCCCTCATATATCCAATCCACATATATAATCTACAATAAACATGGATCCATATAGCTAGTTCATGTAGTCGATCCATGTAGTCGATCACTAATGTAATTGATCCCCACAGCCGATTAATCCATGTAAATACTTTGTCAATTTCACCAATTTTCATAGCCTATACATGTACATGATCCCCCAATTTATCCAACTAATCATGTATGTGTGGGTTCCATGTACCCGATTCACCTTTTCAGGAGGACAATCCTTAGAAAAAAAGGGGAATAGTATCCAGATTAACTATAATTAGCAAAAATACTAAAATAACAGGCCTTGATGAAAAAATCAAACACATTATATAATTCTAAAATGATTCCCTTCATCATGAATTTAAGTCAACACCAATGAAAAAAGGTTTCTGAACAACCTCTCACTAGCTACCAATCAATGATCTTGTCATACTACTAATACTACAACTGGTTGAACTCTCCAACCAAGAACCCCAACCCTAAAAATTATAAACAACATCACCACACAACATCATAACACAATCCAAAACCACATTAACCAATAGACTAAACTATCACACAACATTATAAACAAATAAATTCATCCTCTATGTCGGGATATTATCCACTTTTGGTGGAACTAAGTCACCTAAATGGGTATAACCACATTATAGTCTAATGCATCCTGATTAAGAATCAGATCATCCCATTTTCATTTGTTAGATCACTTCACACATCACACACCCAAAAACTATATCTTCTATGGAATAAATACTCTTATAATACAAAAATATACAAACATCACATCATCTACGGAAAACCAAACAAAATAATGAAAATAAAAACTACAATGGGTTTGGGGAATTCATTTTAATCTTTCACACCCTAGTACACTCCTCTAGGACACCATTCATCCAATATAAATGAAACATGGTAATATTACAATCATAAAACATATTCTATCAATGATCCTATAACTCAAATATCTACTCCATAAACATGGTGTCATCCTCAATATCAAACTCCCCATTCAATGAAATGAGAGTCATCAGGAAGATATTGTTGAATCTAATAAACATAGATGTAATCATTGATCATATATATACATGGTGGTAACATCAATAGATATTACACCACACTGTATATCACCAACCCCTCAAACATTTAATTTAACCTGGGAGAAATCATACTCCCCGGCCAATCCTCCACCGCCCACATAGAGTAAAACCATCAAGAACACATAGTCTTCATCCTTTATTTCCAAGGGGCTCCTCCTGTAGTCATCATAATAATTTTTCCTATCCTGTAATGAATTTTTACTCTCATGAAAATTTTGAACCTTTTATATCATGTTGTTCCCAACATTAGGTCACAAAACAACACCCTCTGTAATGAGTTAATGTTTACAAAGCTTCAGCGTAAGAAATAATAATACTGGATATATATCATGAGTTGAATATTAAGTCTCATGGGTACATAAAAACCCAAATACATTATACTTCACTTCATTATACTATATTAAACGACACCCTATTCCTCTACATGAAGCATCATAGAACACCTCAAAGATCACCCATTCCATAAGAAGCTAGAGGACTAGGGTATTAACCAACATCTACATATAAAAAAATTAAATATATCTCTAATTAATCTACATAATATATTATTCCATCCTAGTGAATTATATTATAAATGAAACAACATGAGGTAAATCATAAAAAAATCTCTAATAATAACCTATAAGACCAAGAAAACTATCATCTAATGTAACATTTTAGGATTTTAATAAGGGAAAACATCTGAGATCACATATATGTGTAATGAAACACCCTACAGATAAATGAAATTTCTATGGAAATGAATCTAACATTTCTAAATCATACACAATGACAACAACCCATATGTCTAGTGGAAATGAAGAACCTATAAGACTGCTCTATGATGATGGATATGCGCCTCTATTGACTACCTATAGATCAATATTTCATCAATTAACATATTTATGAACTAGTCCATGAATTTACATAACATAGATTACATGATCCCAATGAAAAAATATCATTCATTCATGAAACTAAATTACATGAATAAAAATTCATTATTCCCATACTATCACTTGAAGGGAGTCATCAAAACATCACCTGCTTTCACCATCAATTGGATGTAAAACTCTGAGATAAATATTTTTTACATATAATAAGATAAATTCAATACAAATCATAAACAAACAGTGAAATATATTTCCTTAAATTCAATATCATTGATAACTTGTGTAATTTACTACCCCGTTTCTAAATTAAGTGTAAAACAATATAACATTATCACATAGATGATAAATTTGATGGTATGGATAGAACTAACCAAATAATGAAAATTAAAATGATTAAATGTTTTAAAAAAATTATTAGTTTTATCATAATTGGAAATAAAATAGTGATTATATAAAAAATAATTATTTTCTAAAATATTAATTATTTTTTATAAAATATGGTTTAGTCACACCATTTTGACACATAATTAAAAAATAACTGTAACCAAATTTATAAAATTTATTTCATAAATTGATTTCTATTTATGAAATAATCATTTCAATATAATCTTAGGGTGATTTATTTTAATTTCCCTAAAAACTTTTATTTTTTAATGAATAGTGCAAATATAGATTAAAAAACTACCATTTCATTTAAATAATTGCGAAGGATAAATTATATTTTCAATTGGTTTTAAATTAAAATTAGTTAAATTTTATTAAATTTTAGCTATTTATATAATTTTAATCAATTTAATTCCAAATTTAGATATTAAAACATTCCTTACTTATGAAAATATTTTATTTGTAAATTTGCTTTATCTTCAGATCTGTTGGTATAATTTTTAGTTGGATTATGAAAATTTTATGAATTGAATATGGAAATATTTATTAATATATAATATATATAATATTCAATGATTTTTTTACCATTATTAATAGTAAATAAGTAAAAAATGAATTACCACATTTAAGGTTACTTCTAATTTTATGATGGTTAAAAAAAGAAAACAAGGTTAAAAATGGCCTACTTGATTTTACAAAAACCATTTTATAGACGTATTTAAACCACATAGTTTTTATGTCTCGAAAGCAATTCAATTTGTTACATTTTTTCATGTTGATAATAGGGAAAAACTTTATGTTTTTGACAAATTTATGTGTTCCAGTCACCTCACCTATAAAAGGAATCCCAAAATCATATATTCATTACACCATTAATAATTTTTGGATCCTAAAATTATAACTAAATTCACCTCAAAATTACAACCACTAATCCTATAATCTTTTTTTTTAAATTTAGTTATATCAATACTTATGGTATGATTCTAAAGAGGATTTCTTAGAGGATGTAATATTCCTAACAATGTTTTCTTCCTTAATTACATCATCCACATTAAAATAATCATAATTTTTTATTATATAATAACAAAACTATCTAACACATACTTTGATGTTATTATGTTATAATAATGACATGTATCCATTTCCAATTACCTCAAATGGGAAAGGATACGATCGCTGATTTGTATAGTAGACTACTTCCTCGAAAACGGTTGTGACACATTTTCCATCAATATACGTAATGGTTGGGTATGGTAATAAATATAATATATATATGTGTGTTATTTATAAAATTTTTATAAATATGTTTATTATCTAATATATACCATTTTTTATTTTTTATTCTATAGGGGATACAATAATGTCACCAATGTGTACAGATATCTAATTCCTAGCAAAGCCATGTGATTCAATTTTCATTAACAACTGACAAGAATGGTGAAAAAGTCAAATATAATCAATATATTTGATATTATAATTATAATTATTATAGTAATGAAATATTTACTTATAATATATTATAATAAATAATTTCCATACTTACACTAAAATGTTATAACATCGTTCATGTTTTTATGGACTGCCACCTTCATGAAGTGACATGACAGTCACTTAATCAATACACAAAATGAATGAAATAAATAAGTATATCTAGACAAATAAAATTTTATTTATGATATTATGATCATAATGGGTACATAAAATATCAATTAACTCCATTCCATGATGATTTTTAAAAATGGAAATGTTACTCATGCATATAAAAGGCTTACCATCATCATGATGTTGACATAGTTCATTTTTGTAACCAGATTTCATGATTTGTATTAGAAATATATTTTATATATAAATATGGTTTTTATATTATCATTATTATTGTGTATATTTATATATAGCATCTCCTATATCAATATTCAATCTACCAAAGTCATTTAGGACACATAATCCAAATATCATCAAAACATTCACCCAAAAATTAATTGATTATGTATTTATATATTCCATAAATTTAATTATATAAAAGGAATAATATATTTTAAATTGATTCCTAATTATTTTAATAATTACATATCCTTATTATTAAAAATGAGAATGAACATATGTGATGAGTCAGACTCAATATAAGGGGCTTTGTAACAATTATTCTACATTAATCCATATAGTAAGGGTATATAAAAACATTAGATTATATGGTGTATGTACTTCCTCATATACATATAATATCATGATTACATAATAATTAATTGTATCTAATATGATATTTGAATTATTTCATCCATGAGGATTTGAAATAATAATTATCATGTGGTAAATAATTTCATAATTCAGTTTCTTTTCATGGGATTATACAACACATTCATTATATTTTGATATTATGTGATTACATTTGTAATTAAAATATATTATCTGATGTTGTATTTACAATTTATTTATGTGTATTTAAATTTGATATATAAAATCCATTCATTTTTTAATTCTCACATAAACATTATGATCATTGTAAGGGATTATTCCACAATCTCATTTTAATTGAGATTACTCATTCTTGTATTTTCAATAATGGAATGTATGTAATAATTTCGTATTAAAACCATTTTATTTTATTATTATTTTGTTTTTAATGATATTTTTAATTAATTGTTGAATTTTACCACTATTTTGTACTTAAATAATTGGAAAAATGATTTCAATAAAATATAATATCAATTTTCACTTCTATCAAAAATTAATTTTCTTATAAAACAATGCATTGTAATAATGTATTTTAATATATATATATATGTTAAGAAAAGATTTTTTGAATCCTTTTATATCAATTTTGACATTAAAAAAATTTGAGATGAATCATTATGTTATTTTCAAAAGAATACTTTCCTAACTTTCACAAAAAATGTTAATGGAAAACTGGTTTTAACATTATCGACATGTTTGAAATTTCATTCCACCATGACACATCTATATTTTATATATTATTTTCTATTTCAAAAATGTAATATTAAAAATAGTAATAGTAATTTTTTGTTTTTAATTTTTAGTTTAAATATTATTATCAACGATAAAGTGAAATATTTTTTAGTAATGTTGTAAAAGATATTATTATGGTATTTATATTAATCCATGAAAACAACCCATCACTTAACTTATACTACACTACAAATATGTAATATTTATTCCATCCGTACTCATTCAATGAGTTTTTATGATTGTTTTAGTCATGGTTGGTATTGAAATTAACATTAATTATATATTTTATAGTTATTAATGATCCCTTGAATTATCCACATTATTGTGATCATTGGAAATTAAATTTACACTAAATGCCTCTATTATTTAATATAGATATTATTAATTTTAAAACAATATAACATTTATACATATGGTGATTTACATTAAATTTTATTTTATTCGCGAAGGAAATATTGATAAATCAATATTCATTACTCAAAGAAAGATATTTTTTGATTGGGAATATTGTTTATTAATTAAATAATTTATTTTATTTTTGTTGAAAGATTTATACATGTAGCTATGGGTTGACCAAAAATTATATATCCACTTGATGAATAGGACGTCTCATGATTCTAAATATTAATATACAATTAAATAAAATTCTATCAATATTTTTAACCTATATTTGAATGTTCTTGATAGTAGATGTATGATGTTTCTAGAAACATTATTTATAATGATTAATTATTTAGCTAATTATTAATTTAGTTACTAGAATATGTGTGATAACGGTGTGTAAGGCTCCTAAATCAAACAATGGAAAAAAAATTAACTAAACAAACTGATCATGCCTATAGTGATTTCTATGGTGTTGCTAAACCCATTGCGTACAACTAGCCATGTCGAGCACCCCTACCCATCTGATTGTGACCACCTCCATGACCATACAATATTCTAGGTCCCTGATCATGAGTATTATTATGGGGTCATCTCCTAATTTCTCCATCTCTTATTAGAGGAGAATAACCCTACTACTCCTTTGAATTAATATTACTCCAAATCTGACCACTTCGAACTAGATATGTCCCATGAACCATTATTATTTGGTATTGAACATGAAACATCCTCCACTAGAAAAAAGATCGCTGAAATCTCCGTTAATACTATAAACGAAACTACTAAGGATGACTCGCTATAGGATTCATCCTTGATGTCCTTGGCTACTGAAACATGATTCCAAAAACTATACTCCTTGATGAAAGATACTGGATACTATATTTTTGAAGACCACGTAATGGGATCATTTATTCAATCACCCCATCATTCTTCTGAACATCAAATTGTTTAGGAAATTGAAAATAGTAAATTTTATAGTTTTCTATAGGATGGAATCTATCCTCAAGATTTTGATTATGAGACCCCACATAGAAAAATTCTCTAGCAAAAAATTATGATGGTCCTTGAACATGATTCCATTATATCATAATAACACGGTGAACTAAAAAATATAGGGAAACTATAGAACATTCCTTACCTAAATTGTTGATGACAGAAACTATTAATGAATCTCAACATGGACGTCTAACTAAAACACATATTCCTCCTGCCTCTTAACAAAATAAATGTCCACCACTGATTTGAAACTCCCCATATCTCACCAACTTTCAATTGGACACAATACACCTCCCTAGATCATTTCAAACTAAACATGATCCCATGATCCTCCAAATAGTGATATATCTAGGTATCATATATTCTACAACTTTACATCCAAACACCATTTTCTGAAAATCATTCAAAATCTTCTTCCACTAATCATCCTTCCTAACTAGATCAACCCTCATTTGATAAAATATGTTACCCTACGAAACCTCTCTTACCTGATCAATGGTTGGACGATGACTGGGATCCATAAATGGAATGGTAATATTGATTTTCTAAATGCATTAGTATTTATTGTTTATTATGTAATATATAATATTATCATTTAATGTTATTTAAACTATTTTAGAATAAAATCCACACTGTTTGTAGCAAAACAAATACCATCATGGTCCATGTACCTCTCTTTTGTATCTGTAATAAAAAAGGTCCTCCTCCGAAGAATTCTTAGTAAGATCATAGTTTTTGAATTGGATCTTATGGCCCCCTAATGTATTGTTTCTTAGAATTTTTACATGACCAATATTAGGATCCAAGAGTAACTATCATTTTTTCAATATTTACATGTCAACTACTCGTACTGCTTAACTACAAACTACATTGATCCATAAACCATCCCCTCTTATACCACTTGTTCATTGTCCAATCAAATGAAAGATACCTCAATTAGGGGAGACACATAATAACCCCATGTGTCGCACCTTCAGTTAGCCCTTGGTTGGAGACCAATACCATGTGTATAAAATTGTCACAAGTGGGAGTAATTAACCTCTATAATGGAAATAAATCTTGGATATAAGATGAAGAATAAACATGAAACCCCATGAAATATTTGAAATGACAACAAAAAACTATCCCCCAATTCATCTATGAGGAAAACAAATAGATATAAAAGTAACACATATAATTCAAAAAATAAAGGTAATGTAGTGACACATAAACTTTTGAATGACCCAAAATAGAAATGTATATCATTGTCATGAAATCCTCATTTATGCCTATAAATTAGTTTTGTGAATGTATGATGAGAACACAAGTACACTCACTATGAACTCTAATGTTTATCATGCATATGTGTAAAGAGAATACTAATGCACTTGCGTGAAAACAATTGAACCAACATCACCTAAACATGAAAACTATCTGTCAAAACCTCACTAGGGAATTCTAAAAAAATAATGCATTCCACATTTTGTTGAATAATATAAATGATATCTATATAGGGTACCCCACACCACTTTACCACGGATTTTACATTCTCAGACCCTAATTTCATGTGTCCTGGAACTCCCACCTCTTCTGTATAACATCACATCGCGTCATATCTACTCACATCACATCTCATAATATCACAACAAATGACTCCAAATCCATCCATTAATATCATAGGGAACCACATAACATCAATTCCATAACCATATGCATAAGATAACATGAACATGTAGGAGATAAACGTCATATAATCCTCCTATCATGCTCAAACCCCACCATACACTACCTTATTATCTCTCCCAACAACACCTAGTACATCACTTCAGACATCTCTCAATGAATTCTATTCCATATAAACACCTAAAAACACATCTCAAAAGTGGAACTATTTTCTTACTCCCAAAATATCACATGCATGTCATCATCACCTAGAAGAGGGAGTTGGGAGGAGTAGGTAACCATCCATCCACCCCACCACTAGAGTGTTAGAAAAATATTACCAAAATTATGGTTGATAACATTTAGTGACTGACATGGGTGGTTTGTGTAAAGTAAATCACACATAATATACATGGGATATATATAATGTCATAACACACAATACCAATGTATGGTTTTACAACCGAATCACAATCCAAATCAAAAAATTCCATGCATTTTTTACGACCTATAAATTTACTACACAACCCAACTAGCCTCAATCCTCATTTCACATTCCCAACATCCTTTAAAATTATGATATTGAATAGATTTTATTTTTTCATCCAATTTCATTAATATAGAAAACACATTAAATTATTTATGGCCCATTTAAATTATTCATAAATAATTTTCACATTTATCCCAATCCCCCTTTTAGTTCAATATTATTTTAAATATTTCCATCATATTTCAAATTCAATATTATAATTTAATTACATTACTACACATCAATCTAGAATACCACAACACAACAATGTCAGCTAAAACCTAATTCCCCATATCCATTTCTAACAAAATGTCACACCATTACAAAATTCCCATCCATATAGCCCAACTACCACCACCTTCTAGCACAACTGCCCCACAACACTACCTCACAATCCTTCACACATCACCACATAACACACCAAAACCATAAATCATTGCCACAAATCCTATAAAAAATACCCATTACATCATCCATAATAAGTACCGACCAAACACCACATTAAGACAATATTCCATACCAAACATCTACATTAACAAACACATTCCAAATTACTCAAAACAATGTACTTTTAGATTTGGAATTGGGGACCTCAACCACATTCACTGCATTATTTAGGCACGTTATCAAACAATTCGTATATACATGGTTTAATTATCATTAACTGACTATTTTTTATTATCAATTATATTTAGGGTGTTATAAAAAAATAAAAATTCTAGGGTTCCATAACATCTCAGATATTGCGTAACAAATATATTAATTACCATGTTTTTATTCTACAAGGTATTAAGAATGTAAAAATAGAATATCAAAAATAAAATTGAATATATAAAGATACTATTCAAAATTACCTTACACTATTAATAAATTTAACCAAATAATTTATCATAATTAATTTCATTCCAAACCATCTCCACAAATATAAATTCAATAAATCCTCCAAGGATGATATAAATTAACATAAATGAAGGACCAATCACTAATAGGAAGAATGGATCCTCATTAAACTTACTACACTAAAATATGGGGACATACAAGATTGATATCATTAATAGAGAACTCTATACACTATTAATTGGGTTCCACGAATCCAATGGTGGGGTTATAGAATGTTTGGCCCTGAGAGAAATCTAGTAGGGATGACTAAAGGAAGGATATTCATTACTAATTCAATAAATTCCGAATTATAAGGATTCCATGTCACAATATATTTCATTTATTAGTTATTAATGATCATGTTAAAATCTATGATTAAATATTTTTTACAGCCTTAGTAATCATTGGATATAACGATAATAGATATACTTGGTGTATCGGACTTTGAAAGAACATAATTATCTTAACTAAAATACCCACATTCCCACATTCATGAAACTGTTGATGATTTTTAGGTGGATGATTTCTTATTGAAGAAATCCCAATGTATCTCTTTTTCTCTAGCTTATTCACATAGTTGATCCATGTCTCCAATCACTCACATAGTTGATCCATATAATTGATAATTCTACATTACTTATTTCTCACATAGTTGATCTCTCACATTGCCAATCCATGTAGCCTATAGCTTTCATAGATGATCATTATTGTCGATCCAAAAATTTGACAAAATATCCAATCTATCCATTAAAAAGATTCATATACATTTTCCATCAATGTATTCGATTCACGTAGTTGAGTTATCCACATAGAAATTTCACATAGATGTCCAATATATGGTGTAACCTAACCCCATATTTGATCTATCCATGTTATAGATTCAACCATGTAACTAATTCAAATAGTCATTCCTCATAGATGATCTTTCCTCACAGCTGATTTCTCAAGTTGGAGATGGCTACACATAGCTATTTAGATTTGGATGTGTTGATAATCCTTATAAAAACATTGGTAAATGACTCCAAACCATTTATAACGTCCAAAACTAGAAATGTAATGGACCTGAAATCCATGGTCCTATACCTTACATTTAGATTAGATAAGATTGTGGGGATAGGGTTAATGGTTAGTTATGTATTATAGTTTAGGATTATTTAGGGCTAAGGTTATTGTCTATAGTGGTTAGGGGTTAGGGTTAGAGTTACTGATCTAGGGGTTTTGGTTAAGAGATAGGGTTATGTTTAGAGAGAGGGATAAGGATTGGTGGGATATAGATTATGGTTAGTTAGACAAGAGGTTTTTTTGTCTATGGATTATTTGGGTTTGGGGTTTGGGGTTAGGTTTTGTCAAGGGTTAGGGGCTTGGTTTTGTTAGTGGTTAGGTATAGTGAAATGGGGTTAGTAGTTGGGTGTTCGAAATATAGAACATGGGGTTAAGGATTTGGGATCGGGTTTGGCTGGTTATGGATTGAGGGAATGGAGGAGGAAATGATTAAGATATAGGTCATGTGGGAGGGGGTGTAACATAAGGCTTGCGGGATTTGTTCTAGGATAGAGGACGGGTGTAGTGGTTATGGTTAATTAGGGATTAAAGATTGTGTTAATTTAATATAGGTGGATTAGGGATTACACTTTTGGAGATATAGATAGGTTTGGTGTAAGGGGTTAGAAGGGTTAGGTTTAGGGTCAGTTTCAGGGTTAGATTTAGGATTAATTATTTGGGGTAACTGATTTTCGTGACTTGGGCATGGGGTTAGAGGTTATGGATGGGGGTTAAGGTTTAGGGTTTCAGAATATGGGTTAGAGTTAGGGCAGTTAGGGGTTATGAATTTTTTATGCAATGAGTTTTATAATTATATGTGTCTAGTGGTTTTTATAGAAGGGTTTTTGTTTGATACTTGGGGTTATATATTATGGTTAGTTTTAATAGGGGTTATGGTTAGGGATTTGAGATTATTTTATGTTAGGGTAGGATGGGATAGTTGGGTTAGTGTTGGGGTGGAGAAAGGATTTAGGAATAGGTTGGGGGTATTGTGGGGTTAGGATTAAGATTGGAGTTAGGTTAATGGAGAGTTGATGGATTAAGATTAGGCTAGGGTATTGGGGGTTATGAATTAGATGTAAGGGTTAAATAAGGAGTGGGGGTTTTAGATTGTTAGGGGGTTTGTGTTTGTTAGGGGGTTATGGGATTGGTTTAGGAATCATTGATTATATATTATGCTTTGTTTGGATATAATTATTATGGGATATGGATTGTTAGTGATTTTATGAATGGTGCAGTGTTAGTTATTATGGGGCGTCTATGGTTTGCATTAATGTTAGTCGACTCGGGGGATATAGTTTAGGGGTAGTTCATGAATAGGGGATTGGGTAAGGGTGTAAAAATAGATAATGAATATATTTAATTATACTCGGTGTTTATGTGATAGGGCTTAGGGCTACAGTTAGGCACTAGGTTGTTAGAGTTTTGGGTTAATTAGGATTGGGGATGGCGGTTTTGGATTGGGATAGGGATAATGGGCTCTGGGATTAAGGTTAGGGTTAGGATAATTTATTCTTGGGTGAAGGGATAAGGAATATTGTATAATAATCCGTGGGTTATAGAATATGTATTATTAGTGATAATTGGTTAGGGTTATTTAGGATGTGGGGTTAGGGATACAGTTATGTGTTCTTTGGTTAGTGGGTTAGGGGTTATGTTTATGGTGGTTATGTTTACATATGGATCAAGGGATAATGATAGTTGGTCTATGGGGGTCGGGATTATTAGGTTAGGGTTAGAGATTAGGGGTTAAGTATCAAGGATCGAGATTTGGGTGTTAGGATTCCATTAATTGTTTCCTATCTTAGATGTGTCTGAGGTTTGGTTTAGGGTGGTTATGGTTATGGTTAGGGTTTTCATGGATAGTGGTGTTTGGGATTATGGTTTTTTTGTCTTGTGGTATTGTCAATTCAGGATTATATATTACTGTTATTTTTTATGTGGTTATGGGGATAAGGTTTGTGTTAGTTTGAGAATACATGTTAAGCTTATTTAGGGGATATCATATGTGTGATTAGAGGGTAGGGATAATTGAGGTTGTTAGGTTTGGTTGATAGTGCTAGTGAACTAGGTAATAGAGGATTGGAGGAGTTGTGGGTATTGGGATTGGGTTATGGATCAACGTAGTTAGGGTTTAGGGTTAGTAAGGCTATTGGGTTTTGGGTTTTGGGTTCTTTGGGCATTAGGGGTTAAATTTTAATGGGTTAGGGGTTAGGATTAGTTAGGGATTATGGATATTTATTATAGGTGGATTGGGGTTAGGGGGTTAGAGTTATTAATATGAATGAGTCTGATAGATGATAGGGGTTTTTAAACATGGGATTACGGGATAAGTTTAGATAATCTGGTTATTTATGCCATGGGGTTTGGTAGGGTGAAAATATGTTTTGGGTTTCGGATAATTACACTATTTTTGGTTAGTGGTTAATGTTAGTTAGGTATTATGGTATATAGTTTATTAAGATAAGGGGGGTATGTATTAGGGAGTTAGGGTTAATATTAGGTCTACTTAGGCTAGGTGGATAGGGTTATAGTGGTTACAGATAGATATTAGTTAGGGGTTGGGGTTTGTTAGGCTTGAGGGGGTTAATGGTAGTGATTATGGTGGTAGGGATGGGGTCAGTTATTCTAGAGGGGATAAATTTTCAGGTTAGTGTGGTTATTTTAACACCCAAGATTTCATAGATTGTTTTATTTTTAAATAAATTTAATAGCATGCATTTCCTGCAATACTGATTTCAAACTCATTGTGATCTGTTAAAAAGTGACTATCATAACATAGACATTAAAATCGAGGGAAGTATTAGTAATAACCAAATTATAAAATTTAGATATTTAATATTTTTATTTTTATCCAAAATTTATTATAGTTACAAGATAAGAACGAAGACAATTTTGTGAAATAAAAGACAATATATTTATAAAGGCAGTTTTACCGCATTTTGATGGTGCAGTTATTTGTGATGTTTTAGTTATGAATATTAAAATATATATTTTAAAAAATAAATATCATATTTTAAATAATAATATAAGAAAATATTTTTAAAGAAAATCACTGAATTTTTATTATAATTATACTGTTTTGATGAATTGAAAAAATAATTAATTTTAAATGAAAACATATTTTTAGTCAAATAATGTATAGTTTAAAATTATATTATTCATTGTTATTAAACAAATTATATTTTTTATGTAATACAATTAAAGTCATTTGAATCAATTTCACCTTGATTTTTGAAAAACAAACATTTCAATCTTTTGAATTTCTTCACCTTAAAGACATGTTTTCTTGTTCCGTCATGGGGATTAATTTTAAATTAATTATAGAAACTTCATTGTTTTTAATTTGGAGATATGGATTCTATATTTATAATCATTTTTTCCAAATTATCTACATAGGATTCCTCTATATTTGGATATTATGAAAATTTACTTTAGTAATATTTTATTAACACGGGGAATGGTAAATCTAGTAATTTATGGTAAAGATAATATTATAAATATAACAAAATTACCCTTTCAGTTTTCCAATTTTTATACTGTATTTTGACCGAATTATACTTATCCAAATACTATAGCCTTTTTATTCCACTTGAATGAGAGTGTTACATTTAATATATTTTACTTAATAAAAAGTAAATGATTCCATTCCCATATCTTTAACAACTATATTATCATTAATATAGGGTTATAAAGAATATAATTTCAACTATTTATAGTAATTTTAAAGATAATAGATTTATCTTTATCATGATAATTCATTTTTTATTTTATTAAAATAAATAATTACCTTCATGTCTTTCAAACTGATGACTTTTTAATTTTTTAATTAATTGAAATATCAATCCATTGATATTAAAATATTAAAAAATGTATACTTCGACATAATTAATATCTTACACCATGTTTATAGATAACATTGACAAGTTAGTGTAATGTTAATATTTTGGTTCAAATATGTCTTGTTTATTTTTTAATATATTTTTTAGAGTCATTGTAACAAATAGTATCAATATTTGAATTAATGTTAAATTAAAATAAATAGTATATAATTATATTATATTACATTAATTAATATGTGTAACTACTTTTCAAAATTATTATGATAAAGAATAAAATTCCCTCCCTGACACATTTAGAGTTCTTTTAAAATTTTATAGTAACTATATTAACCTTAAAATAGAAAAAAGCATGTTGTCATGGAAAGAGTTAAATATGAAAAATATGGGTTAGAATCAAATGATAAGATTAATAATGGGACCTAAAAATGTATAATAATTACTGGTTTAATGTTATTAGACCCATACACATCTTATATTATAAATAACTCACTTTGGAGCCATTTGTATCTTTAAATAATTTATGTTAAATTATTATTTTGAGAGTTTCCAAAAAGGAACATCACCTCAATTATAAAAAGAAATATCAACTATTAATTTTTTTATAACAAATTGAGCATTATAAATCAACCAACCACATCTCATTTCTCAAAAAAAATCCATATCTCATGTATTGATATTATGGAATTAGTAAAACATTATCCCTAGATACCTAAATAATTTATCCAGCAAGTCTACCTAGGAAGATTTAAATCATTTTTATATACTCATTCAGGTTAATATCATATTCCACATCTACATCATGTGTTGATTCCATTATAAGGTATTAAATATATTATAATATATTTAATTATATGTTATTTTCACTAGGAGATAACTATATTCTACCATTTACATATACAACGAAAAAGAAAAGCACCTCCCGTGTATTCGTATGGCTTATCGTTTATACACCATGGTGTAATTTGAGTTTCATCTCCACCATTCTTGGATGGGTATAATTATGGATGAAATGGATAAAAATAATAAATATGACATTATATTTATTATATGTAATTAATATATCATCCAATTATATACCCTTTGACTATTAAGGGAATGATATTATCACTCATGCATACGTACAACATAATGTCTCCACCAAGTGATGAGATTCATTTTCCTGGTTAAAAATAGGTGTTTAATTATAAAATATTGAATAATGAGTACATATAATATATATATAAAATTAATATCTATATGATGATGAAGGGAATACATCATGTTCACAGTAAACTGGGCTCACATGAAAATACATGTATTGGAAAATGAAACATTTAACATGTGAAACACGAGTATTAATAAAATTTTAATAAAAAATATAATAAGATCGTATATGAGATCATAAATATGTATATAGTTCTAGTATAAATTAATATCATTATTTAAACCATTATATAAAATTATTAATAAATATAATATAAATGTAAGTAATAGGTAAGGCTAAATTTCACAATTTTATTATTATTTAGTAATATTTATACATATGTATCTACTAAGGAATATTTATCATCCATGCACATGTTTGAAGAAATTTTTTCAAAAATATTTTCACCAATATCCTATAATTTTATAATTTAATTTTTACCCATTTTATACATTTTTTTATAAAATCGTTTCAATAGAATCTAATTTTCATTTATTTAGAATATGTACTTTATAGATTTTCAGAAAAAAATTTATAAGGAATGTTATTTTAGCTTATTTTGAATGTGCTAATTATTCTTATGTCAAAAACCCATGATTACATGATTCTTCCTTTATAGGATTTTAATATTCATTTCAGTGAAATGTTTTTTCAATATTTCATTGCCTTTTATATAAATTATGTCAATGTAAAAAAATGGGAATTCCCTCATAGTATTATTAAAGATTTAATTTTAGTATTTTCACTAATGTAAACATCCTTATTTGGATCTTATTCGTTATTGAGGTTGATCTATTATAATATCATCTACCTATTTTTATTGAATGTTTTATTATTAGTTTGACTATGGATGTGATATATTGATTCCATTCATGGTTTATCATTTAATTGTTCACATTTTTTATACTAGTTTTTCAATACTATTGTGTCTATTGTTTATGTTTCACAAATTTCCTATGTGTTCTGCATTGGACTTGTTATATCATGGGTGGGGTTCACTATATCAACTCAATGAATCAATATGTCTAAAGAGAAAAACTTGTTTTGGATATTCAATGTGGCCATTCATGTTTATGTATGGTGTCTCAGATGAGTCATTGACAGTATATTTATGATGTCTGACATTATGCATTCTGTCATTATAAGATTATTTATTCACATTCTATGTTAATATTCAATTTTTATAATATCATTATGAGTATTTATATATAATTATTCTACATTCTTTTATTCTTCCATTGTTATTGTCACGAGAATACTTTACAAGACTCAAGTTTCAGTTGTACACCATTATTTAATGTTTATGCTTATTTATTCATAAAATTATCCACTAGAACCATACCACTAATAATTATATGAGATCACCCCATTTAAATGTTTTATTTTCTAAGAGGACAATATGTGTGTTATGATGTATTTTAGGGTTAATCTAGAGGAAAAAGGGTTTTCTCAAAGGATTTTATAAGTTTTATTATATTTAATAATATGTAAAGTAATGTTTATGTATGTAATCAAGTATCAAATTCTACTAAACAAGTAGTCATTCATGATGTGATTCACTGATTAATAAAACTGTGTAATAATGTGAGGCACCGTCATTGAGATACTGGGGCTGGGGTATTTACAGATGGTATTGGGGGAATTTTAGTAGATACATTGGATAATGGATTTAGAGAAAATATATATTATAGAATGTTAACTCTGATAAGGACATTCAGAATATTACATAAGTAATCATGTTAATGTTTTTGAGATCAGTAATACCTATTTTTTTAATTTATGTTATCTGTTTTTCAAGTTTCAAAATATTCGTTATGATTCATAACCTAATCGAGTATAGGTCTTATTTTAAAAATGGAACGCAGTGAAAGGAATTAATGATGTATCAATTCACATTATCCATGTATGGATTTCCCTCATATATACAATAACGACGATGGATTTGAAGATTCCGATAGTAGGGAACAACATATAATCATATTGGAAAACTAAATCTGGTTATGAACAATAAACAATCTCGTATAGATAATTATGATCCAAAACAATGTGGAAAAATGATATAAGTCTTAATGAAACAATATCCTCCATTATTATGTGGGAATAATACTCTGTTTGTAGAAGAAAAATAGATAAGTTACCAAGAGAATTTATTCCATGATTTTGGATGTATTGAAAGTGAGATGGTTTTCCTTGAAATATATCACCCCTTGAGATATTTAGATCAATGGTGGTAATTGAATCCAAATTAGGAGGAGAAGGAAAAATATAACATATGGAATTACATTATTTTAATTAGCATTACTTAGAATAATATTTTATTCATGAACAACAGGAGGATATTGAGAGTCAATTTCTGAGACTATGGTAAAAGTAAGAAGAAATTGTTTAAATGTTTTAATAAAATTATAGAAGGATGTAATTAATAAAGGGGACAACATATTTAATCCGAAAATCAAGATTGATCAATTCATTGATGGGTTAAAAAGATTCCACCCAAGGGAATTAGTCTTCCAAACATTATCATCATATGAATGCATAGTCTTGTGTACTATCAAGGTAGAGATTGAAATCTCTATTTTATATTAAATATAGGGAAATATAAAGAAGAAGAGAGTTGATGAAGAAAATGTTTATGTTAGTGATGAAAAGAGGAATAAGATAAGTGTTTAATTTCTGTCCTATAATAAATTTGGAAAGAATCACTATAGAACATGCCAACTGGGTATGAGATTTTGTTACATGCATGGATAAAAAGGACACCATGTTTGTGATTGAATGAAAAATAAATGTGTCAGTAGTTTGGACAGTTTGAACTATAAACAGATGTGATACAATGGAAATTATTTTCTTATGTGTCATAGAATCCGAGCCTATAAATGGAAAAGGGTGAAATTCTATGATTATGTTATAAAATGACTATTTTGGAGTCCCTGATGATGTGGTTGAAGCTTCTCTATCCAACTCTTATCTAATCATTTTTTATTCTAGATTATAACATTATTTTATATCTTCCCTATTTTCCAAGAATATTAGACATTTCATTTTTGAAATAATAAAGTTGTGGTTGGTTAAAACTAATAAGGGACGTCTCCTTTATATATTTTTGTGTCGGTAATCACCCTTTATAACACATAAATGTTCATTACGTGTTTCCCTTGTCATCATATCTTAGTTTGAATTTATCATAGTCATAGATATATGATGTATTACAAATTATGAAAATGAAATCTATTACTATGAAAGGAAATCATGATTTATAATGAACTTTTTGTATTCATTATCTATAGATCTGATACATTATCAGATTATTCTTGTCTAGATACACCCCCAGAGGCCTTACTGAATTAAATTCATGGTGGGGAATCAAAAATGATAAGTAGATATGAATAAGGTAATATTAAAATTAATTATTTACCTATTCTAAAGGTATATGTTGATTTATTTCATGAAGAATTAAATGAACACCCCCTTGAGAGAGATGTTATGTTTTATATTGATTGAATCCATGAGGAAATACCAATATCAAATACTCCCTATATGATAGCCATATTTTAATTAGTGGAGCTGTTGAAACAATTTTCATAGTCAGGTAAAATGGGATTTATTATCCCCAGTGTTTCACTTTAGGGAGTATTATTTCTCATTGTTAATAAGAAATATTGATCAATAAGACCGTTCCAAGATTATAGGGAAACAATTATTTCAAAACTAAATGAACCTATAAACTTCTTCAAATTGATTAATTATTTGACCAACATCACATAGATTTGTTTTCAAATATTGAACTTGGATCTATATATAATCAACTTCAGGTAATGATGAAAGATATTATAAAGAATGATTTTTGGATGATGTATGGACATTACAAGTTTACAATATCGCGATATGGATTGAGTTATGAATGCTAACTAATTATGGATCGAATCTGTTATAACAAAGATGGTAAATAAAGGAATCATATTAATTTATTTTCTTCTATTTTCAATGATGTTTGAAAAGAAAGAAAATAACATCACATTGTTAAATTGGTTGATGCGACTGACCATTGTATTTAGGGAATCATATTCAAAATTATTAAGAAATTCCATTTTATTGGAATAAAAGTTGTTTTTGAAGATAGGGTAGTTAAAATAAATTGAATTATAAATATTATTATGCATTTCTGATTTGCATTTCAATAATATCAAAAGTTATTTTGAGAAATTGAGATGAAATCATTATGAAGTAAAGGGAGATAAAATGTGTTACCAATTGGTTTCTAGTTTGTTTGGAATGATATATTCTTGTAGATTAATTTTAATATGGGATTCGTGATGTCTTTTTTTTCAAAAATGAATGAATATTTTGACTATGATCTCTAAAATTATAAAAAATAGGCGAATCATAGTGAGGGAAGTATGGTTCACGAAGGCACAATGCTTTTTATTGAAACACACATTATTAAAAAAGGAATCAAGAACTCCATGATAGATATGCAGTATTGTAAATAGTGGCAGTGATCACCAAAACTATACAAATCAGAGCATCTTAAGTGTGTGATGGGTTGATGGTGATATCTGTAACAATGAAAAATATCAATTGAGCATTGTGAATGGTGGGGCGCCATAGAAATATTATTTTTAGTGATCCAATAAATGTACTGGAGGTGGTTAAAAATTTTCAGATTGGCGAGACTATAAATATAAGGTGATCCCAACATCATTTATATAGAAATTATCAGAGAAAATCTGAAATCACTCTGATTTTACAAAGGAAGAATATCTCTTTGAAGAAATATTTCAATTCATTCTTGAGCATCATTAAAAGACTTTTATAGTGTTGAATTATATCAATTATTTTATATAATGAGTTCTTTTCGATGATGGGATATTTTTAACTGAATATGTGATCATCATTATGGTAGATGGTTCCATGAAATTGGTACACATATTGAAGGTTGTGAGCTTTGTGAAGTGACAATAATTAGGGCGATTCATGAAAAGTAGTTTCAAATAAACAGTTTAACTGAATTGAGATTTCATTGAGATTCGACTCATTTATAAGGAATCATTGAAATAAGACTCGGGTATCAGACTAAGTGTTTTTACAATGTATATAAAGTTCATACCATCATCTGAGTATGATGAAGAATAATTTTTTTGAATGATCAGATGTGTGGAATTGATCAAGAAGCACTTTAACTTGGTATTTCATCATTTTGTGTTAGAAGAAGAACATGTGACATTTGACTGATTTCATGGTTACATATGTGTGCAAGGTCACATCTTACTAACTGTATTCAACATTAAAGGGTTCTTTTCAAGTTTATTATGTGATCTTTGATTTTTTTCCAAACTATACCAATGATCTTGGTGGACTTTTTGAGAAGTGATCGTTGTAAATTATTGTGTTCCCATGGGTGTGTATTTTAATTTTGTTTAGTAGGGTATTAAATTTTCTACATGAGGAGAAGGTTTTTTCTTAATAAAGGATTGATAAATAAGTGATATCAATATTTCACCCCTCCACCTCTCAGTGATACAAGAATCTTGACTAGGAAGCATAATAAGGAACATATTATTCATGTTATATCATGCTGTATATTTTTTGTTTTAATTAGTGATATTTTGATGTACTGTAAAAGATATTAAGAATACTATAATCACTTTTGGATCATTCTTTATACTATCATGGGGAATGTATAATATGGAAAAAAATAGAAAGAATGATTTCTAGATTCATTATATTTATTTTCATAGCTATATGGTCACCATGAATAGAATATATTTTTATCATATTATGTAAAATACAGTCAAAAAATACCTAAACAAAAATAATAACCAAGCTATTTAGTTTCAATGGTTTTGCAAGTTATAATATTTTTTTCATTTTTTGAATGGATAACCTATTTACAAAACTCACAATAAAAGGGGTTATATTATTATAGATAAATGAATGTAAGGAATGTTTTGAAGAGTTGATGATAATATTAGTCAATACCTCAATATTTAAATTACAATTAGTAAATGAAGGTATTTTGATTTGTTTCTATTCGTAAAAAATAGAATGGTTCTGTAATTATATAGATTTATAAGGATACATTATATGTTTACAATCAGTTAAATACTCATGATGAAAACTATACAACTATTGATCTTGAGTTATCAATTTCAATATTTTATTTAAAGAAAATGTTACACTATATATATAATGAATGATGTGAGATATTTACAAATTATTATATTAAAATAAATATTCTCATTGAAATAATAAAACATGAGACAAAGGATATGGATCGATTTGACCAAGGATAATAATTTTACAATATAGTTCTACATATAGAACGAAATTAAGGTACTACATGCATTTAGCAGGAAGGATCACCGAGTTCTATAAAAATGACAATTGAAAGTGATCATGTGTTACTGGATCTAGAAAATATAGATATGGAAATTATCCAGGAATGTGAAGAAATCAATAATTATTCAAAATGGTTTCCAACCCATATTTATTGGATTGGAAAAAAGCACTCAATTTGATAATGAGAATTTTCAAATGAAAATTAAATATCTAAATAAAGGGGAAATTGATGACTTTAATATGAATATGGTATTTTGTTATTTAGAAAAATGATTTACATTCCCGATTTATAAAATCTAATGTTGGAATTATTGGATGAATGTCATGTATAAAATTTCACAACACCCAATGGTAGTGCATAGATACATAGATATTTGAAGGAACATTTTTGTTGGGATAATATAATTTTGGAAATTCCTGTATACAAATCAAGATCTCTTATTTTTAAACAAGTGATGGATGGTAGAAAACATCCTAGAAAAGTCATGAAACCTATTCCTATATATATAAATGGAAATAAAATTATATTATGATTGAATTTTCCATGTGACTATAATGTACACTAAGAAAAAATGAATAAATAGAATTTATTGTTAACCACACGACCAAATCAGAAACTTTTCATTATATAAGAGAATAAATAACTCTCAATCTCATAGAATTAATTTATATTAATCATGTTATAAGACATCATGGTGTAACTCAATCAATTTTTCCTAATAGAGATCCATGTTTCAACTCAAATTTCTATAAAATTCCTCATAAGGATTGAGATATTGCGCATCATATAAGCACTGCCTACCATCCTTATAAATAAGTATAATAAAAATGGACAATTAAATCATTATAAGACATGTTGATATGATTATAAACATAATTTCAAGTTATGTGGGATCAATATCCTCAATCGTTATAAATTTTCTATAATATTAACATCTATTTAAGTATTTAAATGTTACTGTATGAAGAGTCATATGTAAATAGATTTCATATCCCAAATTATTGGGACAAATATTTTGTAAGGAATATTATTGGGCTAGATCTTTTGGGGGAATTAATAGAAATGGTAAAGACTATTTAAACCTGTATCATGAAGCTCAATGTTGGAAAAAGAGCTAAGATGATAACATAATGATGAATTAAGAATTTCAAGTGGGATATCTTGTTTTCAAGAATGTATTTTTATGGAAGGGTATTATATGATTTTTTATGAAAAGAAAAATAAGTTTCAAATACATTTAATCTTTTAAAATTATATAATTATTTAGAGTTATATTTTACCATTTAGTGATGTCGCTGAGTCTCTCAAAAGTTCATGATGTTTTCCACTTTTTATTGATAAGTAAGTACATTCTAGAACCAATACATGTTCTGAATTATAATAAAATATAATTGGAACATGATTTATCATATAATGAGAAGATTATCTATATTATGGATATGATATAACAAGTACAGATGAATCAGATGACTCGTCTAGTAAATCTACACTTGAAAATTCATAACATTAAAGGTGTGAAGTGGATACCTATGTAAATTATGATGAAGAACAACAGAAATAATATTATAAGGTGATATTATGAAAATTTATAAAATTATTTTATTTATAATTATATAATAATATAACAGCAAAATATTTTATTATGAATTTTTTTTAAAAGTAAATAGCATGTGTTCCACACAACACCAAGTTCAAACGTGCATTGATCTATTAATAAGTGAGTAGTCTAACATAGTATTTAATATAAAGAGAAATAGTTGGACAAACACACTCTAAAATTTTTTTATTAAAATTTTCTACATTATTCCAAATTATTTAATAGGCATTATATAATAATGAATCCAAATTTATGCATTAAATGGAAAAAAACTTTCTAATGGAACTTTCATCACATATTTATTATACACATGCTTTAAATATAATTTTTGACACTTTTATAATTTATATTTGATTAAAGCAAACATATTAATTTAAATATGAATATAAAAATTTATTTTTTTTGGTAATTTTTTATATATTTATAATATGTTTCATGTTTTTATTAATAGTAAAAAATAAAAAAATAAATTGACTACAACTTTTTCATCCAAATAATTTATCATGTTAAATTACATATTTTATTGGTTTGAACGTAAAATTTGATCAATTTTTTATCATTTAATATACTATATGTCATTAGAATCAATTTCAAATTTTATTCGAAAATAAAATCGTTTCAATATTTTAAACACTTTCACTTTAAAAAATAATTTTCTCATTTCATTAATAATAAAAATTTTAAATTATTTATAGAAACTTCTATTTTTTAATTTTTCAAAATTGATTTCATATTTAAAATCATTAGATACAAATTATTCAAATATATTTCTTTTATTTTTACACATTATTAATTGTATATTTATTAACCTTTTTAGTAAAATGGTTAAAATTAAATCGAGTAATTATGTAAAAATATAATATTATAAATATAATAAAATTACCCTAAACACTTGTACAATATCCATTTGAAGACCATGTGTCTAAAAAATAATGCTTAGTGTATGATTACATCTTTAAATCCACTTGGATGAGGGTATGAAATTAATTATACTTTAATTTATGAAACATTGAAGATCTCATACAGATATAATTAATAAATATTTCATTTTTAATATTAGGTTTTACAGATGATAAAATTTTCTATAAATATTAATTTTAAATAAAAATTAACTATATTCATCCTCATGATTTATTTTTAATTTTTCTAATAAATAAATACCATAAAGGGTTATATAATGATGATTCATTAATTATTTAGTTAATGGAAATATCAACTAAATGATATTAATAATATTAAAATAAAAATTAATTGAGATAATTAACGTCATAAATTAATTTTATATATAAAATTTACATTCTATTTATATTTTATATGTATTTTATCAATGATATACTCTTTTTTTCCTTTTTTAAAAGTCAATTTAATGAATTTTTAAAAAATTTCCAATGGCATTATATTAAAATACCTATTATTTTTTAAAATGAAATAAAATACAAAAACATATTAAATTCATCCAAATAATTTGTATAAAAAATATAATTTCATCTAAGACTCATTTAATGTTTTTTTCATTTTATGGTAACTATAATAACCATCAAATTGTAAAAATACATGCTATCGATGAATGAGTTAATGAAGATAAATAAACGATTAATCCAAATAACATGGGTAATAATGAGACCTAAACTTGTCTAAATTTTTTTGTAGATGATATAGACACATCATCACATCATATTAAAAATAACTATCTTTCTAACCATTTGGAATTAAAAATTAAATTATATTAATTTAATATTTTGAGAGTTTCCCAAACTAACCCTCACCTCATTTATCAATGTGAACCTCCTCTCTCACATTTTCACAACACTTTGAGAATTATATAACAGATAATACAAACCCATTTATCCTCCCAAAATCTTTAAAAATGTTATAGAGATCCTTTTCATTGACAAATACCAACACTATATCCGTTAATAAGATATTTGTTAGAAGTCCACCAAAGAATACCAACTCGTTTTTACGAACTCATTCAAGTTCATTACATATTCATGTTAATCATAATATCCAGTTTCCATTATAGATTATTAAATAAACTACCATATATATGACGTGTTTTTATTAAGAGAATGGGAAAACCATATTCCACCTTTAATCTTTCCAATGAAAAACAACAGCTTTGTGTGTGCCTACATACGACATACCATATCCACACCATGGTGTAATTTGTTTTTCATCTCCGTATATATTGGATGTGTATAATGATGGATAGAATTTATATAAAAATATATATTACATTAAATTTATTATTTTTAATTAGTATACCATCATGTTCTTTACCCTTCCACTATTAAGTGACTTATATCATCACTCATGGAGACGTACAACCAACCTCCTCCACGGCTCGATGCAAATAATTTTCCATATTACTCAACAAAGAGTGATTAAAAAATGTGTATAATGAATAAAATTATTATCTATTAAATTAATATCATTACTAATATGAATAAAATATTTCTTATTCATATTAAATGGGAGTATCACGATTTAAAATTCATAGGAAAATGAAGTAGCTGACAAGTAAAACAATGGTAAAAATGAAATATTATTATCAAACCAATATATAAACATCATACATGATATGATAAATATTTATATGCTTCTAGTATAAATTAATAACCTAATTTAATTTATTATAAATGAGGTTAATTAAAATTCAACTAAAGGAATGTATAAGGTAAAGTTTAACATCATAATCTCATTATTATATTGAATTGTATATACGTACATATTTAGAGAGGATTATTTATCATCAATGTCCATGTTTCTGAAAAATAGGAAAATATATTTTTACCATTGTCTTATAAATGTTTAATGTCTTTTTACCCATTTTTTATGTTTTTTATAAAATTTATAGAAAAAAATATAATTTTTCTTTTTGAAAATGATGTACACTATAAATGTTTAGACAAAAATAAAAAAGGATTTTTTTTCAATCATATTACGCATGATGGTATTTTCCACCATCTGGAAACGTTAATCTATTATAGATTTGAATAAAATAAAACAACATTTTTATTAATGAAAATGATTTATTTTAAAACTGTGAGGTATTTTATGAAAATGTTGCCATATTAAAATAGGTAATTTCTATCAAGATATTATATGGATTTTATTAGTGTATTTTAATATTTTTCAACTACATATTTTAGATATTATTATTGATTGACATTAATCTCATATGATATCATATTCCAAAATTTATTGAATTTTTTATGATTTGTTTGACTACAGATGTGAAATTTTCATTCCATCCATGGTTTATGGTTTATGTATTCACATTTCGTATACTAGTTCTTCAATTAAAATGGGAATGTTGTTTGTATTTCACCACATTCATATGATGAATCCATTGGAATTAGTAAGTGATTGGTGGAACTCGCTATATTATCTCGATGTATCAGTAGGTCCCATGAGACAAACCATCCAAGGACATAAATGTTAAAATTTAGTGTCTTGGCTAAATCACGAGTGGGAAGTTTACAATGTTAGTCATTATAAATTCCATCTTTATAAGATTATATATTTATATTTCAATTGATTATTCAGTTAGTAGATTGTCCATGTGATTATTTATATGTGATTATTTTATATTCATTTTTTATATCTATATTATTCTCATGATGATGTTTTAAATGGATCATGGAATAGTTATATATATTTACCAAATTTTTGGTCGTATTTACTCATAATAGCTTCTACATTACACTTAACCTTATAGAGGATCTGAGATCACCCCTTTTATGTGATTTATTTTCCAATAGTTCTAATATGTATATTATGACTGATATTCATGGTAAATGTAGGGGAATAATGGTGTTCTCAAAGGATTATATTTTTTGTATTTTATATTTGAAATATTAATGTAAGGTTTATGGATATAATCTGTTTTCCAAAGAAATGAATCTGGTTAGTCAATTAGGATGTGAATCCTTGGATAATATTCCAAAATAATAATTTGAGGCAACAACCCTGAGCTACTAGGGTCAAGGAATTTACATTTAGGGTTAGGGTAAATTAGGCTATGGAGGATATGATTTTGTTTTATTTAGGATATGTGGGTTAATCATAATGGGGTTTATGGATAATGGATATTTAGTATACGGGTAATCAATTATGTTATATTTGGGGTTAGGGATAGGGAGATAAGGGTTTAATTTTAGTTATAGGTTAGGGAAAATATGGATTTATTAGGAAATGTGGTTAGGGGATAAGGATTAGTGTTTAGGGTTAAGGGTTTGGGGGTATGGAATATGGTTAGTTATGTATTTATCAATATGGTTAGGGTTTATTAGAATATGGGGATAAGGGTTGGGGTTAGGGATAGGGATAGAGATAAGTAATTATGGTATGTTTGAGGTTTGGTTTTAGTGTTATAAATCATGGGGTTTAAGGATAGGGTTAGGTCTCTGGGGGTTTGGGACTGTGCTGAGGCTAGGGGGTTTATGGGTTATGGTCAGTTTGGGATTTTTAATTTGGCTTAGTCAAGATTTGGATTAGGCTAGGTTGTTAGGGGTTATGAGTTAAGATTTATGTTAATTATGGGGTTATGGGATTGGGTTATGTAATAGGGTGATTGGGATTTGGGTTAGGTACATATAGTATGTGGTTAGTTAGGATCAGGGTAGGGGTTAGAGTTTAAGGTTTGGGGTTAGGATAGGGGTAAGGGGTTTGGTTTGGTATATGCGTGTTAGGTAAGAGGGTTAGATTAGGTTAGGGTTCTCTAGGAAAGGGGGTATTTTTGGATAGGGATCATGGGGTATGAGAATATGGATAGTTAGTCTAGGGGGACAGGTTTGGTTAGGGTTAATTTGTTTTGGGCTTAGGGTTAGATTTCATGGGGTTAGTGGTTAGGGGTAGTTAATGAATATTTTTATTGGTATTGGGTTTATATTTATTGTCCCAAAAATATGGATTATATATTTTGAAAATTGTTTATCAATAATAAAATTTTCTATTATTTTTTATTTAACTTTAAAAAATTAGCAATGCTTGAACTAGAACATAAAGAAACATGATCTAGTACTTATTAATTAAAGAATAAAAATTATGATAATTTAAAATAAGTTCTTTTTTATTCTATGTTTATTAAATAAATGATTTTCTATAGTTCATGGGTCTTAAATAATGATCATGAAATGATGTAAGACTTCCATCTCCACCAAGTTTAACTAAAACATTACCCTCTTTTTTGGTGTGAATTATAGTCAAATCATTAGTACGGTACTAGAAATCAATTTACATGTAATAAATATTATTAATAGATAATTTAATTAGTTTAATAAAATATTTAAATTAGTACAACTGACATGTATTCCCAAAAATGATGGAAATTTGATCTGTTGTATTGAGAGGTCCTTAACATTTTATTTCAAAAAGTGTCCATAGAAACAATGTAATCCAAATTAATTTATGTTCTTAGTGAGCCAATATTTATTATATATATTCATATTCATTGTTTTATTATAACTTATAATCAATTTATCATTCATATTTCATCGACATATCCTTCAATAATCATATTTTAAAGAATATGACATTATATGATATTCTGCATAGATTTACAATAGGGATAATATATAATCGAAAATTATGTCATGTGGGTTTCTCATAATAATTATGTCTCATCACGTTATCCAATTTTTTTCTTAATATAAAATTATTTATCAATGTTTTTTTTCACATTAGGTTAGGTGATATTTTATTTCCATAACCCTTGATGGAACCTGACAAGATAGTTTTTGTGTATATTTGTGGTTATCATTATAACATAAACCATCATCCACTAATACTGTCTGTTTTGTTTTTCAATATTATCCATTTTTGATAAATCTAGAGAATTGTTTTGTTCATAAAAACAAAAATAATACCATCACTTAACCCAATATTTTCATTATATATATTGTAAATACACCCCCAAACAAAGTTTTGTCAAATAATTTTTCACACCCACATTCCAAATTTTCTTCAATAATATTTTATATTCAATTGAATATTGATTTTATAATTCAAAATCATGGGATTATGATAGATCTAAACAAGCTCATTATGGATATGATTCTACATGCCAACTAGAATTTCAAATGTGGGACAATAAACATTGACTTGTTTTTTAACGAATATATATAAACAATATAATTCCCTTCATTGGAATTATATTATAATTAGAACAATTGGACTAATAGATTTTCTAGTTTCACTAATACGATTCACCAGTGAACCAGATTTCACTCCATTCATTATCTCTACAAATGAAAAATAAATCCATTCCCTTATATGAAATGGTATTAGTTTCAGTGTATGAAAAAATTAATCCATTTATCTAAAGAGAAAAAGGATTCCATTTTTCTCCCATTAGTATAAAATTATATTCCATTATGTAGGGAAAACAATTCTCACCTTGTTCTGGGGACTTCATACAAAATTGAAATATTTGTGAAGGACATTCTACTTTTTTTAAAGGTTGGGCCCGAAGACTCATTTTATAATTAATGAAAATCAAATACCTCTTTTAACTGGGTAGAGGGAGACCCATTACATAGTCCGAAGGCCTAGTGGGCTTGTATCCCATTACATAGCACGTAGGCACAAATGTTTGGCCCAATTGCCATTCTGTGAATAGTAACCTGACTGCTACACTACCCGCACATTACCTCCACTGTAATAGTGCCCTACCACCGCTACAGTACCCGCCTATCTACTATACCACCACTTCTACAGTACCGCTACAGTGCTGCTATAGTACCATGTGCCCAATGGGGTTTTGAACCCCCATTTTTCAATTTGGATTATAGGGTACATACCACTATGCCAATATATATATACAAAAAAGTAAATTATACTTAATAATTATTAGAATAAAAATTAAACACATTAATAATGGAATTTAATATATTGTTGATTAATACCACAAATGAATCATATTTCACTCCATTTACTGAAAATGGAATCCATATCCTAGAATGAAATTAATGTATTTTTTTAAATTTGTGAAAATAAATTAGTTAAATTTAAGATGGGAAGGATCAAATTTTTCTCATATTTGTAGATTTTTTTCCATTTTATAGTGTAAAAGAGAGACAATTTATTTAAAAATAAAGGAAATTTATATACAAAAACTCCCCCAACATAACTTACAACTATTATCATATTTTTCTCTCTAAAAAGATTCTCTAATCACAAAAAAAATAATGTCAAAAAAGATGGAATCTTATTATATGGATTATTGCGGTGTTGTTGGTTAATTAAGGATAATGAGGAAATGAAACATTTACCACCATTTTTTCACCCATATCATTGGTCATAAAAATTTAGATTTTATGAATGAGTGATATCCTTTATTAGAACCATTTTTCCCAATAGAAGATAAAAAATGTATTAATATTTAACATTGTTCTATACTCATTCTATGAAGCATCCATGATACTTAAGTATTTATTTTTTGTGATCTCAAAGTTCTGATAGCATGGTGATTAATGGTTTAAACCATTGTTTACCTCCTTTTACAGAATTTCTATTAATGTTTTGAAGGGAGATAGTGTATAAATATTTTTAGATGGCAACACCTAATTATCTTATGTAGGGATCATATGATCCATAAGAGATCCTAAAACTCTTTAAAATCCATGTAAAATACATAATTCTATAACTCACCAACATCTCATCCGACCATTGTGTAGTTATTGAGAGTCTCTATTTTTTCTCAGTATAGTATTTTAGTGGAATGATTAAGTCATTTTTCACCAATAAATAAATAAATAACCCATCAATTCAGGAATATTATGAAATAACTCATTACATAATAGACATAGGCATCCAAACCATAATTTCAAAAAAACCATATGAAATAGTTATATTATAAAAATATAAACATATATATTATATAATTGGATCATACATAAATCATTAATTAGTTAATGCCTCTTATTTACTTGGAATTTTAAGTTCATAATAGACATGAACTATAGACTATATCTATGAATAAAATCACCACATCTTTTTTCATGAATAAATTGATTAATTTTTAGGAGTGATTCCTCCTTCCCAAATAAAGCATACAAATTTATCATTGTACTGTGAAATCCATGCCTCATAATTTTTATTAGAATTTTTTTTGAAAAAGTTATAATTTTGAGAAGAGAAATATGATATAACATTCTGAAACCATCTAAAATTAACCGTATACACTCAAAGGCCATTTTCAATCATTCTCTAATTGATTCAAGATGTATAGAATTATACACATCCCATTCATGGATCATTGGCACTCACTATGATTAAGAAATGGGATGAAAAACCCATGAATTATGTTTATTATACAAATAATTATTCATATGAGTAGATCCAATATTCTAATAAATGAAAATAATAAATTTATATGACTTTATTTCTTTAAATATTTATCCCCCATATGAAAATAATGAAAAAGGATTGAATGGTATGATACATATATCACCCTAATGTAACACCTACAAAAAAGGATGTATAATTATTGCTATCATTATCATTTATCCATTTATAACATAATAGATTCAAAATTAAAATCATTGTTTCATCTCGTATATATATTTTACAATTTTATAAAATTTTCAACATCAAATCCTTAACATTTTATTATTTTCTATAACCACAATGTCATATTTTGTTATTATTTATACTAGTCTTTGATGTACTCAATATGGGAGTAATTTACATTCTAATGAAATGATTCATTTGGAAGGATTTAGTTATAATAAAATATCTTCTTCTCCATAGAAAGAGAACTATTTTGGTCGTAAGAGGTGTTGATCTACATATAAAATAGAATTTATTTGTATTTGTGTTTATTTATTTAATGATACAACTTGATGTATGTGTTTATCTTATTGATACTAGTTACTAAAAAACTACCTTATACCTTCTTTTTTACCAAATAACTATATATTTAAAAAATCATACTGATGTATTATCGAATAATATATTAATATTGGAAATAAATTGTTACGTTATTATTACTATTATTTGGCAGTTTGACAACAAATTTTATGTTGTAAAAAGTTTATTTTGGTGAATTAATTGGGTTTGATTTTAAAAAATTTAATTTATAATTTGTAATCATAAAAAATAAAATGACCATTACTTTTTGTCTCTTATATATATATTTTTACAAATGACATATTACTGTGTATTCTTGTTTATAATAAATTGAATCCCACACAACATATCTAAATCATAATAAATCCCATGGAAGAAAAAATTTCATAATTTCCTAAATTTTTACCTTGAATAATATTTTTCATATGTTAAAATATTGTACGTGTAATCCATGTGAATAAATACACTATTTATTTTGAATACCAATTAAATAAGAGCCTCTTATTTTTTTCCCATTCTAATATGAATATAATTGATATAGCTTAAAAATGAATCCTATAAGAATAAGTCGTGAAAACAAAAAAAATTCAAAATTTTTTATATATAATATTTTCTTATACTAGATAAGTCCTTTTTATCAATTCCAATGCTTATTAAATTTTTTTCTCTAAAATATAACATATATATACTCGAATGAAATTTTTTTAAAGAATGTTTATTCTGTTTATTAGAATGTAACAACTAAATGTTCTACTAAAAATAATGATCTACATAGCGCAGATTCATTACCAAAATGTATATTAAAGAATGGTATTAATACACAATATGACTAGTGAGTGGGTTCTAATTTCACAAAATTATAATATATTTTACAAAAAATATATAAACTAGTAATTAATTAGGTTTAATAATAAATTTTTTTATGGATTTCAATATAATAAATAATTTTTAAAACAAAAATATTTTGAATACTAACAACTAATAAACCACCGAAATAAAATTTAATGATTTTAACAAATCATATAATGGGAAATTATTCGACCCAAATAAATTAATGTGTATATTTTTAATTAAATATATTGTTTTATTTTATTAGACATGAAATTTTTCAAATAAATTATAATTACAATTTATGTAACAAATAAAATATAAATGTATATTTTCTTTCAAAAATTTAAAAAATAATCAATAAAAATATAAGCTTTATTGATTTTGAAAATGGTTAATCAAGAATGAAATTTTATATTCTATATATTTTACATTATTTTCTATTGAATTTAACACCACATAGATTTGAACATATATCCCAATGTAAAATATCCCATGATCGGTGATTTTACCTATTTTACTATATGGATTTATTGAAAATATAAAAATAATGTGAAGATTTTGTTATTAATAATTAGGTTATAATGATTTTTTCAAATATCACAAGAGAAAATGTATATCAACCAATGTTGAATGAAATTAAAAAACATGATCATTAGTGTAACATCCCAGGTAAATAAATAATATTACATTCTAATGTTTATCAATATTTGTGAATAAAATGTTAATGGTACTTTAAAGGGAACACTATGCTCGATGGCGTACCAAATACGCAATAACGAGTTTTTTTGAAAACTCACGTTGCACTCTAATAATAAAATAATATTATTTTAAATAGTAGTAAATGCCTAGCCATTGTAATGGCTAGAATGAACGAAACTAACTATAAAATTATTATATATGTCTGTCAAATATGTTTACTTTTATCTAATAAATGTTAGAGGCTTAAAATGCAAATGAATCAAATTTTAAGCATGAATCTTCTACTATTACTTAAAAGGTCAATTAACTGCCTTTTCATGGGGATCCTCTTTTAAATCCACTTTTGGAAAATTTTATGTGTTATATATGACAAAATAAAATTCTTCTTTAGAATTGGGACATCAAAATTTACTTTGTGTAAATTTTTTGTATTTTTCCGATAAAGTTCATTTTTTATGTACTCTTTTTATGCAACTTACATTAAGCTCCTCTTTCTTATGTTGGGGATTTCCTTTTCTATTCCACTTTCTGTAAATATTATGTTAATATGATTATAGACTCTATTTGATCCCATCAATCCATTTTTGGATGTTTTATGTGGCGCTGTTATGCTGTAGAATTTTCATAAGGGTATTTTAATCTCACTTTTTATTCCTGTGAGATTCATGCTAAATTGGGCACTATTTCCTTTTGTGTACTGCATGTACTTCCCATTATTTTACTATTTGTATAATATACTCTCATGTATGGGTAGTTACATATTCATTGTATGACCCTTCTTTAATGGGGTGTACGTTTCGAAAGTCTCCCAAATCGGTAAGGGAACCTTTCACACGTCTCTTTTAAAAAGACTTATTTTGTTATGTCTTATAATTTACATCTTTTTATGTTGGGATATGTTATTATATATCATTATTTATGTACAATTTATGTCCAAGTGATGAGATACCATTTTCTCTCTCATCAACTGATTTTATGAACTTTAATGTGATGCCGTTAGGCTGTCGAATTTTACCAAGGGAACTTTCTAACCCAATTTCGATTTCTTTGGGTTTAACAAGTAGTTATAGAATATGTCATCCTTTGAATATGTGTGAATGAAATTTGATTTTTTTTACTTAATATCCAATTATATTGAGAGTATTTATATTTTTCATACATAATTTTGAGATTTGATTTATCCTTAATTTAAGGATACCTTATTTATAAGAGATTTCATCTCATTTTACATTGAGACTTCATTGGTGTTATGCACCAATTAACTCTTATATGGTGTATATACTATCATTTGGAATATTATATCATGAATCCATTTATTCTCATGATATTATAAAGTTCTTATTAAATGTTATTCCTCAATTATTGTATTCAAGTGTCTCTCATTTGGTTAAAAAACCATTAACTAAAATATCATTTTAAATGTTTTAATGATTCATTCTTATAGATATTTGTCATTAACATCCATGTTTTCAAAATGGTTTCATGTATTTATTTATATGGATATTAATTGTTTAAAATGATAAAAGCATCAAAGTGGTATGGGACACTTTGATTCAAAAATCTCTTTATGAAATGTTTTAAATTGTTTTGAAAATGGTTTTTAGAATGGATTCATTGTTTCGGTATCTTAAAATTTTATATTGTTATTGTAATGTGGGAATGTTATGGTTCCTTTATGCATGTTTTGTGTCATAAGATTATGTTATGGTTATTGGGCATTTTTTATGAAGACGGGTGGTTCTGGGATAAACTAAGGGCAGGTGAGCCCGATATTGCACTCCAATGCATTGGGTAATGCGAAGGAGTTAAATGATAAGGTTTATCCGAAGAGATTTAGGGAATATACTATGATGGGCATTCAAAACATAACCATGAGGGTTACTCCCTATGTAAGAATGATATAAATGCCTCAAGTTACCTTTATGGCTTATTATTTCTTTTGAGTTATGCATAAATATTTTGATTTCACGAGGTATGTTATATTTCTTATGTTTTATGAGTAAGGTATGATTTCGCTGATTCTTATATATACATGTACTGATGTTTTCTTTCCGTACTGTTATAACCCTTAGTGAGAATTTTATGCTTATCCATTGTTTTTTAAATGCTTTCACATGACATAAAGTTGAATAGGGTCAACGATGGGACCAAGGAAATGTCAGGCTATCCAAAACAAGGAAGTAGACATGACTCTTTTGTTCAAGAGTTTTTATTTTTGTGAAAAAATGGAAGCTTAGTAGATGCGTCTACTTTGTAATCTTTGATATGTAATAGTTATGTCTTAATTCTCTAAAACACTAAACCTTAAAAGATCCTCAATGTAAATTGTTCATTTAATTCAATAATAAGTAATGTTTAAGGCCGAGTCCTTATATTTGGTTACAGAGGATGGTTTATATAACATTAGAGGTTAGAGTGTTATGTGACAAGTTGTGTATAACGATAATGGTTATTATATTAAATAGAGTCATTATTAATTTTGAAGGCTGAAATGAGTTTGAGATACCTTGGATAAGAATATATTAGTGTTGATCTTACTCTTTAGTACATAATGATTTTGATGATATACTCACACTGAAATTTTGGGTTTTAGTAAATGGATGGATCTAGCAGGCACCAAAGTGACAATGGGTTTGAAGGAAACTATGGTGGTTCACTGATTAAGAGACTGGATGAAATGGGGGATTCAATGAGAAATATCGTGGTTATTCTAAACCAACTATCAGGTGTCATGATCAACCACTTGAACTTTGGTGAGTTCTCTAATACCTCATGTATGAGAGAACCAACTCAACATGGAATTTCAGGTAATAATTATAAAGGTAACCATTAGGGTTTATATGATCCTTACATTTGAGGTAATTATGGGTTACTATACGTTATGATGGAATATCAACGACATGAGATAAACAAGAGGATAAATTATGTTATGGTTATATTTGAAGATTATATCTCATTTTGGGAAATGTTTTAAGAATAATATTGTTTTATAAAAAGGACAACACACAGGCCACGTGACAACCCGTCGCGTCGGACAAAGCTGCAGGATCAAACCCACAACCAAAGTGTGACATGTATTTATTGCTTACCACTGGACTACGTGAAGTCCCTGGATAGTTTGAATAATTATTATTTTTAGTTGGATGATTTTATGAATCAAGAGTAAGTTGATTTTGGGTTATCTATGGAAATTATTAACCTATCATGGAGGATATGTGATTAGGTTAATTACTTTTCAGTATGATACTTTAAGATCAGCTGATGTTATTTAGAGATAAATATTAATTTTTACATTGGGAGACTATGTGATTAAATCCTTCAAATATTTGGGTTTCAATCTTAGTTGGGTTTACTTTGAAGAATTTTATTGATTGATGTTTATTGAATAGTTTTTGCTGAACTTTGGGTATTGTTTGATAAAATTTGGAGATTAGGAGAAGTTTTTCTTCTTATAAAAAAATATCATTTTTAGGTATTATCTGATCTCGTGCTAAATTTTTTGGTTTTGTTTTGGTTGAGATCTAAATTCATGGGAAATATATAGTTCTCTTCTGTGGATTAGGTGATTCTCAAGCTGTTGATTATAGTACTCTTAATGCGAAAAAGTGTTCTTAAATACTCATCTTTTGGAGAAAATATGAGTTTGATTAAGAAATATTGTAAAAGATGAAAGTCTACATGAAAAGTAAGTATGTTTTAATTATGATTTAGTTAAGCTCAAAAATAAATTCCTAAATGAAGAGTAACTTAAAAAAATGTTGTCTGTTAACATTTCTTACTGGGGAATCGTATACCGTTTAACCCATCACAAGTTTGTGATTTTCTTGTGGTTAAATTTCTACTAAACATGTTTACTATCACTCTCCATCAGAACATGAACCTTTGTTTTCTCCTCCATATCCATATTTTCATACTAGGAATCCATGTATGGGATAACTCAGGTGACCTTTTTACTTCTCTCGCATTCATTTAAAGTGATAGTTTTACTGACTCTTGTTCCAATGTGGGACTTTCAATGAGATTTCCAAGCCCAATTTTGAAATTTCGAGGACACAATTCAAAAAAGGGGGAAGGATGTAACATCCTGGGTAAATAAATAATATTACATTCTAATGTTTATCAATATTTGTACATAAAATGTTAATACTACTTTAAAGGGAACACTATGCTCGATGGCGTACCCAATACACAACAACAAGTTTCTTTGAAATCTCACGTTGCACTCTAATTATAAAATAAAATTATTTTAAATGGTAATTAATGTATAGTCATTGTAATGGCTGGAATGAACATAACTAACAATAAAATGATTATATATGTTTTTCAAATATTTTTACTTTTATCCAATAAATGTTAGAGGCTTAAAATGCAATCAAATCAAATTATAAGCATGAATCTTCTACTATTCATTAAAAGGTCGATTAACCGCCTTTTGATGGCGAACATATTTTAAATCCACTTTTTGAAAATTTAATGTGTTATATTTGACAAAATAAAATTATTCTATAGAATCGTGACATCAAAATTTACTTTGTGTAAATTTTTGGTATTTTTCTGATAAAGTTAATTTTTTTAATCAATATTGAAAAATGTTGTATTTTAATTCAAAACCTCTTCTTAATCTATTTTATTAATATGATTAGATTATCTTTTGAAATGGATTTAATGTGAAATTATAATATATTTTTACCATTTAATCCAATGGTGGTCATTGGAATTAATTTCAATATAAAATTGGACTAGAACTAGTGTCAATCTTTTATTAGATATTGTTTCTTAAAAACACGCTATTGGTTTTGACCGCGGGAATTTTTTATTAAATTAATTTATGTAACTGATATGTTTTTAATTTTGTAAAATAGAAATCATTTTTTAATTAGGAATATCAAATATAGATTATGGTAAATATTTGGTATTTTTCGGAAAAACATCAAATTTTTATGAATAGTGAAACCACTAAGTGGTATTTAAAGAAACTGATTTTTCAGTTAGAGGAAACTTTACCACTTCCGTGATTTGATTTTCAAAAATCCTACATACATGGTTGTCATTAGGTTGTAAAATGTGGTTCAATGGGATTAAAATAATTTTTTGGTGAATAGTAACTTTTATGTTTTTAATCGCGATTAGAGGTAATTAGTATAATTTAAGGTAAAAATAATTTTTTAATAATATGAAATGACATTGAAACAAGTCCTAATCTTATTTTATGTGTCATGGCCGACCAAGAAAATTCATGGGTCAACTTGGGGAACCCATGGATGTTAAGTCAATAAGGTTTTCCTTATGACTTTTCTATTCCTTCTTGTTTTGAAAATCACAAACACCTTATACTAAAGGAAATATAAATTTTACCTTCATAAGGAAAATTTACTTCTATAATGAAATTTACCTTTACCTAGAGTTTCTTATACATAGTAATATTTTTTTCATAAAGTATAATACCCGGATTGTTAACCAAAATCCCGGAATAATATAATGACAAGTATTGGAGTATTCTGTTTTTTGGATCCGAATTCTGGACTCCGAACTCTTAAGTAGTTCGACTCTGAACTCTTAAGTAGTTCGAATCAGAACTCTTAAGTAGTTCGACTCAGAACTCTTAAGTAGTTCGACTGCGAACTCTTATGTAGTTCGACTCTGAACTCTAAAGTAGTTCGACTCTGAACTCTTAAGTATCTCGACTCCGAACTCTTAAGTAGCTCGACTCCGAACTCTTAAGTAGTTCGACTCTGAACTCTTAAGTAGCTCAACTTCGAACTTTTACTGGTTTGACTATGAACTCAGAAAGTTTAGATTCCAATCTCTGGTGAAACCAGACTCTGAATCCCTATAAAACAGATTCCGAACATTTCTTAACATAGACTCTGAATTTCATTTTGGTTAGACTCTGAACATTTAATTTACTTACACTAAGAAATGGTGAATATTTTTTTACTTTCATATGTTCCATTTCAAAACTATGTCATGCATTCAATTATACTTGGTTAGTTATTAAACGATGTCATCTATTCTGTTTCAAACTAACCGTTGGTTGAGTTACACGTGTACAGGTCCCACTGAATTTCATGGTAAATATGACCGTTGGAGGAGGGAGCAAACCGTTGGAAATTTCCCTATAAATAGGAGCTCATTTGAAAGAGCTCAACACATGATAGAGACAAGAAGTTGATCAATCTAGAGACCACATGTTGTTAAGGTGATTTCTTGAGAGAGAATCTTTTCATGCCACATGTGTACTGAACTGCTCATTCATATTTCTTTGTGCGACTCCGAATGTTGGTGATTAAATTCAAGGACTTCCAGGGATATGAATACATAGGTGTCGAATACCTTGAAGTTCGAGGGATTCCTTGCTGAGGAAGACAGAGGTTCCAACTACCTTGAAGTTGAGGGATGAAGGGATAGAAAGATAGTGATTCTGATCTTTGTATCAAGGGCTTACCCTGGTGTGGGTAAGATAGATTTGCATGAAAGTATAAATCAAGGGACCTTCATCAAAGGTTGTTGGATACCCTTCTCTTTGGGTTAAAAGACTTATATCTTGTTACTTGTAGTTTACTACTTGTTTTTCCGCAGCATATTGTATTTTATGGAAAGTACCTTCTAGTAATTCCTTACACTTGTACTCTGATAAGATTATTTTCTATACGATTTATGGTAGAAACTCATATTTTACACCTTATTTCCAATTCTACAATTTGTGTTAGAGGTGTTGTGAATCTTCTTAGTTTAACTTTGTTAAACTTAGATCTTTTCTTGCCTAAGGAAAACATAGTTATCTGTATCCAAATTTAAAGATTCCAAAGGAATTTTTAAAGTCAACAATTCACCCCCTCTTGTATATTGAGGATCTACATCTTTATTTCGATCCTAAAATGGAGCCACTTTTGTAGAAAAATGACATTAATAACTTTTTATTTAACGTTAAAATTAAAATGTCACAAACATGTGTTGTTTTACTAAAACAATTTTTACATGGGGTTATACAAGTCATATTTTTGGCAATAAATATTCATTATAAAGCTAAAAATATTTCCTAAACCATGATAATTTTTTTATAATTTTTAGACATTAAATAAATTAAATTATTTATGACACCATGATGATGCAGCTATTACCTCATTATTTATTGGTTTAAATAAAATGAAAAGATAATGTAAAATATAAGACCTACACTTGTCAAAAACCTTTTGGATGGGTGTATTTAGAACTCTTATCACCTTATCCTCGAAATATATAATTGTGGGTCCTTTGAAATCCGTAATGCATTTTATAATAATGTTACTTTTCAAGACTTTCCAAGAGTTCCCCTCCTCTCCTCTTATAAAAGGCCCCCACCTCTACCACCTTACCCACACCTCCCAAGCCATTGGCTCGGCCAACCCCTGCCAATTTCATCTCTCCACATCCCTCTATTCATTTTTGAAGCCTCACCTTTGTCAGAATGCTCTTAAAGAAACCTTTTTGGTTCAAACCAAGAGGAGTTACCTGATTTAAAGGAAAATGAAGAAATGAACAGGACAAGTCGGACTTGTGGTAAGGGATTCTACCTCTCTCTTTATTTTTAAGTACACTTTTTATATAACATATATTAAGATCCACATTATTATGTTGGGGGATGTTCTTTTTTATTCCTCTTTCTATAAATTTAATTTTAATTTGATGAGAGACCGTATTTGATCTCATCAATCCATTTTTGGAAGTTTTATGTGGCGCTGTTAGGCTGCCAAATTTTCATAACGGGATTTTCATCTCACATTTTATTCCCATGAGATTCATGCAACATTGGCCACTATTTCCTTTTCTGTGGTGTATGTACTGCCCATAATTTTACTATTTTAATAATATACTCTCATTTCTGGGCAGTTACATCTTCATTGTATGACCCTTCTTTCATGGGGTGTACATTTCGAATGTTTCCCAAATCGGTAAGGGAACCTTTCACACTACTCTTTTAAAAAGACTTATTTTTTTATGCATTTTAATTTACATATTTTTATGTTGCGATATTTTCTTATATGTCCTTATTGGTGTTAATTTTATGTCCAAGTGGTGAGATACCATTTTCTCTCTCATCAACTAATTTTATGAACAATAAAGTGACATCGTAAGGCTGTCGAATTTTACCAAGGGAAATTTTTAACACAATTTCGATTTCTTTGGGTTCAACATGTTGTTATTGAATATGTCATCCTTTGAATATGTGTGAATGAACTTTTATTGTTTTACACATAATATCCTATTATATTGGGTTTATTTATATTTTTCACACATAATTTTGAGATTTAATTTATCCTTAATTTAATGATACCATCTTTATAAGGGATTTCAACTGATTTTACATTGTGAATTCGTTGTTGTTATGAACCAATTCACTATTATATGGTGTATATACTTTCCTTTGGAATATTATATCATGAATACATTTATTCTCATGATATTATAAAGTTCTGACTAAATGTTATTCCTTAATTATTGTATTCAAGTGTCTCTCATATTGTTAAAAACCCTTTAACTGAAATATCATTTTAAATGTTTTAATGATTTATTCAAAAAAATATTTCTCATTAATATCCATGTTTTAAAAATGGTTTTAAGGATTTATTTATTTGGATATTAATGGTTTAAATTTTTAAAATAATCAAAGTGGTATGGGACACTTTTGTTCAAAAATCTCTTTATTAAATGTTTTAAATTGTTTTGAAAATGGTTTTTATAATGGATTAATTGTTTCAATATCTTAAAATGTTATATTGTTATTGGAATGTGGTAATGTTATGTTTCATTTATACATGTTTTGTGTTATAAGATTATGTTATGGTTCTCGGGCATTATTTATGAAGATGGGTGGTTCAGTGATGAAATAAGGGTGGGTGAGCCCGACATAGCTCTCCAATGCATTGGGTAACGCGATGGAGTTAAATTCTAAGGTTTCTTTAAAGATATTTAGGGAATATACTGTGATGGTTATTACAAATGTAACCATGAGGGTTACTCCTTACGTAAGAATGATATGAATCCCTCAAGTTACTTTTATGCCTTATGATTTCTATTGAGTTATGCATAAATTTTATGATATCATGAGGTATGTTAAATTGTTATGTTTTATGAGTAAAGTATGAATTCATTGATTCTTATGTATACATTGACTGGTGTTTTCTTTCCGTACTTTTATAACCGTTACTAAGATTTTTATCCACATCCCAGGTTTTTGAAATGGTTTCACAAAACATAAAGTTGAATAGGGTAAGGGATGGGATCAAGGAAATGGCAGGTGGTCTAAAACAAGGAACTAGACATGACTCTTTTGTTCAAGAGTTTTTATATTTGTGAAAAAATGGAAGCTGTGTAGATGCGTCTACTTTGTAATCTTTGAGATGTAATAGTTATGTCCTAATTCTCTAAAACTCTAAACCTGAAAAGATCCTCAATGTGAATTTTTCATTTAATTCAATAATAATTAATATTTAAGGTCGAGTCCTTATAGTTGGTATCAAAGGATGGTTTAGATATCTTTAGAGGTTAGAGTTTTGAGTGAAAAGTTGTGTATAACCACAATTGTTATTATATTAAATAGAGTCATTGTTATTTTTGAAGGATGGAATGAGTTTGAGATAACATGGATAAGTATATCATAGTGTTTATCTTCCTCTTTAGTACATAATGATTTTGTTGATATACTCACACTGACATTTCTAGTTTTAGTAAATGGATGGATCTAGCAGGCACCAAAGTGACAATGGGTTTGAAAGAAACTGTAGTGGTTCTCTGATTAAGAGAGTGGATGAAATGGGGGATTCAATGAGAAATCTCATGGTTGTTCTAAACCAACTATCAGGTGTCATGATCGACCACTTGAACCTTCGTGAGTTCTCTAATACATCATGTACGAGGGAACCAACTCGACATGGAAGTTCAGGTAATAATTATAAAGGTAACCATTAGGGTTTATATGGTCCTTACTTTTGAGGTAATTATGGGTTACTATACGTTATGATGGAATATCAATGACATGAGATAAACATGAGGTTAAATTATTTTATGGTTATTTTTGAAGATTTTATCTCATTTTGGGGAATTTTTTATGAATTATACAGTTTTGGAAAATGGACAACACATATACCGTGTGACATCCTGTCAAGTCGTACAAAGCTGCGGGATCGAACCCACAACCAAAGTGCGACTAGTATTTATCGCCTACCACTGGACTACGTGAAGTCCCTGGTTAGTTTGACTAAATATTTTTTTTATTTGGATGATTTTATGAATCAAGATTAAGTTGATTTTGGGTTATCTATTGAAATTATTAACCTATCAGGGATGATATGTGATTAGGTTAATTACTTTTCAGTATGAGACTTTAAGGGAAACTGATGTTATTTGTAGATAAATGTTAATTTGTACATTGGGAGACTATGTGATTAAATCCTTCTAATATTTTGGTTTCAATCTTATTTGGGTTTACATTGATGAATTTTATGGATATATGTTTATTGAATGGTCTTTTTTGAACATTGGGTATTTTTAGACAAATTTTGGAGATTATGAGTAGTTTTTCTTTTTGTAAAAAAATATACTTTTTGGGTATTATTTGATCTCGTACTAATCTTTTTAGTTTGGTTTTGGATGAGATCTAATGACATGGGAAAAATATATTTCTCTTTTGTATATTAGGTGATTCTCAAGCAGTTGATTATATTACTCTTAATTCGAACAAGTCTTCCTAAATACTCGTCTTTTGGAGAAAATATGAGTTTGAATAAGGAATCTAGTTAAAGTTGAAAGTCTATGTGACTAGTATGTATGTTTCATTATGATTAAGTTAAGAACAAAAATAACTTCCTCAATGAAGAGTAACTTCAAACAAAAATATTTTCTATTAACTTTTCCTACTGGGGAATCAAATACTGTTTAACCCATCAAATGTTTTTTATTTTCTTATGGTTAACTTTCTCATAGACATGTTTACTATCACTCTCCATCGGAACATGACCCTTTTTTTCTCCTCCATATACATATTTTAATACATGGAATCCTAGTATGGGTTAGCTCGGTTGACGTTTTTACTTCTATCCCTTTAATTTATAGTGATAGTTTTATTGACTCTTGTTCTGATGTGGGACATTCTATGAAGTTTCGATGCCCAATTTTGAAATTGCGAGGACACAATTTCCAAAAGGGGGAAGGATGTAACATCCCAGGTAAATAAATAATATTACATTATAATGTTTATCAATATTTATGAATAAAATGTTAATACTACTTTAAAGGGAACTCTATGCTCGATGGCGTTCCCAATACGCAACAACGAGTTTTTTTTTGAAATCTCACGTTGCACTCTAATAATAAAATTATATTATTTTAAACGGTAGTTAATGCCTAGCCGTTGTAATGGCGGGACATAACAGAACTAACTATAATATTATTATATATGTTTTTCAAATATTTTTAATTTTATCTTATAAAGTTTAGAGGATTAAAATGAAAATGAATCAAATTTTATGCATGAATCTTCTATTATTCTTTAAAAGGCTGATTAACTGCCTTTTGATGGTGAATCCCTATTAAATCCAGTTGTTGAAAATTATATGTGCTATATTTGACCAAATAAAATTATTCTTTAGAATCGGGACATCAAAATTTACGTTGTGTAAATTTTTGGTATTTTTCCGATAAAGTTCATTTTTTAATGAATAGTGAAAAATGTTATATTTTAATTCAAAATCTCTTTTTAATATAATTTCATTGTATGATTAGATTATATTTTGAATTGGTTTAAATGTGAAATTATAATATATTTTTACCATTTAATCCAATGGTGGTTATTGGAATTAATTTCAATTTAAAATTGGACTTAAACTACTATCAATTTTTTAATAGACATTGTTTCTTAAAAACACGCTATTTGATTTGACAGCGGGAATTAATTATTAAATTAATAAATTAAACTTATATTTTTTTAATTTTGTAAAATAGATATCATTTTTGAATCAGTATTATCAAATATAGCTTACGGTAAATTTTTGGTATTTTTCTGAAAAACATCAATTTTTGATGAATAGTGAACCACTAAGTGGTAGTTAAAGAAACTGATTTTTCGTTTAAATGAAACATTACAACTTTTGTGATTTTATTTTCAAAAATTCGACATACATGGACGTCATTAGGATGTAAAATGTGGTTCAATTTGATTAAAATAATTTTTTGGTGATTTGTAACATTTACGTTTTTAGTCGCGATTAGAGGTAATTAGTGTAATTTAAGGTAAAAATAATGTTTTAATAATATGAAATGACCTTTAAACATTTCCTACCATTATTGGATGTGTCATGGCCGACCAAGAAAATCCATGGGTCAACTTGGTGACCCCATGGAGCTACTTCGGTAGGAAAATGACATTAATAAATTTTTATTTAAAGTTAAAATTAAAATGTCACAAACATGTGTTGTTTTACTAAAACAATTATTACATGGGGTTATTCATGTCATCTTTTTTACTATAATTATTCATTATAAAGATAAAAAGATTTAATAAATCAGGATATTTTTTTTATAATTTTAACACATTAAATAAATTAAATTATTTATGACACCATGATGATGCAGCGATTACCTCATTATTTAACGATTTAAATAAAATGAAAAGATAATGTAAAATCTTAGATCTACACTTGTCAAAAACCTATTGGATGGGTGGATTTAGAAATCTTATCACCTTATCCTAGAAATATATAATTATGGGTCCTTTAAAATCCTAAAATAATTTTATAATAATGTTACTTTTAATGACTTTCCAAGAGTGCCCCTCCTCTCCTCTTATAAAAGGCCCCCACCTCTACCACCTTACCCACACCTCTCAAGCCTTTGGCTCAACCAACCCCTGCCCATTTCATCTCTCCACATCCCTATCATAATCATTGAAGCCTCACCTTTGGCATAATGGTCTTCAAGAAACCCTTTTATTTCAGACCAAGAGTAATTACTCGATTTAAAGGAATATAAATAAACGAACAAGACAAGTCAGACTTGAGGTAAGGGATCCAACCTCTCTCTTTATTTTTAAGTACTATTTTTATATAACTTACTTTAAGATATTATTTATTATTTTGGTGGATGTTATTTTATAATCCTATTTCTGTAAATTTTATATTAATATGATGAAAGACCCTATTTGATATCATCAGTCCATTTTTGGAAGTTTTATGTGGCGCCATTAGGTTACCGAATTTTAATAAGGGGATTTTCATCTCACTTTTTATTTCCGTGACATTCATGCTACATTGGCCACTATTTTCTTTTTTTTGGTGTATTTACTTCCCATTATTTCACTATTTGTATAATATACTCTCATTTATGGGTAGTCACATCTTCATTGTAGGACGCTTCTTTAATGGGGTGTACGTTTCAAAAGTTTCCCAAATCGGTAAGGGAACCTTTCACACTCCTATTTTAAAAAGACTTATTTTGTTATGTCTTTTAATTTACATTTTTTTATGTTGGGAAATGTTCTTATATATCCTTATTGATGTAAATTTTATGTCCAAGTGATGAGATACCATTTTCTCTCTCATCAACTAATTTTATAAACATTAAAGTGATGTCGTTAGGCTGTCGAATTTTACCAAGGGAACCTTTTAACCCAATTTTGATTTTTTGGGTTCAACATGTAGTTATTGAATATGTCATCCTTTTAATATGTGTGAATGACCATTGATTTTTTTACACTTAATATCCACTTATATTGGGCGTATTTATATTTTTCACAGATAATTTTGAGATTTGATTTATCCTTAATTTAAGGATACCTTATTTATAAGGGATTTCATCTCATTTTACATTGAGAATTCATTGTTGTTATGCACCAATTCAAACATATATGGTGTATATACTGTCCTTTGGAATATTATATCATGAATCCATTTAATCTCATGATATTATAAAGTTCTGATTAAATGGTATTTCTCAATTATTGTACTCATGTGTCTCTCATTTTGTTAAAAACCCTTTAACTAAAATATCATTTTAAATGTTTTAATGATTTAATCTTATAAATATTTCTCATTAATATCCATGTTTTCAAAATGGTTTTAAGGATTTATTTATATGGATTTTAATGGTTTAAAATTTTAAAAGCATCAAAGTGGTATGAGATACTTTGATTCAAAAATCTCCTTATTAAATGTTTTAAATTGTTTTGAAAATGGTTTTTAGAATGGATTCATTGTTTCAATATATTAAAATGTTATATTTTTATTGCAATGCGGGAATGTTTTTTTTCTTTTATGCATGTTTTTTGTCATAATATTATGTTATGGTTCTTGGGAATTGTTTATGAATACGGGTGGTTCTGTGAAAGACGAAGGGCTGGTGAGCCCGATATAGCTCTCCAATGCATTAGTTAATTTGAAGGAGTTAAATGCTAAGGTTTATTCGAAGATATTTAGGGAATATATTGTGATGGGTTTTCCAAACATAACCGTAAGGGTTACTCCCTACGTAAGAATGATATGAATAACTCAATTTACCTTTATGCCTTATGGTTTCTATTAAGTTATCCATAAATCATACGATTTCATGAGTTATGTTAAATTGCTTATGTTTTATGAGTGAAGAATGATTTCATTGATTCTTATTTATACATGGACTGATGTTTTCTTTCCGTACGGTTATAACCCTTACTGATCTTTTTATGATCATCCCAAGTTTTTGAAATGTTTTCACAGGACATAAAGTTGAATAGGGTCAAGTATGGGATCAAGGAAATGTTAGGCTATCTAAAATAAGGAACTAGACATGACTCTTTTGTTCAACAGTTTTTATTTTTGTGAAAAAAATTGAAGCTGAGTAGATGCGTCTACTTTGTAATATTTGAGATGTAATAGTTATGTCTTAATTCTCTAAAACACTAAACCTGAAAAGATACTCAATGTGAATTATTCATTTAATTCAATAATAAGTAATGTTTAAGGTCGGGTCCTTATAATTATAACAAACATAAGTAAATTGGTTTCTAGTCTTTCATGGTGTGATTAATCAAAAACAATTGGTGGGGATATATGGTATAAATAAAAAAATATCCAATATTATATTATTTTATATAAAATAACAAGAATTGTGCAAGAAAGAACAAGTATAAATTGATTATTATGAAAAGGAAAAAATATTTATATATAAATCCCTACACTAATTCCCTACCACGGGTTAAATGGAATATGGTACCAAAATCCATGACTAAATGAATATAAAAAATTTTAGTTGCATCATATTATAAAAACTATTTAATTATTTTAAAATTAAAATATTCTTTATAACCCAATGAAGAAATAAATTTCTTTTAACTTCATTTAATTTTATTTTCGTAAATGTCACTAGAGTGGAATACATATACTTTATGGTCTTAGGTACGGGTTATAGATAATCTTGATACATGTCTGAGTAGAGGTATAATTTTTGTAAAAAAATTGGATAAATATAATGTATATGTATTTTCATTATTAGTAAACCGTTTTTAAAATATTTTACATTTATTTATAGTGGGTAATAATAAAAAATATATAAAAATCTTTAACTAATGTGTCTCCATTATATGGGGGATAAAAAAGGAATCTATTCCCTTTCATGAAATTTATATATTGTTAATGTTTATGAAAATAATTTCATTGAATTTAAGATTATACAAAATCAGGTTTTCTTCTACTAACATCAAATTAAATTCCTAAAAGAATGGAAAACTATTTTTTAACAGTCAAAAAATTGCATATACGAATCTATTTGATGATTATTCCAAGGGATTAACATATATTCATACCACAATTTCTATTAAAAATTAATTGTATAGAATTATTGGATATACTTCTGAAACAATGATATTTTTGGTAGTAATATATATTTTTTGTTAATATACATCCATTATAGGGCCAATGGGTTGACAATGATTCACACAATGTAGTTGATACCAATATATTTTTTAGAGATAGTGAATGGATTAAAATCACATTCAATGGTGGTACTGTTCAATTACACCAGAAATACCAAAATTTAGTTCACTTCTGTGCACATAATTTCAATTGATAAATGTACTAATGTAGTAGTAATAAATCATTCATGTAATGTTACTTCTAGTACCAGACCCATTCCCATACACTAACTCACGCTAAAAATGTGTTCTATGACTAAGATAAACTTGTGGGAAATGGAATTAAACATATGTTTCTTGATGGTGAGGTAAGATAGAATCACTAGCATACCTATTTTATTGGTGTTCCAATCAAAATAAACTGATTTTTTCCATCATAAAAAGAAAGAAATATAATTTTTTCTATAATATGAATCATAACACAATAATTTTTACTGAAATAATTCAAAAAATATATTTTTATTCTTGTATGTAAATCCATACTTTTGTAATATAAATCCACATGTATTTATGTAAAAAAAAGTCATATCAAATAAATAAATTAAAACACATTTTAAAATTAAGATAATTTCTTTTATTTCTATGTGAAATGATTAAAAGAATAAAATTTTTATTTTCTAGTGACAATTTCACCTTATTATTTAATTCCAAAATACTCTCTCTATTTTAAACTATTATTTTATTGAAATTGTATTTCATGATTATATGGAAATTTGTTGAATCATAAGTAAAACATGGTATTTTTGAAAGGATTTACCATTAGATGTATATATAATACTTGATCAAAATAACAGACCACATGATAGATTAAAATAATAATTTATTGGATTCATTAAAAAATAATATTAATAAGATGAAAGAAAATTATATTATTTAGATTATATATCATGTATAAATTTATGATTTTATTCCTAACCTGATTCCATATTTTTTAGTAAATGTCTCAATTTTTTGTCACAATTATTTGATTTTGACACAATTTAAATATGAATTATTGAAATTAATGAGTGGAGTATTCTTGATAAAATTATGGACTTAGTGTATTTTCACATTTTGGAGGAAATGATAATGGATGACCTAAAAAACATCCACAATAAATCATATTCTACAGATAAATGATTTAATTGAATAAAATTCATAATGGAGATAATATTCAAGAATTTTTAAAAAACTCATCAAACATTATATATTTCATGATTTTATTTTTTAATATAATTTTTCTGTGGAATTTGAAAAAAATGTCCCTCGGTTGAATAAAAATATTTCTCACTCACCCCAACCCATGAAAACATTTTTCGTTTAATTATAAAAAAAGCATTATTGTTAAATTCCTGAACAAAATAATAATAATTCTTGGAATATCGTTATAATTTGCATAATACTTCCTATAATCTAATTTTATTTTATCTGTCACAACCAATCCAACATGATCTTAGATACTGTGTTTTGAGAAAATAGATACAGAGTATTGAAAATGGATTTAATACGTGTCCATGTGATGGAAACCTAAAAATATAAATTTTTTAGTCAAGTGTTGGATACATTGGGTCAAATTAATACCGTGACACAATAATTACTTCAATTATTATTCTATTTATTATAATAATAAAATATATTACAAAAACCAGTTCCCAAAAAATGGATTACGATGGATTACATCATTTATATCAACACATATTGAAATGATATTGTAAAGAACTCTTTATGCGTTGGATACCCTTTCCATTATTTTAGGGAATATAGGTCTCCTGTACTATTCACATGATCTTTATTATCCAATGAAATTATTCACCAGTAATATATCAATCAAAATGTGATCTACGATTCCATATAAAAATATATATTTTTCATTATGGTTAAATAGTACTATGTAGATAACCATGATAGGATATTCATGCAATTATGATAGAATTTCATTTACTATAATATTAATTATTTATTTCCCCCACTTAATGGAATTCAATTTCCAGCTCGAGAATATAAAATGTATTTATTTTTCTCTTATATTGAAAATTTTCATTTTCACCAATGTGAAAAGTACGTACATTTAATACAAGGGAATAAATTCAATTTTCATTTTAAGATAAAATTAATAGAGTAAAATATGAATCACTAATGGTAATATTCATTGATAATGGAAAATCAATTTTTTTTCAGATGCTATGACCTAAGGAGTCACAGATAAACCTTCTACAATTTCCTCAACATTGAGGGAATTCCCCACGATACGGGGATCCTTTTACATTTTATAATGGATATCTCAAGTATACAATTGGTTTCTTATTAGTAATAATGAAAAATCATATGAATAATGAGTTTTTTAGATATTTCATAACAAAATGGATTTAAATTATAAAATAAATAATCCACTGAATTGAATTTTTTTTAATAAATCAAATTGACTCATTTTTCATAATACTCTACTGTTTTTACATTTAGCTCGTACAAAAACTATGATTCATTGAGTGTGGGAATTTTTTTAAAAAAATATCCCTTTCCACATCTTTGGATATAACCCCTAATATTTCACTAGTTTTTGTACATATACCTAGGTCACTATTCACATAGCTACAATGTATCATTCAATTATCATATAATCTCTCTCCTTTGTGACTCAACATATGAATATCATGGTTAATGGATCATTATCATGGCATAAAACCATAAAAAATTAGTTTTTTCCTATCATGATGTAAAATAATTTGATAAAAAAGAACGATTTTTTTGTCATCAACCATACATGAATTTTTAAACATTTTTCAATTGGATCTATAATGAAATTTAATATTTTATTTTTATATCTAACATCCATTATAATATTATAAATAACAAGTATCAAACTCTAATTGGTATTTTACCCAATTATCACCCTTTTTTCCCAGTGTAAAATACTTTGATGATTTTTTTTCTTTCTTATTTTTTCCTCTATAATGAAATAATCATAATCTTAATATATTTTATTGAATACAAAATAATATAAAAAATTAATATTTTATTAGTGATTTTTTATAACCATAATAAATAAAAGTCATGTAAAACCTCTTGTGTCAAATGTTTTTGACACTAAAGAATTCATATAGAAGAATTAGAAATATACGTCGATTTCTTACAGAGTACTAGATATAGAATATAATGTTTTAAAAATAAATGAAGTACATGGTAATATATTTTTCATATCAAACAAAAAATTATGTGATATTTTTGCTAATATATTCACTATTGGATTGGAATGGAGGCTCACGAAGGTGTGAGCGGAAAAAACCCTAAAAAAGGCAATGATGATGGGAAATCCAGGAGGAAGGATGATGTTTATCTGGATGATGAATACCAGATCAGGAAAAATGATCTATTCTGCCTCTATGTGAAGCAAAAATATGAGAAATCAGATTCCAAGGATGTCTCTATGCATGGGAAGTGCTTCACAGATGTGGCCAAGCAGGCTGGAGAATTTTTGTTCATGGAATGTGAAGTGGGTAGTTCGAGAAGATTCATCCAGAAGAGGTGGATTGCGCATGTATCAGAGAATCACGATGGTATCGAGAAAGGGTAAAATTGATTAGATTTTCAATTATTTCTTGACTTGTGATTCCAAAAGGGGTTAGGCCATAAATGTTTCATGATATTACAAACAAAATGGTGGAGATTTGGGACTTTAGTGACTGGAAGATGATGACCATGGGATAAGGATTCTATCATGTTGTGTTTCCCTCTGATGAATGCAAAATATAGGCATAGATCTTGGGTTCTATCCCTCTGAACCCTGGAACCATTTAGATTCTTTAACGATATCATAATTTTGATTCTAGCTCGGTCAAAAACACATTTTCCTAGGTATGGATACACATTCCCAAACTGAGATGGCATTATTAGCACCCAAAAATCTTTTGGGATATCGCTTCATCTTTAGGGAACCCTATAAAACTGGATATGAAAAAAAATAACCCTAGTTATGGAAATTATTCTAGGATTATGGTGGAAGTGGACATGTCCACTATTTCTGTGTAAGAGGTTGTCTTCACTACGATGGATGACATCATCACCCATGAGGTAGGTTATGAAAGGAAGCCAAAATTATATCTCAATTATCATATTTTTGGGCATGTGATTTCTGAATGAAACATGAATAAGGTTTGATCCTTCTAAAATATTAGAGGGCATGATGCTGATAATTGTCGAAGGATGAAAACTGATCAGGGTCTTAATCCTGATATGCCTGTGAACAAGGAAACTGGCAAAGTGGATGCTCAGGTAGTCTCTTTGAAATCCAGTGGTGATGTTGTTCCTGTTACTGAGGGTGGGACTAATGGTTCAGGAGAACCTTCACAGTATCATTCCAAATTGATGCTAACTGATAATGATGGAGATAATATAGGTTCACAAGATAAGGTAGAATGTGAGGATACTCATAATGTGGAAAGGTAGGAGTGGGACACTGAGATGAACACTAAGGCTGAGAATTTTGGCGGTCATTATTTAGCAAGTTATGATATTGCAGTTCAGGACCCCTCTGAGTGGAATTCCACAAGGAATGAGAATAGTGAACTGCCTATTATGGATAAGAGCTGTGGTGATCAGATCATATAGGACTCAGCAACACATGATTCCCCTTAGGGACGATTTAACCATGGGAGGAATTAAATCGGTGCATGAAAAAGAGGAGTCAGCAGGATAATTATCTAGGATCCCCTCATATCAGGTTGCAATAATGAAGATAAATTCAACCTTAATAATGCCTATCAGTTTGGATAATAGGTTTATTCTTCTTTGTAATGATGAAGATGGACCATACATGGTTGTAAATTTACCCAATGAAGCACTGGAGGAGAATAATTCTGAGCCAGAGACATGCATAGCAGCAAGATATGCTAGCCCCTACACTAGGCAGTGGAATTCCGATCAATGAAGATACTTTTATGGAACTTCTAGGGTCCTGGGAATTCTCCGATGGTCAAAACCCTGAGCCACATCATCATGACCAATAATCCCATGTTATTGGGTATTGCTGAGCCAAGATTGAAATTTTAAAGATGGATGTATTTTAATTGGAATTCTATAGGGTACTCTTTTATTTATACTAATCAGTATCAGAATGAGATGGAATATTTATGGGTGTTAAAATAGAATAGTTTCATCGTTTAATCCTTTCAAAATGATCAACAGTCAGTAAGAGTATCTTTTTGTTTTTAGTACAATTCTTTGTCTGGAACTTTTGTATATGCTTTTAATCAATACATTAGAATAGGTTCACTATAGAAGAACTTAATTCCCACCTCTGAGTATATGTCTACATGGTTCATTCTAATTTTTGATATTTATACCATCTTGATACCAGAGGAAAAAACTAGGAGAAATATTTGGAGTGCTTCAGCCAAAGTCTTTTCTTCCTGTATTGATCAATGTAGGCTGACTAAAGTCCCTATTTCTGGTTATTATTATACATGGAGAAGAAACACCTTAAAAGGGAGGCAGGCAAGTAAATTGGATTGATGTCTGGTGTCGATGGATGAGAGAAGTGACACAATGGATGTTTCTGGAATGATTATCTATATACTCCATTCAAATCATAATCCCATAGTGGTTGACCTCTATTTCAGTAGTTTGAGGTCAGCTCCATTACCTCTTAAGTTCAATAATGCATGGTTAGTTGTGCCAAGGTGCATATAAATAATGATGGAGGCATGAAAAATTGATTTCATAGGTAGTTCATTGGGCATTATTACTAGAAAGATGAAACTTTTGAAATCCCGCATCAAAGAATGGAGCAAAAAATCTTTTTCCAACCTCGAGTATGACATTGAAGAGGCTGAATCTCATCTATTTTGCTGTCTATAAAGGAATATGCAAAAATACACCCCATCTTAAGAAGAGATACAAGCTGCCACAAGTCTTGATAATCTCTTGAACCTCAAGGATAATCTTGAACGGAATCAGATAAATGTTAAATGGTTGAAGGAAGGGGACATGAATTCAAGGATCTTTCACTACACGCATAGGAAGAAAAAGGTTAAGAGGAATCATAAGGCTTTATGGGTTGATGAAATCATGATCACTTCTAAAAATTACATTGAAAATGATGTAACATGTTTTTTTGAAATGTTATATTCTGACTCTAGGAAGGATAACTCAAACAATATACTCAGATGTTGTGAACCCTGTCTAGATCATAATTAGAACAAAAAGCTCACTAATATTCCAACCCACAAGGAAATACACTATGTACTAGTTTCTCTAAATATGGATGGGGTTTCTGGCCCTGATGACTTCACCAAAAAAAATTATTTTCTATTGGGATATCATCCACAGTGAGGTGATTAATGCTATAAGAAAATACATCCATCACTCTTCTATTCCAATGGGGATGAATTCAAATTTTATATCACTGATTCCTAAGAAAGAAAATGCACTAGATAATAATAAATCCAGGCCAGTAGCTGTTGGGAGCTCCATTCCTAGGGTAATTATTAAGATCATGGAATTCTGGTTAGGTGAGTTTACTAAAAATATAGTTTATGCTAATCAGTTTGGATTTGTCCCTGGTAGAAACATTCAGAATTGTCATTTTATTGTCTCCGAGGGTGTTAATATTATGAGAATAAATGTTGAAGATGGTAATATGGCCTTAAAGGATTACATATCAATGTCCATTGACACAATAATGAGAGGATTAATTTTTACAATTATATGCATCCATGGATTCTTAGGAAAATTCATTGGTATGGTTTGTTCCATTTTGAAAAGTTCAAGTTTATATATTCAAATCAATGGATCCCCCTAGGGATTCATTCAATGCACTGGAGGAGTCATTCAACCTGTTCTGTTTTCTGTGCTTATGTTTTCTATGGATGAGGATTATTTGAGTGTGTGTCTTCATGATATTGGTAACAATGGTTTATTCCAATTAATGAGAGCAGGTCAGAACTTCTTTTCTCCTCCACATTTGTTATATTATGATGAAATAATTATTTTCTGTAAAAATAATAAGAAAACTATATCTTGCATCAAGAACGTCATTTCACATTATGATGAAGTAGCAGGCCAGGTCATCAGCTGGAATAAATCCTTCTTTCTCTTTGGAGATGGAATTCCAATCTTGAAGAAAAACCGGGTTTCTAGCAGGCTTGGTGTCAAAAAAGGAACATTTCCCTTTAATTATTTGGGGATTCCATTGTTTTGGGGAAGGGAGAAACATGTACACTTATAGGGTATCACTCTAAAAATCCTCAATCAGTTGGAAAGTTGAAAATGTAAGACCATGTCTTAGGAAGGTAGAGTTTGTATTGTCAACTCTATCATCACTTCAATTTTTGTATAATCTTTCTCATTATATAGATGACCAAGAGCTCTTTTTAAAGAATTTAGTGGAATGATACGTAATTTCATTTGGACTGGTTCAACTCATTAGGGGAAACTTGTCAATATTTCATGGAAACATTGTATAAAGACAGTGTCTATGAGAGGAATGGGAATTAAGGATATCAAAATATTTATTGACTTACATCTTTAGAATTTTACTTTGATGCTCTCATCCAAGCCTGACTTTTCCATGGAGTTTCTTGTAAGCAGGTTTATTGGAAGATTACAAAACAGTCAGTGTATGTACATGAAATCCTCAGTTTGTCCTTTGGTCATGATAAATTATTCTAATATCATGACTAATTTCATATTGTTGGTTTGTGCCAGCTCTCATCAGAATTGTTGGAACACCCCATGTTTTTACTCATTAATTAAGGAAACAATTACTTTCCTACTTTCTTTAAAAAACTTATCTATCTCTGACCTACATGGGAGCATAAGTGTTTCTGAAATCATTCTTAGTAATCTTCATATGGAGTTATCTAATTATGATTGTGTTTATTGTGATGAACTGATTTGGAAACCTGCTCTTAATGGAAATTTTTCCAATTGGGTGTATTACAAGCTACAGTGTGGTGTACCATGTAGAATTACTTAATGGGTGTAAGGTGTTCGCGGATCCTTCATACTCCCTAATGATACTATGCTGATCTGGAGAATTTGGTAGTGGTGCTTTCCCAGCATGGGTCTTATCATTGGCTCGGTATGTCAACTTTGTCTTAATAGTGAATAATCATTCATGAATATTTTCATCCATATCACTTTTGCTGTTAGGTTATGTAATTATGGTCAAATAACCTTTCATTGCTACCTAAGCTTATGTTATATTGAATCACTACTCATCTTGGCCTTTCAGTCCAGTTACTATGAGCAATTGAAGTCTATGTTCATTGTTTGTACTGTCTCTATTTTCTCTTATATTTGGAAGTCTCTGAATTATATCATCTTTAAAAATGGCAAGCCATCGCTTCGGGAAGGTGTTTTAGCGATACATAGAAGCATTAAAATTGCTTCGATGAATCAGACTAGATATATGAATAATAATGTCTCTAACATTGTTTGTTTCAGGACTCTGGGTGTTAGTGATATGGAAAGGAAGACTAGTCTCATGAATCACATTCGGTGGATTCCACCAATTTCTGATTAGATTAATGTGAATGTGGATAGGGCAACCTCTAGTGCAACAGGTCCGGCTGGGTGAAGAGGAGTATTCTTAACTCATCGGGGATTCGTTAAAGGCATTTTATTCCATTATATTGGGCATGGTCAAAAGATTGAAGCAGAGTTGTGGGTCATGATAATGGTGATCAGGTATGCAGTTTGTTATGGTTGGTGAAATGTATGGTTTGAGTCATACTCGTCTATTACAATAGATATTTTGAAAGATCGATTTCAAAATGTTCCATGGAGGATGTTATCTTCCTATATTTCTTGTCTTAGTATTATTGAGTGTATATATCATGAGTTTTCTCATGTCTATTGTGAAGCGAACCAGGTTGCAGATGCTCTATCCAAAATGGCTATTATGGAGGTCAGTTGCAGTTGGTCATTTGTTTATCTTGTTTATTATGATAGTTTGGTCAAGATTTACAGCACTATTGTTCTCCACAGAAGGATTTTAAGGTTGCTTTTTTTGAGTTATATTTTAATATTTATCCTTTTTATATATTAATTTGTTGGGAAAAGTTTTCTTCTTGTCTCTTGGACCATTTGACAATTCTCTATAGAAAAGGCATTGGATTTTGTATCTCGAAAAATTAATTGCAACCAGTGCGGTGGAATGGTTGACATTTTTTAATTGATAGTCATTTCCGGATAAACGATTGGATTAAGGAAAATAGTCCCATATATAGAGTCTATTCACATTATTGGAAAAATATTCATATTGTCAAAAATACAAATTTCGAAGATGAAACATCCTTTAATAGAATAAACTTTATAAAATAAAAATATTTTGACATTATACATATTGAGATATATAATCTGACTAATAAGTAGATTTTGGATCTCTCTATTTACCATGCAACCATTATATTTAAATGTTTCATGATAATGTTATATTATTAGGGGAATCATCATATTATTTTCTATAGGAAACCCATATGCACCTTTTCAATCATATAGTAAAAAAAATTTCAAAATGAATTATTAGATTTCACTGTGCTCTTCTACTTTTAAATTTTTTTATTTTCTCTTTTAACATGTTTTTTTTCAATTAAAGACCATTTCATAGATAAATTTTTTCACATATATATATATATATCTAATAGAAATTTATATCTATAATTTTAATATAAATATAATTATATATTATATATCATTAAATGACAAATAATAATTCATCATTACCCTACTCAATTTTCATGGTCATATTTGCTTCTTCGATTGAAATGATGAATCAATTTTCTTATTCCTAAAAAGGTTTTTTACTATTTATCCTTTAGGTTTATCTTCCATTAAATGAATAATTTATACCCTATTATATTTTTTACATATAGATTAATAAAATTTAAAATAGATTTCATATCTTTCCAATCTTAATAACATTACTATGCCTTCTATTTTTTTCATAATATCTTCTGAATCATTGATGTTTCATAAAACTGATCATATGATCGAATAAGAATTGTGATCCTAATTTTTTAAAAATCGAAATCAATTTTTACATGTTATGATATTAATTATAGAAAAAAATTATATTCCCAATTAGTGTTTAATAAATGGAAGCTGGATACATCATTATTGACTTTTTCGAACCAATTAAATAAGAATAAATTTTACATTTATATTTATTGTAAATTCTCCCAAAAATATAGTGTGGATGAATTATTATACACTACCACACAATAAAAATATTATTCAATAATATTGGGGGTGACATAATAATATATCTCAATCCAGTTAGAAAAAAACACCATATAGCCTATGATATGTCAAAAAAATCAATATATTTCAACCCAAGTTGAAAAAAATTAAAGATGTTTCTTATGAAAAATATAAATACAACCGATATGAGTTTTATAATGTATTAAAATATCACTTCTATGGGATATGCAATCCATTTTGTGGTATATCATTCATTTTTGTACCATATGGATGATATATAAACATAAATAATATTTATTATATAATAATATTATATTAATATATCTATTGTAGTATCTCGGCCAGGGAGACAAAAAATTGGTTCCCTATGCAAGTTTTCAACTATCCCTCATGCATGTCATCTTGTGCACTAGAGGCTATGGAATAGTAGCACAGTCTCATGAATTTATGGTAGAGAAACTATACCCCTGGATTAATGTATAATATATAATAATCAACAAATAAATATAGTTAATGTAATATAATTACAAATAACAATAAATAATAAATGATTAATAATCAGGATAGAGAATAATACAATATACATAAAAAGGAAAAAAAATCAAAAATACATAATAATTCACAAATGAAATGAAAAAATTACTGAATACATATATCCAAGAAAATAATGAGCACTAATTAATCCATGTGTCAATGAGCTCTTACGTACATGAGTAACAACACCTAGAATGATCCATGATGTTGAACCATCAACCATGAGGACTTTTTGTGTATAAAAAATAAACTCAAATTGGGAGTGGGATATATAGTGTATGAAGACACAATTAATATCAAATATAATCCATTCATTAAATCTAAATAAACTATTTAATGATATAATAATTAATCAATAGAATAAAAAAATGCGATACAGTCGGTATCTGGTTCCTTAATGGAACATAACTGATCATACATACTTTATCCCAAATATTAAATACAACTGAATAATTTTTACAAATCATTTATGTTTATTTACATGTTTGGATTGTATATATACATACACACACTTCATACATAACAACATACATTTATATACATATATAATGATATATTGAAATTTCTTGGAACCAAGGTATAACATAAAAATTCAAGCATAATCATAATAATATCATAGGGGTATCATTATGAAAATATGTGTATCAGGCTAGGAATCTATGTGTTATGATAATAATATAAGGTTTTACTTGTATTATAATACTTACGAAACAAAAATAATGTTTAATTAAGGTAATAATTATGTTTGATATAATTAATTTGGCATGGGAGCCCATCCATGGCAGTCCATATCATGAGTTGATGTGTCACTCAAAGATTATGTTATGATAGGCCACATATGATTCCGAAGAGGTTATTATTATTTTTGGAACCGAATATCACTCACGGAACATCATAATTTAATATAAAATGTGATTAATTACTTGTAAATATGAAATAACCCCTGAATTCTTCATGGCATGGTATAAAGTCATTACCCTCTGAGGCTTTCATTATAATATCACATAGGGAACCATATATCACTTGTGTCAGTGAAAAATAACATTTCACATCAATCCTATCTAATTTAATCCACTAGGGAACTAGGTATTTCTCATGAGTATTGTAATATTAATATGACTATTATCCTCTCTAGGGAATTCTTACTTGGGAATACATGGTTATCTCATCGGTTTATAGTCTCAATCAGCCTATGATAACATCAATGGAATTTCTAATATGGAAACCAAGGTTTGAACCTATGAAATATAGTCTCAATTTTCTTATGAACCCATATTTGGTATTACTTCATAAAAGAAATGGTTTTCTTAAGGTGTAGTGTATTTTTGTTAATATACATAATTTATTATTTAAAATATTCCATGGGGATATCTGAGCATACTAAAGCCCTTACTTGACATTTGGTTATTTATCGCGACTGAACCATCTGTCTGTCAAATCTTGGGGCATGCTATTATAGAAGAAATGAAAATTACATGATCCTACATCAATTGATTGTCAAAAAATACACTAGTAAAAATAGACATACTCAATTCCACAATTTATGTTATTAAACAAGTACTTGGAATTTATCTAGAAATCCAGCATTACGATTCTCTATTTATCTAATTGAAAATAATGGCTAAATCAACAATCCAATGACCGGTCTATAGATAATATGTCCCCTTTCACATGAGTGGCATCCATTGTGAACAATGACCCACATCTAGATCCAAAGACATCAACATAATTTTCCTTCCCATAGAATAAAGATTAAATATCATTCATAGTATCTAATTCCTAAATACCCAACGGTACCACCATTCCCATATCATAAAACTGGATCACCTACCCTGCTTGAGTTCCCTGATGATCATACAACCAGACAAACTGTCCTAAAAAGGAAACCAAAAAAATGAGATATCCTCTCACACTATAAATCCTTAATCAAATATTATTTTTACATAATAGGTTTTATTTCATTATTAAGGCCATCGTGGTATCCCACCTAAACATATGAATCATGAAAAAATAGGTATGTAATTTCAACCAGCTTTGGCCTATGGTTTTCCTCATGGGATACATATTCCATTTAAGGGAATTTATTAAAATGTGTACCTGAGGACAGTAAAACACTATTTTAGAATATATTTAACTGATTAAAGTATGGAAACATCATCTTATGTGGTACAAATTTTATTTTTATATAAATAACTTCATCACTTTATGAACAACATTCTACCATTGTCAAATTGTCAATAATCATAAAAATAAAAGATTTTTATAGAATGGATATAATGAGAATGTAAAGGATACATATATGACACACATCGATATAGATAAATATAAATACACCCCCACACTCATGGTGTAACTATAAAGACAACATCAAGCCCACCCTTGATGTTGTTTCTTGAATATAAGTCATAATAAACTCAAACGGTCAAAGAACCACACATAGAAGGACTATGGAACAACATAAAAGAATGCTGGTTTCTAATCCCAAAGTGTCCTTTTACATTGTTACCATTAATAAACCATAGATATGTATTTTAAAACCAAATGATCACCAAACATATCATAATAATTTACAACATCACTATTTTCATTCACGATAATGTGGAAAAGAATCTTATATGGTCATAAAAGAGATATCAACATTCCAAACATAAAATCTAGAAAACAAAACTAAAACTAACACCTATATTATAGTCCAATATAAAAATCATATTAAAGGATTAAAGTCATAGAATTTATCTAATAGTCATTTAATACTTCGTTTTATGTATCACATACAAATAAGAACAATCAAGAACTTGTTTCTAAAAAAAATTTACAATGATTTTTTAACTAAGACTATGCAACCGTAGGTGGTCATTTTATGACCACCTTTTAACCATTTATTTATCCCTATATTTATCACAAATTGGCTTAGTTTAATAAAATATCAATTGCATGATATAGGTAAAAATTCATGTTAGGTTGTAATTTTCATTTAAAATAATTTTCGCCTCATAATAACAAAACTCAAAATTGCTAATTTGACTTTTACTTGATAAAATTCTGCTAGTAAAGTGACATTCGACCATAATTCCATTTTTAATAAAAGTGAGGCCCTTGTTTACTTAATAAATAATAATACCTATTTATTACATGTATTCCACAAGGTGTTATGTAAAAAAGAGAAACTATGTTTAGGGCTACATAAAAGTTTCTCTTAGGATGATCTAGGATTGGTTAAGTGAAGCTCATAATGACCATGTTTTCAAAACATGATTAGGTAGTTCTAGTTCAAAAAAAAACAAGCCCCAACTGACATAAATTGTTCTATTTGAGCCTTATTTAATTTATTTATATAGTTTTTCTTTCCCAATAGATAGTAGTAAATGACATAAGAGTCAAAATTAACACTTCATTTAAATTCATTCATTTGAAAAATTGAAATTTATTATTTATAAATTTTTCATCTGGTTAATGTTAGATAAATTTCCGTTCATTATATATGAATTTACATTGCTTCATTTTTATGATATTCATTCGTGTAATGGAAACTAGGGTTTTAAATTTTTTTTGAAATATAAAAGTTCCATATATGATGGTTCAATTTTATGGGTTACCATTCTAAATTTTTTAAAGGGACATGTGATTAATAAATTTTACTTTTGTCTTGATGTTAATAGATACCATAATAATTTCATCAAATTCCACCAACTGTTCATGGATAAATATTACTTTATTGGTTAATTATGTTTCCACACTAATTTATATGAGAAAATGCCATCTAGGTTGATCTAGACCCATTAATAACCCTTTTTATAACATAATCAGAAAAATGAATTTAAATATTGTACAAAAGTAGGGAAAATAGGTAAACATGAGAAAATACAACCAAGAAGGGTATATTGATGAAATGTTCAAATAATCACAAAAGCATTATATGCAAACCATCATGCCTCATTATAACTAAAATGAAATTTACATGGAATTTTATATTCATCGAATTTGATTCTTTAGATGCATAAAATCATACGTGTAATAATGCAACTTTTCCATACCAGGAAAAGGGATATTATCCATAAATAAATTAATATTTCTTCCACTAAAATGCACCAATAAATCAGGGTTAAATATCAATCAAATGTAATAATGATCACTATGATCCATAGTGGCATCCATGTAAACATCATCATCCACCAATGCATGGGTTGGATGGACCCAGAAACATGCTATTTTTCCAGATAAAACATATTACTAGCCTTATTTATACTATTTGAATAAATTAAAATAAAATAAAAAGAATGATATGATACTAATTTAGTGTCCGTCTCAAGAAACCACTCAAATGGTGTCGCAACCCAATTGAAAATTGTATCTCATATATGTCTCTGAATACACCAGAGGCATTGAACATGTGTCAAGGGCCTCATAATCATAGGGTGGGTATGTTATACCCTATAGGTCATGGAATAATATAGATAAATAAATAATAAATAATGTTAATAGAATATAATTACAACAAACAATTAATAATAAATGACTAATATTCATGCATAAAGAAGATAAAATATAAAAAATATACATACAATGTGAAATACAAAAAGACACATATTGAAATAAAAAAATTCCCCAAAGCCTATCTATATATGAATTCTTAGAAGAAGACAAATTTGGTGCTCCTACGCTCTTATGTACACGAGTAAAAACTTCATGAATGATTCATGATCATGGATCTGTAACCATGAGGCAAGTTTGGATACAAAAAAATGGCCCGAACTCCACCACCATTGTTTTTTAATTAATTTTTTTTCCATGAATATAAAATAATTATAATAGAATAATAACAATTAAATAGTGAGAAAAATAATTTTAAATGAGTCGTTGACATGGTCAATAAGGACACATGGCCGACCATACTAGCTTCAACCTAAGAAAGAATACCTTTTAATAAGTGTCACCTTGCATATAAGTTCATATATATTTACCATGTATGTATATATATTCACTAAATTTATAATAGAATATGTAGACACATATATAGATATGTTGTAAAAAATAGGACTCAACGTGTATCTTAGTCATCCATGTATAATCCTAATAATATCATAATGGTATAATTATAAAAATATGGGATGATGTGTGAGAATTAACTAGTAATAATAATTATAAAATATTTCACTTGTTTCATAATAAAATATACATTTAATTCATGTGTTACTTAATTATAAAATATTTTTTATATAATTCATTTAGATTGTGAGCCCAACCACCATAGTACATATTAGAGTCCATGTTTCGCCCAATCATTTTGTCACAATAAACCAACTATAATTCCATCTATGGATTCATTATGTAAGACCCATTATCACTCATGTCATGTGATAATAACATTGAAACCCTGATCCCATCATATGTAGTCCACAAGAAACCTTGAATCACTCACTGGATTTTATAAAGGTATAGACACTGATCTTGTATATGGTATACCACATTGGAAACAAAATATCGCTAATAGAATAATACAATAACATATAATGTTTTCCACTTTTGAATCAACTATCGCTCATAATTATATAATATAAATCAGAATATGAGCTCGTTCAAGGAATTATTATGTGGTAAACAAGGTTCTGTCATTTTTTTATAATCTAATTTCGAGTATGAGTCCATCCAATGATTTCCTAATTTGAAAACCAAGGATAACTGACATTATTATAATCTCAATCTAAGTAAGAGTATATCCATAGAATAAATACTTATGAAACCATGGTTTTACCATAGAGTATATTATTTTAATTATCACAATAAATTTGACAATTTATATTGTTTCAGAGGATATCCATTTCATAACACAATTCATTACACACGTTAAATCATTCCCTTATGAAATCCGCATTAATTTAATTATTAATGATCCAATGACTAACCATAAGATGATGTATAACAACCTAGATAAATCATAATTTTTTATAGTGGGTATTATGAAACACATATTTCAATAGAAATCAATTTAAAAATGAAATATTAAATTTATTAATATGGGAAGGGCTTATATTCTCTATTGTAATTAAATATATTCAATAATCAATATTCTATTAATGACTATCATGAGAAATTATTGGAAACACCCACTAGTTTCCCAATGTGAGGTTATATGCATATAATTATTTTTATGGGTCCCCATAACCTCGTGGGAAGGCTCTATGCATTTTATTTATAGTAACAAATTATTTAGGAGTAACACAATGCAGTTTTAGTGTGAGACATAATAAAAATATTTTCTAATCAATGAAACATTTTTGGAAAATAAATATGAAAAACTACCATATAGAAAGTAACATTCACACATCCAACATCGCTATATGATTTTATCCAAAATAACAGAAATCAGATAATTGGGAAAAGGCCCAAAATATAAGGTGAATTCTCTTGTAATTAATAGCTTTATAAATGACAAGATTAAATAAAAAAGGTGGAATGAAGAGTCATATGAACAATAAAGGGGATTCCAAGCCATAAAATTGCAATGAAATAATATTAATAATCTATGATATTTACCCATGGATGAGGAAATAAGAGGTTGATCAAGTGGGAGAGGATGCTGGATAAATTTACAAGGAAATGGGTGAAACTCCATAAAGAGTCAGATAAGAAATGGTCATTTTTTCATTTTAACGATTTTTCCAATTTGGATGTGTAGTTTGTAAAACCATGATCCAGCCATATAGTTCTATTTTACATGAATACCCACTCCTCAAATGGTTCATACACTATTATAAAAACTGTGCAACAAATGTGCGTTACTCCCCCTCTTTTTCGTCAGATTGCTATCGTTATCATGAGAACATGGGTGCACTATTTTGAAATCCATTTCACACCCCCGATATCCCTGCACTAATATGAATATTTTTCTTCATTGGCCAAAATGTATTCAATAACATGTTACCCAATTGAAGAAATACCAAATTTTTTGGTCATATAGTTAGTACATATAATGTGAAATCATAAGGCTTATTCTGCTTCTCCCAAATTGATATTTTTGCATCCTTATTATTATAAAACACATTCTAACACAAAAGAAAACTGTTAGGAATAAAAATTCATCCAAAAAATAGCTATTTATGATTGTTCCAATTCTCGGATATACATTATGATGTTCAATTTTGGATTTAGTCCATCAACCAAATGAAAACCTCAAGTTCACGTGGAATTTTCAACCACTTCAATGAAAGAGATGTCATGTAAATAATAATTTATTATATAAAAATATTATATATATATAATATAATATAAAATAATAATAACTAAATATTATAAAAAGTATGATAAATAATATTAATATATAATACATTAACATATAATATTTAATAATAATATTTAATATATAATTTCATCAATTATTATTGAATAATATATAATATAATAGTCTAGTATAGAATATATTGATTTATTTTGAATAATATATAATATAGTGCTTCAAAAAATTAGATATAGTATGAAAAAAATCATAAAATGTGTCCATTAACTAATGGATCTGACATATAACTTCTAAGTCTTTTTTAAGGGTTTCAATCCTTTTGGAAAGAATTGATTATTATATAAAATCTTTATTCTTTCAGAAAATATATGTAAAATAATTTCATTAGTGAAATAAGAATCTTGAATGACTCTAGGGTATATCTCAAATCCATTTATGAATGTTTTTTCATTATTTTCATATTTTTAAATTTCATAATTTATAATTGAATATAATTAATTTTATTTAAAATTTAAAATTATTATTTTTTATATCATATATGTTAAATCGTAAAAAAAACAACTGATCCTTATCTTCTTCCGTTCGTAAAATAGAAAATCATAAAATTTTCCCCAATATATACATACATATGTACATTATCTTCTTGAGTTAATTTTCTATTTGAATATATGATTTCATGGAACCATTGACTAGTTTTGAAGTATGTGTCTAAATCTACAAGAAATTGACTTACCACAGAAAATCATATTTTATTATGAAATATATTTATTTTTGTTTATATTATTATGATCATTTCATCCATTGTAAGAACATATGTTTGGGTTTGTTTAAAAAATTGGATTAATAGTTGACCTCTTGGAAATTGATTTTGAGTAACATTATCTAGGTCAAAAAAAAAGAAGTAAAATTGAATCTTATTATGTGAATTGAGCATGTTCTAATGTTTATTTTCAAGATACTTATTATAAGTATTTAATTTTATAAAAATATTCAATGTTAAAATGAATGTTTAGAAATAAATAGCATGATTTATTAAACTATTAAATATATTATAATAGAAAAATATTTGACCATATGTGATGGAAATGAAATTGGTAGGAATATAAGATAAACCATCTCCAGATTGAGGCTCCATGATGGGTAAATAAGACATGTGTTTTCAACTAAATTAGAACATATTTTAGTGGATCTTTCTAATACATGTAAATGAAATGAAATATAGAAGTTATAGTGTAGAAGTGATAATGTAGATAAATCCATGATAACTCATTTTTATTTCAATTCCTGTAAAAAAGTAATTAGTCCAATGGATATGGTGAAGGATAATGATTTTATAAACCTGTATTGATATAAAATATAGTCTTTGTGTATTTTCTCACAATAGAAATACTTTATTCATAAGATGTATGTATTATCGGGATGATATATGATAAATCAATTAAAATAAAAAATTGTAATACCTATAAGAATATGAAATAAAAATGTATTTAAACTATTAAAACAAATCAAAGTGGATTTTCTCATACTATAATTTTCATATATGTAATCTACGAAGTTGGATCCAATTACAGGAATAGATTTAAGTATATCTGATAAAGTATTTTTCCTAATAAAACACTTTATCATTAAGAAATAAATAACATGTTACATCAAATGATGCGGTCAGTATATCAAAAAGCACACCAATTATAAATGGTAATTCAAGAGGTTTTTAAAATATACTAGTAATATAAACACAAAATATATTTTGTATCATCATTAACACCAACATTTTTTGGACCATAAATAAAATTTTCAAATTTTCAAATGACACATTAATCCATTCAATATATAATAAAGAGAATAAAAAGCCAATGGAATTATTAGGCAACATGAAAAATTCCCTAAAAAAGTAGTTATTTTCAATAATAAACAAGTAAGAGTAATTTTATCTATAAAATAAAATATGTTTACATGAGGATGAATATTTTTTCTATTAATATAATTATAAATTTCATGAATATAATGGAATTCATTAAGCTACTTATAGATTTTTTTGATATAGTAAACCAATGACACTATTCTTCAAACTGTATATATAAAATCATAATCAAATAAATCAAGTATAAAAACCTAAAAAAATACCTGAAATATATCCTCTAGTACAAAATGATATTATATAAATAATGGAAGGTCATTCATTTAATTATTATTTATAGAAATAATTAAAAATAAATCATGTTTTATTTTGTGTATGCGTTGTTCATCATTATAGGATTATTGAATTATATGTATTAACTATATTATTTTTTATTTTTTATTCCATTTTATGAAAAATAATACTAATTTATTCAAAACCATAAATGATGTAATTTTATTTTCCAGGTCCTAGATATTGATTAAATCATAATATTTATAGTAGAACCGCCACTAATTTTTTTAATTAATCTTATTTCCATGGGAAATTTTATTATCAATTGAGTATATAGAATTTTGGACTATTAAATATTGTAAATCCAAATAATTTATTACCAACCTTAATTACACCATATTTGGATTTCAGAATATATTGATAACATAATATCAAATTGATGAGGAAGACTAGAATTAAACAGTGAGAAAAAATAAATGATATGGTTATGAAACATAAAATTTCAATTCATGTTATATCATTAGTTGTGGGTCAAAACTTTTTCAAATAAAATTATTGATGTTATTCAATCATACCATAAACTTTTATCAAATATGATTCTTTTGGATTTATTATTTATATTTTCAATAAGATCTATTCAAAATTACAGTCATAAAATAGTACCCCAATGATATAAAAATTAATTATGGTTTATTATTGATTTACAGATATTTTTTTTATTGTATAATGCATGATCCATTGAAATCATAAAATATAACCTTTTCGAATTCTAGGGATATAGCCTTCTTATTCCTTTATCCTCTAATTAATTAAAATATATTATATAATATAGATTTAATAAAATAATATTTTATTATTATAACCAAATTATTTCTGATAATTTCATATTTCTATAATATTATTTGTAGTTTCTAGAAAAAAATTCATATATTATTATTGAAAAAATTAAGATATGTAATATTGGGAAAATATATTCCCTTCAATGATATATGTCGTGAAAAATGTTTTGGAAATCAATTTTTAAAATAAATTTATTATAATATAAATCATACTCCAAAACTATTAGTTTTTATAGAAGTGATTTTCTATATATCAATCTTTATTTTGGGATTAATATCTAATGATATAGGATGAAATCCTAAGAATAAATAAAAACAATATGTTTTTTATTTTAATTTATTTCTATAGACATTTTGTAGGAATTTTTGTATAAGTATCAAAAATTTTGAAATTATGAAGTAAAAAAATTCACAACATATTTAACATAGATGAAGAGAAATAGAGGGATTCGTACCCTCTATCTAAACAATTTTTATATTGAATTCTCATTCATCTACCTTTGTCCACTCATCCTTATCTCCACATTGAAAAGGAAAAATAATCTATTTATATATATAAATAATAATATTGATGTAAAAAATATTTGATATTTATGTAATAAAAAAATGAGGCTTGGATAGCTATGGGGGAGGGTTCAAGATTATCACCGTTGAAAAATAAAAAAACTATCACTAATTAAAAAAATAATTATAAATAAAATATTATATAATATTAAATATTTAATAAATACAATTATACATAATATAAGATAAAATATCACATAAAAGAAATCATATAATATAAATGTACTAAAATGATTAATTTTATAATAATAATAATACAGATATATAATATATATAATCATTGTATAGTGGGTATAGTTTAGTTATAAAAGTGTGATTATCTTTCCTTATTGGTAGAAAGTATGATTGATATAAATTAAAATTTGGATTCATAAATGAATCATTATAATTATGAATCAAGGTAAATTATATAGATTTCTCCATAAAAATGAATTTTTTCGAAAACAAAATCCTACCAAATGGATAGATAGATATAGAGCATAGAAAAATTAAAATTATAAATATAAAAATAACATAATATAAATAGAAATAATTTATGTGAATGAAATTTTGGGTATATAAAAAGAGGGATTTTTAATAATAAAAATTATAAACAAATAAAAATTGAAAACAGGATATAATATTTTGAAAGAATGTGATGTTTGTTTTTCTAATTCTTGAATATGATGATATAAAATGGGATAAATAAAACTATCTAATATAGTCACTCACCCATGATATTGAAATAATATTACATGTTATGGCCCTTATTATTTTTATCATCCACATAGTGAATTAGAAGTTCTAGTATACAGTGATGTGTGATTTGATAGAAGTAAAAAAGATTAAAAATTTAAAATTATAAACTTCCATTCCATTATTCTGAATCAAAATGGGATTCAAAAAGTATTACTTATTTTATAGTGAATAATAATATTAATCACTAAATTGATGGTATTCAATATTTTACACACATGTAAAAAATAGATGATCACATGTAAACTCCATATCAAATAAAATTATTGTAAATAAATACCATCCTCCCCTCCTGATTTTTTTTATTTAATTAAAAAACCTATTCCTTCAAGAAAACATCATAAGGTTTTTTAAATCATGGACTATATAAAACATATAATCCTATCTATATGGTATAATCATCCGGTATATCAATTAATGGTAACTATAAGATACACAAAATTTAAAAATACATAAACAAGTAAATCCATGAATTCTTTTAAGGGAGTCATTTTAAATATTTTTAATGGAATTCCAATTATATTTGACATGATTTAAAAAATTCATTAATCTTCCACTCTCATATATCAGAATTATAAATTCTATACATTAATGAAATATTTCATGGTTTATTGGATTTATAGGTAAATTGAGTAAGGAATTGGTATATCTGTTTATGGTTTTGATAGATATTGAAATAAATGTAAATATTATTAATTTTTAAATTTGTTAGGTCTAATTAAAGGAAAAACTCAAATAGAATATTTATGGTTGGGGGTCTAATGTAGAATATAACATATCCTAATTTTTTTTTCAAAAATATATTGTTAAAAAAAAACTTTTTCAAATATAATGAGGTTCATTTAAATATGAACTCTAGTCATAGAAATATAACATTTCAATTTTTTACTACCCATGGGTTTAATATATTTTTGATTTCAGGAATGATGTAATAGAGATAGAGTTATCCTAGAACAATTAGTTGGTCTATATTTGAGAACCATTATTGATTATTTATTGTTTTAATGAAATGATTTCCGAAAAGAATGATCTCCCATTGGTCATAATTATTTAGTAGGTAGAATTAATAGAAGAAGAAATTATTATTTTTTGTACGGATTGAATTATTTAAATATTTAATTTGATATTTTTTCAAACTATAATACATAATTTTATGTGAATTACATGTTCTTTCAACTTTTTAGAGACACATTACTCCGATATATGGGGTTAAACTAATTTTCCAGAATATTGATGAACAATGTAGAATATATTTTTATCAAGACAATAAATTATAGTTCTATTAACAATAGTATAGTGACACATTGTGAAAAAATATTTTTTCATGTTAAATTGTTACATGATCTCATTAATACACCTCTTGATAATAAAATAAGTGTATTTTGGGATTATCATACCCTATATTTAAAATTTTTTCATATGTAAATGCATGAAAATAGTGATTATTTGAAGAAATTTTTTTTGTAAATATTTAGTTTATTTGGGATGTATATTAACTATCTATGTCTACTCACATTCATTACATCAATGTGGATTTCTAGTAGACATGTCAATTATTCTATTACTAATATTTTTTTCCTTGTTAAAATTTGAAAACAACTTTCATTGAACATAGGACATGATCAGAGTAATATTTTGGATAATATACCCATTACCTAATAAATACATTATAAGGTTATGTAGGTGGATCCTTTATATTTTATTATCTCTCCTAATCTATATTGATTAGGAAAAAATTCATTATAACCCATTTATTTTTGTTATACTGATTAGATCATTTGAAATTAATCTAAGGATGGGTCATTGGGGTTCTCTAAAAAACATATTTTACGGTATTTCTATGATATTGAAAATAGAGTTGGTATATAAATCACAATGTATGTGTGAAAACTATATTATAGTGATATGAAAATCATTTTAATTGAATCAAATATTTCAAAAAAAACATTTCTCATTAGCAAAATACCATAAATAATTCCACGCTATTGTGTAGTCACAGGTTTACCTTCGATGTATTTTATCATCAAATATATTCAATTGGAAAAAAACTAGCATTTTACTATAAATCAATTAACATGTTTATGATTTAATAAATTTCTTTCTTCTAATTTATTTTTTACATGAATTTCTTTTCACATAAAAAAAATAAAAAATAACTTTTATAAATATATTATATGAAAACAAATATTAAATTTAATAAAATTGAATAAAATTCATTAATTATAATGTATTATTCATAACTATATATATATAAATATTCTAATATATTATTATTGTATTTGTTTACTATGCCTCAATTATAAGTATCAATTAAGGCCCGTAACATTTTTTTAAAAAACAATAATCTTGAATGTTTAATGTGTGAGATATCATTTCAATGAAGCATTCATAAGAAACAAAAATAAATAGTATTTGAACATGGTTTAATTTGTTGTGAACAAAAGAATAAAATGAATATTTCCCATAATAAATTAACCAAATCCAAAAATGATAGATGTAATATTATGGATAAATTGAAGTAATGATATCATATAATTATTATATTTTGGTCCAGACTCTTTCTCTCTCCATTTTTCACTTTAACATTAAATGGATTGATCATAGGTACATCCTTTTTAAAAATATGAAATACACATTGATTACCCATTTCATATAAAGAAGGCTGAAACATCTTAACCATTTTAGTTTTTACTCCTTAATAGTTTTTATCATGGTATTTTTTGTTATTATGGTTCTCTATTTGACAATTATATTGGTCTATATGGTGTAAATTAGGCAGTCAATGCACATTTATTTCCCTTCATAGTGATGTCAATATAATTGGTTTTATGTTATGTTTATCAATCATTGCATAAACAATTAAATTGTCATATTTTAAAGTAATATCATTCAAAACACCCATTCCATGTATGTTTATTTGTGATTGATTTACCAACTAGGTTCGTCAACTTGGTTATTTGTGCTTATTGCTGGTTCAGTAGATATATTTTAATTTATCATGATATTCATGGGTTTCATAAATGGATTTTGAAAAATTTTCATATAAAAAGAGTTTATAAGTTTTCATCTTCCACGATGTTATACAAAATTCAGGGTTCCACAATTGAAAATATATTATTTGAATATTTGGATGGTGAAATAAAAATTTGATCACATAAAACAATCCAAATTAAGAAAATGAATTCAATGGTAACTTATAATCAATTTTAATAGAAGATATTTTTTGTTTATTATCCTATAACTGATGGTTACATACCTTTATGAAATTTCTTATTGTAACTATTTTATGGACTAGTTATCTACGATTCATTGGTCTTGTAATAAACCTATATGCCTTTGACTTTATTTCCGAAGAAATTTATTTTCTACAAGATGTTGATTTTGAGAATTTATACACAAAAAATATTATCTAAAATAAATGTATTCACACATTTATTGATGCTCAATTTAATTACCATTAAAATATAATAATCCTTATTAATGTTTACCCAAATTGAAATTATATTCAATAGAACTCCTGATTTAGATGGTCACGACCATGAAATCACCACTTTTTCTTGGTGGTTTGACATAATTTGGATGATCAAGTGGAATTTATACCCTTATAGAAAATTGGATATCCGACTACAATATGATTAGTATGATACATCATGGCTCGAGAGTCATTCAAATATTTTTTTCGTAGTGTGCATAATGAAATTCTATTAGAGTATATTTTTTATTTCCAATACCATTGTTATTTTAATATATCTTCCTATTTTTATTAAATAATATCCTAACAGATATTAAATATATAATTGTTATATCAAATAGAACTATAGAATCATTGGATTTTAAATTAAATTTATTACCGACTGTTGTAATTATTTTTGGAACTATATTTTTCAACAAACAAAAAATGATCAATTAAATTAACTAAAAAAGAATACAATTTTTAATTAAATGTTATTTAGTTTTTTCATTTTGTTTGATGTGATGTAAATATCTTATTATTGATGATTATTTCTTCAACTATTCCCCATTTTCTTTAAATGGATCTATGATATTTTGATATGGATCCATAAAAGTGATATAATAAACATACCAAGTTAAACATACAAGTATATTTAATATAGACACCTAAATTAGGGTAGTTGTTTTCATTATATATTTTTGATAATATGATATGAAATTTTATTTATTTTAACACTAAATGTGATAAAATGACAAAATATAATTAATAATAAATAATCATATTGGATGGGGAGCCATTATAATATTGTGTATTAGTCATCATGTCTTATATGAAAATACATCATATATTTACTAAAACCGTTGAATTCGGAATATGGTATAGAAGCACCACAATAACACAATCCATTTTATATTTTTATTAAAAAGTCAATTTTTTTAAAATTGGGAACCATACAAGATCATACACATATCACCATCACAACCCCACATAGACAATGACCATATAACATGAAACATGAAAATTGAAAAAACACTGCATTGAAAATGTACCTCTAATGTCTCCTTCCAAAAATCCTTAAAATTTGATTTCCAACAATCAATATATCATCCCCCATATAAATAAGTGGTTCATCTCGATTCATCCTTGATATAAAGTCTCACATTCTACCTTGAGTCACAAACCTAATGTTATGGCTACCCTGTCCGCATCAAAACAGATCTTCGGTGATCTTTAGTGGCTTCTAACACCACAGTCAATGGATGCTTCATCTTCTCCACCATACATGAATCATGAATCTCCACACAAGTCATCCACTAATTTAACTAATTCTTGACACCAAACTATTTCTAGCATAACACCCCTATCATCAACCTCATCCATGCATGACTAATCCATAAAAAAAAGTTACCATAAAAGGGGATTCAAAAACAAAACGGAAAAAACGTCATGAAAATGCACCATTGAAAAAGAATGAAACAAATGTTCATAATGACCAAGAAAAGCATGTCATGTGAGAATAATCAACTATCTCTAGATCCCACCTCCCCAAACATTTGATGAAAAACCTCTCCAGCTCCATCTCAGTGAGGAATATAGGTTCTTAGGGTCAAGGTAGGTATAAGATCATTTTTTTCCTCCAAGAGACACTATATCACATGAATAAAAATCAAAATCTAAAACAAATATCACACCAAAACTGGAGAACCTATAAATCCCTCGACCACCAATCTAATTTTTTCAAAACTATTGAATACCCATAACTCCATATCTGACCTGAATATGAGATATGGAATGCGTTGAAAATAAGGGGATGAAGAGGATGGGGGATGCAGCTACCACCATCGTTGAGATAAAAAACCTACCAATGAAGAAAACCACACCTCCAATTAAGTAGCATGAAGAATGTAATACTGAGGATGGAGGATGCGAGAGTATGTATGAAAGGAAGAGTGGTAGTGAATGAGATGAAACGACACTTAGATGTGCCACCAGCCCCAAAGAGAATGGTTTTTTGGAGAAACCATAGATAAAGCTTAGAATGAGAGGGAACAAGACATGTGACAAGTGATCCATATGATTGAACCTCAAATATCCAAATTGAATAGAAAAACACACTGTTTATAGAATGACTTGTTGATGAAAAATTAAAGTTATATGTATTATTACTTATCATAAATATAACGAAATCACCATTCATATTCTATCCCCTAACATTGAAACCATGAAGATTTTTATTTCATATAATTTTATATACATATTTTTGGGAATTGGGTGTTATTCCAAATTGATCCTAATGGGAGAAATAGTAATAATAAATTTTATAATGCTAAATGAGATGGAGTAGTATGAACATTTTGGAAAAAATAAATGAGAAATTTGAAATAAAAATTATGGGTAAGACATATGAATGTCATGTATTTAATCTTAACCAAGAGGGATGTATATCTAAGAGAAATGTCCCAATATTTTTGAATTTTAATAAATATTAATAATAAATTCAAACCCTTCTAAATATTCATAAAAAAGATTCATATCTAAAAGAGGTTTTCATGAAATTCATTCAAAATAGATGACTCTTGGTCCATCACATAGAGGATTTCTATAAATGTATGTAATTGAGTTAATATATCACTGTGTGAATGGACTAATACAAGGAAAACATAATTATTTTTATGATTTATTAATTTCAATCCAATTTTTTTAAAACAAACTAGAATCTAATATGTATGATACCTATGACTTCATTGGTGAAATAGTCTCTCTTAACAAAAACAATGTTTTTTACTGATAAACGAAAACAATTATTGATTCTGATTGAAAAAGAAATATAAAAACTATCCATAAATAAAATCAACAATATTTATATGGTTTCATACTTCACCAATGAATGGGAATCCATTCATGAAAAATAAATGTATAAAATACATTAATTTATAAATATTTGTAAATGATTTGATTAAAAAAATAATAACTAAATTAACTTCAATGAAATGGTTTCATGAGATTCAACCAATTATTCTGATCATGTTATATCATTAAGATGAAATAGTAATCCCTTTTTATAGTATATAATGTCCTTATTTCATGTATACAATAATGATGTCTTAGTCATCAAATTTGGTATCTTATTGAAAAAAAAGATCTTCTAACTCCATGGATCAATAATTCCGATTTTTTGAGTACCATGTTCATCCATGAAGGGTTTTCACTAGTTCATATGACTAATTTGGAGAACTATTTATTCAAATAATAGACTGCATATTTCATTCATATCTTTTCCATATATGTGCATATTAGTTCTATGAATGGTTATATTCAATGAAAATGAAAATTCAAAATAATAGTGAGTTTGACAAGAGAATTCAATTTATAAAAATAAGTGAAATGGGAAAATATTTTTTTAATAACTCCCCCACTATCCCATGAATATCATATAAATAATAGATTTAATAGTACTATATAATTAATGTTATTATCAAAAATAAAATGTTCCTATAATTGGTTTCACCAATTTGACCATTTCTTTTTATATTTATTATAATCATGATTCATAGATCTATTGATTCATTAAACAAAAAAAGGACTAGACCACTTCTTTTGATTCTTTTTTGATATTTTTTAACATTGATTGACTGGATATTTAATTTTAAATATATGATTAATATTTATATGTATTATATTATCTCATTAAATTCCATAATCGAAGTAGTGGTGATCAACTGCCACATTTATTTCAAAACGGTCATATTCTTTATTTCATAAAATATTGAGAATGAAAAGTATGGGAATTGAATATAATATAAAATTGAATTGTTTGTTATTATTGTTTTATATCAATAAAATTGGATTGATTGTGGATATGAACCAGAATAAATGAATGGTTTCATAATGTGAAACTTTCAACATAAAATGTTAATATTGTAGTGTTCTATAGGATGGTGGGGGTATCAAATGTGTTTCCATGAAGCTATGCCTTGTAATATAGAAATGATTAAGTGTTTTAATTCTATACATTGTTAAGCTTCATGGTAAGAGAAATACTATTTGGATCCACTCATGAGGATCCTTTTCATGTAGTGTTTAACTACAAATGGTTTGTACTCATGGGATGTTCACAATTATGTCCAATATAAGAATCCCACTAAAGAAAACATGTTAAATCATTAGGGTGTCCATGATATGTAGTACGACATGAAGATGAGTTGTTAAAATGTTATTCATTCATAGAGTAGGATATTTGATATTTTAAAGGGAAATTTTGATAGATTATTCATAGATTATCAGGCGGTTTTGGGAACCTAAGGAGGCACTAGTAGAATACTATCCTATACCAATGGTTTGGAACCGTTGGTATAGGCCTCCAAACCGTTGGTATAGCCTATACCAACGGTTTGGAGAACCGTTGCGAAGTAAGCCGTTGGGATAGGTCTATACCAACGGTTTTCCCAAAACCGTTGGTATAGACCTATCCCAACGGTTTTTAAAACCGTTGGTATAAGTAATATGAAAATCTATTCCAAGGGTTATAAAACCGTTGGTAAATGTATTTAAAAAAAACATCCGTTGGGATTTGATCCCAGGACCCCTCGTTTATAATCGAACGACTTAACCACTAAGCTAACATCACTTTTGTAAACATAATTTCATAAATATATATATGTATTATCATAATTATTTAAAATTAAGATTTATATAATGTTCTCGGGTAGCAGACCTGGAAGAAATGAAAGAATCTATCCCAACGGTTTTATGAGGTGAATGTTGGATTTGGGGTGACTTTTCCCAATGGTTCTCTCAAACCGTTGGGAAAGGGGGGGTCTTTCCCAACGGTTTGGGAGAACCGTTGGGAAAGGGGTGTTTTCCCTAACGGTTTGGAAGAACCGTTGGGAAAGGGTGTATATAAGTGTTGGGAAAGATCTGATTTCCAGTAGTGAGGTCATATGGGATAAGGGGTGGTTTTGTAATAATGCTTGTGGTTTGTCTAACCATGAAACCTCTTAAGAGTAACCATGTGACATAATGTATTTTGGGAGTAAATGGTGCCCACATAGTTAGTGGATGGTTTGAATAACCATGATGTGAAACAATGGAACATTTTTACCTATTGAATTTTTATGCTTTCCAATTTTTTCATCCTCTATTTTGATGTATTTTCACCAATATTCATTTCATTTGGATCAACTAGAACCTTGGATTATAGGAGGAGCACCACCTTCTTACTCCCTGAATAATTAACAACATTATGTGTTATTAAATTGGATTTGATGTAAGATCCTCCTAATTTTACATCCTTTATCCTAATCTCCCAATCTTCATTTGGATTGGTCTTCCCCCATAATTGGTAGTTATCATATGATATGATAATAGAGTTTTGGGTTAGTCTATTGATGTATATTCTGGTGTTTTCGTGTTGTAGGCCCCATTTCTTGTCATTTATGTGTAGTCTACACTGATGGTGGCATTCTCCGAGGTGGTTCAACATAGTTTCTAGTTCATTGAGTAGTTTTTAAAAGGAAATTGTTTTATTTTAAAATTATATGTATTCTATGACTCTTTTAATTCAATTATAATGAAAATGTATCTTTATGTTTTTCCCTTGTGATGATTTGAAACAATTTAATTGAGTTTTTTCTTAGAACAATTGGTTATACATTAAAATTCTATGTTTTTCAATTTAAAATGGAATATTTTATTCTACTATGAGTTTTGTAAAATCTGTTGTGGGTTTCAAAAATTGGTTAGATGAGTTGATATGAGGGTTTCCCATATTTTATTTTTCATTAATAAATTCAATGCTTTTAATAGAAATTCAGTTTTGAGACGAGGTGAGGACCTCAAAATTATATATATAAGTGCATTCTAATTTATTTTAAATGGGGATTACAAAGTGTGGGTGGTATACCACATTGTCAAATTCCATGGTTGATTGTTTGAAATTATTTTATGTGATTTTTTTTCTTTAACCCCTATATTGGTATGAAAATTGAATGATACTTTTTAATGGGTAGGATTAAAACATTTGATAATAAATTGGTTTTTTATTTTTACATCATAATGTTCATTGAAAGGATTTAATGAAAAGTCAGAAAGAAATTAAGTGCTTTGGTCATAACCAAAAAGTTTCAAAGATTTAAAACCTCGTTTGTGGTTGAATTCCAAAAAAAAATGTTTAGGTTATTTAGATCATTTCAAAATGGTCATTGGACAAAATTTCATGAAATATAAATGGCTTCAACATTAATATCAATGTATTGATGTAAATGTATCAGTTATTAATTGAGGTCTAAATTCCATTTGTGAAATATAGTGTTGATTTCCACTTACTTATATACCCTTGTGTGAGTTTTTGATCACTATAATGATTATTTTACCCCTTGTGTGGGAATTTTCTTGTTATGCCAACATGGCATATTGTGTGAATTGGGGTTTCTATCATTGGGTGTTACGAATAAGGGATGTTGTGGTTGTTCCTTTTGATATAGACTTTTATCGATTTTACTAGGCCTCACTAGCTTTATTGAGCATGGTATGTTAGGTACAAAGTGGAATATCTATTATGTTAACCTACTTGGTTCACCTATTACATGTTCCATACCAGTTGTTCTAGGCATAAGGGTTTGGTGGATTTTTTTCATCACTGTGACACTTATCGGGGATAAAAAGATGATCGTATAGAATTAGAATATTCTAATATTTTTTTTAAACTATGAAAAGAAAATATAATTTTAATTTTATTGAATCTATGATTCACTATGGTAAATTTTTTTTCATACGAGTAATGGATTTAGGGGAGATTAGTTAATAAAATTGTTGTATCATTTCAACTGAATTCTATGAAATGGAACCTTCCTTATATATGATTAATTTTCATATTCCTTAGGATGAATATATGAATCCCCCTTTTTTATAAGATGTGTGATTTGAGTTATTTCATATGAAAATTATAATTCAAAGATTACAATAAAAACACATTCTTTTTAACAATTGTGTGGGTACTCATTAAGAGATTTTGAAATGACTTTTGTGATTAATGATGTATTTATCTGGTGAAATGTTGTAATGTAATGAATTTTATTTTGATAAAATATGATTGAGATGTTTTTGATAAATTTTAATGATGTTTGTAATTTTGAAATGGATTTTCATGTTAGAATTGTTTTAAAAATGTGTGTCTTAATTTTGGATGGAACATTTTTCTTAAGAGGATTATGCAATTTTTTTTTGATTTCCAATATATTTTTATATAAATGACATTGAATTTTGTTTTTTTTTTCAATATGAAATAATTGGACATATATATAAAATGAATTACAGGGTTTTGACTTTATGTGGTAATCGATTGGGTTATATACCTGATGCATTTTAAATATAACCATCCAGGACGATTCTTTGATCCCTCTTGTTCAATGTTCTTGATGTGGGGTGAGTTGGTTAGTGGTGAGAAAAAAATGGTTGCATGGATTTGGTCATAATATCATCTAGTTTTTATTTGGTTCTTGTAGTTTTCAATTTTTTTTATTACTTAATTTTTCTACAAGCTTGTATCGCTTTGTTTATAGATATTGATATTGTATGTGGAAATGGGTAGAATCATTGTAGTTTTATCTGACCAGTTTGACATTATTTTTATTTATTATTCATTTATATTATTTTATTCTATTATTTTATATTTGATTTAGGAAAAAAATTGTTTATAATCGAGATCCTATGAAACAAAAGAACTTGTCACCATCTCATGCGGATCGAGAATGCCCTTTAATCCATGTGGTGAACATGGTTTGGTGCTAGGTAGGATAGCTACTTGGGATAGGTCATTTCAAAAAAGGTATCGGGGGATTTTTTATTTTATTAGGATGTTATGATTCTGGGGTAACATTTTTTTATTTTAATATGTCATGTTATAAAGGAATATAATGTTATTAGGGGTTGATATGCATGGTTAGGGGGAGTCTAGCTGGCTTTCTCTTACCTAGAATCTCAATTTTCGATTTCATTTTGGTATTAAAATTGTGATGTAGATGTTAGTTTATATATTTATAGTGGGTTGGATGTTATTATAATTTCATTGTCCACACTGTATGTTGATTGATAATTATAACCACTATTTATAGTCAAGGTATAAGGGAAATCTAGCTGTGTAGTCATCTCAAACAGTATGGGGAACTATGTTGTTCCCACATCATCAAGACTTTCATTTTTTGAAGATGTGTTTCAATTTGATATTATATCACCAGAAAAAATGTTTTCCAAGGCATGCAACACACCATTCCACCCCACTCACCATTTTGGACTCCTTTTGAGCTATATAATAATCCAGAATCATTTCCCACTTGTTTGAGGTGGAAATAGGAATTGTTTTCCCTTTTGGTATGTGGTTTGTTGACCATTCATGATTCTTGTATTGTTTTTTTATGATCTTCATTTGTGTAACCTTGTTTTTAAAAATAAATGTCCTTTTTGAAAGTGTTTATTTTATAAATTTGTATTGTAAATATATTGTAAGAGTGAAATCATATGGTCTTAAATTTTTTTATTAATGTCATAGTTTCCCTTTTTCACTTTGGTAAATGAGATGTTTCATAATGTTTTATTATTTTTAATATATTATAGTAATGTTTTTTGAAAATGTGATATGGGATTAAAAAAAGCTTTTTAATTTTTTGTTCTCAATGTGTAAATGTATTTTTCATTGAATTTTGTTTTCTTCCTTTTTTGGAAGAATGTGTATGTTCCATATATGATTGTTTAATAATTTTATTATGTTGATATAGATTTATTTTGGAGAAATAAAATTGTGGACTGTGATTTAAAATTTCCTTGACAAAATATTAGTCTTAAAATGATATAATTCTATTTATTTCAATGTTATTTATGTCATTGGAGGTATTTTTTGGTTTGGTTTGATTCGTTTTTTGGGAATCTCATGGTTTTTGTATTAAAACCTAAATCTTGGTGGTTCTTATCATTATTTTTTCCATAGATTTGTCGAAATGGTTTCTATTTTCTTGGTGCCTCCCCAAATTACATGATGAGCGGTGGACATGGAGAATTCATCAATTTTGAAAGAAAATAAGTTTTTGAAGAGATTCACCTGGTCTTCAATTCTAATGGGACACCTAAACCATCAGTTGTAAGACATATTGAGATCCAGTTATTCAATTATATCCATAGTAATTTGAATTTTAGGTTCCTCATTTTCCATGATATTCCATTTTTATAAGAATTATTTGGGGAATAGGTCTTGAGTTCGGTACATTTATAAGTTGGTAGGTATTCTTAGGACATTTGCATTGGATGTGTGGTGTCGTTTTTGTGAGATTTTATGCAGTTGTTTTTTTGGGATTTTTCACCATTTTGGTCTTTCATTTGGGGACTTATATGCTTGGGTGGTTTTTATAGAAGTTTTAAATACCATTTTATGGGATGTTTTATATATATTATGAATGTTATATCCCTACTCATGGTCTATAGGGTGTTTTATGGATAGAATATGAGGGCCATTTTTTCCCTCATTATTTTGGAATCCCCTCGTGGTGATAGTGAGTGTTCGTGTTCTTCTGGATGATAATAGTGGTTCTCATTATTTAAAATTTGACATGTTTTTTAGTTAATTATTGGATAACAAGGGTGTCTGATACACTAGTTGAGAGTAGTATACTATATGGTGTATGTGTATGGGACTTATGTGGGGTTAACCATGGGAGTTAGATCATATGTTGAACCTATTTATTTGTGCATGTCATGAACCAATGTGAGTTGTATTAATTGTTTTATGGTTATTAGTGTTTTTCATCATTCTCATGGGTATTTAAGAATCATTGACTGAGAGTGTGTCCCAATCATAGTTACATAGTTGATTGTTATTTTAGGATCTATTATATTTATCATTTCAATGGTTCCACCATGTGAGAGGAATTATAAATGGTGGGGTGACCGAATCAGGTATTGTAAAGACCTTGAACTATATAACCCAGAGCTGATTCCTTATAATAAAATATAGTAATTGATATATTACTCTTAACCCAATGAAACTTTCAGTTTAGTTGTTTTAAAAAAAATACATATATGAAATTTACATATCAAATTGAAAGTAAATTCAATATAAAAATCCTATGTAAAACATCCTTTAATCATTCATTATCCTTATAGGTCATTCATAATATTTATATTCAGATCATATGGAAAAATAATACTCAAGTGGGTAATCTGATATTCCCATTAAGGTATTGTAACACAACAAAATATAATATAATGGATAAGGAATGGTGAATAAAAAATACACATTCCATTGAAGCATAAACATGGGCAAAATATGGTTGTAATAAAAGATGATATAATAATGACATAATAAAACAAAACCATTGATATTATACTTGTCAAATGATCATATGGACTATCAATTACTTGTTTCATAATGAGGAAATTAATAATTTCAATCATTATAAACATACTATCAAGGGCTCAGTTAGACACCATACAATATTTTTAAAAACCCAAGAGACATTGTCTAAGGATACATTCCAATGAATTAAGGGATATCGTAGGCACCACCCATCAAATACTTTGTCCAATACATTCCTCATATGAAAATGGTGAATAATAAAGAACATAACCATTCCTATTGAAAAACTAGAATATGAAATGTTAATACTTTAACCAAGAACGATGAATGGTATCATATAGAAAATTCACAACAAAACTGATTGTAAACCCTTTATAAAAATAAGGTAGATAGTATCATATTAGACAAACCTTAATAAAGTACTGTATTAAATAAATTAAGTTGACAAAGATAATTATACCATTGAAAAATTCTAGAAATAATATTCATTAAAAAATATAATGTGTACCATACCTCTTTGAATCAATTATATCAAAATCACTATGAAGGATTCATTAAATAAAAGATATAATATCAAGAGAATATGATGAATTGTGATATGATATATCAATGGGTAGTACATCCAGTACACACACACAGTTGAAATAATTTCTGAATAAGGAATATATCGCATAAATGTATATGTGAAACAGAAAACCCAATTTTTTTCATTGGAAAGAATAATTTTTTTCATAAATTATTTGTATTTGTCATAAAATTTGATTTTTTACATGAGTATCCCAAAAAATAAAATTCCCAAGAATTTATATTATATTTGAGGAATAAAACATATTCCATTGAAGTGAAATATTGTAAAAAGAGTTTTTAATATTTTTAAAAAACAAATAATTTTAGTGGATTTTAAGGAAAATAATAATGAGATATTAAAGGTGAAAGGAATGTTTATCATAATAAAAAAAATTAACCAAGATAGTTTTGAATGATAATTTTTTTTATTTTATAAAATATTTTTGGATTTTAATAGATTATGTTGTGAACATAATATTGGGTATTAATTCAATAAGTTCCATTTAATTTGGATTGATTATCAAGAAAAATTTAGGGGAGAACCAAATTAAAACACGTAAATCCCCATAATGTAATGATGAATGGATTTTTATACATGAGTTTGTAACAGAAAAAAATAATTTTAATGAATTAAAAAAATATATTATTATTAAATTTATATTGAGAGTTAGAGAAAGTATAACCCAAATGAGAAATAGAGGTTCGAGAAGAAACCATTACAACATTTTTATCAATCGAATCGTATGTACAAAAAATAATAACCATCCAACGAATTTTTTACTACAATGAAGATAAAGAGATTCGTGATATTATATTTAAAATGTTAGTAAACATACAAAACATACAAAAAACTAGTGTTTAATAATTGAAATCTCATAGGAATTAAACTAAGATGAGAATCCCCTTACCTTTGCTCTAAAAGTATTCAGCACATTTACATAATGTCCTCGAATATTACATTAAACTCATTAATAATTTAATTCAGAACCAATTAAAAATGAATTTCATTTAAAATAATTTATTTAAATTAAATCATAGAATTTTGGATGAGTTATATGGTACAATTTTATCACTCAAAAGCCTTTAGTTCATTGGTTTTCATTGTGGGTATACATGTAAATGAGTATGGAATTTCATAAAGAATATGAATAATTCGGAAAAATTAAATGTATATGATATTAAAAAATCTAAATAAAAATAAAGTCCAATTAAATTCATTGGATATTTGGTATGACGGAGATTCATTATATAAAATATTAGTGATAATCATTTAGATTATTTTGGAGGTTTCTCGATCATAACAAATGTGTTTTTTCAAGTGAATTAATATTTTGTATAAATTCTAGTTCCAGAAAATTTAGTAGTTTTTACAAAATATATTATATTTTTTTTAATAATATGTATTTATTAATGACAAATATTTAATAAGAGAGTGATGAAAAAAAATCTATCATCCATGAATGTTGTAAATCGACACATCACACAAGATGATTTCATTTTTATAATAAATGTGTTAGAACAATGACTTTGATTAAGGATATTCCATTAACATGATATAATTATATTATATAGTTTGTAATGGATTTTAAATTCTCAATTGGATGGAGGGATGAGGATTGGATATCAAATGAAAATGAACTAGTAAAAAATTAATGAAAAAGAAAGATATTGTTAACTCTAGAATTTATTCTCATTTAGAACCTCCTCATGTTGATTGGATTTTCCATTTATTGGAAAAATTTCTCCAAGACAAGGGAAACGGGTTTGGGATGGGTATTAGAAAGATATTAGACAAGGCACAATGCTTGAAAGGTGTGAGGATTAGTGGGGGCGATGGATGGTATATGTATTGGAGGAGATGGGTGTTTTTTAATATTTTATTCATACCTTTATTATTTTGGATCGTGTTTATGAATATTTTGATAATTATCATCAAATATATTAAAATAGAAAATGATATTTCTAGAATATGGTCTTACAACTTCCAAACATCACCTATATGTCAATAATTCGTGTATTTAACATTTATAATAAATTATAATATTTTAGTATTCAGCAATAAATCAAGTATTTTAGAGAAATCACAGAAAATCTCCATTACCATTTTATATTGTGTAGGATTTAAAAATTAATTCCATTTTATAAAAATAGTTTTATAATTATTCAAAATTTATTTTTTATGTAAAATCATCATTTACTAGGAAAATACATTTTTCTAGATTATAAATGATTTTTAAATCATCTAAAAATTAACTAAGGACACATTAAATTATTATAAAATAATATGAAAACATATTATTGATTGATGAATATATTTTATAGAAATTATTTTTATATAAAATCATTATATTAATTATTAAACTGTAATTAAAAATTTATGAATCTCAAAAATATAAATAATTAATAAATAATATGTTATACATTTATATACGTATAAAATGATATAGTTATTTAATATTTTCATATTTAAGATGACAAAAATTAATAAAAACCTTTATAGGTGTGTTTTCTATTCTTTTAGACATATTACTATTCATGAGGGTAACATTACTATTCCAAAGCATCAAGTTATTATTCACCAACAAATTATGTTAATCCTATTAGATTGTAAGTATCTTACTAATCTAAACTGTGTATGTCCATTTTTAAATGTTAAATTCCTAGAAGTAGAAAAAGAATTATGATAATCCAACACGTTTGGCGAGAAGTTGGGTAAAAAAAATGTTCAAAAGTTCAATAAGTATTTATATATAATTTCATTATAAATTTTTTTCCATTGATCTGTAATATATTAAAACATGTATAATTGATCTATTCTGACAATATAAATTAATTTAAAGTATAATATTAATATAAATGAATAACATTGTTTTTATCTAAAGTGCATAATTTTCATTGTTCATCATAATTATAATATTTTTAGAAAAATAATAAAAATTCACCATAAGTAAATTAAAAAATGAATTTCATTTTTCCAAAAATAATATATTTAATTATATATATTATTTATGTGAATCCATTATAAATAAATATTTATATAATTTATTATTATTAGTATTTCAATGTTTAATAGCTATGTTATAGCTATCTTGTTTAAAAAAAATATAATATCAATATGTTGTTTTGTAGAAACATAGGGTTCTTTTCCTTACATGATATATGTAATATATTTATAATCCCAAGGGTTATTCCATTCTCATCTCCTTCAATAAATTGCATAATCATAATTATAAATTGGACATTGGAAAAGAAAAAGGTTGATCGTAGAAAATAAATTTGAGGAAAACCCATATCAGAAATAAGGTTAATAAAATATACTATTAATTAGAGTGAAAAGAAAATTTGAAGGTCACCACCAAAATAAGATTTTGAATATGAGAGCATCAGTGAAAAGTGAAAACATTAACATAGAAGAAAAATAAAACTATAAATTTCTAATGGAATAATATTGAGAATATGTTCTGATGAAAGTTGATAACCACCAAACCATATACTACAATAATGAAGCTTTTCGTTGATATCATAAAATATTACTATAATAGGATGTAATTTATGATAAAAAATCCTTTTTCTAGACAAGTGGAATTATTTTACTATATGGGAGTATAAATATAAGTTATTATTTCATAATCAGTACATTATCCTTTGATTGCATTATGTATGAATCATCGGTTAGAAATGCTTGTGTGATGTGGTGAAGTATTACATCAAACACTATAACCTAAAACAATCATAACAATAAACCATTTATTAAATGGATAAACAATAAAAAATATCATGATCCCACACCATTAGAATAATTCCCATGGTAGTTAGTAATATCAAATTTACATTATACCCCTAAATCGTCAATCTATCCAACATAAGTATCTCATCACCAGAAGTATTTCAAGGATTATCATTCCCTTAACCATGTGTTTTCTAATGTCTAAACTTATACCAGATCAGCTTTCTTGGTACCATTCAACAGAAAACAAGAAATCCTTTATTAAGTAGTACTACTGGAAAAATTATTAAATATTTCATTGTTATTATAACCAAAACATCATCGATAAAATAGTAAATTGACAATATTATTTAATCAAGATACAAGAACATTAATTATTACTCATCATCTGTGGCAGTATCCAAAAATTGACCATGATCCATTATCTTTTTGGGGGTACATTATTTCAACTAATTGAATATTCACTTTCTTAGTTACAAATGTCCTTATTGTTGAAGCACTAAATATTAGAAAATTCTATCTTTTCATTACAATCATGAGAATGGTGTATTTTTTTCATATTTGAATCAAACTACTTTTCCTAAAAATAATATTCAAACTAGTTTCCTTCGACAATTATCAAATGTCGGGAAATACTTATTTCTCATTTTACCTTTATCTATATTTCCCCAAACTATCATCTTCTATTATTGTTTCCATTTTAATCCATAATATATGAATATATATTTTTCGTTTTTAGAAGAATAAAAAAATTCCACATGTAATAAGAATATTTGGGAATTATGTTCCCTTATAAATAGTTTCTTAAACCCATAAAAGAAATAATAAATCTTACTCATTGGATTATCTGCATTGATGTGGTTCCCATTCCTTACACTAGGATCAATTTATAAATAATGGCATACATTAGATTAAGATATGAACCATAATTCATAAATTCAAAGTACTAAAACAATTAAGATAATTTAAATTTTTTTGAATAAATGATATAAAATTTATAATCATGGTCTTTTTAGGGACATATTTACTTTTTAGTCCTTCATAATGTGTTGTAAATAATATTTGAATTATCCTATGTATATGCCCCAATAGTGTTAAACTAGGTGAGCAGTAAGTGCGATTTTCATGTACTAGGTTACACAGAGTCAGGTCAGGAACACTTGGTTAGAGTAATTAATCATTTTTACATCTATTCTAGATCCATCTCTACATGTATTATCCAGAAATTTATCTATTTCTACGAATACCCACATAATTTCTACCTTACCAACATTCTAGGATATTCTTCCATTCTTATCCTAAAATTATATCTTATGGTTATATTCCCACATATATATTTTATAAATCTAGTTTCCAAAGTTTTAAAAAACATGCTCGAATACCAACAATAAAGACCAAGAACCCATTATCCTACACCTAGTGTCTTATATTAAAATATTATCATTTATACAGGAATCAAATCCCAATATACTGATCAGTTTAGTAGTTTTCCAAATCGGATTACATACATGAACATTACGTATCATATTTAAAAGAAATAAAGTATAGGATTTCCATGTGAAACATCCACAACTCCGAGATTATCACTATAATTCATTCATTATAGTCATCATCATATCCATGGGGAAAATAAAACATATGAAATGGGTGAGATTAGATATTCAATAATGGCATATAATGCAACAAAAGCTAATATAAACAACAAGAATTGGTGAATATCTAAAAATACACATTGCATTAAAATATCATCATGGGAATAATAAAGATTTAATAAAAATTGATTAAATATTTCCATCAAAAAACATAACCATTAATATTAAACTGGTAAAAAATCACATGGACTATGAATTACTAGTTTCATAATGAGTTAATTTATAATGAGCGATATCATGAAATTACTATTAAAGCCTTGACCAAGACACCATATATAATGGATCAAAAACCAACTAGTTTCTATAAATAGACACACTGATTCATTGACCGGATATAGAGGGGCCCACCCACCCCATACTATTTCCAATATATTTTTTTGAAAATGGTTATACATAAAAATATATTGTTTTGTTCTGTAAAACAAGAAAAAATCATAAAATAACCATGGACCATGAATGGTATCAAATATCACATCCATAGTCAAACTTATCATCAACCATTCAAAAACCATTTGGTAGGTGGTATCATGAGAGATAATCCTCAATTAAGTACATGATTCTAAAAAGGAAGTCCACATAGATAATATTCCATTGATAAATTCTTGAGGAAAATAATCTTTTAAAATACAACTGTGTTCCACACAACTATATTGAATTTAAATAATAATCCCAATGAAGGAATCATTAAATGAAACATATAATTTCATGAGAATATAATTTCTAATGATAAGTTATGCCAAATTGAAACACAAACACTACAAATACAATGAATAAGTGGGGAACAAGGCGTATATCTCATAGATGTAAAAGTTAGATTACAAAACCCATTTTTTACCTTAGAAATAACAGTTATTTTTTGGAAAATAATTGATATTTATAATAAAATCATATGGTCAACATTTATATCATATAAAATAAATTGGAAGGATGGTGAAAATATTTTTGAGGCATAAATGATATACCATATAATTGAAATTAATTAAAAATATTTTTTAAGGAACAAAGAAAAAACCATTTTAGTGTAGTTTAAGGAACATATTAAAGATATTTAAAAGGGAAATGTATTTTTTTTCATCATAAAACCAAAAATGAATGAATATATTATTCATGATAAATTTTTTGATTTTATAAAAATATAGATGGTTTAAAACAAATTATAATGTGAAATTGTAAATGCGTAAGAATTCTAGAAGCTTCCATTAATCGTGAAATCTTATCGAGAGGAATTGAGAAGGGAACCATATTTAAGAAAATTCATTACCATAATAGATGAAAGAAATGATCTGGATACTTGAGTGTGGAACATAGAACCGAAATTTAAAATAATTACATAAAAAATATGAATAATTACATAGGGGTAGAGGGAAAGTGTAAGCTGAATGAAAAGTGTAGGTTAAGGAAGAAATTATTACCACATTATAATCAATCAAATCATATGTCCAAATATGAATTACCATACAATGAATTATTTAATATCATTAATATTAATATATTCATTATTTTATTTATCACATGTAATTGTAAATATAAAAAATAAAATTAATAAGAGGCCAAAAATGGAAAATGTCAGGGAAATAAAAGTGAGATGAGAAACCACATACCTTTTGTTTGAAAGTGTTCTTCACTTTTACTTAGTTTCCTATAATATGTAATTATACTCATTAATAATATAATTATGAACCCAGGAAATTTTTTATAAGTTACTATTGTTTTATTATTTTCATTAATGGCATTTTAAAATGAGTTATAAGATACAATTTTATCACCGCTGAGCTTTAATTTCATTGGTTTTCACGACAGGTATTCTTGTATATGAGTATTGAAGTTCATGTGGAATGAGTATAATTCTAAAGTATTAAATTTATATTATAGATATGAAATAACACCAGATTAAATGAAAATATAATTCATTTTCATAAATAGAAGGATGATGACTAATTAGAAAAAACATTAGTGATAATCATTTATATAATTTTGGCGGGTTTTCGAACATAAAGAACTTGTTTCATAGAATATATTAATATTATGTATAAATACATGTTCCCAAATATTAAATATTATAAAATATGGTTTAACCATACTAATGGTCCCATTTGCAGCCTTGACAGTTAAATTGGTGAATGAAAATCTATCGTCTATGATGTTTGTAAATCATCACCATACTGATGATGGTTTCATTTTTTAAATAACATATTGATATTATAGAGTTTGATGATAGATATTTCCTTAACATAATATAATTATACATTAAAGATGATAATAATGTTATAATTATCATTTGGATATAGGGGTAATGACAGTATATGAAATTTAAAATAATGTTAATGGAAATTAATCTAATGAGAAAGAAGTTTTTACTTCTTGATTTTATCCTCCTTGAAAAAATATTTATGTTGATTGGTTTTGGTCATTTTTCAGACCAATTGATCATGGATGTGGGGGAGGGGATTGGGAAGATTATTGGGAATAATTTTGATAAGTCTCAATTCTTGGAATATTTGAGTGGATGGGGTGGTTATGGCTGGTATTTATAGTGGATGAGTGGGGTATTTTTGAATATTTTATTCATTTGTTTATTATAATGGATCATGAATATGAATGGTTCTAAAATTATCATTAAAAAAATGAAAAATAATTATTTATGGTTTGATAATATGATCTCAAATCATCCATACATAAACTATGACTCAATAATTCATGTATTTATCATTTATCGTAAATCATAGTATTTTACTATTCATCAAACATTCATGTATTTTAGAAAAATCCCTAAATTTCACCCTAACCATTTATTGACATATAGAAATAAGAAATGAACTCCATTTTCTGAAATAAAAATAAAAATATTAGAGATTTAACTTTTTATCCAAATCGTTATTTAGTCAAAAAATATTGTTTTTGAAACTATAAATAATTATATAATTCTCTAAAACTTTAATGAAGGCCGCATTAAATTATTCTAAAATCGTTATGAAAACATATTGATTGAGGAATTGATTTTATTATAATTAATTTCCATTTAAATAAATTTGTTAATTATAATATTGTAATTAATTATTTTGGACTAAAAAATAATAATACATGATTAGGAATTTATTAAATATTCATTTACATATACAATGATATAATTTTATAATATTTCCACTTAAATGATTATGAAATGTTATCGATACATTCATATGTGAGGTTACTATTCTATTGGTCATATTGTTGTCCATAAGGGTTACATTACTATTCTAAAGGGTCAAGTTACTATTTACCAAGACATTAAATTTATCATATGAGACTCTAAATAACATTATAATTGCAACCATCTGTTTAATTTTTGTTGAATTTTTAGATCATAGAACTAACAACAATTTGTTTCATGCAAATCCTACATATGTAGCTAGAAGGGAGGTAAAATGTACATTATAATGTTCAATAATTCATTAAATCAAATTTCTATATCAAAATAATTCTAATGATCTAAATTGGATTTATAAAACTATAATTTTTTGGACAATATAAAAGTGTTTATATTATAACGAGTATATAAAAGAAAAACACAGTTTTTAAATAAAATGGAAACTTTTTCATAATTCAACAAAAAAATTAGACATCACAGAAAAATACATAAAATTTACCATAAGTTATTTTTTATAAGAATTTATTTTATGAAAAAATTTATACTTCATTATAAATATGAATTATATATGTTAATCCATCAATAATAACCTTTAATTGTAGTCATTACTATTAATATTACAACATTTAACCACTAGGTTATAACTATTTTTTTAAAATATTTATTATAATGATGTTTTATTTAATAAAGACTTAGTTCTGCATGAATTAATGGATATATTAATTTTATTTGTAAATACATTGGTTTCTATAGGTATCCTTCAATTTATAGGTATTCATGTTTGTGGTTTTTGTATCGGATCAACATGGAGACCTTTGGCCTCTTTTGGATGATTAGTTTGATTGTTTTTGAGGATCTTAGTATCATTATTTTGGGTTATGATGTGTTTTGTGATTTTTATGGTTATATCCTATGGTATATTCCACTTTAGTTTCCCCTTGTTTGAACTATAAATTCAATTGGTCATTGAAAGGGGGATTATGGAATGTTTCAGGCATAACTACTATCACAATGATATTATTTCGGTGTTATTAGGAGAAGGGTAGGTTGGTTATGGTTTTATGTGGATTTTACAAATGAAATTTAAAAATAAATAGAATTTTCTTTCTATTCATTTTTAAAATAAATGGTGAGAGGGAAACTATGAAACCTCCCTTCATGAGGATCGCTTTTAATTAATTTGGAACCATGCATGATTTTCTAGCATATGTTATGAATGTTTATGCCAAAGACATACATCCCATTGGGGAAACCCTAAAGGATCCATAATGTCTCTGAGATGTGATCCAATACTTCTACATGGTTTTTTGAACTGTGTAAAAAGTATTTTGAATGATATATTTTTTAAAAAACTATTTTGACTGTTTACACATGGTATCTCAATCCATTATGTGTACCCAAGGAGAATTTCCATGTTTGGGGGGGGCTCTTGAGTAAGGTGCATATTATTTCATCTATTTGACCTCTCAAGAAAAACAATGTGTCTAATGTATAATTTGATGACATCGGTGCCTACACTATTGTTGTATGATACACATAATTATGTGGAAACCCCATTTGAGTTTCCCAAGGGTTTAATTTTTGTTTTTTATTCTATTTTTTCTCCTTGATTTTATGGGTGTTTCACCACCTCTTCCACCTATTTTAATCATTCAACCCCTTAGGGGATTTGATGAGCTCAATGTTTTTCTTCCCTTGGGTTATTGGATTTATTTTGGGTGTTAATAATCGAATAGAGGTGATATATTCATCCTTTCCCCTTTCTTATTATTTCCCACTCTTATCATGGACTTGGATTACCATAAAAATCATATTCACCATGAGATTTGATTTTAGGGTTCTCAGAGCATCTAATTATAGTGATTTTAGTGTAAAAGGGATATTTGAATATTGCATATCTCTTTGGTGTCGTCATCATTGAAGGTGGGATGTTTTAAGGTGCTTTAGCATGGTTGTTTGTATTTTGACTTTTTTTCTACAAAAAATTGTTTCTTTATAAAATTATCAGTAGGATATTTATTTCTATATTATATTCTTTTGAATGTATAACTATTTGTAGTAGCATCTTGATGGTTTGAAACAGTTTTATAGTGTTGATTTCATGGGATAATTTTTTTCAAGCACATTCCATATTTTATTTTTTAATATGGAATTATAAATTATGATCATATTTCTGTGAATTTTATTATGCAATTTTGAAAAGTTTTTCATGTTGAAGAGCGAGTATTAAGCGGTTTTTATCTTTATATGTGAGATGATAATGGTTTTAAAGATAACATTATTGTGAATCGAGCTATGTAACTCAAAATTATTTTTAAAGGGGTTTTAATGTATTTACATTGGGTATTTAAAATATATATATGGTTTAAACCTTACTGAAATAAAATGGTGTATTGTTTGAAATGTTTTATTTGGAAATCATTGGCCCTTTTTCCTTTTTTGGTTATAAATGTTAAATTCCACTATTTAATGGTTTAATTAACATGTTTTAAATGATATGTTTTATTTATTATGACATCATAAAATTAATTAAATAGTGTCTAAGAAATTTTTGATGGAAATGGAGGCCTCTAGACATGTAATTAATGTTACAAAAAATGTTACATATTTGTATGAATGACATTGAAATGTTTTTTTGGTGGATTTCAATCAATTTCTAAATTATGTTTAGAATTTATATTATGAAATGTGATTGATATTCTCAATTAGAGTTGTGTTTTTTGATGCCCATATAGAAATATAGTTATACATGTGGTTTGTGTAAGAGACCCTTTATTATGTATCATTTTCTGGGATTGTGATCACTGTGTTATGCATATTACTTCCCTTACATGAGAACATTCATTTTATGAACTAAGTGCATGTTATGTGAATGGGGATATACATATTTTGGTGTTAGTGTGAGGTTAGATTTTTTTATTAATTTTGTTATAGGAATAGTTAGTTTTTACAAATCCTCACTTCCATAATAGGACATGGGATGTCAACAACTATGTGGAAGATCTAGATTGTTCATATAGTTGGTTCACATGCCTCATGTTTCACAATAGTCATGCTTGAGATAAGAAAGTTATGGGGTTTTTATAACATAAATGCTCTTATGGGATACCAATATTACACTTTTGACATAACTAATGTCGCTAGCTGTATCGGGTGATTATACCTAGATATAGTGAGATACATGGCTTTTTAGGGAATATGGGTAAGACTAGGAAACATTCATCTTCTCAATGACTTATTGATTGAGTGAGTAATTACCTATTACATGGTTGTATCATTTACCCTACAGTATTTTGTATATATCTTTCATTTATTATATTTAAATTATATATTCTTTGTGATATATATGTAGTTCATACTTTTTGTTCATAACACATGTTAGTTAGGTAAATTTATTTAAAAATGTGTTTTGAAAGATGTTTCTAAAAATATATTTTGAATTTTTTAGGAGTGTTATTTATTTACTTTAATATTGATTTCAAAATGGGTTTTGGAATTTTATATGGAACAAACAAGTGAGTATTTATTTAATATATCAGTTTTCATTTAGATAAATATAGTGTTTTGTTTTTGATAAATCTGAAATGATTGTTTTTTTCTTAATAATCATTGTTTGATAGAATTTTGTTTTCAGAACCTCATTTGTTTAGTTTTTGTAATAAGGGAATATTTTTAGAAGTGAATTATATAATATTTTATAATTCAAACCATTATATATAATTTAATATTTCTTTTCAGATTTATTTCAAAAATATAATTACGAAATTTCATTATGAAATGAATGACATATATTCAATATGTCTGGGTAACCTATTTAAATTTCTAGAGCATGCATTCAATATTAATGATTTTTAGTCCTATGGTGGATAAATCTTATTATTAATGTATGATATAGAATGAGTTGTATGATAGTGAGAAATTAGAAGTAGTATGGGGTTGGTTATGTCCTCATCACATATTATTCGAGTTGTTGTCATTTTATTTTCATTCTTTTGGTTCCTTCATTATCATGAATTATTGTATCACATTTTAATAGATATTGGCCATATATTTGAAAAATGGCTGGATCTTGGTATTTGGATAAAACCTATTTCATGATATTTTTAATTATCATCAACTGTTTAATATTTTATTACAATATTTTATTTGTAATTATAGATAATATCACTCGTAAAGAAGTTTCTATGATTCACAGGTTCTTGTCTACAGCTCTTGGGGATCGATAATTCCATTTGTTCCATGTCAAATATTTTCTAGGATTTTATGAAGGATGGAAGAATGAGTCAGTTCTTGACATATACAATTGTATTATTTTTTAATATTTATATCATGATTCCTTTTGATGAAAATATGACTAAACATTCAATGGTTTGGATAATCTCCTGAAATGATATTGTCTCCAAATACATTTTTTATGTGGAACTATATCATATGTATCATCATCCCTTTTGGATAAAATAATATCTTATCGTTTTTTAAGGATCTTGAGATCCCACTATCTCCTTTGCCATTCAAGAGTTCAGATTTTTCATCCAAACCACATATTTGAAACTCCAGAAATAGAAAAATTCTATTATATCTAAAGAAAAAATAAAACATGAGTGAATAGAAATAGATTATACCCAACAAAATACGTTTTTATAAATTTTATATTAGTAAAATTAATTACCAATAATAATTTTATTATTATCCATCCTTTGGACAAGTTGGAAATTATTGAACTCGATATACATAGAAAAAATTATAATTCTTAATTCAAATATACATGAAAGTAAGAGTAAATTATTTTTTACAAATAAGGTAAAAATATTTTTTTATGGAACCATAGAACCCTTATTTGTCCCAGTATTAAGAGAATAATAATATTAGACCCCAAAATCATCCCAAAATAAAGACTCACTATGTCTAAATCACACAATAATACTAATATAAAATAAAATATCATATAAAAAAGTGGCAAAATATTATTTTTAGAAAAATAATCCCCTATTTCTATCGTAAGGCATGGAAATTGATTGAATTGTATAATTTTACCTTTAAAACACAATTGGTCCATTAATGGATCACAAAGGACTACAAAAGTATTAATGATGATATATTTCAAAAAATGGATTCCTCATTCAAGAATGATAAATAAACCAACAGAAAAGTTCACACTATACCAGCCCTTGGGACCTATTCTGCCTTAGTCATGTGAGGTACTCAGTAAATGAATCTTAATTTAGACATATCAATTCATTAAAACTATGTTCCACTCTATATTTTAAAATGTTGTATATAGAGGATAGGAATAGAGAAGATGATGAGGATTAATGTGAGGATTACCCGTAAAAGATAAATTATTTTCATTATAAGATAAATCATATTGTTTTATAACACTCAATAAATGATAATAAAATGGGTCAAGGATATTACTAATGAACTTTAAGAATGTAAGATTAAAAAATATAGAAAGAATGAGAAATAAAATAATTATTGGATATCATAGATTTAAAATATAGAAAAAATAAACATTCCAAGGATCTTTCTAATTCTTGATGAATTTGGGAATGTGATTAAGAAGGATATATTTTTCATATTACTTATATCTTCATGATTTAATGTACATATATTTGGTAAATTAAATAATATTATGCTTTTAGAATCAAAATGTAAAGTGTTTCATTAGAAGATAAAAAGTTATTGAATTGAGTCCTCTATATAAAAAGGTTGGATTGAGAGATATCCCTAGACATGGAAAAGCATCTTAGAACATTAAAATTATTTAATGTGGAACTATATGAATGGAAAATATCATTTATAGTTCAGTAGAGTGGAATTCAAGGGAATATATCTATCAAAATTTCAACTATCAACCCCAAAAACTAAACTCTACCTTATTTAATGCTGTCATATAATTATTCCAAAATAGCCAAAGTAAAAATATGTTGGACTAGCGTAAATCTGATATTATAGAATCTTTATAGTCTATATTATTTCTAAAACCGTATCCAAATGTTTCTATGAATTTTAATTTGATTCAATAAAATATAACCATAGTTAAAATCAAATATCATAATGAATAAATTGATTCCATACTATGATGTATTATGGTTATAATGATGAAATGACTACCTTTATTACGCTATAAAAAAAAAATATTGATCAAACCTATATTTTCCTAACGGATATGATATATTAATGATTAAATATGATATGTGTTTTAGGTACATTAATATTCAACAAATGGTACTATATTTAGTTATATATTATATATATGGTTTCCTGATAGGGTAAATTATATTAATAATGAAAATATTAAATCCCTATTTGTAACAATAAATCCTGGAGACTTTTTTGTTCATTGGTTCATTTATCTTCCTGTAAAACATACCATGTAGATATCAGTGAAGGATCATTTAGATGCATGTGCTTCCAAGTTAAACGGGGTGACACATATGATATTTTTTCTTCGGATTCATATAATTTAACAACCTTATTGATGAAAAATACAACTGGATGTGTGATTTTTTTGAGTTTAAAAAACATTACATTTTAGAGGGGTAATGTTTAATGGTTTATTGAATCTTCACTTTTTTTAATAGAATGGTAAGGATATTATCTATAGTTATTAAATTCATAACATATTAATGTCTATTACCCATTTGGTAAGAAGAGTTTATCACTCTGGTAATGCATTTAATTATTTGGACATATTTTTTTGGAAACCATATTTTTTATCTAAATTAATGGCTTTGGATATTGGAATGAATTGATTGAGTTTAAAAAAGTGTCTCGGGAGTGCATACCTTTGGTAAACTTTTCTTGGTGGGGATATAAATAGATATATTTTTCTAGTATTATATCTATATTAATCTTCTATGCCCATTTTTCTAAAGGATATATATTCACTTATGCAACTTTATTAATTGCCTCTACATTGGGAAAATTTGGTTAATTAATTATTATCACTCTTTGGAGTTTTAGCACTGAAAAAAAAAATTCAATAAAAACTATAGCAATTAGAAACATAATTATTGAAATAGAATTTGAATTCAATTATAGTACAAATTAAAAAAATCATTATGTTAATGAATTTTTTTTCATCGAAAAAATAATAAACAAAAATATAAATTGAAATACCAATTGATTCATTAGTCCTGAAAATAAATAAATATGAAAAGTATCATAGTTATGTGAAAATTTTATATTCATGGAAAATTACAATCTCATCCACGTAATAGTGCAACCAAATGTCTTCATGAATAATATTCTTTTATCCTATGTCTAATATTTATGTATATTGACATTATTCTAACATGACACATCAATCAAGAATTTGGTTCAAAATGTTTTTTGTAAGGAGAAATATGATTTTGAAAAAGGAAACCGAAAAATATAAATGTTTTTGAATTTAAAATCTCATTATTCCTTGTGAAATAAGATCTATTGTAAATATATTCATAAATTTATCTACCATTATTCTTATAAGATAATATAAATTTATTTTTCATTGTACATCCCAAAATAGATGTCTATACTTGTTCAATATATATATATCTATATGAATTCTATTAGTTGGTGCTTGAAATGTTTTCTAATGAGGTGGATGTATTAACAGATCCTACATCCATTGATAATGATAAGCTATGAAGCCAAACACATTACCGATAATGGATGTCATTATGTTAGAAATGCAACCGTATTCAAAATGTTCTATGAGATAAGTGAATTGAGAAATAAAATGATTTTATTATCTAGAATTGGAGTCAAAGTGGTATAATAATACACTGGAATAGTTTAGGATGGTATGTCCATTGTTCCATATAGTTTTTCAGGTGCCATTTGAAGAATCCACTTCTACTATGACCCCTGTATTTGGAGGTGGAACTCTTGGCAAATGAGTTACTCATAATGGTACCAGGATATCTGTATATTTGGTTTCATATGTAGGAGTATAATAATTCAAATTTAAATAATTAACACCATATTGTGATATAAAATCTTCTATAATATATATTTTTGTGACATAAATCATAACATCATAAACTAATAAATTAATATTTTTTTACAAAAAAAAAGATAAATGTTACATAAAACACTGAATCCATTAACACATGTATTTTAATAAAATCGATAACTTTGATTCCAAAATGATTCAATATTATAACTACTATATTATATTAAATAATTCCATTTTATTAATTTCTATCATAGTTATATTAAACCCAAAAAAACCTATTTCCCTCATGACCCCATACGTTTTAATATTTTTTTGGTATTTCAACTACATATGATATTGAGAGTCATGATTAGAATTCTAGGAAATTTAATTTATAAGTTAATTTTCTCATCTCACATCAGTAAATTTATAAGTATTTTTCTATGGTCTTCTGAAAATATATTTCATATAGTTTTGTAATTAAATTTTGATTCTTCGGTACGTTAAAAAATTCACGTACGACCGATAGTTCTTATAATTTTTTATCATTTTTAATTTTCACTGTATATAGAAGCTTTAACTTTAGTGGGTTCTCTAATTCACGTGCTAAGTGGCATTAGGAATCTGTACATAGAGCCCAATAATATTGTTTTACAACAAGTAAATTCACCCATGGAGAAATATGATAGTGCTGCGATGTGGAAAAAACACATGAACACTCATACTGTAATATAATAAATTTTTCGTAATATATTAATTTCTGTTAGTTTAATAATCATAAAATCAACCTTTTAAATTGATATATATATATATCATTACCTTCCTAAAATGATACCCTTAATCACCATGGACAATGAATTTTATTTTAAAAGTTCTATTCTAATAAAATGGACTATGTTATAATCTTCATTAATTACAATGGTACTTTTACTATATTGACTAATTCATCAACACAATGTAACATTTGACATAGCCAACACACCCAACCTCATCTTGAGAATATATCTCCAATGAATTCATCAGTATATCAATGTCTATAACACATGATAGGAATAAATAATATTATAATTTATAAGGATCATTAAACACATATTCATATCAGAATATCCATCAACACATAAACATATAAAATTAATACTAGATGATTTTTTCTCATAACCTCATTCCAATGTACTGGATCCAGATTCCACTAAACAGGTTTTTCTTTCCTGGTTGGGAACATGGCCTCAATAGAATCATCTAAATTTCAGAGGCTGGTGACTAGAATTGAAGTCCAATGTTTTGATAGAGGGGTAACTATTACCTCATAGGCAGAATGTATCATTATAGAATAAATAATAACAATAGTGGAAGTAGTTAACAATATGATACATAATTGAACAACTGAAGACAGAAAGATAAATATTACCATCTGGTATATAATAACAAAATTATGTAGCATGTCACATGTGCTAATAAAATAATAGAAACATGATAAAATATAATCAAGTACAATAAAACACCAGTGTATGGTAAAACAAAATAAAACATATAAGCATCGCATGCCTTGGCTTGGTCCCATGCTCTCATGCTCAAAAGCAGCAATCAAGTACCTAAAAAAGCGGTCATTCCCTTATCAACACATGCATCAATATACTATATATGGTCCTAAAAACGTGTCCCAAATATGTTGTCGTAAATAAATCCCAGTGGAAAACAATGAAATGTCTATTCCAATCTATTAGTGAGTACATTCAGCAGAAGTGTACAATAGTTAATTGTAGTAGACTAGCAGACACTCACAAGTAAATAATCCTACAAGTGTTATCATTCATTTAAATTAATTTCAACATCTTTAATCATTTTAATTCATTTAATTATATATGTCTAGAAGTACATCCTAAGGAAATCTATTCTCCTTGTAAATTAATAAAAATAGAAACCCCAGCAGGCTATCTAAACAAAAGAAGTGAAGAACGATTAAAAACTAGTGCTTCGTCTTGGAAGACATGTCCTATGTTAAAACATTTTAATATTTCACAGGGCCACGAATGATGTATAATAATTTCATATTATTAAAATCTGGGACAATCCCTGTGTATAAGAATCTCCCCATATTAATGTGAGGGACAATTACAGTGTTTCATCATTTCAACTAATTTTTGGGCCATGCCTGGTATATCTGCATTTCATCTTATTTCAGGGACAATTCCAGTATATCAATATTTCATCATGTAAATCAAATCATGTAAATTTCACTCTCATATGGTTAACAAAATAACCTCTCATGTGGGAAACATTTATATAAGTCTAATTACATGTGAGTTAAACTATCAAAAAGATTTAACAAACATCTTCACATAATGAAAATATAATTAAACAATTTCATATTAAAAAAACATTAAAAGTGGAAAAAAGGAATTCCCATCAGAATCCTGGGGAAAAATGGTACAAAATGGTTATCTAAGGGGAAATACACCCCTGTGGTGTCCCTTAAAAAATCTAAATAATCATACAAATGATTCAATTAATTCAAAAAATCACCTAAAAGTCTATAGGTATTAACAAGGATTAAATTCTCAATCATGATACACCCTAAAAATTTTTATGTGGCCAAAAGAAACATATAAACAACTTGGAATTTAGTAATTTGCAAGAGACCACCATCCTCATCATAGTATGACTCTCCTCATCTAGTCATGGCATCATATACAAGCTATAATGAAGAAGATCTATGAAAAGGGATATCCATTCAACCATAAATAACGCAATTGAGAAATTAAATCACCATAAACAACTCATGATTTATCAGGAGCTTAATGATTGTGTTCAAATGAGACCAAAAGTTATTGATTCAGAGTTTGGATGATCATACAAGAAGAGGATGATGTTCCACCGATCCTCTTGAGTTCCCATGACGAGCCCTTTGATATAACGAATATAGAGGTTACTGTCTAGTTTAAGAGAAAAACACAAATTAAATGGCGTGTAAGTCCATGTACATTGTGAGTATATCATTTTAATATTCATTCTACAGCTGAGTTCCAATGACATACTTACCAAGACCTACCTATATGACTACACGCATGTACCAGGATGTTCATAACATGTAGTTGCAGTTTTCCCCTTTTACATAATGTCATACCCACACAGTAAGTATTCCCATCATACATTTCCAAACAACATGGACTTTACTTAGAACAACATGCCATGTAATCCATGATTCTATTTATTTTCCCTTATTTCCCTTCATTTCTCAAAAAAAAATCATAAGTAAAAGAAAACAACTATACCTCAATAGAAGAACCAGGTTCTTAAAAACTCCTCCCTTAAAGAAATTCATCCTTGAATATCCCTTACAATATTGGTGAAGGAATATCTCTAAAAAATTACAGACATCGATCTCATATGTTGGCCTCCCTCTCAAAAGGGTCATTTTGTACTCAGTCGTATATCCATAGCACTCATATGAGAGGAAATAACAGGTCTCAAAGATCCATTATACACCTTTCAACTATATAAATGAGATTCTACTCAAATGATGCATCAACATGAAGCTCAACCTCCACAGGGTGAAAAACATTAGACGGGTCATGGTGAGAGTGGTGTAGTTGAGACAGATGAAAGACTTCATGTATGTATCGTTTCCTCTGAGATAGTTGAAACTGATAGGCAACCAGCCCAACTCTCTCCAGAATCTCGAAGGGACAAACATATCTCAGTGAAAACATACCATGTCTCCTGGTCCTCTCATGTCCCAATCTCAGGGAAACACTTACGAAAACTTTATCCACAACCTCAAACTCCAAATGTCATCTATAGTTATATGTGTATGATTTTTGATAGGACAACGAAGTTTCCATATCCCTCTCAGTCAACTAAACTTTCTCATTGGTCTCTTGGACAAGATGATGTCCCAGCATAGATGCCTCTCCTCCCTCCAGCCAACATAGGGGTGATCGGCATGTCCAACCGTATGAAGCCTCATATGGCACCATCTGAATAGTACCCCTGATTATATTATTATTGGAGAACACAACCAGTGTTATATTATTCTCCCAAGATCCCCAAATACCTAGGAATCATGAAAAATCATTTCCTCTTGCACTTGAATTGCACGCTCTGACGGACAACCAGTCTGAGGGTGGTATGTTGTGCTCAGAAGAACCTGTGTACATACATCCCTCTGATAACTCTGCCAGAAATTGGTCTTAATGAGAGAATAAATATCGGAAATGATAGAACGAGAGACCCCATGAATTCATACCACCTCTTTAATATAAAACATTTCGACCCCATCAACACTGGAGGTCTCTTTCATTAGAAGGAAATGAGCGACCTTCATAAGCCAATAAATTAAAACCCACATATAGTATTATACTCTAGGTGACCTCAATATCCCTTCATGAAATCCAACATGACATCACCCCATTTCCACTCAGGAATGGGTAGTTGTTGTAAAAGACCCACAGGAAGCTGATGATCGACCTTCACCTATATATAGGTGGAACATCATGTAATAGAACAAGATAATTCTCTCTTCATAACCGGCCACCAATACTTCCAGTTAATGTCAAACTACATCTTGTTGACTCTAGGAAGCACATCCCAAGTCTAATCATGAATCATGCATCAAATCGTTGTGTATATCCCCCAGAACCCACACACATCCATGGATACCCCGAACATCATTCCTCGTATCATCCATCAAGAAGGAGGGTCCTCACCAGCCAGAAACTTATGTCGAACTAGGCCTTCTGAATATGATAGCAACCTCATTCTCACCATATCCAGTAGGGTATAAGTAACAGAAAGGGAGGAATAAAATGTTTTTCATGACATTTATGCACCTCTAAATGAATCTTTGAGAACAAATCCATAAGCTTCCATTCACCAATGTTATCATTCATTACTTGTATCTGAGTCCTCCTACTCAGTGCGTCAGTCACTACATTTCCTTTTCCAGGTGTACCGGCAAGCTCAAAATCAAAAACAAATGTATTCCACCCACTTTTGTTGTCTTAGATTCAAATTGGCCCGATTAAGGATGTATTGGGGACTATTTTAGTCTGTATAAACCTAAAAATTCTCACCCAATAAATAATGTCTCCACCAGTGTAATTCATGGAAAACTGTATCTAACTCGAGATCATGCATCGAGTAATTCCTCTCGCATTGCCTCGACTACTGAGACCCATACAAAAAACTTGATCCTCCTGCATAAGAACTACTCCCTACCCAATACCAAATGCATCACAATACATAGTGTATCTCTTTCACATTGATATAAATATTAGTATTGGTGTTGAATCGAAACATCCCTTTAACTCATGAAATTCTACGTCATAAGAATCCGAACACTCAAACTGCACACATTTCTTATTTAATCCTATCATTAGTGTTGCTAATCATGAGAAGTCGTGTATAAAACTCTTAAAGTAACCAGATAGCCCAAAAAAACTATGTACCTCAAAAACGATCATGTTATTCTCCAAAGTAACTACTTATCTCACCTTATCTAAGTACACTAATACTCCATTTTATGAGACAATGTGACCCTAAAAGGGAATCTCATCCATCTAGAAGTGGGATTTTGAGAGCTTTTCATGAAACTGATTCTCTCACAGTGTACTCAATATGCTATCAAGATGGGCGTCATGATTTTGTCAAGTGTGATAACACACCTAGATATCATCCATGATGACTACAAAAAAATATTCTAGGTATGGATGGAAAACTCTATTCATCATCTTCATGAATACTACTAGCACATTCAAGAGACCAAAAGGAATAACCATGTACATATTGAGACCGTACCTTCTACAAAAATTCGTATGAGGTACGTATGCTAGTAGAACATGTACCTGGTGATATTATGACCATAGTTTAATCTTCATGAACAATGATGATCCACAAAGATGATAAAAAAAGTCATCTATCTAGGGAAATGGATATTGATTTTCAACTGTCAACATGTTTAGATTCCAATTTTCCATGCATACCCTATGGGTATCATCTTCTTTTTTTGAAAAACGGTCTTGGGAACCCCAAAGGATAGGTATTGGGTCGAATAAAAACCTTATCTTATAGATCCTTTAATTGCCTGCTAAGATCATGCAATTTCATAATTGTCATCTTGTAACGAGGAATGGATACCATTTTCGCTATTGGAACAAGCTCGATAGTGATACCCACCTCTCTGACCAGTGGTATGCATAAAATCTCATCTAGGGGAATGTCCCTAAAATGAACATCCAATGGAGGTAAATTCGTCTAACTTATTCCATGGTCATCTAGATTTAAACTCGAAATTTAGGTTGACATCCCTCCCAACCCATGATGCTTGCATCTAGCTCTGCACACTAGGTCATCCCATTCACCTTTATGTATAATTTCACTACTCTCTCATGATGTGATGCTCACCCTTTGGATATACCCATCAACAAAGGCTCGAAAAGAAACAAATCAGTCCATTTTGAGAATGACATCAGAGCCCGTCATCTCTAGGACATAGAGGATACATAGAAGGTGATACCCACCAATATCAAGGTTGGACTCCTTATACAAATTCACACCAACCACTCTAATCCTTAACAGTGTGTTTAGAATCATAATATTATAAGTAGTATACAAATAGAGACCATAGAAACCCATAATGACTAGAGATATAAAACTATGTTTCATAGCATTATAAAAAAGATCCTATGATAAAACAGAGGCGACTAGAATAGTACATTTGATAGAAGAAGGTTTGGGATCCTTCTCCTGCTTGGTATGGTGTACTATATATGTCTAACCTATATTATGGCCTTGAGACACTACATGGATATGTTGAGCTGACCAACTATATTGTCGCTGAGATCATTTGGTCTGGCTACCCCAGCCACGACCACCCACTCGGCCTGAATGACCTGACTTATGCTAGTTTATTAAATTTTGAGATTCTACTGACCACATTCATAAATGTGGTGTTAGTACAGACATTCTCTCTCAAGATTCTTATGGAAATTTCTTTCACAAATGGTTTAAATGGCCCATCTATCCTCATGTTCGACACTAGATCCGGTCCATCAGGCACTGAGGTTTAGTATGACCAATCCATTTGCACTGGTAGCACCACACCTGGACACCAGAAGAAAGGTTTTACCGGCTCGTATCCCCCCTGAGAAATCTCCATACGATGCTTCTAGATTCTGGTTCAGATAGTGCAAGATCACGGTGTCAAACCGCCCTAGCTTGCACCCCTTGATTCCCATTGGTTGAAGTTGAAAATCAGCAACTAATTACAAATATCAGAGATAGAAGGAAACCTTAATACATTCACCTCTGATCAAATGTAAAACCTAAGACCATCCTAAAATCTTCTAACCACTAATACTTGATCACCCATTAAAATAAGTGTGAATCATTGATGCTAAGTAAACCACGTTGAGTATTCCATAACTGATATTGTGCACTGATCTAGGTGAAATAACTCCCCGGCTCGGTCGACCCTTAGCATCTTGGAAAAATAATAATCATATAGGGCCATCGGAAATTCTTCTAATGTCATATAGTGATGATCATCTTCCAATGTGATAACATCCCACACTCTCTTAGAAATATCATGCAACATATATGTTGTGAGCATGACCCTCCTCTCTAGAGGCATATTCAGATGATCGAATATAATCATCACTAATTCCATCCATTATTCATTATCCTGCGGTCCACCGTCCTCTGAAAAAAGAAGGTAGATAGTACTTCTGGAATATATACATTAACTCTACATAGATGTGGGAGCCTTAGGTGCACCCTGAAAGGTCTTCATCAACCTCACAAAGGCTTCATGGATATATGCATCTGCACCTACTTCTAGTATAATAGCTGGTGTCACAGATAACACAACAATAAGATCCATTAGTACCCCATAACCTATCATTTCTAGAGTGTGATCCTCACCGCACTCCTGGCATGTAGCTCATGGTCATCATGGCATAATGATGTTACAAAGATTGTCACAATCTTTAATTCATGATTATTTTCAAAGTTATTCCATTTAAGCGTGACAAAAGGAATAGTAATATACCCTTAAAATTGGAAAATAGGAACTACATAGTGTGTATAAATAATAGAAAATGTATACCATCAATCCCTTACATGGTTGGCTTCCAATGTTGGCCTAGGACTGTATCAACCCCAGGTACATAGTGTTTCACAGCCACAGATGACATGTACATAGGTATAGCCATGTACTCTTATACATCAAGATTCACTGGGTTTCTACCTGGGAAGGCTATACAACGTGTTCTTAAGGCACATGACATGTTCTAATCCAAACTCCATATCTCTTGTTTTCTCTCACATGGCCTATTACATTGTCAAATACTACATGGAATATACATATAGTACATGACATGTATATATTAAAATTTGTAAGTCATTCTTCCCAAGCAGGAAAAACACATGACGTGTTATGTGAAACTACACTCTGTGTATACTAGGTTTTATAGGACAAAAATTCTAGGATTCCGAAAAATCTCATTTTCATCTATAAAACTAACCAGTGGTATGCCAAACCTAGATCCATGAGGACCCATAATCCCCGTGACAGTTTTTTTTGGCACCCATGAAGAGCATGTCATAGCACAATTATATATAAAAAACATGAATCATGATCCTCCAAATTTATGTCCCATAGAAATCATACACCTCAGCAAATAATGTTTGGAATCCTTTCTATTCAAACAATGGAATGTACCTATACACCTATCAAATCAAGAAGCATATCTAGCAAGTTACTATCACAACAACATACATCAGTAATGCTCCATAAATTTCTTGGAATGTAAGGATGGCATGTGATTTCTAACTTGTGCATAAATGATGCATGAGAATGCATAACCTCATCTCACCATGTAGCAACAAAATAGAACCAAAATAATATCAATAATAACAACACAGAACAAGCATTTCACTTGATAGTGAAATCGAATCAAATTTAATAACTCAAAATAAATAAAAAATCACAAGTCATTTCAAGGAAATTTGGATTTTCCATGTACGTGGGGTTACTACTCTCAATAAAAACGTATTACCAATCATTTTTTCCTTAAAATCCTTCTCTAATGTCTCTAAAAAGTAAGGTAAACCAAAAAAAGGAAACATATAATACCACATTGTAACGTCATTGATCTAGATTCCACTAAAAGGTTCCCCTTACCTGGTTTTCCACATTACTTCAAGCATATTTCCCAAAATGATAGAGGTTTCCAAATTGAAGTGAGGTCCTAATTTGTGTTAGTGGGGAACTATTTCATTTTAGATTGAGTGGATCATTATGGAATAAATAATAATAATAGCATTAGTAGTAAACAATATTAAACTAGAGAGAACAACTGATGATTGAAATATAATGATAACATGAAGGAATATAATATCAAAATGATGCAACATGTCACATGTTCATCAAAAATAACACGATACACTATAATCTATTACAATACAATAACAATGTACTGTAAATTTTTTTTAACACATTAGCATCTTAAGCATTGTCTTGGTCACACGCTATGTAATTCCTAAGTAGAAATCTATTAATTGAAAAATGGAACTTACCCCAATCGAAACCTGCAGAAATGTAGTCTTTTTGGGAAAAAACATGGCCCAAATAAGCTGTGAGAAATAAATCCTTGTTGGTAACCACCAAAGGTCTGTTCTAATCTACTGGGAGTACGTGAAACAATAATGTAAAATAGATAACTGTAGTATTCTAGAAGGAACTTAAAAGTAAACAATCCTACAAGTACTGGAATTCATTTACATTCATTTCATGTTCTTTAATAAATTAATATTCATAGACTAATAAAATTCATGGATTCTAGCCTAATCTTGTAAATACGATATATACTGTGAACACAACAGATAACTTTTTATGAAATCTAAACAAAAATTTTGATGACTAAATCCCAGCTTATTCTTTGGCTTTGTAGGAATGTCAAAAGTCAACCCATTTCAATATGTCTTCAGGAAATATGGATGTATAATCATTTCAGCATATTAAAATCAGGTACAAGCCCGTTTTATAGGAATTTCATCATATGAATGTCAGGGAAAAGTAGAGTTTATCTGCATATTAACACATATCAAGGCCAAACTTGATCTATTATCATTTCAACACTTTATTACCCAATCACAGTATATATGTATTTCAGCTTATTTTAGGGCCAATCTCAGTATATCAACATTTCATCATGTTATAAAACTCATGTAAATTTCACCTTCACATTGTTAACAAAATAAAATTTCATTTGGGAAAATTTTAATAACAATATTAACATGTTAATAAAACTACCACAATGATTTAAAAAACTTATTCACATTAAAAACTATGAATTAACAAATTGTATATTAATAACCCATTTAAATGGGAAAAAAATTCATGTCCATTGACATCTAAAGCCAAATAGAAAAACTCTTTTTATCAGATGGAAAATGAACCCCAATGTGGCCCTTCATCTATCAAATTAATCTTAAACATGATTCAATTAATTTACTCAATCACCTAAAAGTCACTTGGTATTATCATGGATTAAATTTTCAATCAAGAGACCCCAAAACATCTTCTCACAATAGAAAGACACATATAAGCAACATGACATTCTGTACTTAGCATAAGACCACATACCACCTTATAGTATGAATCCACTCATCCAGTATCTACATTCAATTCAAGCAAGAAAAAAATAAGATATATGAAATAATGATACCCATTATACCTTATACAACTCAGTAAACAAATAATATATCCATGAACTACTCATGTGTATTTGATATCATACAAATTGGTTTCAAACGTGACTAATGATGATTGATTTAGAGTTAAGATGACCAATCGGGAAGATGTGGATGTTCTGACACTCCTCTTGAGCTCTCCTAGTGATCCCTCTATCAAATATAATGAATAGAGAGATTATAATATCTTTTTTTAGAGAAAAAACAAAATACATAGTGTGTGTGTCCATGTACATTCCGTGTATATCATTTTATTGTTCATTTGGCAGCTGACTTTTGCAGACTCACTTTCCAAGACCTGCGGACAAGTCTACACATCGTGTACTAGGATGTATACAGTGTGATGTTTGCTTTTCACTCTTTTTCCTTGATGACATACCAACCATCAAAGAATTACCATCATACTCAACCAAAATACACAGTGTTTCTTTAAAACTACATAGCATATGACCCATGATTCTAGCTCTTTTCCCAAATTTCCCTTGTGTTTTCAAAAATAGTTCAATGGAAAAACTAGAAGAAGAATTTGTACCTCAAAAGAAGAACTAGGTTCTTACAGTCATCTCTTGGATATTAAAATTGAAAACATCAAGAGATGATTAGTTTTAAGCTTAAAATATTAAAGAACATAACATTATATCTTGTTGTGTAACCCATCAGAGAATTTCATTAGACAATTGAATATGGATTTTTAATGGAACTTCATGATTTTAATAATTGTGTAGAGCATTAATGACCGTTAAATACAATCAATAATCCATGACATTATCATATTAATTTTACGTAGAAAAAAAATAAATATATGGAATGTTATTTATTAATATTCAATACATTGAATATACATGTAATCTAAATTAATATGTCCCTAGTTTTAAGGAACCTACCCTAAAAAAACCTCTAAATTTCCATTGCAATACCTAAAATAATATCCTCACTATGACATATTTATTATGAGTAATAAAATTAATATTTTTTTTCTTATTTCCCCATTGAACAGAAATATCCATTCTCTCTAGGTCCATATTCAATTGAAAACCAATTTCACCTTATCCAATGAATTTATAATCATGGATGAAAATAAAGATGTGTTTTCATGTGTTTATCCCGCAAAAACCATTCAAATGAATCTTTTACTAGATATTAATGTCAAAATCACATAAAACAACGTGGAAATAAGAATAGATACACCTCTCTAAGAGGAATTACAATGGTTCTAGTAACATAAACATAAAATTTAGGATGTGGCCTAATATGGAGAACTCAAATATGTGGGTACTAATTCCCATTTTATGGATATGTAGGAATCAATTTTATATGGATTTTATTTGAATTCAATGAAACACTATTTTCAAACTAGGTGTTGATACAATATTGACTTCCATCTTATGTGGATTTAAAAAATGTCATCACTAATCGGTAAAAAAAAATAAGTAATCACTAATATATATAAATGGTTTGGTTCTTAGAGAACTCTAATACATACATATATTCACATTATTGAATGTATTATATTAGATCACTAACAGAGATGAAACTATTTTCTTACTGGTATTTTTGAAGGATTCACTAACATGTATTATTATATAAAATTGTATCATAGATTGAAAGATCCACCCTAATGTGTTATATGTTCCCCAACCCCATCCAATCGACTAATATTCCCATGATGTGTATGTAGTTAATCCTTATCGAAAAACTACCATTTCGAAAAAGCGACAACATTTGCCAAAAAATCATGTGGGTTGATTGTCTGTTAGGAAAAAATATATTTCATAAAAAATTATAAAATTTATACATTGGTCCATATTATATTATATAATAATTTAATTTGAATTAGGATCATAAAATTATATTATATGATAAAATAATAGGAACATTCACCATAAAATTGTGTTTTATGATAATGTAGTTTGTGACTATATGCCATGAGCTAATAGAAAATATGGTTTGGTTTATATTGGATGTTATGAGATAATTTATTCATTGTTATGGTCTTATAGAAAGTTATCTGATATCATAGTTTGGGTTCATTCTTAAAACATATCAAAATGAATGACATAGAGATGTCGTTGAATATGATATCCCTTTCAATGAAGTGTTAACCTTGTATAGTCTATATGTTGTATGTAGTGTGTGCTCTCACATTATTTAGGAAGGATGGGACTGGTCCTTTTGGTAAGACCATAGTTCCTTGAAATTATAAACGACTTTATTAATTCAATGATAACTATTAATTTCTCCAATAGTAATAAGAATGATCTCGAGTTTATTGAATAATTTTTTTATAGAAACAGGTTCCTTTGTAGTATATGATGTGAAAATTTACTATATTACTATTGAGACCAAAATGGTGGCTTGTTTGGTTTTCATCTATCTAATTGTTCCAGAATTTAGAAAAATCTTTAATATATACTGAGATTTTATATCACCTTTAACAAATTGGTAACATTGTTTTGTGCAACGCATTACAAAAATCCTATCCTCAACTCTAAATATCTTGAGAATACCATTATTTATTCTTATTTACTTACGAATGTTCTTAAATGTAATCTCATGTTTCTCACCAAAATTATATTATTATGTACTTGTTATACTTAAATTATTAGTAGCATTATTTCATGTAAAAAAATCATCCAAATAAATTTTACAGCTTATGCTTGGAATATAGTGAATTTAGTAAATATATTATATGTCTTATGATGGATTATGAAACACTGGAATATTTTTGAAATGGAATACGAGTAAAGACCCCATTTTAGTGTTCTCCACTTAAAACTACATTAGTACATTATAAATACATGTGTCTTGAATGAGTCCAGGAATCCTTTTAGATATATCTATATAAATGTTAATACACAATTTGTAGGCTTATTAACCAATATATGACATAGAGAATATGTTTCCCAACAACATATTAAATGATATTAATTTTGGGATGACATTACTCAATATAAGTATGTCTACCACACTCAATTTTATTAATACCACAACATCTAATCTATTCCAAAAAAATACTGGAATAATATTTTTTTTAATGAATCAAAACTCTACCACATCCTCAAAATATATATTCCAACTCTGAGAATCATTCTTCAATACATTATTGGGCCATCGAAACCATGTTAACTAAATAGACACATTTAGTGCATCAAAATATTTTGGTTGTATCATATAAACATGATAAACTAAATATACATCATGGGATGTTTTTCTGACATCCATTTGATTAATATCATTATAAAAATTAGTTTACTTGTCAATAATATTCCAAATCTAATGTATCATCACAGTAGCTGAAAATGTTCCCTTGCAATCAATTCAATGATTTTACATGTAACCTTATCTGCTAGTAATTCTTTTAAATTTTAAACTCAGTCATCCACGGTGTTTTGTGTGCATGTAAAATCTGTATTCATTCTATTGGTCTCACCCATTCAAGTGAATTTACAATGTTACAAAAAATGGGGATTATATATGGATTCTATTTTGGATTCCATTGTATTAACTATTTCCAATAATCATAAATTTCAATAACCTCGTGTTAATTTACATATTTATCTCATTTTAATATTACATAATCATCATTATCCATTAAAAATCCATATATCATGAACTCTTGATGAATCCTACATAATGTATGATGTTTTAGTGTATCGTAATTCATTTATTCTTCCACAACCCCATATAGAACCAAATTAACTCTTATAATAATTACATTTCCTTTTTATTGATCTTAAACATAAACTTGTTCACAATTTCCCATCCTTACTCCACAATCTATATACACCTTATTGAATAATATATAAAATTGGGTCTTACGATAATTATGGAGTAGTCTAGAGAGAAAAACCCAAGAATGCAATATGAGGGTCACATTGAATTAATGTCATTCTATAAATTTTGAAAAAGGTTTGATTCATCATATTAAACACTAAATTACACTATGGTGTTCCAAGAGGTGTAGGTTGTTGTAAAATTATTCAATCCCTCAGATGATTATTGAATTTATGGATTTAGTATTTATCACTCAAATCAAATTGAATAAATAATTATTATTATTTTGAATCGATTTTTCACTTTGTTATGAGACTCCTTCAAAATTTTAAAACATATATACATGTGTCTCCACAAAAAAACAGAACCACACCAACAAAAAAATAAATTAATGTAGTTATGAAACATAAACCATTACATGGTTGTGTACTCAAAATCAAATATACATCACTATGTCTGCGATCCATCAATCCTCTAGACCTTTCAATTTTCCCCTAAAATATAATGTGGTAACTTTTCCTTATATACAGTATTAAAAACTATTAAATTATTTAGAAATCCATCTATATGAAGAATATGGAATCAGTTCTCATTTACATTTCCTAGGTGATAGTTCCAATGATATGTGGGATTAGAATAAAGCACGAAACTATAATTTTAAATGGCATTGATATGATTAAACACTTATAGAATGTATAAACAATTAATCATATTCAAGGTACATTGAAACACATAATTCAAATATATATATCATCTATTTATAATAATATTGAATGGAAATACCTTCATATCCAAACAAGATAAAAAGTTAATTTTTTTGTTTATGGTGGGAACACAAGGACTGTTCTCTAATTCAAAACTAATATTTGTTTTGAATTAAAATAATAAGTTATAAAATTAAATGTAGAAACTCTTTCACTATTTATATTATGAATATGTAGATCAAACCTTTTCAAATCCATTTTATCTTTTATTCATTGTTTACCAACAGAAATCTGAGATTCCCACCATGTATCCAATTACCAAGAGGCAGAGTTTGTGAAATTGTCATCCATAATATTATAATATTCTTGACAAGAATTTCCCCCTATGGGAAAATTTCTAAATCATATATACTAATAAAGAAATCTATTGTTATACATACTTATATGGGATATCTAAATAATTATAATGATGTAATAAAAAATATTCCATAAAAACATATCAATGAATGAGTATCAGTAGTTTTTATCAAATTAATCCCAATATAAAATATTATTTTTAATCATTTTTCTTCCAAATTGTTAGTATTACATTATATATATATATATGAATTCACTGGTTTTAATTACGAAAATTTTCTAAAAATGTTTTTTAATGGATTACTAATCTTTTGAATTGTTATAATAAATAATAAATTTCATTACCCTTAGTTTTGATGTATCTTCCAGAATATTTAATTGTATCATCTTATTTATATTATTCTGTGTTGCATAAACATCAATCTTTTTACAAATAATTTATCATGTTTATATATTAATATGGTTCTGCAATAATTAGTGAGTATATATTTAGGGAGTACCATAAACCTATGTTCTAATCATTGAAGCTCTGTATAGCCATGTTGTTCCTCCGCTTAATCATGTAAAAGTAATCAAACACCATAGATAATGGATTAGATGGGTCTATGAGTTTTCTATTTATAGATATTTTCACTTCAAGACAACATATTTATTTAATAATGATTAACATAATAAATCATCATGTCACATGAATTTAATGCACTCAATACATTGACCATGTTAATATCTACTATATGAATAACCTCACAATGAACTATGGATCTTATCTAACTACAACAGGAGCCTCATTATTGATAATAATATAGTCAATCGACCACACATTGAAATAATAATTTTTTTATTTACAAGGTTGAGTAAATGATGAAACAAATGACTACACACTAAACCCATTGTATGCCCAGTTTTCTTCTACAAGGTCGATTCAATGATTTGAGTCTCATGGTCAATCAACTAAATTTATCTTCATGATCTATCAAATAGATTTCAAAAAACTAAACATATATAGTAGTGGGAGTAGACATTGGGTGAATCATACACACTCTAATACATGGCCATGATCTACCAAGCTTCAAATCATTAGTTTATGATAGTATTGTATATATATTATATTGTGCTTATTATTTTCACCGGAAATCTAAAAAATATTCCTTCTGTCTCATAGAGAATTAACCCCATTATACAAATCAATCATTGGGAATAAAATAATTTTGGTATTCAAAGTTATGATTATATTTTGGTACACGACTATGTTGAATAAAAATGAATAAATTTAATATATATTAAAATTTTGATAAACATTTTGAGATATTGACCACTTCATAGAGAAATTCGGTTGAATTTCTATATTGGTTTTGTTTCATGTTTTTTGTTTCATTTCATCCACTATCCTATGTACATATTTATTTATTGAATTGAAATTTCTTTATTACTCTTGTTTTATCTAATTTTCTTCATTATTATATCATCTACTCCTTATTATGATTTTTCAAACCATGGAGTTTTTCTAGTGAGTAATCGAGTGTTCCAATACAATTATTTTCTTGTTCAAGAATAATATTAAATATTTATTCATAGTTAATAACAGGTTAATATATTTGGGAATGATCATTTCTATCTCCAATTAATAATATAATGTATATTTGGTTCTTTCTTAACCATTTTATATTCACTGAAGGAGTTGCATATTCACATTAATCAAAGAGTGCGCTAAATTTTCACTATCGAGGTATGATGTCCACAATCGATAGAGGGTATTCATTAAGTAGATATAAAATTTATAATAAAATATCAATGGAACACTAAGTATTATTATAATCGATGATTCTATTTTATATTCCTGATTTATTAAATTTTCATTACATGTGAGTTTTTTTGGGACTTTAATCCACCAATCATTATAATAATTAATCATTTATACTCATTTAATGTAATAAAAAATAATAATTGAATTAAGATAGTTGGTTATTGAATTTGAAATCAAATCATGTAATAAAACATTATATAATCATTAGGATAAAATGGGAATATAATTAAATTGATTTTATAACATACCATAATATTTGGGTGTCAAAATGTTGAACTATAATTGTGGAGATAAGTGGTCTTTCACTTATAGTTTTTATTTACATTTTATTACTCATTATTCCATGTTTTTAAATAAAAAAGAAATCAATTATTTATATATAATTTATATGAAATGAAATTAGAATTTATGGACAAGAAAATCACATGTTTAGAAAAATGAATAATAGTTTTACAATGAATAAATATTTCAGCTTCGAATACTAAGGCAAGACACACAAAACATGGGTGAAAAAATAAAATGACTAGTTGATTACTTATGTATATCACTGAAGTCACTATTTGAGAAACCTGAACATGAACATAAACCAAAAAATGTTTGGTAATATACCTTTACACCCATGTTTTTTAAAGGAACGTGATGAGGGTAAAATTTATTTACAGAGAAAATTATTATTATAATCTTGGGCTCAACCAGGACTATATAAAATTCCTATGGAACACGTCTACAATGACACACATATTGGTGACACCCATCATTTTAAAGGATCCTAGAATAACTATGTAATGTCACCAATAACATGATCATCATTTATTTAAAGATTAATTTTAAACACATTCACACATCTAATTAGATCTATAAGAGGATACCTACCAATACATGGTTCAATATTAAACATATTTAACATAAAATATGTAGTTTCTTTTCTCCCACATGAAATGAGGACCACATAAATAATAAAAATTTAGTGAGACAAGATCCAATTTCTCTATGTAATGATTATGTTGGGGAATTCCTCTCATAAATTTTTTGTTAAGGATAAAAAGCATCCCATTAAAAATAATTATTATTCATAGACATTTGAGTGATATTTTATTATTTTGGGACACAATATTATGATAAAATCTTCTACATTCTTCCAAAATCCTAACAGTAAGAGTTTCCTGGTTAGGTGTCACCCAAATATCAATTTAGTATTTGGATACCTAATATCAGGGGCTATCCATTCCGATCATGTATTACAGAAAATAAACAATGGAAACCATGGTATAGAATAACTATCCTAGTTTGATAAACATGGTCTTGAGATATGATACATTAGAAGGAATCTATAACATAGTATATATGGGATTTTCCTTAAACCATTTCTCTAAATTAATAAAAAAACACATTTATATTAAACCCATTGAATCACATGAATGTATGATTCTTCGGAATAGTTTACACCTACTCAATAATAATTGAACAACTCAGTTGAATAGTGTGTTTGAGAGAAGGAATATTTTTTTATTCCATTATTATTATATCTTTGTAACAATGTAGGTTTATAATAACTATATAATCCACAAAATCAATGGTTCCAGATCACTGTAATTTATAATTCATTACATAACTCAAAATTTAGTATTACCCACACAAATTAAGATACAAAACTATATTCATTTATATCCAAATGCATCACATGCATATGTTACAAGAAATATTAAATTAAATGCTTTAATATATATGTCATTGACAATCTCACCTTTCACGAACAATGCCTAATTATCTAGGTATTGGGATATTTGATTCCAAGTTCTTATGCACAAGGAGACATTACATAATTGTGAATCCAATTCATAAAAACTCTAAAACAGAATTTGAAAAAAATATAATCGAAAAAATATTCGAACTCATATATTTAGTAACTAAATGATGATAAGGTGAATGAAAACAAAATATTAAAAAAGTTTAACTATAATTTGTAACTCATGTCTCAATATCCTATAAAAACATTAACATAGAAATAAATCATACATAGTAATAATAATTCATCAAATTTTTATTGAAGATGAAGAATATAAAGGAATGAACTAATGAATAAATTATTTAATTATTATCAAAACGTTAGTAATGAATATAAACATTTATAATATTATTTTGGATTAAAATATCACATTTTACATTTTGAAAAACTTAAAATTTATGGAAACTTCATAAACCATTTGTTAATTAATCAAAATATAAATTTTTAAATGTTTAAATATATATATATTGTACTTCAATGTTGATAATGAAAATTTTAATCATAAAATATGAATAATTATTAGGAGTCAAAGATTCAAATCAGCCATATTATATAATAAAACATCAAATACTACACTATGATTATAATGTCTTTATCAATCAAAAATTATAGTAAAGCTATAATTTTATTTTACGATAGATTGGATATAATATTTCATCATCGATGGTCTTAATTCATAAAAAACATTGGTTCTATCATGGAATTTGATATAATATATCATTAATTGTGATATAGAACAACAAAAAGAGTTTAAATTTAGTCATATATTACAATATATCTTGATCATATTTATGTTATAATGAAAAAATAAATTGTATCATATTTTACGATATATCTCAAACACTTTATTTAATGAATTCATTAAAAAACCTATAGAACCACCCATAGATCCTTTGAATAACCATGATAAAATATCACTGATATTATTATGAAGTGAATTTAATAATCTTTGGTTCTTGAAGATACCCAGGAATCTTTTTGATCTATCTTGGAATAATTCATCAGGTTTGTAAAACACAAAACCATTTTGAAATAGTGTATCATTAATATATATTAATCCATATTTTACACTTTTTAGGATCAATAAATATCAGAAAAGTAGTGTCCAAATTACTTTGACTCTATATGTTTTACACATCAATTGGATCGATAATCAAATTAAGAGGCTCATTGTTCCCTAAAAAGTATCTATCACCCTCACTATGTGAAAAAAAATGCTTCAAGAAGACGAAAACTATGCCATTATGGCTTGAATCTAATGTGTGCACCAATAATAGGGATTATATCCCTTAAGTAGCTATCTTAAATTATCTTCATTATATAAATGGATTTATTTTTATTGGGTTCCATATCATGGAACCCATATGTTACATCATATTGTAGTATTCTTCAATGATCACATGACTAAATTAGTTCCATGCTATTAATGAATAATATTATAATTTAGATATAATCATCACTATGTTTGAGAAGATGTAGAAAGAACATGCATCCCACGTATTTAGTAACACAGGCCAATAATATCATAATATATTGTTAAAATATATCATATTTTGTTTCTTTATGTTGTTTTAATATCATATACAACAATATACATCAAATCCATATCGTAGATTGTATAACTGGTCAATCATTTAACATGAATCACCCATGTTTTAATGTATATTGATCAATATGATTTTCAGAAAAAATAGAGAGAAGGGTTCATAAATTTAGATAGAGAAAAATGGTTTGTGATAGTATAATTTGATACCCTTTATGATATTAATAATATGATTCCTTCAAAAGATGGAAGGTTTCAAGATCTCAATCACAGAACATAGTTTTTACTTCCTATACAATTTTCCCCATGATTATCTTATGTATGTAAAAAAATTATGGGTGACCCTAATTGGATTATTTTTTATTTATTTTCGTTTTTTAGGTTTACTCATAGTTTGTATTCCATAATATGATATGGTTACTTGAGGAATATAGTTGATTTTATTCATGTAGTTAATTAGGTAAAGAGTTGTCCACTAAAGTATGAAATAGTATTATATGATATGATTGGGAAAGTACCTAATCTAAATTAATAAATATTTAATGGAATTAAAAATATAGGACATTTATTAGTTAAAAATATATCATTTCCCATTATTAGATATGATTTGTTTAAAAGGGGTCATTATTATAATGGTAGAAAATTTAACAAAACATATTATTAGTTGTTCCTAAAATATGTTACTTCTCATATAATGTTATAATTGTAAATGAATAACGTCATCAACATTAATAATTTATTCGAGATTTAACTGTAGTAAAAAATTAGCTTTATGTAATTAAATTCATTGACTAGTACAAAAAATAAAACAAGTTCTTAATTAAGATAATTTTTTTTGTGTTAGGAAAGAAAATTCCTTATTAGACAAATATTTAATTTTTTTAGCACAAAGGGATATAAATTCTTATAATATATATTTAATGAATTATATTTTTTGTAAATTAATTAGACTCCAAATAATAATAATAATTTAAATATACATTCATAAACTAAATATGATTGGGTATTCTAGTGACATGGTAAAACCGGATGTTTTATTTATTTTTTATTTTCCTCTTTAATTAATTGAATATTTTTAACATAATTTTAATCAAAAATGTGAATGTATTTATAAAATTATTACCCTTTATTATCTAAATTATGAGAAAATAATAATTGTGAAACTTAGTTCTAGGTTATATTTATGTGATTATAGTACTAGTGAACAAAATTTAAAACCAATGGAATAAAATATATTTGTAGGGAAACAATTTTTATTATTATATGTATTGAATGTCATTTAATCCTAATGTTTTTATATAATGTATTGGTAATGATTCATTATTTTATAATTGTTCAAAATACTAGATAAATTTTGTAAAACATCATGCAACATCAATGTCAGGTACTTATGTTATAGATATGAGTTCATTTGGTTTTAAGGGCATGTGATACCTTAATAATTTATTAAAAATGGTGTAAATATATTATAGTTCATGATCAAGGTAATTATTGATTAGTAATTTTTTATTAATATGATTAATAATAGAGTTGAGACATAAAAGAATCGAATATAATGATATTTATCCAGAACAAATGTGTCTTACAAAAGGATGTGAATCATCATTTTTTTTATATGACAAAATAATATATATGTTAATGAAGAGATATGATAAAATCAATTATATTTTCAATTGGATACACATGATTTTGGATTCATAAAAATCTATAACATGTATTTTCTATAATATAAGGACCTAAATGATTTATCCACGATAAAAGTGTTTATCTTGATGCTTGTATAAATATAATGTATTTGATAAAACCATCATTAATAGAGTATTTTTAATATTAATATTATTTTAAATAAAATTATCCAAACACAATGAATTCCATATTTGGTAAGGATAAAATTTATAATTTGAAAAAAAAATCAATTTAATAATGATGTTTTATTTCATAAACATAATGGAGTATATATATATTATTTTTATATTTAATTGGAAATATAGCTTCATTGAGGCTAGTGATGGTATATTTGAACATAATGAAGTTCATGGTTAACAAATAAAGGATTGTAAAAGTAAAATTACAATGAAAATGTGACATTAAATTCTAAATCGATTAGAGTATATTGGTAAATGGAAGATTTTATGATTTAAAAAATTTACCAAAATAATTCAAGGGTATGTTTTAGTTGAAAAGGATATATGAATTATGATGATTAAAAAAGGAATTGTTATAGAAAATAAAATTCATTGATGTCATGACATTTGACATTATAGAGTTTCAATGTTTTAATATTGTCAAGGAGTTCAACATTATGAATTTGATTCCAATGTCAAGCTATTATTAAAACATGATTTTTAATATATGTTAATCACTAAAGAGTGTAGTGGGATGTATTTATGGTGAAATAATATATATATGATGTAGTAATTACATTGGTCTATAATATGATGGACAAAACCCCTAATGTGAAACTAACTTTAAGATGATCTCTAAGACTAGATCAACTACTTATGATATTTGTTTTATGTTCCTAGGTATGGTCTTGTTATGTATTCTTAAAAGAGTTTAAGAATATAAAATTCTTCATGTTATACTAAATAAAATATACACTTTATCATTCTTCCACAATGGCCACATATGTGTATATATATTATAAATTTCATTTACTATAATGATAATTGACATCTAAAAGTATAACTTAGAATTTTAAGAAACCATCGTTTCAAAATTCATTTTTTCTCAAGAAATCGATTTTATAAAATGTGAATTTCTGTTAAACATATTATTAAAATTACGGATTTCAGTAAAATAAATTGAGATAAATTAATTATTGTTATTATGAATAAACAAATCCATGAAATAATTAAATAAATACAAAGAATCCATATCAAAGTAATTAAGGCCATAAAAATATGATTCATTTCTTATATTTTGTTTGTTTTTAATTTACAAAAAAGTTTAACTTATTTGGAGTAAGAAAATTAATGAAATGGGTTATAAATATATATTGAGGAATTTAAATTCTTGTAAATATTTTTACATTCTATAAATAAAAAATATCATATATTGTAAAAAATTTATATTTAAAAAAAATTATGTGTGTAAGATATCTTATATATAAATAAATTAAATTATCAAATAATAGTTAATTATTTTAATAAAATTAGTTGATATTATATATAATAAAATTAGCAGTCATCTAAATACTATTTCTTATCATTGAATAATAAGAAATTATTTTTAGGCATCAAAATTCATTTTTCCTAAAAAAATTAATCATTATCCATTATTATATTGAAATTATATTTTATAATCATTTTAAATTTAATCTAATAGACTAGATTTCATATTTTAAATCATAATGTCCATATTATTTAATGAGTTCAATTTCTTTTTTGGGTTATAAATTAATCTACCGAGGTAAAATGAGTTACAATTGTAGAGGTAAAATAATCTAACATGGAAAAATTAAGTTGTAAAAGAGTAAAATATAATTAAAATATTATCTAAAAATGATTATATGATAGAATTATCTACCTCCCCTTAACATATCAAAATATTTTTCAACTCTGGATCTACAAACCATTTAATTTACATTCTTTATTAATTTGTAAATGAATAATTTTTAAAATGCCACTCAATATGACCTATAAAAGCACCATTCCTTGATCCACCACAAATGAAATTCTATATTCAGTTTCCTCTTGAATCCCTACTAATTTTTCCTCCATAATAATCCTCTCTCATGTAACATTATATCCTACCATAATATGTAGTCTATATTCATTCATTTCCATGTGGCTTTCTATAAAATCCTCATTGTAATTAAAAACTATAACAAATACTCTAATGTTAACTACATGAGAGGTCTAGAGGTGATGAGCATGTAATCAAGGATCAAGTATTAAAACTATTAAATTGAAGCATGTGTGGGAATTAGAACTACTAACCATATAAATATTTATTTTATCATTAAAAAAAATGGTAATAAGTAAAATATAAATGAATAATGTTTATAAATAATAATAATATAAATAAATAAATTATTGAAGATGTTGGAGAATTTCAAAATAAGAAAGAATTTAATGTATTTATTATTATTCTAAAATATTATTTTTGATACATGATTCATATTAAAAACATATTTTCAAATATATGATGTATATTATTCAACTTTAACATATTTTTCATAATTATATAATTATTTATGATTTTTTTTTTAAATTTAAACTTCAATCAATCAAAGGTTTTTGAGTCAGATGTTACCAAAGGTTGAATTTTTTTCCAATCTCACATTAAAATCATGGTTTTCAATTTATGAATTAAAATTTAGGGAAACATTTGTCTTTTTATTAATAAAACCTCATCTATTTTATTATTTTTCTCTTTTATATGTGTTTTACATGTCATCAAAACATTTCTCTGCCCATTCCTCAAAATCCAAGAAATGTCAATCCTCAATGTTGAACCAACACTATCTCATGTATTTGATCAACAATATATCTCATCCATGTTATTATTATATATTTTATCATATTAATTTTAATTTTATTTCTAATATGGTTTCATAAGTTGTTTTTTTATTTATCTTAGACATTTCATAAAAAAATTAAAAGGTATCCCTTTTTAATGTTTTATATGATAGGCATTTACTATTTTCCTTATCGTTTTTCAAGATGTTTGAATGTTATATTTTTTAATGTTTTATTCTTTAATATAGTTTCTCCCTATATTATTATTATTTCATTATAATTATTCATCTATAATATTTCACAATTTTAAAATGTTATTTTTATTCCCTATATTTTATAAATTATATTCGTTTAATAAAACCGTTAAAAAATGTTAAAGGAGTTATATTTTAGTTCTCAATGTAAATCATGATGCACTTAAAAAGTGTTTTAATAAATGTTAAAATCATTTACTCATTCTTCTTATTCACTAAGGATGTGCACTAACTATATCATTAAACATCTTCTACTATATGGAATATAAGCATTATTTATGTGTACACATAAAGAAAAGATATTATAATAATAGTCTTATAACATGAATTATTTATAAACTAATTTAAAAATCATTACATGGTTATTGTTTACATGAGTTATATTAGAAATAGAAATTAATAATATATTTCATAAAATTTGTATATTCATTTATTTAAATTAATGAATGTAATGATATTTTCATAAATATTTTTAATTTCAATAATTAATATATCTAATGTTAATAATATTTTGGAAAATATTTTTAGATCTATTATTAATTTAACAAATAATCAAATATAAAACAATAACATAAAAATTTATTTTTTTCACATCTCACTAATGAATATTAACTTTGCAAATTATAAAATATTTACATAAACATATATATTTCAATTATTTTTCATCTCATTCACTTTTTCTTCATTCACAGCTAAAAATATATCACATTTCATAAAATTTCTCTAATTTCCATTCCCAGCATTTATTTCACCCTATATTCTTATAACATAAATTCCCATGTGATTTTAAACCAATAAATTCTCCAATTAAGAATCATTCATAGATTAGATGTCATGATTGAAAGTCCATTTATAAGATAGATAGTTTGGATATTAGGAGGGTAATAGTGTAAATGAATACTTGGATATTAAAGAAAATTATATTATCTTTATGATTTTTTCAATATCCACTCATATATGTAAAATCATAGGAATGAGTTCGATTATTCTCCATAAGGGTTTTTAGATTGTTATTAGTATATTTTGATTATTATTAGGGAATGATTAACTTATCATTTATTATTTCAGTTTCATAATAGTTAAATAATTTCTATATCATATAGAACATATATTATTGTGGTTGGGTCTGAAGAAAACAAGGTTTTTTATCCATTATCTAATATATTTAAAAAAATTAATTTGTTATTTACAATTTGATTTTAAATATGATATTTTATACCATATATTAAAAATAAAATTTGATATATTATATTTTACATTCATAATATAAATAACTTATTTGAAATATAATTTTTTACGTTAGTTTTTTTATAACTTGTGGATAAAATTAAATAATAGATAAATATTAATGATATCCTATATTTTAAGTATATATTATATCAGTTTTGAAAAACAATGAAAGAATTATATTTACTACATTGATTAGAATGATTTCCCATTAATAGAAGAAATTTGAAACATAATAATATGATATAAACCATCTATTTTTATACTACTACAACCTTTATAGAAATAATCTTTTCTCATTAGTTTACTAATCTGTGATGATATTATGAATTATTCAATGGTCAAATGTCACAAATATATATGGTAAATAATTATGTGAATTATGGTGAATATGTTTACTTCATTTTCATTAAGTGTTGATTTATGTCTCATGAGAACAAGATGAGAAGGTGGGTGGTTAGCCCAAGCCAAACATATTATTAGACATAGGTGGTTAGAACAAATCAACCATGTTGTGGGCATGTAGTTAGATTGGTGTGTTATGATACAAATTTCTTAGTGATTATATTTAACAATTTTTATAATTCATATTCTTATATTTTTTCCACATTCATAAGCAACATATATATGTCATATGGCTCATGATTATTGATTATTGTTTTAACACTCGTATGATTCATATATTATTTTATTTCAAAACCCTTATGTCATGAATCATGATTTATAAAATATGATTTTTTTCATTTTGATTCTCTTATGTTAATTCATAGAACCATTTTTATGTTCTCATACTCATATTCGCATATTATATTCACTTATGATAATATTTTTATGTCTCATATTTCCAACACTTTCTAAGGGTAAGAGATCACATGTTTTTATATTTTCATTTCTCTAGGACTGAATGAAGGGTATTAAATAGGATTCATCGACATGGGTATCATGGGTGGTGAATATTTATTAGTGATGATGAATAATGGATGTAAAATATATTTATTATACATTTAATCTTCAAAGAAACTAATCTTATAGGTTATAAGATAAATTTTTTAATGAGATATAAGGATTGGTTATGTAAAATGAGGTATCATGTACATATTATATTCCATGTTTATCTTGATAATAGATTTCCAAAATTATTTTTGAAGATATATGAAATCTGTTCTGGATTTGGTTAAACAATTAATTGTATATGATATAAGATAATGTAAAATATCATGTTCTCTACGTGGCTTCAGTTCAAGTGGAAGGATGTTATGAGTATACATTAAATACAAATTTTAGTATGTGATATGTTTTATGCATTACTGTATGATATACTTCAAAGGAATATTTTATTCATTTATGTTGGTTCTACCATGATACCATGATATACAGTATCATGTTACTTAGAACCAAGTGTAAATGGGTTAACATTCATGTAAACTCTTATGTAATATATCTTTTATTAATCCATTTCAAATTTTCAATTCATTGGACAATTATTCATCTTATAAATGTTTGAGTAGTAAAATATCCATTACTCATATGTTATAACACATGAGTAAATGTATTCAACCACTCAATTATTGTCTTGATCCCATTTTAAATATCACACCTATATGATTTTTGATCTTATTTATATTGAGGTGTTGGACGATTCCCTACCTCCCATACATTTCATAATTATTATCCTTTTTATGATGAGTTTATTGGATGTCATGAATTAATGGTGATACATGTTTGAGTGTCACAAAATTCATTTATTTCATATACTCCCCATTGAGAAGTGTTTTCCTTTGGTTTCCTATTTAGTTAGATAATTCCACCTTGGATGATGAAGAAAAAAAATATTGTTGATGAATGAAACACATTATATTGTTGTTTTATAGTTAATGGATTTTTTACTATCATGTAGATTATATTGGTTATATAGGATTCATTTATTTAATAATCCTTGTATAGGTGTTGCAATATCCTATGGAACCCTTATAGAAATATAATTTGTAGAAACCCTCCCATATTGACCAAATCATTTAGGAAATATTGGCCATTCCCAATGGTCGTAGCCCTATATAAAAAAAAATTACCAATCCAAATCATTATGTGTTTAGTTATCAATGGGGATAATAATTCATAACTCCTAAGAATGTACTGGGGTGTATAAACATCATGTGTCTATGAAACAAATATGGTACATGTTCTAATAAAATATTATATAAAAATATATGAAATAAATAATATGATATTAATACGTCCTCAAAATACCATAACTTAAAAAAAATTCTAGATTTATCTTTAATTTATATTTTACAACCACCACTCAATATCTAATAATAAAAAAAACTATTCATGCAATGTTCATGATATTATGAATCTCCATGCATTAATTTCTTATCCCAACAATGGATAATTTATTATTTAAAAAATTACTAACTTGTTATGGTTTTTCATCCATTTAATTGATTCTTATGTGTATCTAATGGTCAGATAATTTCAATAAAATTATTTATGAATATTTATAAAATGGGTTCACAAGATGTAATAAATACATTCTATAAACGAATATAAAATAAAATTTTCCATAAATTAACTAATTCAAACAAAATATATTTTAATAAAAAAAATATTTTTATATTTTATACAAATTATTAAAATTCAAATTACACATTCATTCCACTAATAGTTTTTGAAATGATTCATATATCATACATCAATGGATATAGATATTCTCAAGAAGCAATACCATTAAATAAATACCAGAAGCTTGTATCAAACATAATTAAATTAATTTTTTTAGACGTAGTATTATTTAAATAGAAAAAAATAATTTAGATTTACTTTTTCAAAACGAAATTATGATTTTGAGTTATTTGACTTAAAATCAATGAATTAATTTATGTGGTCAAACAATTCTACCTTACCTTAGAATGAACTTGGGAAGAATACTCACAATGTTGAATACACTTCTCCATATTGTATTTACATGATATGTTTAACCCTCAAACCCAAAAATTTAAGAAAGGATAATATTTACAAGATTAAAAATTTTGAGATGTTTCTTGAACATTACATTAAGATGTAAACAAGGGTCATATTTCCAGGATCATGGATATAGATTGAATAGATATTAGGGCAGGTGGGTACTCTTTTTCCTCTCTCAAGTCAAACATAATAATAATGATGAATACTTTATTAATTTCCAAATAAAAAAATCCATTTAATATCCCTTTATATTAAAATATGAAAATATATAAATAATAATCTTTTTACAATGCTTAATCGATTTATTGACGAAAGATGAGTTATTTAGAATATTTTTCATGTTTGAATTTTTTTTTAGGAAAATACTATTAGCAACACAATTTGGTATCCATTATTATTAATTTTTTGTTGATATTTTTGAATCTTGTAGTACATGATTAATTTAATAGTGTATGATAAACAATGTTTAAGAAATTATTTTTAAAAAAATATTGTCACCCCCTCTTATAAACAATTTTAATAAAAAATTGTATTTATCTATTTACCATATATCAATGTGCTTCATTATCAATTAATGAGATATATTCTAAATTATTTTAAAAATCTCATATATTTTTGTATTGATAACTAGTCATCATAAAACATGTAACTATTTTTATTTGTAACACCCTTAGTTGAATCATTTGGTTTGAGATTGAATTCACAACGAAACCATTTGTATGTCCCTATAGGTTATAGGCCGACTTATAGTAATTTAATTCACACAAATACTATAAAATATAAAAATTAGAAAAAAGTAACATACAAGAGGACCATATCCTACTCCATGAAACAACTTATACCATTCTAAAGTGTTATAGTAATCTAACCTACTAGATTATAAACTTTTTCCTTAATCCAACTTGTATCAACATCATGTGTTGGATTCTTGAGTACCCATGTGTCATGTATGACTAATGAGAGTGTCAGTATAACTCGGTAGGATACCATAATCACATTCCAATAGGAAAATAGTAATATGAAATATAAATTGTTATGACGTTGTCATCAGAATGTAACCAAAAAAATAACATCGTAAGCGCAGCATAATCACCAAGGACACATAAGTAGAAGCAACTTTGTATCGAATGATAATGCACTTAAAAATATACCTTGAACCATAACTCATAAATTATTTGGAACTATTCTAGAATTATAGTCAAAAAATATATTGTTGTATGAAAAACAAATCCACAAGGCTAGTCCATCATGTAATGAGATATCATGTTACATGTATTCCACAAGGAATCTTGGAAGTATATTCTTCAGTATCAACTATTACAAAATTTTTGGGTCAAGACAAATGGAAAACAAGTGGGGATGTACTCCCTATCCAAAAGCTTTCATGCATTGTCATATTAATCAGTATCCATAACGTATCATATATCAACATGCTACTCATAGACCACGGGTCCTCAAGAATCAACATGTTACATAGAATCCATGAGGAAATAATTTCCACCAGTCCATAGGGATATCATGTAGATACCATCAACTCAGGTCCTTCATTTTATTTATTAAGTGCCATGATTATTTCCACTGAATGGAAACAAATAACACAAATTTTCTCTTATGTCCAATATAGATGATATACAGCTAAATCAATGGTCAATGCACATAACTAGGTAGAGAATAAATTATAGGAATAACATAGAATGTCAATACCGAGAAATAATGGAAATGAATTATCCTTTCATCATCAATTAAACAATATATTACATTATATTAAATCAAAATAAATGAATTATGAATTAATAATGTTTCTCATAGATAAATAAGAACCATGTATTCCATATCAATTAAACATTTTCAATAATCAATGAAAATATATGTATCAATTTAATGTTAGAAAAGTTAATATATAAACAGAACATGTCATGATTTCGAGGCATAACAATTATAAATTTTATCAAATATAAAACATAGTGTTATTATAACAAGGTCACAAATAGAACAATAACATGCCCCAATGTTTCCATTTATTTTGAGGATATCATTAGTGATCAAGCAATGACTATTGGGGGTAAGCAACAAGACAGTGCACATTTGTGCACTGAGGCCATTTTCACTTTTTCCAATTCCACTAGTAATGGTTCTATATACTAATTATTCATTAAGAGTCATTAATTAATTATTAATTATTAGTTTTTCGTAACAAATTATGAATTTTAGTCTCATTTTCCCAATGCATAGAGCCTCATATCGCATGTTAAAAAATATTCATAATACAAGAGGGTAGAGTAAATGGGACCACCCACCTTTTGGTATTAAATGTCTAAGTCATGTTTTTTCAAGAAATCCTAATCAGATACACAACCACATATTTATTACCTCAAATCACCCACTAAGGAGACCTAAAACTATTTTCATTAATTGAATTCTAAAAAACATATGATAACACATTCTCTCTCATGGATAATTCATTAACTACCAGTTTCATCCACGATGTGTGTTTTCAGATTATTTATTTAATAAATATTTAATATATCACATATAATATCTCTTTAGAATAATTTGAGATAGACTATCATATTTTCGGTTATTCTTTTTCATGATTTTTTTCTATTATCATTTTATAAGACTGTTTTGTTTTTCCCAAAATAGTGAAATCCAAATCCACATATGATAATCATTATCTATCTATTGAATAATCTTGGAAATCATATGTTTATTATTTTCTTATAATTCATCGATAAGTCACATTTATATACTACTTCATAATTCATAATAATTAAATTATAATTTCTTATAATTTTTGGTGATTTATCATTTAAGAAGAATTCTAAATTTTTTCAAGAATGATTATAAATGAAATATTTTAAAAAAAATGTAAGAAAATTGTACCATGAATTTATTCATGAATTACTGAATTTCAAGAATAGATGGAAGTAAATGGTTTATTTATTCCTTAAAAATAAGATGAGGAACTTGAATCACATAGAGAATAATTTGTACATCTCATGTAAAGGATCTTTGGATTTCATGACTTATGTGGTCAACTAAAAATGATATATATTTGGGTTATACGATTTCAATAATATCAAAATGTAATTATAGTTTATATAATTAGAAGATAGGGTTATATAGATGAACAATTTAATTTTCCATTAAGTGAATATTGTGTGTGGTGATTTTGAATTCCTTCATTAAATGGATTAATAATTTAAAATGTTGAAGGAATTGAGATGCATGCTTTTAAGAATTTAAAATCATCAAATCATGTTTTCTAGGTGAGGATGATGAAATTTTAAAAAAATGGTGTAACAACCATTACCAATACAAGATAGTACATGGTTGTACAATGGTTTTTTAATCATATACAGTGATAGAAATATGCTAACCTTGTAAAAAATATTCAAATAATATCATATTACCCTCACAATGTTTATAAAAATCCCAGTTTACAATTATACAACTATCGTTTTTTTCCTTTCACATGCACAAATTTACCTTTACATGGGAGTTTTTAACAATTGTGCCAGAAGAGGGATTCTCTTTCATACTCTTAAATAATAAATTTATACCCTTACACATCACATAGGCTTTTTAGATTACCTTTATTTAATCCATTATTAAAATTTATGCAATTCCTAATAAGTATTCCAACTATTATGTATCAACTCATTTAACTATCCGTAATAATTAGGAAACACCATGCATATGGTTAGAGAGACCTTAACCTTATATACGCCTCATGATTTTTTTAAGGGTATAAATTTTTTATAAATTTTTGAAATGTTAAAAATAGACTAATAAATTATTAATTAAATATATATTTAGAAACCATTTAATATATGAGAATGTTACAATTCTCCAATATAAAGAATTCTCTTCCACGATTATTGCCTTCAACAGTCCTATTTATCATCTCAGTGAAAAACTATTTGGAAATATCTATGTTGTTCAGACCTATGGCATTTAGGATATCATGGAAATAGTATTTATAGAAATAACAGTTTTACTCCCCTAAAGGAAATTGTCTAAAACAATCATCACTCTATAGAAAACTGAACATGAATCCTAATGACTCATTGTAATTTTTTCAATGAACTAACTAAAAAAGTCAATGCCTGAACTGACATTGTAGGAATTTTTTCCCATAACAGATTCCAACTACATGCCCCATCCACAAGGCTCACAACCAGGAATCTGTACACCAATGATATGACTCATTATAATCTTTCACTAATTTTTATCATGAATCCAATCCCCATATCTTATTTCCATTATGTTTTATATCTAAATCCAAAATCATACATTAAATGTGAAATATGATACTGTATTATCTATTATACATCTTTCTATGGTTTCACCTCAATCATCGAAATGCCAGTATTACTCAATCCAGGGCTCTACCCTAAGAGTGTTCATTTTACACATGACCATATTGAGGCTCAGAACCACAAGAATATCTTTATTATAAAAATCTGATAGATATATTGGTCTAGAAAACCCTATTATAGTCCATCACTAAAACCAATGAAAAAACATGTCCTTCCAATCATGTGACTTCTATGAAAAACTATATTAACCGCGCCGTTATGGATTTCTATGAAGGTATTCCACTACAGTATGTGATCTATCTCAAATTTCTCGGTATTCCCCATCAACCTAAATATAGGTTATGATTCCTGAACCAGATAATTATTATCCATTTATATAAACTACTAAACCGAACATCAACATATCCACTAATGTTAACCTGAGGATTCACATGAATTGGCACCCTGGTACATTTTTTAAGATTCCATCCACCATAGGGAAAATACTACTAGGTACTAAGCACTCATCCATAAAACCCTTTTATCTTCATTCTTAATGTTCCTATTTCCAACACCATGGATGACCCTAAACTAAATTCATCAATTTTTTATCATCATTATTCCCTGTATGTAAATCTATATAACTAGGAATGTACAAAATAGTTATATCACCGTGGCACTTCTAATGAATCAATTCACCTTTCATGTTACCATCACACAGACGCTCATGCATTACAGCTTTTCCCAAAAGAACAACAACATCACTCATTACATCTAATAGAGTGATTACCAATGTTTCAATGAATCCAAGGCAAAATAACTTTATTTTATAGCTATATATACATCACATCTCTTTAATAGTAGAAAAACAATTAAGTGTCAACATTTGTATTTGGAAATTTAACTTAATGCAATTAGGTTTCTCTGAATTCCACTTATCTCACAAGGGTTAGATCATCCTTATAATTATACCCCCACACTCAACCCTCCTAGGATTGAACACATATGTTCTCCACATCGAAATCTATGTTAGTTTTTATTCTAAACTAATAGGCATGGAAACACTAAATCCTAACCATGATGAAATAATCATCTAAATGCTACGAAAACCAACCGTGTATTATGAGTACTAGAACTCAGTGTTCTCTATACGTCTAGGTTGAAAGATTACTTGAAAGACCTTCTCTTACGTCTTCCATTTCATACTAACATTATTAGGGTAATTTAATAAATGAAATTTCCCAATTGACATGATCCTTAACTATACAGTCACATGGAATATCCTCACTCAAACTACACATATAAAATATAAGACACATAATATCTGCTACCCAGAATCTAATTAATTCCACAAGGTTTATGAAAACACATTCACCATTACACTAGGGTTTATATTCATAAAAAATCATTGAATATTTCCCAATACATTCCATGATGTTACCATTAATAGACCATCCATGATGAGATATATAGATGTTGTGTTCCGAAAAAACATGTTAATAGGTGATATGTGGGTAACATATATTATATTATACAATGGACAATAATTTTGTATTCTAATCCATTTGATGTTCTCAAAAGGTTCTTTCTATGGAATTAACATCTAACAACAACCCATCAATGTACATATCCCTATTAGTGCTTAGAGGAACATCATCATCGTCCCCATCATTTTTATCATTATCATCATCACCACTGCTGCCAATGTACATCACATTATTGTCTCACATGAGATACTATTATAATTATACACACGGATGAGCCAATAAAATTGTACAAATGGTACATAAATTTAATGTAAAATATAAGTGATGAATATCTTGTCTACGATACCATGTAACACCTCATGTTTTATGAAATTTAATTATGAATTAAATCTCATTGATGGATTGAATTCCATAGTACACCATGATAATGTGTTTTATAATCAACACAAATTTAATCATGTATTACACCCCACACCGGCTTATATTATGTTATACATAACACTGAGTTTTAAAAAAATTATTATATATTATTTTAAATTTTTTTTGGCATTGTGTTAATCATAGTAACATTAATATTAATATCTAATTTTTTAAATATTAATTATAGTGGTTTTACATAAATTAATCATATTTTTAATAAAATATATAATTCATAGTAAAATCTGTTACTTTTTAAAAATAAAATTTTCTCAAAAAACATTTTTATGACTCATTGAAATTAATAATAAAATTTCATTTAGCCACATTATGAAATGTAATTTCAAAAAAAAAAAAATTTTCATTTGTATTTTTAAAATTCTATTATCGTATTTTTTTTGGATTTTTCAAAAATATTTTTTTTAATTGATAATGATATAAATGAATTTCAAAAAATAATTGGATTTCATTTAATTAATTTACATAGTTAAATTATATTTTTATATGGTTTTAAATTATATTTACATTAATTATACATTTATTAATAAAGTTTAAGAAATTTTAATTAATTTCAAATTGAAATTGGATATAAAAATATTTCAAAATATTGAACATTTTTTTCTATTTAAAAACCAGTAGTTTTGTCTCATATAATAGATTAATTTTATATTAATTTATACCAACTATGATAATTGAATTTGTAAAAATTTATTCAATATTTTTAATAATCATAATTTATAATTTTCAGTATGGACAAATTCTGTTTTGAAAAAATGGATTAATGAATGAAGATAAATTAATCATGCACATAAAAAGAAAAAAAAGATTATAAAGGGGCTAAACTCTAATCATAATGGGAAAATAAGAAAGAAAATAATACGAAACCCAATTTATTTCCATATTTCAACAAAAAATTGTTATTTCTATAATTTCGTTAATTATTGAATCCTTTTTAATGTGAAAATATTGGAAAACCTAACATTTTTTAAAAAATTCCAAGTGTTTCCACTTCCCCACTAATAAAATTTTACCCACTCCTCCCCTATATCCATCTATTAAAAACTAATTTTTTGGCCAATTATTGTCCATATAACTTCACCAATTCCATAACATTATCATATAATATTAACATTTGAAATTAATGAAATTAATTCATTTCGTTAATTCTAGCAGAACATACCAAAGAAGAAGCACCGTTAATAAATAATAGTTTTTGATTTATTTATTCTTAAAACTATTTAAAATATTTTTATTTGATTCATATATAACATAGTAATTATATTAAATAATTTTTTATTTGTTTATGTACTTTTTATGACATAAAATCAAACAAAAATCAATCAAATGGGCTTTGAAATCATTTTTCTTGTGTACGGTTGATTGCCTCATTATGTGCTAATGTCATTCATTTTTACCTAACCAGCATTAAAGAATATAAATAATTTTATAAATTTTATCTATATATGATATTTATGATATTTATTATGTATTTATTCTTCTATAATTATTATATAACATTTAACATCACCCTTACCATTTTTGGTGAATATGATAATGTAATTAATGTGTATGGTGGACTACCATATTGTGAAGTGATGTGATTCCTTAATGATATAAATTGAATGTATTAAAGAAGAGTTTAATTAAAAAATATTATATCTGAGATTTAAAAATTATATTTAAATTATAATATATATATATTTATATATTTATATATATAATTTACATTTCATTATTTCATTTCATAAAGAATATGGAAACAATGTTAATGCATACATACAAATTACCGTCTCTAGGAATGATTTATTTATTTTTCAACTTGTAGCATATATATATTACTATCAATACAGAAATAATGAATACATTTGATATTTAAATTATCCTTATAAATATAGAAATGATAAAATCTGGATATATTTTAGTGGACCAAAATTACCAGTAAAAACATGTATGAAAAAAAAGATGGTTTTTAACTAAAACATAAGTCTAAGAAGTAATTATTATCAAAATATTTATATGATGCCATAATAAAACCATAAAAATTTTTCATATATATGAATACTCCTCTTTAAAATATGTATAATTAACATACATATAATATAAATATAGTTTTTATGAGAATGATATAATTATATACCTATGGTAAGGGTATATCTGGTCTCACTTTAATTTCAGAGAGACACATTCATTATTCCCGAATAATTTCATTTATATGGTGCATATAACACCCTCTGAAATGATATATCATGAATCTACATCATTTCAGGATAATTAATGTTTCTATTTATTTTATTCTTTCATAGGTATTACTATTCAATAGTTACAGTTGTAGTAACATTTTTTTTATTCTTTGAGACATATTTTATGTTATGCACCTATATTTTTTTTGTGAATTCTATATGAAGACCCATTTAAATGGAAAATAATTATTATAATAATGTTAATTTTATTTTATTAATCATTTAATGTTACTATTTTATGTGGATTATATTTCAATGACACCAATGTGGTAAGAGTTTATATCAATAATATAGTCAATTATTTGTGTAATTCATAATAAAGTATCTAATATTGAAATTCCCATGATCTACCTATAAAAAATTTCATGAATTTTATTATCCTTTGTCCATTCATGATATCCTCAAGTAATAATACCCATTATCCAATATTTTGTATATATTATAATTAGTAAAATTATTTTAATAAAAATCATACATTATTTATCATTTCGGTTGTAAATATATTTAAAAAAACATTTATCTTTGTGAATTATATAACAAATCACTTCAAATAATATTTTATTCCTGTTTAACGAAGATATTATTTTTAAAATTTTAATAATTAAAAAAATTATTTTTTTTCAAATATTTCATTATATGTTTTCAAAATTATTTTCAATAATAAAATGTATTCAAAATGTATTATGTATAAAAAATTTCAAAGTTGAAATGTTATATTCCACATGAAATGCTTTAAATGATCATTGGATGTTATTTTATACCTAATATGTCATCCATTTTTTATCATAAACTAGTGTATGTATAGTCCAAGGGTAACATTTATATTATTTCCCAGAATGATTTATGTTTTAATGAAATGATGTTTATGAAACATTTTTCTATTCTATGGGTTTTATTCATATGAAACCCAAATCATTTTAGGGGTTATATAATTATCATTTAATTTATACCTTTTCCACGGGTTATGATATGATAAAATGTTTTTGATTCACATTTAGTTAAATATTTATGATATGATGAATGTTTGTGATCTTTTGGATCCCATATGTTAGATTTCATTATGTTGTGGTTGTGAAAGACATCCCACTATATTGAATTAGGTATGTTTTTATAATTATCATGATACAAACATGGAAAGAATGAGGAGTAAACATGGTTGTGTTGTATAGGTCTATCAAAGGATGTGAAATCGCTTTAGAAAAACATTTCTATAAAGATAAGGGAACTCTGTTCGGTGGAATAGGGCAAGAACATGGAGTGAACCTAATTTAGTAGTGGGATTATTATTCTATGATGGTCTTTAATATTTTCCTTAAAAATTATATAATGGTTTTCTATGCATATTTCTATGTCACAAATCCCATGTCTAATTCCAATGTTATCCTCTCATGGATCATATTCTATGATATCACTAACATTCACTTGTTATGAAGTTCCAATATTTAGGAAATGAGTCATTATTATGATATTTGATATTAACGGTATTCTATTTAGTTATTATGATCATATTATCTTTCCCTTATGATATATTTATGCTTATATATCTCCCTTATTCACACTTACTAAGTATCTGAGCTCACCCATTCTTAAGTTTTATTCTTATATCTCATGATCATATTTATTATGTATGATATTTCTAACATGGGTGATAGTTTAGAAGAATATAGAGGTAAATGACTTAGTTTACTTATAGATCATTGTTTATGTTTCCAAATATAAAATATATGCAAAACTATTACATCTTCTCGTGTATGTTTTGTGTAATGAAATAAATATTCTTCAAAAAATCATGTAATGTAATTTAATTTTATCATATTTATTAATGATTGTTTCATATGATATATTTGGTCATCCTTTGGATATAAGGGGGAAAAATAATAGATATATCCATATAGACATGCATATGGGTAATTTAAATGATGATTCAACGTTTAAGAAAATGTCTTTGAATTTTTGCAAAGTATTGATCGAGTTCATTACTTGAAATTCATGAAAATATAGATACTATAATTGTATGTTTCTCTATAATAGTGGTACAATGGGGTTAGAATGATAAATAAAGTATATTGATCTAGAATCTATAGATAACCTATTCACAACAATGAGAATTACTAAACACCTAGTTTGACTCTCTTAGTGGATATTATATCAAATTACCAAACAAATTATAAACCATCATGAATAATTTATTTATAATAAGGATATGAATAAACATGGATAATACTATGGGTTCATAGTTTAATAATAATGTTTCATTTCATAGAATTCTTATACATTATTTTTTTTATTATGTGGTTCAACACTTTGATTTATGTTGTTTATGGTGTGATATATTGTATACTTCAATAGAAGGATCATGAAAGAACACGATTAATTCTATGTGCGATAGGAAATGAAATGATTTTCATCCTTATAATCCAAATGTTATAGGATATGGAATGAAAATTCATGTAGTTATTCTCCTAAATAATTCCTAAAATATTATTCAATGCTGTAAATCAAAAATACCATTTGATGGACCAATATCATGTCGAGTCCTTTTTGAGGAAGCATTCACCATTGTATAGAGGGTCTCCTAATCCACTCATTGCTGAAGAATGGGTAAATGCCACATTAATAATATTTATCATCCTCCATTTTTTGGAACACCTGAATGGTTTTTGGTTGTCTACCATTAGGCCTTTGAAGTCTATAAATGATGGTTTCTTATCAAGAATATGACGTAACATGATGAAATTTACTCCATGGATTGAGAGAAGTTTAATAAATAAATTTTGAATTAGTACATTCCAGGTATTCTTCATAATAATATAGAAAATAAAATAATTAAATTAAAAAAGATTGATGAATCCATACCTACTTTTGAGGATAATTTTACAAGACAATTGAGGTACACTTCTTTTATTATCATCCAAACTGATGGTATAGATGAATGATTTAGTGGGGTCATAAATACAAGTCACTGATTGGAATTAGATATAACAAAATGTAACACCCCAGGTAAATAAAGAATATGACATTTTTATATTTATCCATATTTGTGAATAAAATATTAATATGACTTTAAAGGGGACGCTATGCTCGATGGCGTACCCAACATGCAACAACGAGTTTCTTGGGAATCTTACGTTGCACTTTAATAATAAAATAATATTATATGATTATATATGTTTTTTAATGTTTTTACATTTATCCAATAAAAGATAATGGCTTAAAATACAGAAAGAATTCAATTTTAGGTGTATATGCCCTAGTTTTTACTAAAGGTTCACTTATCGCCTTTTGATGGAGAACTGTCCTTAAATATAGTTTTGATCACTCTTATACATTATTTTGGACCAAATAAAACACTTCTTTAGAATCGGGACATCAAATTTTACTTCGAGTAATTTTTTGGTATTTTTCCGATAAAGTTCATTTTTTAATGAATAGTGTAAAATGTTCTGTTTTAATTCAAAACCTCTTTTTAATCTAATTTATTTATATGATTAAATACTATTTTAATTGTTTTTAAAGTGAAATTAGGAAATATTTTTACCATTAAATCCAATAGTGGTTGTTGGAATTAATTTCACTTTTAAATCGGACTTAAACTAGTATCAATCTTTTGATACTTATTGTTTCTTTAAAACACGCTATTTGATTTGACAGCGGGATTTAATTATTAAATTAATTAATTCTACTTATATTTATTTAATTAGGTAATATAAACATCATTTTTGAATTCGGAATATCAAATATAGCTTAGGGTGAATTTTGGTAATTTTCTGAAAAACTCCAATTTTTTGATGAATAGTGAAACCACTAAGTGGTAATCAAGCAAACTAATTTTTCAGTTAAATTAATGTTTACCACTAATGTGTATTGAATTTTGAAAATTGGACATACATGGTTGTCATTAGTATGTAAAATGTGGTTCAATGGGATGAAAATAATTTTTTGGTGAATAGTAACTTTTTTTAATTAATCGCGATTAGAGGTAATTAGTGTAATTTATTGTAAAAATGATATTATAAAAATATGAAAACACCATGACACTTGTCCTAATACTATTGGATGAGTCATGGCCAACCATGAAAACCCATGGGTCAACTCGGGGACCCCATGGAGCCACTTTGGTTGGAAAATGACATTAATATATATTTATTAAATGTTAAAATTAAATTGACACAAACATGAGTTGTTTTAGTAAAACAGTTTTTATGTGGGGTTACACAAGTCCAAATATTTACTATAAATATTCATTAGAAATATAAAAAGACATCCTAAATCATAGTATTTTTTTTATAATTTTTAGATATTAAATAAATTAATTTAGTCACGACATCATGATGATGCAACGATGACCTCATTATTTAACGATTTAAATAAAATGGAAAGATAATTTAATATCTAAAACCTACACATGTCCAAAAACTATTGGATGGGAATATTTAGAAGACTTATCATCTTATCTTTGAAATATATCAATGTGGGACCTTATAAATTCAAGCACTTTTGAAAACAAAATAATAGTTTCATGATTTCCAAAAGTGCCCCTCCTCTCCTCTTATAAAAGGCCCCCACCTCTACCTCATTTCACACACTCCTCAAGCCTTTTGCTAGGACATACCCTGCCCATTTACTCTCTACACATCCCTCTACTCATCCTAGAGGATTCCCTTTGGGCAGAATCCTTTCAAAGGAATCCTTTAGGCTCAAATCAAAAGGAGTTACACTTTTAAAGGTAATTCATTCTCTCATGTTCATTTGTTTTATTTTGCTTCTCCAACCCCCTAAAACTCTTTTTGTTTACTTCTTTTGTAACAACACCAGTATCTTCAATATAATAGTATGTTTTTATAAGATTTATTCGAGCTAAACTCTCACACAACTACATCAAATGGTTAAAGAACATACGGTTTCCGTGGATGGGGAAATTCTTCCTCCCGAAACGATGATTATTCAACACTCATATAACACCTTCAAAGGTGGCCATTTAGACGAAACTATATTTATATATGATATATAATATGTTTATGTTTTACTTAAGGTTCTGTATTTTCATTTGTTTCATACCTTTATGGTTTCCATTGTGGGTAAACACGATAATTTCAATTTAGGAAGTGCGGACTACCGCCCCCTCAAAGTGATATGATTCGTTAATGCCATACGTGGGACGTACAAAGGATGGATTTAAAGTTATTATATATGATTTTATACTTGAATTATAATATACCTCTATATCATTATTTTTTCTTTCGATTAAAGTATGAGATAGAAATGAAAGTAGCGTTCATGCGTACGTACGGCTTACTGTCTCTATGAACGGTGCATTTCATTTCTTACCTCTAAATGATTATGTAATATTATAAATACATGTATATTATGGATATATATGATATATATGATATCCAAATCATGAATATCATTCTGGATATAATTAAACTTTGACCACACAAACAACATGTAATTGTAAGAAGTCCATTTTCGACTAAATAACCAAATATTTAAAAAACAAACATTATTAACTTAAATGATTACATAATGTTTATAAAATTGAAATAAGTGATATAAAAGGAATAATGAAATATAATAAGGTTCATAAGAAAGTAGAAATTAACTCAAATTTATTATTCAGGACGTTAAAGAACGATCGAGTCAAGTCGGACCCGAGGTAAGGGATTCTACTCCTCTCTTTCTTTTTAAGTACACTCTTTTATGTCATTCTTTTTAAGCTCATATTTCTTATGATTGGGATTTTATTTTATATTACTCCCACGGTAATTATTATTTTCATATGATGAGAGACCCTATTTCCTCTCATCAATCCATTTTGGAAGTTTTAAGTGGCGCCATTAGGCTGCCGAGTTTTCGTAAGGGATTTTTCATCTCAATTTTATTCCTTTGAAATTTATGCTACATTTGCCACAATTTCATTTGAGTGGTTTATGTACTTCCCATTATTACACTCCTTTTGTAATATAATTACATTTATGGGTATTTACATATTCATTGTATGAAACTTCTTCGATGGGGTGTACTTTTCGAATGTTACCCAAGTCGGTAAGGGAACCTTTCACCCTCCTTTTTTTAAAAGACTTCATTTGTTATGTCTTTTAATTCACATAGTATTATGTTGGGATATGTTCTTCTATATCCTGATTGATGTAAATTTTATTTCCAAGTGATGAGATTCCCTTTCTATCTCTCATCAACTCATTTTATGAATTTTTGAAGTGACGCCATTAGGATGTTGAATTTTACCAAGGGAACGTTTTAACCCAATTTCGATTTCTTTGGGTTCAACATGTAGTTATTGAATATTTCATCCTTTGAATATGTGTGAATGAAATTTTATGGTTTTACACTTAATATCCAATTATATTGGGTGTATTTATTTTTGGCACACATAATTTTGATATTGATTTATCCTTAATTTAAGGATACCTTCCTTATAAGGGATTTCATCACATTTTACATCCCTATTGAGACTTCATTGTTGTTATGCACCAATTCACTCTTATATGGTGTATATACTGTCCTTTGGAATATTATATCATGAATCCATTTATTCTCATGATATTATAAAGTTCTGATTAAATGTTATTCCTCAATTATCGTATTCAAGTGTCTCTAATTTTGGTAAAAACCCTTTGACCAAAATATCGCTTTAAATGTTTTAATGAATTGTTCTTATTAATATCCATGTTTTCAAAATGGTTTTAACGATTTATTTATATGGATATTAATGGTTTAAAGTGTTAAAATCTTCAAGGTGGTGTGTGACACTTTGATTCAAAATTCTCCTTATTAAATGTTTTAAATGGTTTTGGAAATGGTTTCTTTTTTTATGGATTCATTATTTCAAAATACTAAAATGTTATATTGTGATTGAAATGTGGAAATGTTTTGTTTCCTTTATTCATGTTTTATGTGATACGTTTATGTTATGGTTCTTGGGAATTGTTATGAAAACGGGTGGTTCCGTGATAAACTAAGGGCAGGTGAGTCAGATATAGCTCTCCAATGCATTGGGTAACGCGTAGGAGTGAAACATTAAGGTTTCTCCGAAGAGATTTCGGGAATATACTATGATGGGTATTCCAAACATAACCAAGAGGGTCACTCCCTACATAAGAATGTTATGAATTCCTCAAATTACCTTTATGTCTTATGATTTCTATGATTTATTCATGATTTGATGGGGTATGTTAAAGTGCCTATTTTTTATGGGTAAAGTATGATTTCATAATTATGTATATATGAACTCATGTTTCCTTTCCATATTTTTAGAACCCTTACTGAGCTTTTTATGCTCATCCCATGTTTTTGAAATGTTTTTCACAGGTCAAGGGAATGTTACATGATGTGATGATAGTGTCAAGGATGTGTCAAGAAAGAATCCATGTTTTATTTTTAATATGTTTCCGTTGATGGGAAGAATTAATATTGTCTTTTATGTAACCACTTTGTTTAAATGTGGAATCTAATGCAAGTTTCATGATCTAATTCTCTAAAACTCTAAACCTGAAAAGATCCTCAATGTCTAATCTTGTAATAACTCAATATTAAGTAAGGGTTAAGGCTGGGGCCTTATAGTTGGTATCAAAGGTCGGTTTAGATAACTTTAGAGGTTAGGGTATTCTTTATGAATAAGTGACATTACCATAATGGTTAGGATTTCAGAAAGAGTCCTAGTTTTAGACAAAGTGAATGAGTAAGTGTATCTTAGTGTTTACCTTCCTCATTAGTACATGATGGTTTTGTTGATATACTCACACTGAAATTTCTGTTTTTAGTAAATGGATGGATCTAGCAGGCACCAATGTGACAATTGGTTTGAAGGAAACTGTGGTGGTCTTTTGATTAAGAGACTGGATGAAATGGGGTATTCAATGAGGAAACTCATGGTTGTTCTAAACCAACTATCAAGTAGTCATGATCAACCACTTGAACCTTGGTATGTTCTATAATGCATCATGTACGAGATGTCCAATCGATGTGGAAGTTCAGGTAATAATTATAAAGGTAACCATTAGATTTTATATGATCCTTACTTTTGAGGTAATTATGGGTTATTATATGATATGGTGGAAAATAAAAGGCATGAGATAAACTTGAGGTTAAAATATGTAATCATAATTTTTGATGATTTTATCCCTTTTTGGGGAATGATTTGAGAATTATATAGTTTTGGAAAAAGGACAACATTCATACCATGTGACTACCCGTCGCGTCGGACAAAGCTGCGGGAATCGAACCCACAACCCAAGTGCGACTGGTATTTATCGCCTACCACTGGACTATGTGAAGTCCCTGGTTAGTTCGACCGATTCTTTTTAGTTATATGATTTTATGAATTAAGAGCAAGTTGATTTTGGGTTATTTATGAAAATGATTAACCTATCATGGAGGATATGTGATTCGGTTAATTACTTTTCAATACGAGACTTTAGGAGAAACTGATGTTGTTTGGAGATAAATGTTACGATTTAACTTGGAAGACTTTGTGACTAAACCATTCAAACATTTGGGTTTCAATCTTAGATTGGTTTACTTTGAAGAATTTTATGGAAAATTGTTTATCGAATGATCCTTGTTGAACTTTGGGTTTTTTTTAACAAATTTTGGAGATTAAGAATAGATTTTATTTTTATAAAGGGTTATTCTTTTCTGGATTTTCTGAACTTGTACTAAGCTTTTTGGTTTTGGTTATGGTTAAGGTATAATGATATGGGAAGTATATAGTTCTCTTTTGTGGATTAGGTGATTCTCTAAAGTTGATTATAGAACTCTTAATGCGAACAAGTCTCCCTAAATACTCGTCTTTTGGAAAAAAATATGAGTTTGATTACGGAATCCAGTAAAGGTTGAAGGTCAACATGATAAGTGATTGTGTTTCCTTATGAATAAATTCCTCAATAAAAAGTAACTTAACACGAAAATGTTGTCTATTAGCTTTTCCTACTAGGGAATCGAATACCGTCTAACCCATCACAAGTTTGTGATTTTCTCATTGTTAACTTTCTCCTAGACATGCTTACTATAACTCTCCCTCAAGAACATGACCCTTTTCTTTTTCTTCCATTTCCATGTTTTTCTACATAGAATCCTAGTATGGGTTAACTCGAGTGACCTCTGCACTTATCTTCCTTTATTTTAAAGTGATTGTTTTACCGACTCTTGTTCCGATGTGGGACGTTCAAGGATGTTTCCAAGCTCTATTTTTAAAATTGAGAGGATGCAATTCCCAAAAGGGGGGAAGGATGTAACACCCCAGGTAAATAAAGAATATGGCATTTTTATATTTATCCATATTTGTGAATAAAATATTAATATGACTTTAAAGGGGATGCTATGCTCGATGGCGTACCCAACACGCAACAAGGAGTTTCTTGGGAATCTTACGTTGCTCTTTAATAATAAAAAAATATTATATGTTTATATATGTTTTTTAATGTTTTTACATTTATCCAATAAAAGCTAAAGGCTTAAAATACGGAAAGAATTCCATTTTAGGTGTATATGCCCTAGTTTTCACTAAAGGTTCATTTATCGCCTTTTGATGGAGAACTATCATTAAATATAGTTTTTATCACTCTTATAAAATCTTTTGGACCAAATAAAACTCTTCTTTAGAATCGGGACATCAAATTTTACTTTGTGTAATTTTTTGGTATTTTTCCGATAAAGTTCATTTTTTAATGAATAGTGTAAAATGATGTGTTTTAATTCAAAACCACTTTTTAATCTAATATATTTATATGATTAGATAATCTTATTAATTGTTTTTAAAGTAAAATTAGAAAATATTTTTACCATTAAATCCAATAGTGGACATTGGAATTAATTTCACTTTTAAATCGGACTAAAACTAGTATCAATCTTTTGATACTTATTGTTTCTTAAAAACACGCTTTTTGTTTTGACAGCAGGGAGTTAATTATTAAATTACTTAATTCTACTTATATTCTTTGAATTAGGTAATATAAACATCATTTTGGAATTCGGAATATCAAATATAGCTTAGGGTGAATTTTTGGTAATTTTCTGAAAAACACCAATTTTTGATGAATAGTGAAACCACTAAATGGTAATCAAGCAAACTGATTTTTCAGTTAAATGAAAGTTTACCACTAATGTGTATTGAATTTTGAAAATCCGACATACATTGTTGTGATGAGTATATAAAATGTGGTTTAATGGGATGAAAATAATTTTTTGGGGAATAGTAACTTTTTTTCATTAATCGCGATTAGAGGTAATTAGTGTAATTTAAGGTAAAAATGATATTATAAAAATATGAAAACACCATGAAACATGTACTACTCTTATTGGATGAGTCATGTACGACCAAGAAAACCCATGGGTCAACTTTGGGACCCCATGGAGCCACTTTGGTTGGAAAATGACATTAATATATATTTATTTAATGTTAAAATTAAATTGACACAAACATGAGTTGTTTTACTAAAATAGTTTTTAAGTGGGGTTAAACAAGTCCAAATTTTGACTATAAATATTCATTAGAAATATAAAAATATTTCCTACATCATAGTATTTTTTTTATAAATTTTAGATATTAAATAAATTAATTTAATTACGACATCATGATGATGCAACGATGACCTCATTATTTAACGATTTAAATAAAATGGAAAGATAATGTAATATATAAAACATACACTTGTCCAAAACTATTGTATGGGAATATTTCAAAGAATTATCATCTTATATATGAAATATATCATTGTGGGACCTTATAAATTCGAAACACTTCTGAAAATAAAATAATAGTTTCAATACTTCCAAAAGTGCCCCTCCTCTCCTCTTATAAAAGGCCCCCACCTCTACCTCATTTCACACACTCCTCAAGCCTTTTTCTCGGCCATACCCTGCACATTTACTCTCTCCACATCCCTCTACTCATCCTAGAGAATTCCGTTTGGGCAGAATCCTTTCAAAGGAAGCCTTTAGGCTCAAATAAAAAGGAGTTACACTTTTAAAGGTAATTCAATCTCTCATGTTCATTTGTTTTATTTTGCTTCTCCAACCCCCTAAACTCTTTTTATTTACTTCTTTTGTAACAACACCATTATCTTAAATATACTAGAATGTTTTTATAATATTTATTAGAGCTACACTCTCACACAACGACATCAAATGGTTAATGAACATACGGTTTCCGTGGATGGCGAAATTCTGCCTCCTAAAACGATGATTATTCAACACTCATATAACACCTTCAAAGGTGGACATTTAGATGACACTATATTTATATATGATATATAATATGTTTATGTTTTACTTAAGCTTCTGTATTTTCATTTGTTTCATACCTTTATGGTTTCCATTGTGGGTAAACACGATAATTTCATTTTAGGAAGTGCGGACTACCACCGCATCAAAGTGATTTGATTCGTTAATCCCATACGTGGGATGTATAAAGGATGGATTTAAAGTTATTATATATGATGTTATACTGTAATTATAATATACCTCTATATAATTATTTTTTCTTTCCAGTAAAGTATTAGATAGAAATAAAAGTAGCGTTCATGCGTACGTACGGCTTACTGTCTCCATGAACGGTGCATTTCATTTCTTACCTCTAAATGATTATGTAATATTATAAATACATGTATATGCTGGATATATATGATATATATGATATGCAAATCATGAATATCATTCTGGATATAATGAACCTTTGACAACACAAACAACATGTAATTGTAAGAAGTCCATTTTCGACTAAATAACCAAATATTGAAAAAACAAACATTATTAACTTAAATGATTACATAATGTTTATAACATTGAAATAAGTGATATAAAAGGAATAATGAACTTTAAGAAGGTTCATAAGAAAGTAGAAATTAACTCAAATTTATTATTCAGGACGTTAAAGAACAATCGAGTCAAGCCGGACCCGTGGTAAGGGATTCTACTCATCTCTTTCTTTTTAAGTACACTATTTTATGTCATTCCTTTTAAGATCATATTTCTTATGATTGGGATGTTATTTTATATTAATCCAACTGTACTTATTATGTTCATATGATTAGAGACCCTATTTCCTCTAATCAATCCATTTTGGAAGTTTTAAGTGGCGCCATTAGGCTGCCGAGTTTTCGTAAGGGATTTTTCATCTCACTTTTATTCCTGTGAGATTTATGCTGCATTTGTCACAATTTAATTTGAGTGGTTTATGTACTTCCCATTATTACAATAATTTTGTAATATAATTCCATTTATGGGTATTTACATATTCATTGTATGACACTTTTTTGATGGGGTGTACTTTTCGAATGTTACCCAAGTCGGTAAGGGAACCTTTCACCCTCCTTTTTTTAAAAGACTTCATTTGTTATGTCTTTTAGTTCACATACTATTATGTTGGGATATGTTCTTATATATCCTGATTGATGTAAATTTTATTTCCAAGTGATGAAATTCCCTTTCTATCTCTCATCAACTCATTTTCTGAATTTTTGAAGTGACGCCGTTAGGCTGTCGAATTTTACCAAGGGAACGTTTTAACCCAATTTCTATTTCTTTGGGTTCAACATGTAGTTATTGAATATGTCATCCTTTGAATATGTGTGAATGACCTTTTATTGTTTTACACTTAATATCCAATTATATTGGGTTTATTTATTTTTGGCACACATAATTTTGATATTGATTTATCCTTAATTTAAGGATACCTTCCTTATAAGGGATTTCATCACATTTTACATCCCTATTGAGACTTCATTGTTGTTATGCACCAATTCACTCTTATATGGTGTATATACAGTCCTTTGGAATATTATATCATGAATCCATTTATTCTCATGATATTATTAAGTTCTGATTAAATGTTTTTCCTCAATTATTGTATTCAAGTGTCTCTAATTTTGGTAAAAACCCTTTGACCAAAATATCGCTTTAAATGTTTTAATGACTTGTTCTTATTAATATCCATGTTTTCAAAATGGTTTTAAGGTTTTATTTTTATGGATATTAATGGTTTAAAGTGTTAAAAGATTCAAGGTGGTATGGGACACTTTGATTCAAAATTCTCCTTATTAAATGTTTTAAATGGTTTTGGAAATGGTTTCTTTTTGTATGGATTCATTATTTCAAAATACTAAAATGTTATATTGTGATTGAAATGTGGAAATGTTTTGTTTCCTTTATTCATGTTTTATGTGATAAGTTTTTGTTATGGTTCTTGGGCATTGTTATGAAAACGGGTGGTTTCGTGATAAACTAAAGGCGGGTGAGCCCGTTATAGCTCTCCAATGCATTGGGTAAAGAGAAGGAGTGAAACGTTAAGGTTTCTCCGAAGATATTTAGGGAATATACTGTGATGGTTATTCCAAACGTAACCAATAGGGTTACTCCCTACGTAAGAATATTATGAATACCTCAAGTTACCTTTATATCTTATGATTTCTATGATTTATTCATGATTTGATGGGGTATGTTAAAGTGCCTATGTTTTATGGGTAAAGTATGATTTCATTCTTATGTATATGTGAACTCATGGTTCCTTTCCATATTTTTATAACCCTTATAGAGATTTTTATGCTCATCCCAAGTTTTTGAAATGTTTTTCACAGGTCAAGGGAAACTTACATGATGTGATGATAGTGTCAAGGATGTGTCGTATAAGGCCCTAGCCTTAAACCTTACTTAATCTTGAGTTATTACAAGATTACACATTGAGGATCTTTTCCGGTTTAGAGTTTTAGAGAATTAGATCATGAAACTTGCATTACATTCCACATTTAAACAAAGTGGTTACATAAAATATAGTATTCATTATTTCCATCAATAGAAACGTATTTAAAATATAACACAGATTCTTTCTTGACACATCCTTGACACTATCATCAAATCATGTACCTTTCCCTTGACCTGTGAAAAACATTTCAAAAACTTGGGATGAGCATAAAAAGCTAAGTAAGAGTTATAAAAATATGTAAAGGAAACATGAGTTCATATATACATTAGAATGAAATCACACTTTACCCATAAAACATAGGCATATCATATCATGAATAAATCATAGAAAACATAAGACATAAAGGTAACTTGAGGCATTCATAACATTCTTACGTAGGGAGTAACCCTCTTGGATACGTTTGGAATACCCATGACGGTATATTCCCTAAATCTCTTCGGAGAAACCTTAACGTTTCACTCCTTTGCGTTACCCAATGCATTGGAGAGCTATATCGGGCTCACCCGCCCTTAGTTTATCACGGAACCACCCGTTTTCACAACAATTCCCAAGAACCATAACATAAACGTATCACATAAAACATTCATAATGGAATCATAACATTTCCACATGTCAATCACAATATAACATTTTAGTATATTGAAATAACGAATCCGTTCGAAAAGAAACCATTTCCAAAACCATTTAAAACATTTAATAAGGAGATTTTTGAATCAAAGTGTCCCATACCACCTTGAAGATTTTAAAATTTTAAACCATTAATATCCATATAAATAAATACTTAAAACCATTTTGAAAACATGGATATTAATAAGAACAAATCATTAAAACATTTAATGTGATATTTTGGTTAAAAGGTTTTTACCAAAATTAGAGACACTTGAATACAATAATTGAGGAATAAATTTTTTTCAGAACTTTATAATATCATGAGAATAAATGGATTCATGATATAATACTCCAAAGGACAGTATATAAACCATATAAGAGTGAATTGGTGCATAACAACAATGAACCCTCAATGGAAATGTCTAATGTGATGAAATCGCTTATAAAGAAGGTATCCTTAAATTAAGGACAAATAAATCTCAAAAATATGTGTGACAAATATAAATACACCCAATATAAGTGGATATTAAGTGTAAAAAAATAAAAGGTCATTCACACATATTCAATGGATGACATATTCAATGACTACATGTTGAACCCAAAGAAATCGAAATTGGGTTAAAAAGTTCCCTTGACAGCCTAACGGCATCACATCAAGATGAGTTGATGAGAGATAAAAAGTGCATCTCATCACTTGGCCATAAAATTTACATCAATAAGGATATATGAGAACATATCCCAACATAACAATATGTAAATTAAAAGACCCAACAATATAAGTCTTTTAAAAAAAGAGGAGGGTGAAAGGTTCTCTTACTGACTTGGGTATCTTTCAAAACATATACCCCATGAAATAAGGACAATAGATCATTGATGTAAATACTCATAAACGAAATTATATTACACAAAGAGTAGAATAATGGGTAATACATACACCAAACAATGGAATTTGTGGCAAATGTAGCATAAATCTCACGGGAATAAAAGTGAGATGAAAAATCCCTTATGAAAACTCGGCAGCCTAACGGCGCCATATAAAACATTCGAATATGGATTGATGAGATAAAATAGGGTATCTCATTACATTACAATAAAATGTACAGCAAGGGTAATATAATGGAACATCCCCCAACATTACAAAGAGGAGCATAAAATAAGTGACATAAAGGAGAGTACTTAAAAAGAAAGAGAGAGGTTAGATCTCTTACGAAAGTTCAGCAGCCTAACAGCGCCACTCAAAACTTCCAAAATGGATTGATGAGAGAGAATAGGGTCTCTCATCACATGAAAATAGAAATTAAAGTAAGTTTAATATAAAAATATCATCCCAATAACAAGAAAAATGAGCTTTAAAAGGAATGACATAAAAGTGTGTACTTAAAAAGAAAGAGAGGAGTAGGATCCCTTACCCCGGGTCCGACTTGACTCGATCGTTCATTAATCTCCTGAATAATAAACATGAGTTACTTTATACTTCCTTAAGAACCTTTTTCAAGTTCATTATTAATTTTATATCACTTATTACCACGTCATAAACATTATGTAATAATTTAAGTTAATAATATTTGTTTTGCCGATATTTGGTTCTTAAGTCGAAAGTGGACTTCTTACAATTACATGTTGTTCGTTTGGCCAAATGTTTATTATATCCAGAATTTTATTCATGATTTAGATATCATATATGTCATATATATCCATTACATTCATGCATTTATAACATTACATAATCATTTAGAGGTAAGAAATGAAATGCATCGTTCATGGAGACGGTAAGCCGTACGTACGCATGAACGCTACTTTCATTTCTATTTCGTATTTTATAGAATGGAATCATAATTATATAAAGGTATATTATAATTCCAGTATAATATCATATATATATCATAGTTCCATCCCTTATACGTCCCACATATGGTATTTAACGAATCAAATCACTTTGAGGGGGCGGTAGTCCGCATTTCCTTAAATGAAGATATCGTGTTTACCCATAATGGAAACCATAAAGGTATGCCCAAAATGAAAAAAAAACATAAGCTTAAGGAAAACATAAACATATTATTTATCATATATAAAAACAGTGACATCATAATGGCCACCTTTTAAGGTGTTAAATGAGTATTGAACAATCATCGTTTCGGGAGGCAGAATTTCGCCATCCACGGAAACCGTATGTTCTTTAACCATTTAATGTAGTTGTGTGAGAGTTTAGCTTGAATAAATCTTATAACAACATCCTAGTATATTGAAGATACTGGTTTTGTTATAAAAGAAGTAAATAAAAAGAGTATAGGGGGTTGGAGAATCAAAATAAAATAAATGAACATGAGAGAATGAATTACCTTTAAAAGAGTAACTCCTTTTGATTTGATCCTAAAGTATTCCTTTGAAAGGATTCTTCCCAAAGGGAATCCTCTAGGATGAGGATAGGGATGTGAAGAGAGTAAATGGGTAGGGGTTGGCCGAGTCAAAGTGTTGAGGAGTGTGTGAAATGAGGTAGAGGTGGGGGCCTTTTATAAGAAGAGAGGAGGGGCACTTTTGGAAAGTAAGAAATATTACTTTATTTTAAAATGTGTTTCTGTTTTAAAAGGTCCCACATTGAAATAATTCGTGGATAAGGGTATAAGGGTTCGAAATCCACCCATCCAATAAGTTTTGGACATGTGTAGTTCATAGATTTTACATTATCTTTCCATTTTATTTAAATCGTCAAATAATGATGTCATCGCTGCATCATTATTATGTCATAAATAATTTAATTTATTTAATGTCTAAAAATTATAAAAAAAATACTATGATGTAGGAAATCTTTTTAAATTTCCAATTACTTTTAATAATCAAAGATATGACTTGTATAACCCCACTTAAAAATTGTTTTAGTAAAACATATCATGTTTGTGTCATTTTTGCTTTTACATTAAAAAAAAGTTATTTATGTCATTTCACAACCAAAGTGGATCCATGGGGTCCCCAAGTTGACCCATGGCTTTTCTTTGTCGTCCATTACACATCAAATGAGGTTAGGACATGTTTCAAGTTCATTTCATATTATTAAAACATTATTTTTACCTTAAACAACACTAATTACCTCTAATCGCGATTAAAAACTTAATAAGTTACTATTCACCAAAAAATTATTTTTATCCCAATGAACCACATTTTACATCTTGATTACAACCATTTATGTCGGAGTTTTGAAATTCAAAACACAAATATGGAAAAATTTCATTTAAACGGAAACATCAGTTTTTATAAGTACCACTTAGTGGTTTCACTATTCATCAAAAATTGAAGTTTTTCAGAAAAATCCCAAAAATACACCCTAAGATATATTTGATATTCCAAATTCAAAAATGAAGTATATTTTACAAAATTCAATACATATAAGTCACATTAATTAATTTAATAATTAATTCCCGCTGTCATGACAAATAGCGTGTTTTAATGAAACAATAAGTATCAAAAGATTGACACTAGTTTATGTCTGATTTCAAAGTGAAATTAATTCCAATGACCACTATTGGATTTAATGGTAAAAATATATTCTAATTTAACTTTAAAACAAATTCAAAAGATAATCAAATCATATAAATAAATTAGATTAAAAAGAGGTTTTGAATAAAAATACAACATTTTACACTATTCATTTAAAAAAATGAACTTTATCGGAAAGATACCAAAAATTTACAAAAAGTAAATTTTGATGACCCAATTTGTAAGAAGAGTTTTATTTGGTACAAAAGGGTGTATAAGAGTGAACAAAACTATATTTAATGATGGTTCAACATCAAAAGTTATAAGTGAACCTTTAGTGAAAACTAGGGCATATACGCCTAAAATTGAATTCTTTCCGTATTTTAAGCCTTTAGCTTTTACTGGATAAATGTAAAAACATTAAAAAACATATATTATCATATTTTAGTTATTTCTATCCATTCCCTCCAATACAACGGCTATATGTTAACTACCATTTGAAATAATATTATTTTATTATTAGAGTGCAACGTAAGATTCCCAAGAAACTCGTTGTTGCGTGTTGGGTACGCCATCGAGCATAGCGTCCCCTTTAAAGTCATATCAATATTTCATTCACAAATATGGATAAATATGAAAATGTCATATTCTTTATTTACCTGGGGTGTTACATGTCAAGAACGAATCCATGTTTTATTTTAAATATGTTTCCATTGATGGGAAGAATGAATATTGTCTTTTATGTAACCACTTTGTTTAAATGTGGAATGTAATGAATGTTTCATGATCTAATTCACTAAAACTCTAAACCTGAAAAGATCCTCAATGTCTAATCTTGTAATAACTCAAGATTAAGTAAGGTTTAAGGCTGGGGCCTTACACAAAATATAGTATATATGAAGATATATTATTATGTAAAATCGTGGTTGAAATGGATGTTGTTGGTATGTATTACCCTCATTTTTTTCAAAAGAAAAAGAAAATAAAGTTTAAAAGAAAATATAAAAACCATTGTGAGAAGAAGATGAGTTTTCCATTAGGATCAGGGTGTGGGAAAAATCATTGATTTTATTTCCATATGAATAATAATAAATGTTTTAATAGTTTATGGTATGGTTATTATGAGAATGATTTCTTATGTGATTGGAATAAGTTGGATAATGATATGAGAGCAATAATCTTAGAATGCACTGCCCCCAAATTAGTGTTTCAAGTGTATGAATAATATGAATTATTCCAGCCATTTCCCACGCATATGGTTAAATAGGATGATCGACATCTGAATCCTCTCAAGACTATAGAAATATGGAAATCTCATTCGATCATTGTTTTTGATGAGGGGTGTGATAATAAAATACTAAAATGTATAATACCCATCCATTCTAAAACATTTAATGCCTTATTTCTATATGGATATAATAATTAAATTATATATATATAATTTTTTATAATTATCAATATTCCACTAAAATGATTATATTTGAAACTATAATTAAAAGAACCTAATAGTATGATGATACCATATCAATTAAATGATACCTATCTGGTTGATGTTTGGTGGGATAGGGATTCATATAAATCTTCACATTATTACTCTATTTGAATTTGATGTCATCATAAACGTGGAATAACATTATTTTCATAAAACATACATAAATTGTCAAGAATGGGTGGTTACATTTGATATTCCAAACCTACCATTGGTCGTCTATCAATTCGATGATTTGTATAAATATTAGATAGAGATTTAATCTATTGTATGAGTCTTAATTTCAATTAAAAATTTGTGTTGATCTCATATAGCCAATGAGAAAATTTTCATTTATGATATTACTATTTTAAAATAATTTGAATATGTATTGAAAAAACAGATTCCTGGACATACAAAAAAATAGGTTGAGTTATTAATATAACTCAAACATGGTACCACACTAATTCCAAATACTATCTATAGAATTTAACATATTCAATTTCTAGAATTGTGGAAGAAAATATAATAAGACATTTATAGGGGATCAATTCAGTTTAGTGTATCACCTTGGGGTTAAAAAGATCTTATTTTTAAAAATTATTATTGATCAAGTAAAATTGGCACTTGTTATTAGGATCTGACTAAGATCACCATCACGAAAAATTGACATCTTCCTCATATTGATGACTTGTTTAATCAATTACATAGAGCTCAATACTTTTCCTTAATTGAACTTAATTTTGGATATCATCAATTGAGGGAAAATATAAAGGATATAACAAACGTTGAATTTCGAAGATAGTATGAACAATATGAATATATTGTGTCTCCATTCGTTCTTATAAATTTCCTTCTAATTGTTGTGGATTCAATAAATATATTCTTCAAGGATTACCTTGATCAGTCTTTTATTGTATTTATTGATGAAATTATTTTCCAATAAAAAAAATTTAATATCTTGAATATCACTTTATAATTGTACTAAAGACCCTATGGAAGGAGAAAGTGTATTGAAAATTTACAATGTGTTATTTTTGGAAGGAATACATAAAATTTTTGGGTTATATAATGTCAAGAAATAGGATATTAGTAGATCCTTCAAATATAGAGGTAATTAAATGTTTTATCAAATCAACCAATGTGATAAAGAATCATGGATTACATTGTTTACATGGATATTATTGACTATATTTTGAGAACGTATCATGACTGTATAATCCTCTGAACAAGTTAACTTAGAAGGGAGACTTGTTCCTCTCGACTGATTAATGTGATGAATGTTTGAAGGAATTAAAAAAAAGATTATCCAACACATAGGTGGTTACCTTACCCATTATTGGATAAGGGTATTAAATATATATTGATATATCAATTATGTGATTGGTATGTGCTCTTATACAGAATAACAAGGGTATAAATTATCCATCAAGAAAAGTATTGGTGTGTGAGTGGAATCACCCAACCCATTTGTTAGTGTTTTTTGTGGTAATATTTCCATTAAATATATGGTGAAATATGTATCTAAAGAAATGTGTGATATATATAATGACAAATATATTTCGAAGTATATATTTATATAGAATGGGATTAACATTCACAAAGAAATATGGTTTGAGCAGAATATGGATTATGATCGTTCAAAAAATTACCACTCGGGGAATGTAATAAAAATGATCAATGCAATGAGTTTGGTGAATCTTGCAAGCATATTCATAACTAGGATAAAAAAAATATTCAATATTTATGGATTTTTTAGGATGTACATGGAAACATTTACTGGAGGGGGATATTTTATCTTTCTCAATTTAATATTCCTCTATCTATCCAAGTGATGAGAAAACCCCCTTATAAGTAATATCTGGACTTGAAAAATATGGTTAAAATTGATACAATTTTTAACCATGAACAAGAAGAAATGATGATGTTTATGAATGGTGTAGGAAATCTGTCCATATCATACTTGGAAAATGAGTTTTAGGAGGTATCTCATAGTTTATCATTCCATATTCATCTTAAAAGTATGAATATGTATAGTGATTTATAATAATAAAATTATAGTGTTTTAATGAAGAGCGATATAAAATAATTCATATCTCAGTGATTGGTATTACATAATGAAAATGATAAATGAAAAATTTCGTTGGGGATGTTGTATCCATTACCCATACCATAACATAAATAGGATAACATCACAATGAATTTGCTCACAAGAGCCCCCAAAATGTCCATGGAGTATAATGTTAAATTATCTTTTGTTAATATCCTTAGTAAGTCCACATAAATAATTGATATCATAGAAGACTTATCTCTAGATCAGAGTTCCAGGATATATATTAATGAAGATGTGAGGTTCTATAGAGAACCACATTGTAATGGATATGATTGAGATTCATAGTTCACCTCAATGTCATAGTGAATAATTTAACATGATCTTGATTTGTAATTACATTTCAAAAATGCATATAATCCTTAAAAATATGGTAAATGTAAAAGAAAAATTGTAACACTAGAGGATATATTATGATATTTTTATTTGTATTTCAAAGGAAGATGATATTGACCCCTTACTCTCGTTGAGTTTTCGTACAAATAATATTTTCACTCAAACATTCAGATGGATCTTTATGTTGTGTCCTTTGTGAATAATGTCGATCTCCAACATAATGGAAATAATTTGGATATAGAAGGATATTAGGAACAATGATATCTGAATAAATGTCTAATATGGTAAGATTCATTCAGTAGCATATCGTGTAAGATTAGAGTCAACAAAAATGTTATCATGGTAATTATCAATTTGTGATAATTCCTGAAGTTGGTGAAAATGTGGTTCTAATAATTTTACCACACAAGAAGGATATAGGGTTCAAAAATAAGGGGAAACCATTCCATAGGTATATTTATACATATGAAATTTTTGATTTTATAAGGATAGTAGCATATAACTTTAGCTATCAACCAAACCTATCTCATGTACATGAGGTGTTGTGTGTATCTCTCTTGTGGAAGTACATACATGTAACTTTATAGTTAGAGAACTCTGAGGAAACACTACTGGAGCAAGATATTTGTTATGTTTGGGAACTAGTTGATATTGTGGATCATAATGAGAATGTTCTACAAAAAGACCATTGAATTGGGAATTTTTTTTGTGAAACCATATATTATAAGAAGTTATTTCCAAACATAAGGATACATGATGGTTGAAGTATCCTAATTTTTTTTTGTATTGGAGTGATGAATTTCATGGATAAAATTCATTTTAGGGGGTTAAAAAGTAAGACCCCTTGTTTTTCATGATCATTTATTTTGAATAAATTAAATTTCATTAAGGGATTTCTTTTAACCATACACCAAAAAACAACTTCATTATAAACAATAAAATGTTATTATTTATTTACAAACACAATCTTCGTAGCATTATTTACATATAAAACATATCATAAACAAAACAATGGAATATTATTTAAACTAAAACTCTTAAAACATTCCATTTACCATAGTAGAATTAATATTACTAAAAAATTAAAATTAAAATTTTAGGTTTTTTAAATAAAGGAATCATATGGGAAATACAATTGGAAATTTTTGGAAAAATAATTATATGATTGAATATACTATTTTCTCAAAAACAATATTTTTTTTTATTTTTTTGAACTATAATAAAATTAATATTTTGAATAATTAAAAAAATTAATATTCTGAAATTCACAATTTCAAAATAATAATAATGTGATATTTTTTTTCATATAAATGAAATATTTCAGTTTGTATGAATAGTAAAAAATACTAAAATTTTACTTATAATTGCATTTTCATTTAATTTATTTATATATTCATGTTATATTTTTTTTATAAAGAATATTTATATCAAAAATATATATATTAATCCAATTTATATCATAATAATCTTTTTAAATTGAAATTGGATAAGAAATAATTCCAAACTTTTAATCATTTTGTTCACATTTAAACCCTTATATATCGTCCCAACTACGAGATTAATATTAAATTAATTTCTTCAACATATATGAAATGAATATGTATACATAGATTTAATATTTAGAATCATAATAATTTAAAATGTATAATGTGGTCAAAATAATATTTTTCTCCCAAAAATCATTACACAATTGAGTTAAAATTAATCATGCAATTAAGAGGAAAATGAGTTTACCAAGATACTAATTTTTTATCATAATGGGATAAATTTCATAAAAACCTATACAACACCAATTTTATTTCCATATTTTGAATTTATAGATTCAATTTTTTAATATTGTTTATTTTGAAGCCATTGGGTTGTTAATAACATTTTCAAATTTATCTTCCTTTAAAAAACCCAAGGGTGACCTCTCCCTAACTTATAAAAGGACCCCATATCTTTCACTCACTTTAAACAATAAAAATAAAATGGATTGTCCCATACTAAACCAAATTTCATATGATATTACCTCAAAACATCCTAGATTCCTTAAATTTATCCAAAATACAACTATGTATATCCTTTGGTGAAAACCAATCGGATATACCAAAATAATATGTATTTTCATCAATAAATGTTTTTTGTTTTATTTTTTCCTCAAACCAATTAAATTATATTAATATCATGGTTATATCATATGATGTAAATTTAATATACATAAATGTATTTATGTTATGTTATTGAGCTAAATCACGGATACATTCATCAAATGGTCTAAGTGATCATTATTCTTATGTAAAACACACTACCACCTCACAAACATTTGTTTTTCATTTTTACATTAAACAATATATTGAAATTAATATTTACGTGTATATATATTTATTTTGTAATTTCCATTCATTCAATATGAAATGAAAATTGATGTTCAATTCATGTGTACATATGGCTTAATGTCTCTATGAATATTGTATTTTATTCTCAACCTATAGCTATTATGAATCACCATAAATACGTATATAGGGAATATATACGATATTTATATTATTTTTTTCATGCTGAAATTATGAAATTATTATTATATATATATATATATGAGGAACAAGAAATTCAAGTCAAGACATGTAGAAAAAACAAGGCAGTGTTACATGAAATGTATTCTTTAACATGTAATTATTAATAAACGCATTATATAATGTAATTAGAAAATAATATAGATTATTATATAGATTATTATATTTTTTTAATATATGTATAATAATATTATGTTTGTTATACTATATTCTCGAATGAGTACAAGGGAATTTGACACATATAGTAAGGGGATATCTAGTCTCACTTTTATTTTAAATAGACTTATTCAATATTCCCCATTTATTTATTTTTTATTGTGTATATACATCCATATTACATGTTATATTAGTAAATTTAATCATTTAATGATAAATAATATTTCCAATTGTTTAATTTTTTCACAGGTATTTCAATTAAAAATGTACTCATGTAGTAAAATATTTTTCTATCAATTTTCCCATTTTAGGTGCCAATTATTATAAACTAGTATTATTTTAAAAGGTGAATATACAAACCCTTTGATATGTTATTTCAAGATTCTCATATTATTCATTATTTTTTAATCTTTATGCAATTTTATTCTACCATGGGTATTATGATTCAATTTTACCAAAGTTTTAAGAGTTTATTCCTACAGTATAATCAAATATCAGGAATGTTAATGATCAAATATCCAATGGTGAAGCTAATAATATACCTCTAAAATATTCCCATACTTGTTTTTTGTAATTCTAATTAAATATATCTCAAATTAATTGAAATATTTTAGTACTTTTGTTACTCTATAATTAATAATTGTTTTAATGAAATTCAACTTTATTTCTTTATTTGGTTGAAAATATAATTCATTGAAAAATTGATTTCTAAAATATATTAAAATAAGTTTTGAAATGATATTTTGTTCTATTTTTTCTTATAAAATTATATTAAAATCGTTTTATTTCTTATAATGTGTTTAAATGTGTTTGGAAATCTTCCTTTATAAAATTTCAATGTTTTTATCAATTAAAAAAAGCTTTGAAAAATGTTTTTTACTTTCAACAATGATTTTCAAATAAGAATTAATAAATTCCTCATGAATTGATTCAAAAGATATTTAATAATTATTTTTCAATGTAATATAACATCTATTGGTTTTACTCATTCTTTACTAGGGATAAGATCAATGTGTACCATTCATATTCATTCTCTTGATGTTTTATGTTTTTATGGAATGATTTTTTGAAACTTGTTTGTATTACATAATTTATGCACTTAAAAAACATTCTTATTTTCATTGTTTATAAAAGGATTAATAAATATAGGTATTTTACATAGGTTATGATATGATGAAATTATTATGATATCTATTTCATTTCAGAGGATATGATGTTATTATTGATTATTTTCATGTTGAATGCAAATGTATGATTCCATTATGTTATGGGATCAAGACATATCTCCCTCTAATGAATTCGGTAATTGTATATATACCTCATGAGGTATACATATATGGAATGAGTAGTAAATCTAGTTCGGTAATAATGGTATTAAAATAAGTGGTGAACATTGATCAGTAAAACAGGTCTGAGAAAAGAGGTGAACTATGTTATGTTAGAAATAGAATGAATGGGGAGTGTACCAAGTTTAATAATGTACTTATTCTGCTATGATTTTATTGTATGTCTGCCTTTACTAATATGAAATATTTTTCTATTATTATTTGTGTGCCAAAAATCGCTTCCGTATTGCAATGTTAATTTCTTATGGATCTTGTTATTTTATTTTTATATGATTTCTGTCCTATGATCTACCAGTATTTATGAATTCATTCATGATTATTATAATTGATATAAATCATATGATATTTATTTATTATTCTCACATTCTCATATGATTATTCTAATATTATGCTTATATATCTTCTTTATTTACCAAAATATGAAACTATGATCACAATCTTTTTTGTTTTTTCCTAGGTTATAAAGAAATGTATAACGTGTGATATGTGTATGAATGGTTTTAGTAACAACTAAAATTTTGGGAGATTATATATTTCACTTATGGACTAGTTTCATATGTTTCCATGCTCCCAGATTTACTAAAATATTAGATTCCTCATAATTTTTTTTTAGTGTAATAAATATTCCACAAAACACGATTTATTGTCAATATATGTTAATCCATGTTCATTATATACCACTTGTTTATATGGAAAACTATAAAATATATAAGACTTCACTTAATTAAAATACATATTTGTCCTACCATGGGAAGAAATATGATAATATTCTAAATAGTGAACATCATACTCATGTCTTGATAAGATGGACTTCTCTCAAAAATGGTGTTATTGAAAAAAAATTTTATTATTTATTAATATATTTAATACAATACAATATCATCTAGAAACCAAATCCCCTTAATAAATAACAAGCTAGTATATCATATGATACAATTTTAAGACATCCTTACCCAAATCACAATTTCTGATCCCAAATTAGGTGTTCCACCCCATACACTAGAGGTTTCGAAAAAATTGTGAGGGCCTTTAATGGAACCACGGAGAGACTATAGCAACAATTTGAGTGAAAATAAATAATAAATAACAAAAAATGTAAAAAATATATAGTAATTATATGATAAAACAAATAATATATTGGGTTTATAAATGTATTAAAAAAACTCACTCAAAACTGAGTATAAGGCATTTATCACCCACTGAGCTGATCACATATAAAAAAAGAAAGTAATAAATCAAATAGGAAACTATCTAACTTCCAAAAACATATCATCCTTATACCTATACCCATTTTAAAATATCCCACTACATATTCAACATTGGCCCCCAACCTAACCAGTACCTAAAACAAGCTATGAATGCTTAGCTTCCCATGGCTAATGGTTTACTTAGATGGTTCTGAGTACAAATCAGTATGAATGAACCAACCCAATTTAGTATCCAAATAGTAAAATAAAGTGTACTATCATGTGATAATACTAGTATATTGAAACTAGATATAAATAATTATTAAATAATATATAATCAATGTTCAAAATAAATAACTATGTATCGAGTGATTGTGTGCTTACCTAACCATCACAATCCGCTAGAGATGTCATCATCAATTATATAATTGACGGTAATTCCAAATATATGTTAGAGTATATAAGAGAAATCAAAGAGTATGTACCACCATGTAACATGAAAAAATATCACTCAGAGTCCTCAGGGAGTATTTGAAACATGTCTCTCAAAATCCCAAGGAATCATGTATAATTATTGGATACATTTCCGGAAAGTAATAATATAACTAGTATCTATAAGGAATCGATTATAGGCCAACAACTTGGTATCCATTGGGAATTAATTATTGACATTCTAGTCTGAATTCATATATCATCAAGACACCAAATGTTTATTGGGATCTAATATTCATCTTGTTGAACTCAGTCGCAAATATTTCATGCTCCTAAACTATAATCAAGGACATCATCATCTACATCGTTATCTATGTTTATTTCCTCATACGATAGAAACTGACCATGATAGTCTATATGTTCTTGATATATACGAAATACCATAATTGGTATTACCAACACACATAACAAGGTAGAGAAGAATTTTTATGTAGAACAAGGTAATTTATCATGAGTAAAGAGTAGTTATCATGATAGTTGACCTCATGTAATATTTATCTGGATGATTGTGATTGAGAAATAAACACTCTAAATGAACATTGGCTGGTCTATAGATATAATCAAAAGATTGGAGACCCATTGGAGAATCTTTGAATGCCCCATGGGGGAGGGGGAAACATGTTTTCATTAGAGGAGTTATCTAGATTGGTGACATACTAAGAGGGTTATTAGGTTGAGTGAAATTGAGGACATAAAACATTGATAAAAATAGCTTGGCTTGAGGGGGAAGTGAATAGTTTGATAACCTATTTATGAATAAGGTTGGACCCTAATAAGGGGAAAACACATGTCTGTAAGAAAACTTGGGTGACTATGGGGCCTAGTGGTTATAATATTATTACAAAATGAGATTAAAATATACAAATATCTATGAAAAATAAAAAAAATAGTTTTTACACACCATCTCGTAATGTTAGAATCGAGCTAAGACGTACTATTCAATGAATCGTGTATTTGATTTTATATCACATTCATTCTTATAAAAGTTGTATCATATAGTGAGAATATTTTTTGATAACGTAATACAACACATGATCAAATATATAATTAGTCATATGATTTTTCCCATGACACAATTTGATATGTTTTATGTGTTGACTAATAGTGATTATTTTATGTCTGAAATAGATTTTTTTAATCTCAATATTTAACATATAAATATTTTTTTTCATCTTCATCAAACAAGATTTTATATCTCCAAAATGTAATGTGACAATATGTTAAAGGAATAATTTAATTCCTTCTTCTACTATTAATAATTTCATATTTAACTATATTTATATTCCAAATAAATCCTTGAAAATACCCTTATACTTTCAATATTAGTCAAAATAATGGAAAAAAATTTTATTGACTATTTTGTTCATATAAAAATATTCTATGAAGAGATTCCTCTAATATAAATTTATAAGGACGTAGGATAATTACATTTCAAAATATTAAATTTAATTAAAAAAATAACATTAATTCACATTGACGTTTAGGTAATGTTTATATTTTTAGATAATTGGGATATAAAACATATAGAATATTTCATATATATATATAGAGAGGATATCTCAAAAATAGTATCTTTTTCATCTAGAATATATAGCATTTCAAATAAAACATGTTTTCATTGAAGAATCATCATATCATTTAACTTGGATTCATTTATTCTCTAACACATTTTTATAACATATGAAAATCATTCATCCAAATATAACGAGAAAAAAATAATAGAAAGGGATATAAAAAAATAAATTAAACATTAATCCATTAATAATTGTAATGTATGAAATCATTTTCAGAAATTCATATTTGTCACCCGTATATACATACTTTGTGAAACATGAGACTTCTATGAGACTTCTCCTAAATATATAGAAAATATTTAGACCCATAAAGGTATAATAAAAAATAACCTACATAATCTTGTATCTTTCCTAGTTGCCCTGTAATTTTTAGCCCTCTTGCCTACCTTACAATGTAACCCTCATGACTACCTTATTGTGCTACCATCACTGTTACAACTGGAGTAACCATACAACTAACCGACAAACCGCATATACCCAATGCATTGGTGGAAGATATGGATCAAAACCTTTATAATAAACAATTCCCAAGAACTATAAGATAAACATTAAACAAGAATACTCCCATAGAAACATTAACATAGAATTTTGTTAAACATGAAGATTAAAAGAGGATTTTATACGAAATGACACTTACAAATAACAAATAATTGAAATGAGAATTAATAGAATGAAAGGAGTACTTGTATAAATAGTAAAAAATATTGTAAAACATAACTTAATATAAAATTTATCAAAAAATTGATCTCAAAACCACAAAATTAATTAACCAAAATGTTAACCTAAAGAATGGAAATTGGGTTATGTATTTCTTCCTTTGATTTGTTTTAAATAAAACTTATGTAAAACTCATGTATAATGGTTAAAATAATGTTATTAATATATTAAAATTTCTCTTCAGGATTATAGAAACATATATTATTATTTCATAACATTATATAACCATATAATTATTAGTGTTTTTTCTTTCCATTGTTTTGGATATATTCTCTACATGATTTCCAGGGAGAGTTTGTATTTGATTTTATTATCATATGAAAATGAAATTCTAGAAGTGGAATTAATTGGTAAATATATGTTTCATGAATATCTAATGATACAAAAAATTATTTTTTATCATATATGTTTATGAATCATTAGATACAACATTAATGATATTTTTTTAGATGATTTTGGCATTTATTCAATAATCATGATCTTGTTTACATGTATAACATAATACCATGCCTATTATTTCCTTATAAAACATAAATTTGTTTACATTAAATACATTACATTATTTTTCAACCATTAAAAGGGTTTTATGATCATATTTGAAGGAAGTAATAGAAATTGTGAACACATCATCCACAATTTTGGTAAACAACACCTCACAAACAATGTCTTTATAAGAGGGGAAGGAGATGAAGTATGATGAATAATTTCATCCATAAACATGATAAAATCCAGAATTTATAATATTATGAAGAGTTAATTGAATTTATATTATGGGATGGGGTGAAATTTCAAGAAATGAAATGAATTGAAATGAAAACACATGAAAATGAAAGAGGATTTTTACACCTTCATCTCTTCTATGTGAGATCCTCCTTACGGATAATGGTTTAGGACATCTGTTGAGACCAATACGTCTTGGATGTGGGGAAGATCCATGGGGAGAGTATTTGGAAGAACATTGAAAATTATCTGGACTTGGTAGGTGTGAGAGGATGAGGGTAATTAGGGTGGTATTCATAGTGAAAGACATGAGGGATTTTACATTATTTTAATAATTATTTTAATATTTTTTCACAGACTATGAGTAGTGTATATTATTGTAATCAAAATAGTAAATAGAGCATGTGAGTTCGAAATAAGTGATCTTACATCAGTGATGATTTCAAAAACATTGTATTTAACTAATAAATTGTATATACAGTATTTACCCTTATTTAACTATTCTAAAGAATTTCATGATTTTTAGAAAAATAAAAAAATCACAATAAACGTTTTTAAATGTCTATTATTTAAAAATGAACTCTATTTTTTGAAATTAAGTTTCCAAATAGGTTTAATTTAATTTTTAAATGAAATCATAATTTATTAAAAACACAATAATTTTAAAACTATAATGGATTTTATAACACATTCAAAATCAATGAAGAACCCATTATCTTATAATCATACACAAATGAAATAATATTATGATTTATTATTCATAAGTTTCATATTTCTATACATATGGGGTTGCTACTATTTACCAAAAAACATGTTGGTTCTATCGATCACCAAATAACATAGTGATCACAATCTTATATGCCCGTTTTTTAAAATTGAATCATAGTAGCAGAAAAATTATGTTTAATTGGATTGTAATAACGATCTACTTATAAAATTTATTCATACATTTAAATTTATTTTTAAATCCAAAGGGTGTTATATTCTCCACACCTTCTTGAAATTTCATCCTTAAAATTTTATTTACTTATTATCAATGTGAGTGTACATTTCCCTCATAACACTTTAAGATTCCATTTTTCCTTATTCAACAATGACGTTTCTCAACAAAACCATTACTTGGGGGATTACCATATTCCACCATACATGTTCTCTTCGATCAGGAATCTGAATAGGTTTCTCTTAATATGAATGCTTCTCTTCCAGGTGAAATGCTTCCAGGCTCAAGACTTTAGATAAATTAGGAACATACTTTATCAACATTAAAACATGAAAAAACATTATGTACATGTGATAAACATGGTTGTAAGGATACTTGTTAGGAGACTAGTCCAAATTTCTCTAGGATATCATAATCTCTAATGAACCATGGACTTATATTCTCCATTTCCCAAAATACATAACACTTTTTCAAGGCTAGATTCTAAAAAACATAAACTCCTACATAAAAATAAAATTCTTTCATCCTATGGTGGGCATAATGTTTGTTCCTACAATGAGATTTCGTTATGGGTTTTGGCTTATCTTCACTATCTCAACCACATCCTCTATATATTATGGTCCCATAATATTTCATTCCACAACAATATCTTAACATCTAGAGTTTGACACCACTTCCCATACAATGCATGAAAAGGTTCTATCTGTATACTAGAATAAAAACTGTTATTATAAGAAAAATCAACTAAATATAGATGTTTCTCCCAAGTTTACTAGTAATCCAATGTACATGCTCAAAGGATATCCCTTAGTATTTTAATCATTCATGTTTACTTCCAATCTAATTGTGGATAGAATGTTGTACTAAAATTTAATTAAGTTCCTAACTACATCGGATGTCCCATCCTATAATTATATGTGAACATGGGACCCTAATTCGATAAAATGGTAAGAGGAACTCCATGAAATGTAAAAATCTCTTTGAATAAGAGAACATAATTCTTATCCAAAGACCTTGTCTCTTGAATAGAATAAAAATGTGCAAATTTAATCAACTAATCAACAATAAACAAAATTGCATTGTTACCTCGAGAAGTATATGGTAGTACCAAAAGGAAGCCAATGGAGATAATATTTCATTTCCACTTTGGAAATGGAGAATGATAAAGCATCCTCCTTAATAACTACCACGCTTCTTTAACCTTCTGACATGTTACACATTTCAGGGTTAAATATGAAATATCTCTTTTCATTCCACCCCACCAGTAATACTCCTAAATGACTCAATGCATCTTTTTACTACTAGGATGATCTATAAATGGAGAAATAAAATCTTTATAGAAAAATTATTTCTTAAATTGGGAATCACAAGCCACACATAGAATTTTTCCAAATCATAAAACACAATCATTATCGAGGTTATATTCTTGAATGATACCCATTCAAACCAATTCAACGATTTTATGTAGCCCACTGTCTTTATTATGTTCTTTATTAATTCTATCTAATAATAACAACTAAAGTGAAACATTAAGATAATGATTTATTTCCTACACCAACAACTTATATGCCAAAATTTATGAAATCATTACTAATGGGGTGATGTTTCAAACATAACTTGCTTAATGATGCATGATGTTTTCGACTCAAATCCACCACCTCTTTGTTTTCATTCCTCAGATGTTAATTGATCATGAAATAATAATCCTTTATAAATTTAATACATATTATCTACCTCATTTTTAATTAATTATGTGTGAAAATATACTTCAGACATTTATGGATAATATATATCTTACATTAGGATTCATATAAATGATTAATACATATTTTCAATGGAAACCCCACAACTACCAAATCCAAATCATGTGTAGTATAATTTTACTCATGAGGTTTTAGTTTTATTGGAGAATAATAAATTAAATGATCTTTTTACACTTGAACCCAACCAAGTCCCTAAATTAATGACCACTAAAGATGAAAAACTCACCATTTCAGAATAGCACAAAAAAAACTAGAGCATTCACCAATCTCTTCTTCTATTCCTGAAAAAATTCATCCCATTATTCTATACAATCAAATTTATGACCTATTCATGTTAACATAGATAATAAGATAGATATAAATTCAATTTTTCCAATAAACCATCAGTAATAAGAAACTAATCCAAAAAAACTAAGAATTTCGGTAACATTTGTAGGTCTTCACCCTTCATCAACCACTTTTTTGGAAGGATCATATGTTATTCCATATTTATATCAAATATTCTCAAGAAAAGTAATTTCTTCATCCAAATATCACCCTTATTGAATTTTCCATATTGTTTCATTTCTTTTTTATGTTTTCAAAACTACCCTTAGATGATTTTCATGGTCTTATTTACTATTAGAAAATTCCATAATTTCATCAATAAACACTGCCCAAAATATTTCCAGTACCTCATGAAATATTATATTCATAAGATCCCTAAATACAATAAGTTAGTAACTTAACTAAAATGGAATAAAAATTTCAAAATTCCCATATCCAGTATGAGATGCTCTTTCTAGGATGTCATCCACCTTCAACATCAACTAATGGTATTTGGATCTCAAATTTATCTTGGAAAAGTACAGAGCCCCCTATAGATAATCAAAGGAGTCAACGATATGAAGATAATGATAATTTTTATAATAGTGATGTTATTCAAGGCTCTATAATCATTTAAAAGTAACACAGAACAATATTTCTTTTTAACGAAAAAAACAGGAGCACCCCATGGTGTATTGATAGGATGCATGTAGTCTTTATCAAGAAACATGTGACACTAATTTTTCAACTCTAAAAGGTTATTTGAGAAATTTGATTAGGTGGTGTTGAAATTGTATTATAATTAGGAAGTAATTATATTTTTTATACATCTTACTGACTTGGTATAACCCCAGGTAACTCACCAAGAAACACATCAAGATATTCATTTCCCATGAGAACATCAACAATCTGAAAAGTTCCCATTTTTTAAACAATATGATCAAAATAAATTTCATTTACATATTGTAATAGATTCTCTGTTTCATGATATATTATCAATTGTGTTGGTTCATTCATTCTTATAAACAAAAACCTGTTCTAAAAATAATTTTTAGATATACAATCACTCAATGAAATTTTATAACAAATCCAATCCAACCCCATAACTATATTAATTATTAATAAAGGAAAAACAATATGTTTTTTTGTTAATGTATTTACATTGATTACAAAATTAAGATTCTTAAAATTCATTTTTTCTATAACATTTTTCCATTTTGTTTTAACAATATGTTCTTGTCTAATTATTTTAGGTAATATTTCTATTTTTCTTGAAAATACCTCATAAATAAATTAATGTGTAGATACTGTATCAAACAAAACATTAGAAAAATATGAGTAAAAAAACAAGGTAATTGATACAACCTCATTGGGTGGCCTTTCATCTGTTGACATAGATGAAAAGGTTCTCTCTACACCATTATTTTTATAGTCCGACATCATTACATCATTCAGAACATTATTTGGGTAGGTATTTTCATAATAACCCCACTCACTACATTTAAAACATGTCATAGTTTTCATGTTAGAATTATTATTATGGTCATTTTCATTTCAATATGGGTCCATATATACAAACACACAACATTGAAAACACTTCCCAATTTTTTAATTCATTCCTCAATGTTCTTTTTGCCACACTTTTAACAAAATCAAAATTGGAAATTCATACCATAAGATTTTTTTGATTGATTCTTACCCATCAGTTTCCATATGAACCACTTATTCTCCTTTTCGTCCATGTGCACGTGATCATTAATAAACTCAATCTCAACCATCTCAGCAAATTAGAATCGTCTCTAATAACATTTGAATTCATGGGAGGCCAATTCCCTTCGATATCATGGCCTCAATCGATAGTTAAAACGGTTGATTTTTACCATGATGATCTAAAATATGATTTGGATCATACAATACTAATCAGGTGATGTATTCTTCACACATATGTACACAATATTCCTTCTTTTTCTTCAATTCATGGAATTTCTTCTCTATCCAATTTCGCACCACCATTGAAGATATTTTTCAAGGAAAATGATTTTAAATTCTTTCCACTCTAAGGCATAAATATCCTCTATCATTGATATTATTTACCATTGAAGACCACATATCAACTTCACAATATAAATGATAAATAAAATGTCTTAAATTTATATTATCTAAACATCCCATAACATCGAATATCATTTCAACGACATTAATCTATCTTTAAACCACTACTGGGTCAGATGATCCATTGAAAGGGGGATTGTTTTGTCTCATAAAATTTTCCATTATTGTCTTGTTTCTTTGTGGTACCTACGGTTGTTCTCATGTTTGGATTCCACCACCATTTATTTCATGTTTCAACTATATGATTATTATCATAAACTGCTCTGTTCTAATCCTTACCATTCTGAGCTGCAGATTCGGAAGCAAATCATTTTTTCGGTGCCTCTCAACTACATCTTTTCTATTTCTTATATGGAAACCCATTCTTTACAGATATATCATATGTGAAGGAACATGGTAATCTTAAAATTATATAATATTACAAATTACCATAGAATAAAAATAAATTTTTTTATTGATTTATCATTATCTTAACCCCTAATGTTATCTAAACCATTCTCTGTTGTCAACTATAAGGACTCAGCCTTATTATATTACATAATATTGAAATTAAATCAAGAACAAAATTTCTTTAACATTGAGGATCATTTCATGTTTATAGTTTTAGAGTATTTCCATATATCACATACAAATCATTTCCCATTTATATAGAGTTTATACAATTAAAAAAGTATCAATTTATTCCAATGTATAAAACATCTCAAATAAAAAAAGTTTTATTTGATAAATATTTATAACATTTATCATAGATTACTTATTTATCATACACATCCTTATAAGTAGTGAAAATAAGTATGAAACATGGGATGTAAAAATAACCATAGTAAGGGATATAAAAAAGATATAAATAAAGAATTAGTCCATGAATACTTGTTACGTAGGATTTCATTGTCAAAAATACATACTTATCACCCATAAAAACTTATGTTATGAAATATGATATTTCAATTATATTTAAAAAAAATATTGAACATAACTAGAACCATAATGTTTAATTGGGGAATTATATAAATAATAATGTAATTCTCTTGGCTACCATATAATCTGTAACCCTCATGGCTACCATCCAATGTAACCCTCAAAGATACCTTATTGTGTAACATTCATAGTTACGCTTTGAGTTACCATAAAAGCAACCTGTAACATTCAGAAACCCAATGCATCTGATGGAGATATAGTTAACACCATTTAATATAAAAAATTCCCATGAACTATAACATATTAATCATACAATAATACTTTCATAAACAAATTCACATTGAATTTTGTAAAACTAGAAGATAAATAATAGATTTTATAAGAAAAGTCACATAATAATGACATATAATAGATATGAGAATCAATAGAAAAAAACAAGTATGTTTATACACTATAAGTAAAAATAAAAAAACATAATATAAAAACAATTATCTCACAAATTATCATAAAATCAAACAATTAATGAAGTGGCCGGTTAACCGATCAAATTGAAATTAGGTAAATAATTCCCTTACCTCAGGGATGTCTTATTTAAAACATACATAAAACTAATGTATAATGGATAAAATAGAATTATTAATATCTTAAATATTCATATTCATGTTTATAGACCATTATATGATCATTTCATAACATCATTTCACCTTTTTATAATTATTATTTTGGGCCTTCCATTGTTTTGGGTGCATTCTTTACATGATTTCCATGGCCAGTTTGTATTTGAATTTCCAATCACATGGAAATGAAAATCAAGAATTGGAATGAATTTGTATGAATTTGTATCCAGAATATTTAATGATAGAAAAAATAATAATTTTTTTCATATATGATGATAAATCATTAGAGACAACATTAATGATATTTGTTTAGATCATTTTTTGTGGTTCAGTAATAATCAACGACTTATATCATTATATAATTTAATCTCATAAATATAAGATTATTCTAGAACATATAATGGATACATAATAAATTTTATATTGAATTTCTACTCTTCAGGGGTGTTTATAGTCATATTTGAAGAATGTAATGAAAATTACAAACACATCATCCACAATTTTATTAAACGACACATCACAAACATTGTCTTTAGAAGAGGGGGAAGAGATAATGTAATTTGAAGAATCTATCCCATAAACATGATAAAATCTATAATATATATGATTCTAGAGATTTTATGCCACTTGGTTAGGAGATGTGTAAGAGATTATAAGAAAATAAATGAATTTAAAACAAAACACATGAAAATGAAAGTGGATTCATAACTCTTGAACTCTTTTTCGTGAGATCCTCCTGAAGAACTTTTATTTTACACTTTAGTGAGAACATCAGGTCATGAACACAGAGAAGAGTCATGGGGAGGGGATTTGGAAGAACATAAGAAATTCACATGGCTTTGGAGGTGTGATAGGATGATGGGAACGAGTGTGGTATTTATAGTGGAGGGGTTGTGATTTTACATTATATTAATTATTACTTCAACATTTTTGTCCAAGAATATGAAACGATTTCATTATTTTGATCAAAATTTAAATTATATCATGTGATTTAGAAATAAGTGGTCTTACATCAGTCATGATGTCAACAATATTGTATTTAACTATTAATTTGTATCTACTTTATTTTACCGTATTTCACTTTTCTGAAAAAATTCACGAATTTTAGACAAATATTAAAAATTAGTACTAAATTTTTTATGATAGTTATAACTAAAAAATTAAATCCATTTTTTTAAGTAATTTTTAAAATACTTTAATTTATTTTGTAAATAAATTCATACATTATTTATTTAGAACAATTTTAAAGATATAACTTATTTTATATCACCATGGAAAATTAATCAAGATCTCATTATCATATAACCACATGTAAATAAAATAAAAATATGATTTACAGTTTATAAGTGTCATATTACTATTCATATTACTATTCATAAGGGTATTTTAGTATTCACCAAAATACAAGTTGTTTTTATCAGACTCTATATTACATACTGATCACAACCAAAAAAGACCATCTACTGAAATTCAAATCATAGAAGAAGGGAAATTGTGTTTTAATGATAGTTATAACTATCTAATTAAAATAATGATTCGTGAGTTTGAATTAATTTTTAAAACATTGGGTGTTTCAAAATGTTTTTTGCACTTGTTCCACATATTTCTTAGATTGCATATTATATTTTATTTCTTTTCATTATATAATAAAAAAATTACGTTTATAACTCTTGAAATTTTAAAATTTTTAAATTTTAAACACAATAAAAAATGTTACAAATTCTATACATGATTATATTATTTAGTGAACTATCACTTTTATTTCAACCCCTTATGATTTTTTCTAAGGAAAATACAAAATAATAAAAAATATTAAAAACTATATTAATAAAAAATGTAATTTCCAAAAGAACACTAGTTACCAAATAAAACATTGGACACTAAAACCCAGCGCATATATCATAAAATGATAATAAAATTAAATAATATTAAATAATATAAGAAAATGATATTTTTATATAGAAATTAATATTAATTTAAAATTAATATAAACAATATTAATATTAACATTTTATTACGAAATTTATAAAAAACATATAAAATTAATATTAAAAAATTTGTTTATTGCTACTATAATCATCATCTTTGTATTTCAATACACATGTTTTTCATAGACTATATTCTCATATTAATGCTTCCTCACGTCCACTTACTATAATGTATTCTTACCTTTCATAAAATATCATTCTTCAATGAATTCTTGCTCTCAAATTTTGTAAATTATATGTCTCTCCATTCTACACTCAAGAGGAAATGCACTCTATGTCTTATTCCTTCTCATCCACAATGGACTCTATCCAGATCAATGCCCATTCATTGTTCAAATGTAGGGGTGGTACAATACACAACTAAGAAATAGTATTAAACATGTATATAATAAAACTTATCTTTATTACACATTTAAACATGATTTATTACACAAAATTTAACATAATAAAACTCCGAGGATCGAGAGGTCTAGTTTCTTTTCGGATTTGGAACATCACCTAAAAGAAAACATATTTATTGGAAAACTATTTTTCATGACAAAAACATTCATTTTTACTTAATAGTGCATGGGATATCCTGAGGAAATTCATAAGAACAAGTTGAGCTATTAAATCTATTAAGGGATTAAATAAGGCATCACATGAAGAATACAATGCATGTTAGTCAACCGACATATCAGTGGATCAAAAGAGAAAAATAAAAATAAAGGCATGATATAACATGATGTTAATTACATGTAAATGTGGAAACAACATAAAACAAGATATTATCATGATAAAAGGCTCATTTCACAAGGATTAAAATGTGTAAAATCTCATTGCACACGAATTATCATTAGTAAACCCTCATTTCACATGAATTAGCAAGAGTAAAACATCATTGAAAATGAATCAGCATTTATAAAATCTCATTGATCATGAATTATATAGTTACCTCATCCTTTTACACATAAAATTACATGACTTTAAGAATAATCAAACAATAGAGTACATGCCAAATATCGTGAAGTTTAGTATCTTTAAGTACTATGTACATAAAACATAAAACATCAGACTAAAAAAACATTATATTTAATCTTCATAAATAGATACTAACTTTCATGGATCCTTTAAATCTAAAATGGGTACCCTAGGGATCACATGAACAAATGGATGAGATAAAAGACTAGTAAAAGATTAAACATAACAATAAGGCAAAAGAACAAGGGTTAGATTTCATGAAAAATATATAGATTTAAAATGGAATATTGAATCATAAAATATAAACATGGGATCATATAAATATGTATTCATAGTATGGTGGAATCAACATAAACCATGACATTAAAATGTCTCATGGATCATTGAACTTAGAGGAGTACCTGTTAAGGTTAACCAGCAAATCTATTGCACATTGTATAATGAGTCCAAGATAACTGCAAAGACCATGAACATAATGTAATATGAGACTAATCTTTACCCGATGCATTGGAGCACTCTCTGGGCACACCCATCATAAAATTTAAATGAATATTCATTCAATATAAATAATAATATATAACATATCATAGATAAACATAAGAGAACACATTGAGAGAAATGGGTATAACATATATAACACAATGCATAATCAATTATCACATCATAAAAGTGTCCTTTAGGGAAAGGAATTAAAAACTTCATGGACATTAATAAGGTAAAATATATATATAGTGGTGTATGTGTTGTGAAAAATAATTTACAACATGTAAGAAAAGTATTAAATAATTTCATATCATTAAGACATTATAGTGTGGTTTTAAGGAAAATACATAAAAGCATATTAAATCAAAAACAGAATAATCATTTTTTTCATTAAAGATTAAGTTAAATAAGAAGGTTTTAATAATATACATGATTATGTCATAAAAAAATATGTCTTAATAAAAATAGTAGTGGGAACAGAAATTTTGGTAAAAATTTTGGTAGTTCACATAAAACAAGTTTGCTTATTAGGATGTATTGAGGTGGGAATCAGATAAAAACATTTATATCCCCAAAAGTGAATGTGGGATAGATCATGAAAAATTATATTGGATCATATTAGTAGTATTTATATGTTTTCCATGAAATAAAAATAAAAAATAATTTGTGTAAAAACTGTGATAGAGAAACCCGAAGGAATAAAGGTAGTTCGGGTATAATCCCTTACAGAATACACACATGGTACCAAGTGTACCTAGGATGTCTTTATGAGAGATAAATGGAATTATCAACTATTATACATCACGAGTTATGTATGGGGAAGGTGAAAATTCATACCCCATCATTAGAAATTATACGTTAAAGGGAATGACATAGAAAAGGTTCTTGAATAAATTTGAGAAAGAGAGGTTCCCTAACCTTAAGACTAATGGTGTTATCCTATTGATATTAACAACATGAATAATCAAATTAGGATCATTAATTAATAATTCCAGAACCTATTGTACATATAAATTACTTATTATAACCTTTTTGTATTCTTTCATACCCTTTTTTATTGGTTATGATTTCAATTTCATTGTTTGGGTGTGTTTGTTTCATGTTCAGTTTACATATATACATGAATTTATAAACATCTTTGGTGAAAATGGTTTTCCAGAATTAAATTCATATGAAAGTATTAAACATACATGAGATTAAATGGGTTTAAATTTAATTCTCTAAACTGGAGTGAAGGTGGATGATTATATTAAAAAATAATGATAAAATCATGAAATAATGTGGTGATTTTTCCCACAATTAACTTGTTTTCTAATTTTATTTTAGGTAAGTAATTTATGAGGATTAAAAACATTAAATAAGATAAAATAAATATATTATTATTTGGATAAACCATTAAAATGGTTTCAGGACGATCCAAAAATATTCTAATGAAAATTGAAAACTTGTTGTCACGTATTGCGATATATCAACACATCTGAGATATTATTGTCATTTAGAGTATAAAAGGATGGAAAGGTGGATATTATGGTAAACTATCCCATTAGAATAATATAATTCCAGTACATGTATGATTCTAGAGTTACCATACCATTGGTAGATGGTAGGTGAGGAAGGAAACAGTAAAAGAAAAGAACTTGAATGAAAAAAAAGAATCGGAAAGAGGAATTTACCTCTTCCATTTATCTCCACTGAGAGTCTCTTAAGAGGAGAGGATTTCGTGGTTTCAGTATACCAAAATCTTTGGGATGTGGTGGTGGAACATGGGGAGTGATTTAGGCAGAATTTAGGAAAGGAACAAGGCTTGAGAGGAGGGTATAGAAGAGGGGAGTGTGGGTGGTTTTTATAGTTGAGGAGATGAGTGAATTTTTAATATTTAATTCATTATTTAATTATTTTTCCCAAGAAAATAAATAATGCTTGACGATTGTGGAAAAAATAATAATAATTTAATGTGTGTTCAATCCAATTTTTATTTACATCATCCATGACTCAAGTATTATGCATAAATTCAGGATTTATCATTTATTGTGAATTATTATATTTTCTAGTTCATAAAAAATTCATGTATTTTATAAAAATCAAAAAAAATTCACCTTAATCAAATTCAACATGTTGAATCCAATATTTAAATCCATTTGTAAAAAATAATTTTCAATGTATGATTAATTTAATTTCTATATAAAATCCTAATTTATTTGAAAAAGAAAACATTACAAATATAACTCATTTTATATCACTGTTAAAATTTAATAATGGTCCCATATAATTATCTTATAAACATAAAAAAATAAAATAAAAATTTATAATTTCATTTTATTAAAATAAATTATAAATTTTATATATTAAATTAATCATAAAATTTTAATTACAATATATATGACATACAAAAATAAAAATTCTTATTCTATGATAATTTTTTCACTTATATGATTTCTAAATTGCATCTATAAATTCATGAGTCAAGATTATATTTATTTGGCCAATATACTATTCATTACTATTTATAAGGGTATGTTACTATTCACAATGGTATGTTACTATTCATAAAAACAATTTTGATTCTATCTATAAGGCCCCAGCCTTAAACCTTACTTAATCTTGAGTTATTACAAGATTACACGTTGAGGATCTTTTCGGGTTTAGAGTTTTAGAGAATTAGATCATAAAACATGCATTACATTCCACATATAAACAAAGAGGTTACATAAAGATAGTATTCCTCATTCCCATCAATGGAAACACATTTGAATTAAAACATGGATTCTTTTTGACACATCCTTGACCCTATCATCTTATCATGTACCTTTCCCTTGACCTGTGAAAAACATTTCAAAAACTTGGGATGAGCGTAAAAACTCAGTATGGGTTATAAAAACATGGAAAGGAAACATGAGTTCATATATACATAAGAATGAAATCATACTTTACCCATAAAACATAGGCACTTTAACATACCTCATAAAAACATGAATAAATCATATAAATCATAATACGTAAAGGTAACTTGAGGCATTCATAACATTCTTACGTAGGGGGTAACCCTCTTGGTTACGTTTGGAATACCCATCACAGTATATTCCCTAAAATCTCTTCGGAGAAACCTTAACGTTTCACTCCTTCGCGTTACCCAATGCATTGGAGAGCTATAACGGGCTCACCCGCCCTTAGTTTATCACGGAACCACCCGTCTTCATAATAATGCCCAAGAACCATAACATAATCATATCACATAAAACATGCATAAAGGAAACATAACATTTCCGCATTTCAATCACGAGATATCAATACAACACATTGATATAATAAAAACATTATGAAAACCATTTTCAATACCAAAGTAAAAGAAAAGTAAAACATGGTATTTAATTTTCTTTTAAAAAGAAGGTATGGCTTGTAGAGGAAGCCGAAACTCAAATAACGGTTACGACGGCGGAGAAGTCGTTGTCGCCGCATACGTACGACAAAAACATTCCCTTTTGTCGTTTAGTAAATGCTTCGTATAAAAAAGATTCCTTTTGAATAAATTTAAAAGTCAAAGGGGTTTATACACCGTATAAAAGAAAGTTGTGTATAAAATAAAATATGCCTCAACGAAAGGAGATTGAGACGAAGTCCCATACAAAGATAATTTTTAAAATAAAATAGATACATTATGTGTATTCACTATAAGTACACATAAATAAAGTACAAATAAAAGATACGACATAATAATATAATGACATAATTTGAAAGTAGGAGATTAACCCAAAGAATGGAAATTGGGTTAAGAAGTTCCCATACAAAGATAATTTTTAAAATAAAATAGATACATTATGTGTATTTACTATAAGTACACATAAATAAAGTACAAATACAAGATACGACATAATAACATAATGACATAATTTGAAAGTAGGAGATTAACCCAAAGAATGGAAATTGGGTTAAGAAGTTCCCATACCTCGTATCTGACTTGACCCGACCGTTCTTTAAACTCCTGAATAATAAACTTTAGTTAATCTCTACTTGCTTAAGAACCTTTTTCAAGGTCATTATTCCTTTTATACCATGTTATGACCATCATGCAATTATTTAAGTTAATAATGTTTATTTTATCGGTATTTGGTTCTTAAGTCAAAAATAGACTTCTTACACTTACATGTTGTTAATTTGGTCAATGTTTCATTATATCCAGAATGGTATTCATGATGTAGATATCATATATGTCATATATATACAGTACATACATGTATTTAAAATATTACATAATCATTTAGAGGTAAGAAATGAAATGCACCGTTCATGGAGACGGTAAGCCGTACGTACGCATGAACGCTACTTTCATTTCTTTGTCATATTAATGGAATTAAAACTAAATGAGACTTATGTATATTTTAATTCCAGAATTATATTCATCATTTAGATATATCATTAATTATATATATCCATTATATACATGTACTTTTAATAGTATATTACATTTGGGGATAAGAAATGAAATGCACCGTTCATGGAGACGGTAGTCCGTACGTACGCATGAACGCTACTTTCATTTCTATCTCATACTTTAATGGAAATAAATGATAATGATATATATAGGTATATTATAATTCCAGTATAACATCATATATAATAACTTTAAATCCATCCTTTACACGTCCCACATATGGCATTAACGAATCACATCACTTTGAGGGGGCGGTAGTCCGCACTTCCTTAAATGAAGATATCGTGTTTTACCCATAATGGAAACCATAAAGGTATGCCCAAAATGAAAAACCAGAAGCTTAAGGAAAACATAAACATATTATATATCATATATAAAAATAGTGACATCATAATGGCCACCTTTGAAGGTGTTAAATGAGTATTGAACAATCATCGTTTCGGGAGGCAGAATTTCGCCATCCACAGAAACCGTATGTTCTTTAACCATTTGATGTAGTTGTGTGAGAGTGTAGCTCAAATATATCTTATAACAAAATCCTAGTATATTGAAGATACTGGTGTTGTTACAAAAGAAGTAAATAAAAAGAGTTTAGTGGGTCGGAGAAGCAAAATAAAACAAATGAACATGAGAGAATGAAATACCTTAAAAAGTGTAACTTCTTTTGGTTTGAGCCTAAAGGCTTCCTTTGAAAGGATTCTGCCCAAAGGGAATCCTCTAGGATGAGGAGAGGAATGTGGAGAGAGCAAATGGGCAGGGGTTGGCCGAGCCAAAGGCTTGAAGAGTGTGTGAAATGAGGTAGAGGTGGGGGCCTTTTATAAGAGGAGAGGAGGGGCACTTTTGGAAAGTAAAGAAACATTACATTATTTGAAAATGTGTTTCGGTTTTAAAAGGTCCCACATTGATAGAATTCGTGGATAAGGTTATAAGGCATCGAAATACACTCATCCAATTGGTTTTGGCCATGTGTAGTTCATAGATTTTATATTATCTTTCCATTTTATTTAAATCGTCAAATAATGATGTCATCGCTGCATCATTATTATGTCATAAATAATTAAATTTATTTAATGTCTAAAAATTATAAACAAATTCCTATGATGTAGGAAATCTTTTTAGCTTTCCAATGACTATTTATAATCGAAATTTGGACTTGTATAACCCCACTTAAAAATTGTTTTTGCAAAACATATTATGTTTGTGTCATTTTCACTTTAACACTTAATAAAAAGTAATTTATGTCATTTCCCAACAAAAGTTGATCCATGGGGTCCCCAAGTTGACCCATGGCTTGTCTTGGTCGGCCATGACACAACCAATAAGGTTGGGACATGTGTCTAGGTCATTTTATATTATTAAAGCATTATTTATTCCTTAAACTACACTAATTACCACTAATCGCGATTAAAAACTTAATAAGTTACTATTCACCAAAAAATTATTTTAATCTCATTGAACCACATTTTACTTCTTAATGACAACCATGTATGTCGGATTTTCAAAATTCAACACACATTAGTGGTAAAATTTCATTTAACCGAAAAATCAGTTTGCTTGATTACCACTTAGTGGTTTCACTATTCATCAAAAATTGAAGTTTTTCAGAAAATTACCAAAAATTCACCCTAAGCTATATTTGATATTCCGAATTCAAAAATGAAGTCCATTTTACAAAATTCAAATCATATAAGTCACATTAATTAATTTAATAATTAATTCCCGCTGCCAGAGCAAATAGCGTGTTTTTACAAAACAATAAGTATCAAAAGATTGACACCAGTTTAAGTCTAATTTCAAATCGAAATTGATTCCAATGACCACCATTGGATAAAATGGTAAAAATATATTCTAATTTCACTTTAAAACCAATTCAAAAGATAATCTAATCATATAAATAAATTAGATCAAAAAGAGGTTTTGAATTAAAATGCAACATTTTACACTATTCATAAAAAAAATGAACTTTATCAGAAAGGTACCAAAAATTACACAAAGTAAAATTTGATGTCCCGATTCTTAATAAAAGTTTTATTTGGTCCAAAAGAATGTATAAGAGTGATCAAAACTATATTTAATGACGGTTCACCATTAAAAGGTGATAAGTGAACCTTTAGTGAAAATTAGAGTATAAAAGCCTAAAATTGAACTCTTTCCGTATTTTAAGCCTTTATCTTTTATTGGATAAATATAAAAACACTTAAAAACATATATAATCATATTTTAGTTATTTCTATCTATTCCCGCCAATACAACGGCTACATGTTAACTAACATTTAAAATAATATTATTTTATTACTAGTGTGCAACGTAAGTTTTCAAAGGAACTCATCGTTGCGTATCGGGTAAGCTATCGAACATAGCAACCCCTTTTAATTAAAATTCATATTTAATTCTCTAATATTAATAAATATGAAAATTATTTATTCTTTAATTACCTGGGATGTTACATCCTTCCCCCCTTTTGGGAATTGCGTCCTCGCAATTTTATTCACTTATCAAAATAAGTGGGGGTATTTAACCCTCATAGCATTTTCAGATTCCCATGTTGCCTCTTCAATCATGTGGTTTTTCCACAAAACCTTTACCTGGTGAATCACCTTATTCCGTAACACTTGATCCCTGTGGTCAAGAATCTGGACCGGTTGTTCCTCATAAGATAGGTTCTCTTCCAGCTGAACTACCTCTGGACTCAAAACATGAGATGGATCTGGCATATACTTTATCAACATCGAAACGTGAAAAACATTGTGTACCTGAGATAAACTCGGAGGTAAAGCCACTCGGTATGCAACTGATCCAACTCTCTCCAGAATTTCGTATGGTCCAACAAACCTTGGACTCAACTTTCCTTTCTTACCAAATCTCATCACACTTTTCCAAGGAGAAACCTTGAGAAAAACATGATCACCTACCTCGAAAGATAGATCCTTCCTCCGGTTATCCGCATAACTCTTCTGCCTGCTCTGAGCTGTTCTCATGTGCTTCTGAATCAGCTGAACTTTTTCTGCCATCTCTTCTACCAATTCTGATCCCATCAACTTCCTTTCACCCACTTCATCCCAGAAAGTTGGAGTTCGACACCGCTTCCCATATAATGCCTGAAATGGTGCCACCTGTATACTAGAATGAAAACTGTTATTATATGAAAACTCAACCAAAGAAAGATGTTGGTCCCAACTTCCCTGATAATCCATAGAACAAGCTCGTAGCATATCCTCCAATGTCTGAATTGTTCGTTCTGACTGCCCATCCGATTGAGGATGAAAAGCTGTACTAAAATTTAATTCAGTACCCAACGACTTCTGAAGGCCTTTCCAAAAGTTAGAAGTAAACCTGGGATCACGATCCGATACAATGGAGAGAGGAACTCCATGTAACCTGACTATCTCTTTAAGATACAAACGGGAAAGTTGATCAAGAGAGAAAGTATCTCGTATAGCAAGGAAATGAGCAGATTTGGTCAAGCGATCAACAATAACCCAGATTGCATTATTACCTCGATATGTCTTTGGTAATCCAACAACAAAGTCCATGGATATATTCTCCCATTTCCACTCTGGCACTGGTAAAGGCTGAAGCATCCTTTTTGGTAACTGCCACTCTGCTTTAACCTGTTGACATGTCAAACACTTCACAGTAAAATCAGCAATATCTCTTTTCATTCCATCCCACCAGTAATACTCCCGCAGATCTCTATACATCTTAGTACTGCCCGGATGAACTGAAAACGGAGAACTATGAGCTTCACATAACAACTCTCTCTTCAACTATGAATCAGAAGGCACACACAATCTCTTCCCAAACCTCAAAACACAAACACAAACTTATCCAAGAACTCATGGAAAATTTTATTCATAAGGTCCATGAATACAGCAGGTGCATTGGTTAACCCAAAAGGCATAACTACAAATTCATAATGGACATATCTAGTACGGAACACAATCTTCGGAACATCTGCTTCTTTTACTTTCAACTGATGGTACCCCGACCTCAAGTCAATCTTCGAAAAATACTGAGCTCCCTGGAGCTGACACCACTTCATTCGATGGCCCAACATCTGCTGAAGTAGTTGCAAAGGATTTCACCACCCCTTTCTGCTTGTAGTCTAACTGCTTCCCATCACTCAAGCTCCTTGTCGGACACTCGTTTGCATAGTGACCCATCTCATTGCACTTATAACATTTCACTAACTGTAAATCAAATTTATTCTTACCTTCACCATGATCCTTTTCAGTGCAATCACGAGCCTTATGTCCCATCTTACCACATCGGTAGCACTTTCCAGAATTCAGAAGACATTCCCCAGCATGCCTTTTGCCACATTTATCACAAACTGGAAACTTAGTCCTCTTACCATCAGACTTTTTTGAATAATTCTTACCTTTCTCCTGCCACCTCGGTCTCTTCTTCTGCTGGTTGTTATAGAAAACTTGGTCATCGGCAAACTCCATTTCCACCTTCTCAGCACATCGAACAAGCTTTTCATAACTTTTAAACTCACGAGAAGCTAATGCCCTTCGATACTTTGGCTTTAATCCTGAGTAAAAACGATTGATTTTACTATCAAGGTCTCGGATAAAATTTGGAGCATACCTTGCCAATCGAGTGAACCTTTCTTCATAGGCAGCCACTGAGTCTTCCTCTTGCCTCAATTCCAAGAATTGCTTTTCCATCCTAAGTCGAACAGCCTTAGGAAAATAATTCTCAAGAAACATACCTTTGAATTCATACCAGTCAAGAGAATCAATCTCATCGGCATCCCTGATATTTTTAACCATAGACCACCACTGATCTGCTTCACCCTCCAAACGGTAAATAGAAAGACTAACCTTTTGATTGTATGAACACCCCATGACATCAAAAATCTTCTCCAGTGCTTTAATCCACCCTTCAGCTAACACAGGGTCAGATGATCCTCTGAATGATGGTGGATGTTGCCTCATGAAATGTTCCACCACTGACATGTTCCTCTGCGGTTGATCTGGCTGATCTCGTGCATGGTTACCACCACCATTTATAGCCTGAGTCAACTGTGCCATTACTGCAACAAACTGTTCAGTTCCGATTCTGACCATCTCAGGTTGCTGATTTGGAAGGTTGTCTTCCTCCTGATGTCGTCCCAACATAGATGCTTTGTTTCCTCTGTGGAAAACCATTCTGAACACCGAAATATCTTAGGCGAAGCAACATGGTAATCCGTAAATGCTATATCATTTCAATCATATTATAATTTAAAACTTTTCTAACTCCTAAAGTTTTCTAAACCGACCTTTGATACCAACTATAAGGCCCCAGCCTTAAACCTTACTTAATCTTGAGTTATTACAAGATTACACGTTGAGGATCTTTTCGGGTTTAGAGTTTTAGAGAATTAGATCATAAAACTTGCATTACATTCCACATATAAACAAAGAGGTTACATAAAGATAGTATTCCTCATTCCCATCAATGGAAACACATTTGAATTAAAACATGGATTCTTTTTGACACATCCTTGACCCTATCATCTTATCATGTACCTTTCCCTTGACCTGTGAAAAACATTTCAAAAACTTGGGATGAGCGTAAAAACTCAGTATGGGTTATAAAAACATGGAAAGGAAACATGAGTTCATATATACATAAGAATGAAATCATACTTTACCCATAAAACATAGGCACTTTAACATACCTCATAAAAACATGAATAAATCATATAAATCATAATACGTAAAGGTAACTTGAGGCATTCATAACATTCTTACGTAGGGGGTAACCCTCTTGGTTACGTTTGGAATACCCATCACAGTATATTCCCTAAAATCTCTTCGGAGAAACCTTAACGTTTCACTCCTTCGCGTTACCCAATGCATTGGAGAGCTATAACGGGCTCACCCGCCCTTAGTTTATCACGGAACCACCCGTCTTCATAATAATGCCCAAGAACCATAACATAATCATATCACATAAAACATGCATAAAGGAAACATAACATTTCCGCATTTCAATCACGAGATATCAATACAACACATTGATATAATAAAAACATTATGAAAACCATTTTCAATACCAAAGTAAAAGAAAAGTAAAACATGGTATTTAATTTTCTTTTAAAAAGAAGGTATGGCTTGTAGAGGAAGCCGAAACTCAAATAACGGTTACGACGGCGGAGAAGTCGTTGTCGCCGCATACGTACGACAAAAACATTCCCTTTTGTCGTTTAGTAAATGCTTCGTATAAAAAAGATTCCTTTTGAATAAATTTAAAAGTCAAAGGGGTTTATACACCGTATAAAAGAAAGTTGTGTATAAAATAAAATATGCCTCAACGAAAGGAGATTGAGACGAAGTCCCATACAAAGATAATTTTTAAAATAAAATAGATACATTATGTGTATTCACTATAAGTACACATAAATAAAGTACAAATAAAAGATACGACATAATAATATAATGACATAATTTGAAAGTAGGAGATTAACCCAAAGAATGGAAATTGGGTTAAGAAGTTCCCATACAAAGATAATTTTTAAAATAAAATAGATACATTATGTGTATTTACTATAAGTACACATAAATAAAGTACAAATACAAGATACGACATAATAACATAATGACATAATTTGAAAGTAGGAGATTAACCCAAAGAATGGAAATTGGGTTAAGAAGTTCCCATACCTCGTATCTGACTTGACCCGACCGTTCTTTAAACTCCTGAATAATAAACTTTAGTTAATCTCTACTTGCTTAAGAACCTTTTTCAAGTTCATTATTCCTTTTATACCATGTTATGAACATCATGCAATTATTTAAGTTAATAATGTTTATTTTATCGGTATTTGGTTCTTAAGTCAAAAATAGACTTCTTACACTTACATGTTGTTAATTTGGTCAATGTTTCATTATATCCAGAATGGTATTCATGATGTAGATATCATATATGTCATATATATACAGTACATACATGTATTTAAAATATTACATAATCATTTAGAGGTAAGAAATGAAATGCACCGTTCATGGAGACGGTAAGCCGTACGTACGCATGAACGCTACTTTCATTTCTTTGTCATATTAATGGAATTAAAACTAAATGAGACTTATGTATATTTTAATTCCAGAATTATATTCATCATTTAGATATATCATTAATTATATATATCCATTATATACATGTACTTTTAATAGTATATTACATTTGGGGATAAGAAATGAAATGCACCGTTCATGGAGACGGTAGTCCGTACGTACGCATGAACGCTACTTTCATTTCTATCTCATACTTTAATGGAAATAAATGATAATGATATATATAGGTATATTATAATTCCAGTATAACATCATATATAATAACTTTAAATCCATCCTTTACACGTCCCACATATGGCATTAACGAATCACATCACTTTGAGGGGGCGGTAGTCCGCACTTCCTTAAATGAAGATATCGTGTTTTACCCATAATGGAAACCATAAAGGTATGCCCAAAATAAAAAACCAGAAGCTTAAGGAAAACATAAACATATTATATATCATATATAAAAATAGTGACATCATAATGGCCACCTTTGAAGGTGTTAAATGAGTATTGAACAATCATCGTTTCGGGAGGCAGAATTTCGCCATCCACAGAAACCGTATGTTCTTTAACCATTTGATGTAGTTGTGTGAGAGTGTAGCTCAAATATATCTTATAACAACATCCTAGTATATTGAAGATACTGGTGTTGTTACAAAAGAAGTAAATAAAAAGAGTTTAGGGGGTCGGAGAAGCAAAATAAAACAAATGAACATGAGAGAATGAAATACCTTAAAAAGTGTAACTTCTTTTGGTTTGAGCCTAAAGGCTTCCTTTGAAAGGATTCTGCCCAAAGGGAATCCTCTAGGATGAGGAGAGGAATGTGGAGAGAGCAAATGGGCAGGGGTTGGCCGAGCCAAAGGCTTGAAGAGTGTGTGAAATGAGGTAGAGGTGGGGGCCTTTTATAAGAGGAGAGGAGGGGCACTTTTGGAAAGTAAATAAACATTACATTATTTGAAAATGTGTTTCGGTTTTAAAAGGTCCCACATTGATAGAATTCGTGGATAAGGTTATAAGGCATCGAAATCCACTCATCCAATTGGTTTTGGCCATGTGTAGTTCATAGATTTTATATTATCTTTCCATTTTATTTAAATCGTCAAATAATGATGTCATCGCTGCATCATTATTATGTCATAAATAATTAAATTTATTTAATGTCTAAAAATTATAAACAAATTCCTATGATGTAGGAAATCTTTTTAGATATCCAATGACTATTTATAATCGAAATTTGGACTTGTATAACCCCACTTAAAAATTGTTTTTGCAAAACATATTATGTTTGTGTCATTTTCACTTTAACACTTAATAAAAAGTAATTTATGTCATTTCCCAACAAAAGTGGATCCATGGGGTCCCCAAGTTGACCCATGGCTTGTCTTGGTCGGCCATGACACAACCAATAAGGTTGGGACATGTGTCTAGGTCATTTTATATTATTAAAGCATTATTTATTCCTTAAACTACACTAATTACCACTAATCGCGATTAAAAACTTAATAAGTTACTATTCACCATAAAATTATTTTAATCTCATTGAACCACATTTTACTTCTTAATGACAACCATGTATGTCGGATTTTCAAAATTCAACACACATTAGTGGTAAAATTTCATTTAACCGAAAAATCAGTTTGCTTGATTACCACTTAGTGGTTTCACTATTCATCAAAAATTGAAGTTTTTCAGAAAATTACCAAAAATTCACCCTAAGCTATATTTGATATTCCGAATTCAAAAATGAAGTCCATTTTACGAAATTCAAATCATATAAGTCACATTAATTAATTTAATAATTAATTCCCGCTGCCAGAGCAAATAGCGTGTTTTTACAAAACAATAAGTATCAAAAGATTGACACCAGTTTAAGTCTAATTTCAAATCGAAATTGATTCCAATGACCACCATTGGATAAAATGGTAAAAATATATTCTAATTTCACTTTAAAACCAATTCAAAAGATAATCTAATCATATAAATAAATTAGATCAAAAAGAGGTTTTGAATTAAAATGCAACATTTTACACTATTCATAAAAAAAATGAACTTTATCAGAAAGGTACCAAAAATTACACAAAGTAAAATTTGATGTCCCGATTCTTAATAAAAGTTTTATTTGGTCCAAAAGAATGTATAAGAGTGATCAAAACTATATTTAATGACGGTTCACCATTAAAAGGTGATAAGTGAACCTTTAGTGAAAATTAGAGTATAAAAGCCTAAAATTGAACTCTTTCCGTATTTTAAGCCTTTATCTTTTATTGGATAAATATAAAAACACTTAAAAACATATATAATCATATTTTAGTTATTTCTATCTATTCCCGCCAATACAACGGCTACATGTTAACTAACATTTAAAATAATATTATTTTATTACTAGTGTGCAACGTAAGTTTTCAAAGGAACTCATCGTTGCGTATCGGGTAAGCTATCGAACATAGCAACCCCTTTTAATTAAAATTCATATTTAATTCTCTAATATTAATAAATATGAAAATTATTTATTCTTTAATTACCTGGGATGTTACACTATCAGACTCAAAATATCTTACTAAACGAAACCTTGTATGTAATATTTTAGGAATTTAAAACACAGAAGTGACAATATTATGTTTAAAGGTCACAATGTACTTTATAGTTCATTGTTTTGTGATTTCATGTGATCATATGAAATAATTATAAGAAATGTATTTCCATTGATAAAACATTGGTTGGTTACATTATTCCCCCTCAAAAAATTTCACCCATGATTTTTTTACATTCTATCACATTATTAGGTATGGGTATTTTTCCTTTGCTTCCTCCTATAGATCCATTTTCCTCTTCATAATAATGGTTCCACTATTGTACTTTGACCAGATGAGTGTTTCTATTGCATAGAACGTTATCTTTATGGTCCAAGATCTTCTCTAGATTCTCCTCATAAGAAAAATCATTTTCCAACTATACCACCTCTAAATATATTTCATGTGAAGTGATTTATATGATTTTTCATAAGAGGGATACATTAATGAGATTGTGTATATTGGACATGGTATGAAGAAGTTCCATTTGATAGACCACTGCCCCAACACGATCAATAATCATGAAGTGGCTGATGTACATGGGACATAACATTTCATTCTTCCTAGACCTCATAACCACCTTCTGTATAGATATTTGTAGAAATACCATGTATGAAACATTGATATCAAGGGCTCTTCGATGATTGTACGCATAAATATTATTAAAAAATTGGGATACCATGATTTTAATTCAATTTGTTTCACCTTCTCCACAAAATTTTCAACCATTTTAGGTCCTAGAAGAATACGCTCACCAACTTCATCCCAACACGCTTGTGTTCTCCACCTTTTCCCAAAATAATCTTCACATGGTTCTATTTGGAGGCTCTAGTAGAAATATATACTCTAGTAGAATTCCACAAGTTTAATATATTGGTATCATCCCCCATTGATGTCCATATATGATGCTCTCAACATATCATTTAGTGTATGAATAGATTTCTCAGATTAGCCATCATTTTGAGGATGATAGGATTTACAGAATTTCAATTTAGTGCCTAAAGATGGTAGAAGAATTTTATAGTACTTCGAGGTGAGTGTCAGATCTCATTCAGATACAATATATTTCCTTACAACATAGAGACTTACCACCTATTTGATATAAATCCGTTCATGTTGATACAATGAGAATTCCTCTTGAATCATGATAATGTGAACTGTCTTTGTAAGACGGTCCAAAATGAACCATATTGCCTTGTTTTCTCTAGATGTCCTAGGAAGTACAGTGTCAAAGTCCATTGTGATGTTCTCCCACTTACATGTTGGTATGGGTAGTGGTTGCATCATCCCCATAGACTTTTGTCTTTCAGCCTTTACTTATTGATATATCTGAAACATTGATGTATACTCGGCAATATCCTCCTTCATATTATGCCACCAAATGTTCTCTTAGAGATCTCACTACATCTTTGTGCAACTTAGGTGGAGAGAGATATTTAATCTATGTGCGTCATTCAGAATCTCCTTCATTATCAATGGATCATATGGTACACATAAACATGACCCAAATCTTGAAAATAGTTCCTCATTAATCATGGACTCACAATATTTCCCATTTCTATTAGCATTCACCAGTTTCTGAATTTCCCCATCTTCTTTTTGAGCATCTTTTATTTTCTCCATTAGGGATGTTTGATAAATTATTTTACAAAGGATTTATGGTGTTCCTAATTTAGTGATTCTCATTTCCTTCTTACTCAAATATACGATGATCAGATCCTTTTCAATTCTCATCATTTATAAAGGAGCATGATATTTTCTATTTAGAGAATCCACCACCATATTTTCCTTATCAGGGTGGTAGTTGATTATGAAGTCATAATCTATTATGAGTTGTATCCATCTTCTCTGGATCATATTAAGATATTTTTTTGTGAATATATATTTGAGACTCTTGTGATGAGTATATATCTCACACTACTCCCTATATAGATAATTCGACCATATTATAATGCAACGATCACAATTTCCAACTCTATATCATGCCTAGAATAGTTTAACTATGGGATTTTAAGCTTCCTTGAGTAACAGTCTATCACATGATCATTTTTCTTTTTCAAATAGCCTATTTTAAAATTTGATGAATCACCATACACCCCCAATATTTCTCCACTTTTTGTAAGTGTTCGTACTGGTATGTTGATAAACCTCTTTTCAACACCTTAAAACAATCCTTGGATTCTTACGTCCGGACAAACAGTACTCATAAACTTGTCTTCATGGTCATTGGTATTGACAGTCATAACATGTTCGTCACATATCGTCGATATACCTAGATAGACCAAAAAGGTTGTGGATCTCTGTTATAAATTTTGGCCTTGGACACTCTTTAATCACATTTGACTTGGAAGGGTCTACAGATAACTCTTTTCTAGTGACAACCTACCGCTATAATGATACTTACCCCATCCAAAACTCAAATTTTCTCAACCATTCATATAGATTCTCTCATCATAATCACTTTATCACATTATTCAAATTCCCGTCATGCTCCATTTTTATCATATATTATATTAGAATATTGTCAAAAAAACTACAAAAAAAATTCAACTTATTCTATAAAGACTATATTCATTAAATCTATGAAAATTATTTGAGAATTGGTGAGTCTAAAGGGAATCATTATGAACACATAGTGTCCATACCTTACTCAAATGGAATTCTTGGAAATATCTTCCTTCCACACATGTAATTTGTGATATCCCGATCGAAGGTCCACCTTATAGAAATAACTATCCCCATGAAGTTGATCGAAAGATTCATACATCCATGATAGGGGATACATGTTCATTATGGTGATTTTATTGATCTTGTGATAATAAATGTAGAGGCGCAAGGATATATCCTTATTCTTAGTGAAGAGGACTGGCGCACCCCACGGTGAAGCACTCTGGTGTATAAAACCATTCCAAATATTCTTCTATAATAGCTTCATTAGCTCTTCCATCACGATGGTGGCCATTCTATAAGATTTCATTTATATAGTCAGTGATCGAAGAATATGTTCAATTGATAACTCAACCTCTCGTTCATGAGTCAAACCAAGCAACTCTTTAGGTAATACATCAGTGTAATCCCTCACGATGGGCATGTCTCAAGTATGATTCTCCCCTTTGTATCAATCATTTTATCTAGAAATGCTTTCTCCAAAGGAATTAATAAATACACATTAAACATTTATTCTAATGGAGATTCATCTTCTTCCATAAACTAGTAAATAATTGTAGGATGCTTCGAGATGTGAACAATGATCCCCCATTCCCGACATTCGATGTTGGATTTGTATATAGACAGCAAATCCATTCCAAATATAGCATCAAACACCACTAAAGGAAGTATTAAGATATTTTATGGGGGTTTCAAAACAAAATTATTAACAAGGAATAAATAATAAATCATAGATGAAATAAATTTCCCATTCACAGTTCTCATAGATAACATGTCCTCCCAATTATGAGGTGGTTTTGAATAGTTCTACTAAACATAAAAGATGTGAAATAATTTGTAGAATTAGAATAAAATAGTATTTTCACTATTCGGGAATAAATAACTAGTGTACATATCACCACATCATTCTGGCCCCACCTCAGTAGTAGTGATAACAAAATCCCTTCCTGGATGCCTTGAAATTATTCACACAATGCCCTTGCTCCTTGTAGTGGTTACACTGCACGACAGTCTGAGTGTTGATCTAATCATTCCATTCATCTTCCAAATTATCATGATTCTTCATATTCCATCGATATTTTCTAACTAGATGTCCCATATATCTATATTAAATGAATTATCTAGGTCTCTTTATACATTTACTAGGATCCTTTTTGACACAATCCATTCATGTTGGATGATTGGGCTTCTTCTCATCATGGAATTTTTTTTTCTGGACCTCACTCTTGAGATTCCATTTTTATATTATTTCCATTGGTCCTACAATACCACTGAGTGTCACTGGTCATCATTTCATCCTTTAGGGAACAATGAAAAATCTCATCATAGTTTTGGAAGTCTCAAATAGCCATTACTTTTCATTGAACAGATATTAGTTTTCAAAAAATGTGATCTACTCATCATTTATTATTCATGAAAAATCTATAAGAGTACATAGAAAGCCTTATAATGTTTGCTTCATACACCCTGAATGACTCTTATTTATTCAGATTGAGTCTGAGGAACTCTTTTTCCTTATTGAGATAGAGGTTTAGTGGAGAAGTTTTTTTTGAAAAACATTCACTGCAATTCCTCCCATTCCATGGAAATAGTTTCCTCATAGGGATTATTATTATTGATTTTTTTCCACCACTGCTCAGCTTCCCCATCAAAATTATAGACCACATGTACGAATTTCTCTTCTTCTAAGCACTAAAGGACCAAGAATATATTTTTAATGGAGTTAATCAATTATTACTTGAGTATGAGATCATATGTTCCCCAAAATATGAGAGGCATATTACACATGAATGATTCAATATAAAATTAATATTTCATTGGATGAGGACGGTGTTCCACATGATACAAATTATTATTCTAATCTTGAGCCAGCTGAGTAAGTACTTCCATTTTTTTATGCACCCATTACCAAAATATCATGCATATCATTTGGTAAATCTTTACATTCACTATCACATTGATTATTTCAATGTGTTCTCATATTTGCAACCATTTATTAAAAAAAATAATGAACAATTAGAGTAATTTAATACATATATATTGATCATAAAAATTAATATATTAAAATAAGAGGATAATTTTGTAATGGATAAGTATATCCTTACTTGTGATTCCCTATGTTTAAATTTAGATTATACTTGATCTTTTTTCATAGCATATATTCTTATGGGATCTTTTTTTATTTCATTAATAATGGTTTGTACTAATATAATAAATTTTACAAAGTATATCCCCTTGGTGTGTCAAACCAAAAGTGCAGCAAGGCTCGTTTTATTACACCAGTTCCCAATTGGGTCTAGCTCAAGGTGGTGTTTTCAGGTTTTAACCCTAGATATATCTAATCCATAACCACCACTACATGATTGTAACTAAACATGGTTGTATTTTATTGATAAACTGATTAATCTATATTTACTATAATTAAGTGGTGTTTTCTTATAATTACTCTCATATGTAAGTTTCTTACAACAGTTCTTAATTCCAAATCCACAAAAATAACCGAACCATCCTCTGATACAAACTATAGTGACCCTAGCCGTTTTCACAAATCATTACACGAATTTACACATAAATGAACATCATATTACAATACATGGATCGTGAAGACTAGTGTATTTGAAGACTAGGTACATAAAACACCAAATGAAAGACTAAAAAATTATTTATTTAATATTCATAAAGAGAAAATAAAATTCATTGTGCCCTTAAATATGCATAGGGTACGTTGGGGATCAAATGAAAAATGGGTGAGCTAAAATCCTAATAAGATATTATACATAAGAATAAGTCTTTAGCACAATTTTTAGAGGTCATGAAAAAAAGATATTAAATGATATAAAGAATCATAACATTTAAAAATGGGATAATAAATAAAATAATTCATGTATTATGGAAGCAACATAAATCATGACTTTAACCTGAGCCAATGCTCATTGTACATAGCATAGGACATGTTAAGGATTGCCACCAATACCATTGTCCATGGTTTCATGAGTAAAGGCTAACCGCCAAGACCATTTCACATAATGTCTCATGAGAGTAAACATTACACAATTCATTAAATAACTATATAGGTGAACCCATATATTCATGATCATGAATATTCCTTCCACAAAAACAATCATACATAATTATTCATATATAAAAATAATGAAACCCTTGGAAGAAAATGGGTATCACATTCAAGTCTTAAGGAATAATGATTGGCTTTATCTTAAAATTGTCCATGAGATAAATTAATGAAAACATAAATAGAAAATAATAATGTAATATAGGGATATATAATGGTAATTGATTTCAAAAATAAGTGACAACATGTAAGATGAGTATTTAGGAAACATTTAGCATTAAAACATTTTAGTGTGGTTTTAAAAAAATACCTACGAGAATTTAAAATTGAAAATTAAATAATCTTTGATAAAAACCCATATGTAAAATAAAAATATTTTTATAAATATTTGTGATTTTAAAAAAACAAATGTGGTTTATATAAAAATTTATAGTGCACATGAAATTGGGTAAATATTTGGTATACTCCCTCAAAAGGGGTTTTCTTATTGTGAGGAATCGAGGAGGGATTCACATTGAATCATGTATATCAAGAAAATAGAATAAGGTATGGATCAAGAAACATGAGTTTGGATAACATAAATATTATTTAGATGAATTAAATAATAATGGAAATAGCATTTGAGTAAAATGAATGATATATCAACTGGGTAGAATAATGGCGGTTTCGGTAGAATACCTTAAAAAATATTGGGATGGTATCAGGTATACATAAGAGGTCATAATGAGAGATAAAGAGATTTATCATATTTTATAAATCATGATGTATTTTTGGTGAATGTTTAAAATCATACATTGTCATTATGAATTATACAAAAAGGGAATACCATAGACGAGATTCTTGAATTATTGTAAAAAGATAGGATCCCTTACCTTATGTATGATGGTGTTCTCTCATTGATATTACAGAACTAAATAATAAAATTAGGTCAATTATTCATAAATTATAGAACCTATTTTACATTTAAATTATTTATGATAATGATTTTGAGTTGATTCTTAACTTTTTCGATTGGTTATTTGGTTTAATTTCATTGTTTGGGTCTATTGGTTTCAAGCTCGGTTTACTTATATACATGAAAAGATAAACATGTACGATGAGTGGCTAAAAAAATTGATTTTATTTCAAATTAGTGAACATCATTTTGATTACATGGTTGTAAATTTAATTTTCTTGCTTAGAGTGATGTTTCATAATTATATATAACATTGATGATAATATTCTTAATTAATGTAGAGATTTTGTTAACAATTACATTATTTTGTATTATTATTTTACATAATTAATTTATAAGGATTAGAAAACATTAAATAACGAAAACACATATGTTATGATATGGTTTAACAATTAAAATTGTTTCATGACCGCTCCTAAATATGGTAAAGAAATTGGGAAACCCATTGTAATGACCCAAAATTCACTATGAATTTCATTTTTAAAATACATGGGAATTTTATGAGTCCGCAGTTTCTGACGATGCTTGATTTTGAGGCCCGGTATGCACGGAATCAATTTCAGAATTTTTTCTTAGATACATTCAGTAAACGTGCGAGCAAGATATTATAACTCTTGAACTGGTGCTCGGAATCGAATTCAGAGGGCACCGTTGAACTCACAGCATCAGAGATTTCTTACTGAGACCGTCACCGCAGTTTTGTTCTGACGATAATATAAGTAATTTTCGGGGTTTTTTAAATTAAATTAAATAAAAATAAGTTGTTTTCCTTATTTTTATTTTATGGTGGTTAAGACCTCTAAGTGGAGGATAGTGGTGGGGGAACCTGCACATAAACTCCCTTGGAAGGATTTTATTTAGTGGGCCCCACAAAAGTTTCTTAAATCTTCAAACTCACCATTAATTTTGGAACAACTCTAACCCCTCATTTATGGGGTTTAAACTCTCCACCTTCCCCCAATACTTATTGTACCAACTATCTCACAATTAATTAATTAAACCCCTAAAATTAAATAATTTTGTCCTTTTTAATTCATATGAATTCTAGGAAACCATTAAAAATAATTGCATATCTATTATTTTTTGTGTTGGCATAATATTTGGGTGGAGCTTGAGAGAGGCATTGGAGAATAGAGAGAACTTCATCCTCTCAATGAAGAACTCGAAGAATGCTCCTCCCACCGAAGAATGATGCGCATCGTCTTCTCTATCATCAACCAGATAATGTTGAGGAAACACTGCCACCCATGAAGAACGTCGACACCATCCTCAACTTCTTCTTCCCCAACATCAATGAAACAACATTGCCATTCCCCATGATTTCATTAACGAACAATCATCAAGAAACATATGGGGTTTGAATTGTTTTGTTCTCGCTCTTTATCATTGAAATTTATAGAATGAGGAATGAATGTTAACCCCATAACAAGGAGGGTTCAGACTGCACGAACAAAGCCCGACCCTCCACTTTTGTTAGTTATTGTTTGATTGCGATGGAGGCAGTACACATGGCGACCGAAATTGAGCCGACCATGAATAAAGTCAGCGGTGCAAGGCCGCCCGGTCGCCACAAGGGCGTGACACTGCATTGCGGCGTAGTGAAACGACCCGTGGCCATGCAGGCCGCGTTGGTGCCTCAGGAGTGTGGTACCATCACACCATGCCGGAAGAAAGAGAATGCATCCAGGAGGGTCGCGACGGTCGGATGGCGGTGCGACCCCATCGTGCTGCGGGGAGCAGCAGGGATCCGCGGCCAGGGTGGGCCATGACAGAGGGGCATGACACCATCGCACCACACACGTGGTGTATGACCGAAAACTTGGGAAATGGAAGACAGAAGTGAGCGGCTGGCTGAGCTGGCCACTGGTGCGCGCTGCAGGCGGGACCCTCCGGGTACTATGACTAATACGGGACGGTGCCTCGCGCTGACTGTTTCAAATGAACGGGGGCACGAAACCCCCTCCAACGTGTGGCCAGCCAGGTCGTGTGGGACGCCAGCCGGTCAGGATATGTGGGCTTCCACCTGGCGATGCGGGCTTCCACCAGACCACGCGGGCCACCTGGACGGGCCGCCCCTTCGGGTCGGGCAACCCTTTGGGTCAGGCTGCTTTCAGGCCGGGCTGACACCACCGGCCAAGTCGTACCTTCGGGTCAGGCCACCACATTGGGCTGGTCTGCCCGTTTGGTCTGAGTTAGATTCATGGATCGGGTTAGGTCGGCCCAACTGGGTTGGACCGGACACGAACCCATCAGACCCGTTTACACCTTGTCGCCAATATCATGGTCTACGGGAGTCCGTTTGACGAACCATCAGCGGAGCCGATATTCATTGAATTATTTTATCATTTGGAGAATACCCCATTGGAATTTGGGGTATAATTGAGATACGGTCAGGTTGTTTCATTCATGAAACCAACTGGGCACCCAGGACTAGAAGCCTAATAACTCACAGATTGGCCATCTGGTTGGCACGTCATCTGTTGCGCTGAGACACCTATGAGGTGGCGTTTGTTTTAGATACTTCCACATGAGACATCATGACACTTAAAGTATCAACAAGTATCTCATGAATCGGATCCTCTCAGAGACGAGCAGACATATTTCAGAGACCTAATAGTTGACAGACCTGACAAATTCGTGACCGATTCGACGAGGAGTGATTTGAATTGCCCAGTGGGGAGTGCTCGGTATTTAGTGGAAGTAACATGGCGGAAGGAGTTCCTGGTAGTTTCTAGTAGACCTGGGGTACTCGACAGGAGGAGTACCTATATAGGCTATTAGGGGGAGCACCCGGTATTTGGCAGCAGAACCATAGCGGATGGAGTGCCTGATAGTTGGCATGAGGCCTGCAGTACTTGATAAGAGTAGTACCTCAGTAGTCCATGGTTAGTGAGAAGCACATCAGATTCACGATAGGCCCACTGTACGTGATAGAGGAGGAGTTCTACCAGAGTCGTTTTTTCGAGAATAAAAAATCATGGTTTGAGTAGAGTCAATGAGATTTTTGTTTTCCTCATTATTGATATGGGATACTAGATAACGTAGGTATTTGTATGGGAATATATCAAAGTAATGGTTATCTGTTGATTCATATTTTGTGGTTTATCCTTGTTGTATTTTGTGAGACCTTGAGGATCTCAGGGTCCCTAATGAGTATCGTTATACTCACCCCTGCACGGGTTATGCCCACACCTCGTTGTGTTGGAAGCAGACGACATAGATCGCTGACCAAGGCAGAGTGTGCAAGGACTAGACGGTACCCGGAGGTGGACCTCATGACGAGACGGTACCTGGAGGAGACAGATTTATGTGGAGAACTGAGGAGGCTATCTATACCAACCCTTTAGGTAGGATCTATGGTGGATGATCCAGGAGCTACTAGTTACCTTCCAGCTATTTGTCTTTTAGATATACTTGGTTTGTCTTTTCCTTGTACTTTACGGTTGGGCTTGTATTTCCATACCCTTTTACATTCCATCTCATCTTTTGTTAGAAATTTTTTACATAGTGTTTTATTCCTCTTGTACTCAAGTTGTATTTGTTTACATTTTATAAAGGCAATGCCTTCCCTGTTATAGGGATTTAATCCTTTGGTGATAGTCGTCAGCCCCTGGCATATAGAAGGTGGGTTTGGGGTAGACATGACAGGGCCCCAAGGGATGGGTTGTGAAAAATTGGTATTGGAGGATTCTGTTCTACCGTGGAACCTAGGACTCTAATATTTTTTTTCTTTGAAGAAATAGTTTTATGGGTACCGAGCGTGGTTTTCAGTTCGGGGAGTCCATTGTTGGTGCAGCGGCTGACATATCCATACACCAGGACCCTGACTACTGATTTCCGACTCAGTTCACAAAAAAACAGATTCTGTGTGTGTTTTCAAAATTTTCCATTAAGTCAGATCAAACCAGGTCAGCTCACCAGGTGTAGTCATTTGACCATGTTTCATTAGTTTCATTTAGGATGCCTCCCTATGGACGACCAACTAGAGCCCCGAGAGTTGTACGTACTGATAGTCCGTTGAGCGATGATGCCTCAGTATAGGGCCCTCTTCAAGTTGAGGCACCAGTGGAGACACTAGCAGTATGACCTCCCATTGGGCCACCGATGCCACCAGCCCCAACAGTAGAGAGTGAATTTCACTTGAGCGCGCTGCATGAGTTCCAGCACCAAGGACCATCCAGGTTCAGAGTAGACATGGACCCATAGGCGGCTGAGGATTGGCTGGAAGCTATGGTGAGAGTTTTCATGATAGTAGGTACACTAGCTGACTAAATGGTGATCATTGATGCCATTATTCTTCAAGAAGAAACCATTTGATGGTGGTACATGATGCTTCAGATGCATGACTAGGCAACACTTCTATTGGAAGACTTTGAGGGCCTGTTCATGGAAGAGTTTGTACTAGCCACCATTCGAGCGGTGCAGATACAAGAGCTACTTCATCTGCATCAGGACATCATGAGTGTATCTCAGTATTTAGAAAGAATCACCTACCTCTCGCGCTACTCTACTGATATGGTGCGGGACCCGTTCTTCAGGGCCCAGACCTTTGATGAGGGACTCAAGTGAGAGATTAGAGCTTCTGTTATCTCCCACAGCGTCCCGACACAGAATGGGGTGTTGAAGTGAGCCCTCCTAGTGGAGAGTTTTCTTGGTGAGAAGTCTGCAGCAGTAAGACCCACCACTAGTCGTCTTATCGCGGAGTCTTCTGCAGCTGGTAGTAGATAGATGAAAAAAGGACCAAGAGGTCCAGACGCAAATGTGGTCGAATGCATGTCTCTGGATCGGTTGTGTGGGCAACCCAGAGTGGAGACAAAGCCTGTCATTCCAAGAGCGGACCGTGTTACTCATTCGGCAGCCTTGGTCCCATGGCTCATGACTCTATGTCCGGATGTTCAGATGAAAAACAATCAGTTGAGGGTCCTCCCATGCAGAGGAAGAGGCTCAATCGAGGTGGTCCGCATAGAGTGGGTGGACAGGCCAGACCTCAGCTTCAGGTAGCTGCGGCCGATGACTGTGGCGCTCCGGAGATGATACGGGGTATGATCTATTTCTACTCCACCATAGATGTTGTTCTTATAGACACAGGTGCTCGTCACCCTTTCATTTCCACTACCCTCGTTCATAGCTTAGAGATTCTGAAGGAGCTGTTGGTTCGATCATTACGGCTAGAAACTGCTACGAGATCTGATTCAATGATTACACACTAGTTTCGGTAGTGCGAGCTTACTATAGGAGGTGAGAGAATCAGCTTGGATCACCTAGTAGTAGCATCGATGCCTTACATAGTTGTCTTGGGTATGGACTGTTTATATACAGTCCGTGATCAGATCGACTATATTAGGCTCAATGTGCGGTGTGTCCTCATGGATTGGACCGGGTTCATCTTCACCGGTGAAAAGGGAACCTTTACGTCATAGGCCGAACATACTTGGAGGAGGGTCCAGCCGATTACTCACTAGTTGTCTTGCCTTACCCTTGATGTAGTTGATTTGAGAGTCCATCTTATCCAATAGTGGTGGACATGTACACAGATGTTTTCCCTGATGATGTTTCAGCACTAACTCCTCATAGAGAGGTGGACAACTACATGGACCTGTACCCCGGGATGACACCAATATCTACTCCAGCATATCAGTTGGCTCACATAGATCATCGTGAGCTAAGGGTATAGCTGGAGGACTTACAAGGGAAGGGATTCATCAGGCCCAGTTTTTCTCCCTGGGCAGCCACAATTCTATTCACCTAGAAGGCAGATTAGAGCTTGAGGCTCTGTGTCGACAATCGTTGCCTGAACGAGGTGACTGTGAAGAACAAGTACCCACTCTCAAGGACTGATGACCTTTTTGATCAGTTCAAGGGAGGCCGATTGTTCTCAAAGATAGACCTTAGATCAGGCTATCACCAGCACAGAGTTCAAGATAAGGATGTGCAGAAGACGACCTTTCGGTGACGTTATGGCCACTATGAGTTCATGGTTATGCCTTTAGGAATAACTAACTCTCTATCAATGTTCATGATTCTCATGAAAATGATCATCCAGCCTTACCTTGATCAATTTTTCGTAGTCTTCATTGATGAAATTATGATCTACTCAACTACTAAGGAAAATCATGCCTACCATTTGCAGGTAGTACTAGATACGTTCCGAGAGCACCAGCATTATGGTATGATCTAGAATTTCCAGTTTTGGATTTGAGAGGTTCACTTCTTGGGACATTTCCTCTCAGAGGATGGAGTTACAGTCGATCCCGCGATGATTAATGTAGTGCTTTCTTGGGATCCACACAGGAGTGTGACGGAGTTATGGAGTGTCATGGGATTGGCAGGATACTATCACAGATTTGTTCCAAACATCTATAGAGTTGCAGAAACACTATGATCATTGAAAAAGAAGGGTCAACCCTTCATGTCGTTTGATATATGCTAACAGAGATTTCAAAAGATGAGGCAAAGTCTTACTAGTGACCCCATTTTGAGGATTCTACAGGAAGGCATAGGGTATGCATTCTACTGCAACACATCAGCGACTAGAATTGGGTGTGTCTTGATTCAAGAGTGAGCTGTGATCTCATACGGTTCTCGGCATTTGAGACAACACGAGCAGAACTACGCTACCCATGACATGGAGTTAGCAGTAGTGGTCTTCTCCATAATGATGTGGCAGCACTGTCTTATGGGCATGCATTTTACCGTGTACTCTGATCACAAGAGTCTCAGGTATATCTTCTCTCATGAGGACCTGAACATGAGACAACATCGATGGCTTGAGTTCCTGTAGGACTATGACATTGATATAGTCTATACTCATGGTGAGGAAAACGTTGTTGTGGATGCATTCAGTAGGAGGTCTAGTATATAGCTGCTACGAGAGGAGACAGAGCTGTTAGCCGCATTATAGATATCCTTTGTGGACAGGGATGGAGCAACCTATCTATAGTCTCTTACAGTCACTCCCCCACTTCTTCAATGATATAGGGATGCGCAACATGGGGACGCTAACTATGAGATGTGAAATGCTCAGATATCCATAGGGAAAGAACCTGATGGACTTTTTGAATATGGGGATCACGTTATCCTCTTCACAGGATGTACCACGGTACCATTTTCACTTCAGGAGGAAGTGTTGAGGGATTTTCACACTTCCCCTCTAGAGGTACATCGAGAAGTGGAGAAGATGTACCAGGACCTTCGACAACAGAGCTGGTGGCCTGGTATGAAGAAGGCAGAAGCAGAGTTTGTCTCACGATTCCTCACTTTTCAGTAAGTAAACGTGGACCACCAGGTACCCGCAAAATTGGTTCAGCCCTTAGTGGTCCAGAGTGGAAGTGTAATGTGATATCCATGGACTTCGTGACGGGTCTTCCATGTACATCCAGGAGTCACGACTCAATTTGGGTGATCGTCGACCGACTCACCAAGTCGGCCCACTTCCTACCAATCAAGGAGAAGGGTTTAGTTGAGAGCATGGGATGCCTATATGTGCATGAGATAGTGCATTAGCATGGATTACCTTCTTCTATTGTCTCCGAACGTGACAGACGATTTATTTCCCAACTATGGAAGGGGTTGCAGGAGCTTTTGGGATGTAGCTTCACTTGAGCATCGCCTTCTATCCTCAGACTGATGGTCAGACTGAGAGGACTATCCAGACCCTCGAGGACATGCTTCGTGCATGTGTCCATGACTTCAGTCGCAGTTTGGACGATCACTTTCCTTTCATGTAGTTTCCCAAATACAATATCTATCACTCCACCATTGGTATGGAACTTTTTGATTCCTTTTATGGATGACCATGCTGATCACCACTGTACTGGACATACCAAGGGGTGTCAACACTAGTGGGACCTGAGATGGTACGAGCTACCATAATGAAGGTGCAGATCATCAAGGAAAAGATGAAGACTACACAGAGCATGAAAAATTAATATGATGACATGAGATGGAGACCTCTGGAGTTCGAGGATGGAGACCATGTTTTTCTATGGGTCTCACCTCGATGAGGTCTATGAAGATATGGTCGAGGCGGCATGTTAACTCCGCAGTTCGTCGGACAATTCCATCTCATCAGCAGAGTAGGTGAGGTGGATTATATATTATGTCTTCCATCTCAGTTGCACAGGGTGCACGACGTCTTCCACATATCTTAGCTGAGTAGATACATGTACGACCCATCCCACATCATCGACCATGAGAATATGGACATTGATGATGGGGATACTTTCACAGAGGTTCTAGTGGAGACTAAGGATCGATCGGAGTGGGTCCTATGTGGATGGTTGATACCTATGGTGCACATTCGTTGGCAGCACAAGAACCTCCAGGATATAAAATGGGAGCGGGAGGCTCAAATGCATGCTCTGTAACCCCATTTGTTCCCTTAGTATGAGTTGTTGCTTATGGGGATATAAATCCCTGATGTGGGGAGAATTTAATGACTCCAAATTCCCATGGATGTTTTTAAATACATGGGAATTTTACGAGTCTTTAGTTTCTGACGATGCTTGATTCTGAGGCCCGGTGTTCCCGGAATCAGTTTCAGATATTTTTCTCTGGTACATTTAGTAAACGTGAAAACGAGATTTTATAACACTTGAACTGGTGCTCGGAATCGAATTCCAAGGGAACTGTTGAACTTGCAGCATCTACGATTGCATAGTGAGACCATCACCATAGTTGCATTATGAAAATAATAGATGTTAGTTTGGGGGGTTTGTAATAAAATAAAATAAAAATAAGGTGTTTGCCTTATTTTTATTTTATGGTGTTTAAGACCTCCATGTGTAGGTTATTAGTGGGGGCCACCCGCACATAACCTCAATTGGGAGGATTTTATTTACTGGGGCCCACACAAGTTTATTAACTCTTCTAAATCCCCATTAATTTTGGAACACCTCTAACCCCCCATTTATGTGGGTTAAACTCTCCACCTTCCCCCAATACTTATTATGAAAACTCTCTCAAAATTATTTAATTAAAACCTTATAATTAATTAATTAGATCATTTTTTAATTCTTTTAAATTCATTAAAACCATTAAAAATAATAGAATGTCTATTATTTTTTGTGTTGGAATAATCATTAGGTGGATCTTGATGGGGGGTTTGGAGAATTGAGAGAACTTCATCATCTCAATGAAGAAAGCGAAGAACTATCCTTCCACCAAAGAACGATGAGAACCGTCTTCTCTCTCTTCAATCGGAGCATGTTAAGGAAACACCGCCGCCCAAGAAGAATGATGACGCCATCCTTCGCTTCTTCTTTTTAGACGTCAATTATACGACACCAACTTTTCCAATGACTTCATGGGCGAACAATCGTCAAGAAAGGTAGGGGGTTTGAATTGTTTTGTACTTGTTCCTCATCGTAAAAATTTCAGGAATGAGGACCAAATGTTATCACTGTAACGAGGAGGGTTTGGACTGAACGAACATGGCCCGACCCTACCCTTTTGTTCATTCTTGTATGATGGTGATGGAGGTGGAACACACAGCGACTGAAAACAAGACAGCCGTGAAGAAAGCTTGCGTTGCAAGGCCTCCGGGTCTCTACAAGGACACGGAACCCCAGTGACACATAGTGAACCAAGCCATGGCATGGCAGGCCGCGGCGGTGCTAGAGGGGCGCGGTTCCGTCGCACCATGCCGTAAGGAAGGGGCAGCAGCTAGGAGTGTCGCTGCGGTCGGATGGTGGCGCAGGGAAGTCACACCGTGAAGAGCAGTAGGGAGCCGCGTCTAGGGAGGGTCGTGGGGGAGGGGCGTGGCGCCGTCTATCCACGCCGGTGGTGGATGACCGCGATCTTAGGCCGCGGCGGATAGGAGAGTGCGGTCGGCTGAGCCGGACGCCGGTTCGCACTGCAGGCGGGACCCGTAGGGTCCCGTCTTTACCAGGGTTCCGCAACTCGCACCAGCCATTTCGTACTAATGGTGGCATGAAACCCCCCTCCCACGCATGACTAGCGAGGCCACGAGAGGTGTCACTAGGCCACATGGGCCGCCACCAGGCCACGCAGGCCACTGTGCCAACCTTCGGGTGAGGCCGCTATAGGGCCATGTTGTACCGTCAAGCAGGGCCGCCCCATTAAGATAGGCCACCCCTTTAGGCTGGGTCAGATTAACAGACTGAGTCAGGTCAACCCAACTGTGGTGGGCAAGACCCGAACCCTTCAGACCCGTTTACACCTTGTCACCCATATCATGGGCTACGAGCGTCTGTTTGACGAACCGTCAGCGGCACCGATATTCTTGGAAGGAAACTGTCTCGTAGAGAATACCCCACAGAAGTTCTAGGAATAATTGAAATACGTTCAGGATGGTTCGTCCACGAAACCAATTGGGCCACTAGGACTAAAAGGATAATAACACAAAGACCGTCGTCCAATTGACACACCTTCTGTTGCGTTGAGACACCAATGACGTGGGTGTTCCTTGAGATACTTCCACGTGATACATCATGACACTTGGATTATCGACCAGTAGCTCATGAATCGAACCCTTCTAGAGACAAGCAGACAGAGTGTGTAGAACTAGTAGCTGAAAAACCAGACAACTGCTTGACCGATTCGACTCTAAGTGATTCGACTAGCCCAGTTGGGAGCGCCTGGTATTTGGCGGCAGTCCCATGGTAGACTGAGTGCCTGGTAGTTGGCATGAGACCCACAGTACACGATAGGAGGTGTACTTCTAAAGGCTATTAGGGGAAGTGCCCGAATTAGGTGGCAGACCAGTAGTGGATGGAGTGCCTGGTAGTTGGCAGCAGACCCACGGTACTCGACAAAAAGAGTACCTCAACAGTCCAAGGTTAGTGAGAAGTGCCTCAGAGTAGTGAAAAGAACACTATACTCGATAGAGGATGAGTTCTCTAGTAGGTGTGGTATCAATAATGAAATATCCTGGTTTGAGTTGAGTCAATTACCTTTGTGTTTTCCTCATAATTGAGAAGGGTTACTAGATAACATAATTATATTTATTGGAATATACCTAAGTAATGGTTATCTGTTGATTCATAATTTATGGTTTATCTTTTATGAATTTTGTGAGACCTTGTGGGTCTTGATATCCTTACTGGGTTTCATTATACTCACCCCTGTGTGGGCTATGCCCGCACCTCGTTGTATTGGATGTAGATGATGGGTTGTGCTGACCGAGGCGGTGTGTGCGAGGACTGGACGATACCCATAGGTGGACCTCACGATGAGACGGGACTCGGAGGAGACAGATAGACATGGAGCATTGAGGAGGCTATCTGTACCTACCCTTAAGGTAGGATCCATAGTGGACAATCCAGGAGATGCTAGACACCTTCCAGCTGTTTGTCTTTTAGTTGTACCTATTTTGTCTTTTCCTTGTAATTTACTATTGGGATTGTATTTCCGGTGCCTTTTAATTTCCAGTACATCTTTTTTTATATAGTTTTTACCTAGTGTTTTCTTCCACTTGTACTCTGGTTGTGTTTGATTACATTTTATAAAGGCAATGCCTTCTCAATTATAGAGATTTATGCCTTTGGTTCTAGTCACCAGCCCCTAGCCTATGGAAGGCAGGCTAGGGGTATTTACGACACAGGTCTTGGGGGACGGTTTGTGTCACCCGCCATCCCAGAATGTGATAAATCAACACATCATGTAGGGTATTTTAAATTATTGTATAAAAAGACGATTATGGAGATATTATCATATAATATCAAATTATCATAGTATAATTCCAGAAAATATATGTTACACGAGTTACAATACCGTTTGGATGAAGGGAGGTGAGGAAAAAAACAATAAATGAAATGAACTTGATAGAAAATAAATGAATTAGAATGAAGAATTTACCTCATAAGTTAATTTCCATTAAGAACATCTGGGGATAGGATTTGTTATTTTGAGGAGACCATGGGTTGTTGGATGTTTGGGGTCATGGTTAGTAATTTTAGAATAACATAGATAGGGAACAGGTCTTGAGATGAGTGAAGTGAGAAGGGTAGTATGGGTGGGTTTTATAGTGGATGAGAGGAGTGAATTTTGAATATTTAATTAATTGTTTAATAGTTTTTATCAAGAAAATAAATAATGTTTGATGCTTGTGACCAAAAATATTAATATGTATATGGTAGTTCATACCAATGGCCATTTACATAATCCATGAATCAAGAATGATGCATAAATTTAGGTTTTAGTATTTATTGAGAGTTATATTATTTTACTATTAATAAAGAATTCATGTATTTTATAATATTAAAAAAATCCACCCAAACATTTTTCAACATTTAAAATAAAAAAAATGATCTGCAATATTTAAAAATAATGTTCTACATATGATTAATTTAATATTTAAATAAAATCCCCATTTAATCGAAAAAAAACATTAAAATTATTACTCTTTTAATAGAACATTAAAAAATTCATCAGGGTTTAATATAATTATCTTATAACCATATGAAAATAAAATAAAAAAATAATTATTACATTTTATGAAACTAAATTTCAATTTCAAATTAGTAAATTAATCATAGTATTGTAGTTAAAATATTTTTGACATACAAAAATGAAAATACTTGTACTATGATCATTTTTAAAACTTTTATGATTTTTAAATTGTATTTTTATATTCATGGGTGATGTTTCTATTTTCTGACCAACTACTATTCATTACTATTCATATGGTTACTTTACTATTCACCTAGGTATGTTACTGTTCGTCAAAAACTTTGCTGATTAAATCAAACTGTAAATATCTTACTGAATAGTACCATGATTTTCAGATTTTTGAAATTCAATAAATAGATGTGATTTTTTTAAATGTCACATATTACTTAGTAGTTCATTATCTTATGGTTTCATGTGATTGTATAACGTAACTACAAGAAATTATATTCCATTTATAAAACATTGGTTCATTACAAATTATCTTGAGTAAACCCCAATTGAACTTGAAATATCATGATTAAACCCTCATTGCATTTTTAATATCATGATACTGAACAATACCCAATGCATTACAGTGCTATATATGCACACCTTTCATTAACATTTCAATCTCATGATTATGTGTTCCACATAGATCATATGGCATGGATTCATTCGACATCATCATTTATTCCATGATGAAGGATGTGGAATAGATACCAAAAAGTCTCTAATAAATAAGTATACGTGAATGAATGTGAATACCATTGATAGATAAATAGGCATGGTATTCAATACACTATGATTTTGGCCTGAAAAATCACAGTGCTATTTCAGTAGCCTAGAGGCGTGACATAAATATTCATAAAAATGGATTATGATAGATAAAGTCATCGATCATAATATATAAATTAAATAGATATTATGGGAGTCTTAAAAATACGTGTCCCAACACAATTTATTTTGAAGTAGAAGTTGTAACAGAATAGTGTAACATGAAGAAAGAAGACAAATTGAATAAATCTTACGAAACATTGGCATGGTAATAGGATAACGAAAAAGTTCATAAAATGAATAAATGAGTGTTAAAGGGGGATCTCATAATTTATACATCAAATGGAAAGTAATTAGGATATTTTTTGACATATCCCAATATAGGTATAACAATAATTAAATTACATAACATTAAAAGAATGATGGATGAAAGAAGATGGTGGAAGACCCCTTATGGAATTTCGGCATAGTAACAGGTGTTCTAAAAGTATCATAGAGTTTCTTGATGAGATTGGAAAGAATATTTCATCATGTATACATTAAAAGGATAGTATGTGTGTCATGTAACAACATAACATTTCATAATAATATGGAACTTAAGAAGCATAATGTAAATGAGTACCTTGATTGGAAATGAGAAGAGTGAAATCCCTTACTTGGATGTGTGATCCAAGAGTTTTGGGAGATGATTCATGGGTTCTTGGGGGTACTCTGGATGTCAACAAGGAGTATGGGGTAGAGGGTGGTAGAGTTCCAAATGTAATGAGTGAAGAGGAATGGGAGAATCAAGAGGGCTTACAAAGGAAAGGGGTGGGAATTATTAATTATTTTGGTTTTCGACACCACACATTAAAATTTTCCAAACCACAAACCATCACGTGGTCTATTCCCATGTTGTCTTCTAAAGGGGAGTGGTATAAATTATTTTATAAGGTCATGGTTGAAACATATTAATATATTAGGTTTTCTTGTTTGGAGGTCATTCACACTTTCTAGGAAATCATTATAAATTGTTAAAATATTTTATAAGTCACGGAGGGTCCACTAAGGCTTTTTAAAATTAATAAACAAATATATAATCAAATTATATGAAATTAAAAACATATATTTTTCCAATAATTATTTTCTAATATTTTATTACATCACTATTAGGTTATTATGATGTCATTAAAGAAATTATATTTTTAAATGGTATTAAAATTTTATCCAATAAATCGATTGAATAAATTTAATATGACAAATTCACAGTTGGATAATTTGAACATCCTCATTCGAAAAGTCATATTCATTTTATCTTATTATTTTTATAAATAATGAAATTTTTTATTTAAATTAAAAACAATTTTTTATTGAAAAGTGACAGGTTTTGAAAAAAATAGTTTTCAGACCTCAATAAAAGTTATATTTGACTTCACAAAAAAATTCGATCATGATTATTTAATAAAAGTAGAATAATAATAATATTTATTTAAAATTTTATTTATTCCAAAAATTAATTATTTCAACAGAGTAAATTCTTTAATTAAAAAATTTTATTTGTGTTGTATAAAAATATAATTCCTATTAAAATGAATAAATATTCATTTATAGAGTAAAAACAATAAGGAATAAATTTAATCATATCATATAATTAAAAATAGTGTTCTTATAATAGTAAAATAATAATATTATTAATAAAATTACAATTTAATATTTAATATATATATTTTAAAAAAGCACCATTTCACCTGAAAAGTAAATTTATCAAATTCATTATATTTTTAAGAAAAACTATTATCATAATGGAATTGATGGAATAAGAATTTTATTTATAAAAAAGTTATTACATAATAAGTAACTAATACCTTATTATATAACTCATTATAACACCTGTGTAAGCCATAAGGGTATGGTGCGTGATAGTGAAAGACTCTTGTGGAAGTTCAGATAATATCACCTGGGTGGTAATCTCGATAATCATTAAATTCTCTCATATGTGATTTCTTACAAGCTTAACATGTAAAAGGTTAGATTGGGTATGGTCACGAGGAAAGACCATGGATGCAACATCCTTTTTGAGCATTAGGAAATGAGATTCGTACGGCCCGAGTCCACTAGATGAGGTCATGCTCTCATTTTTCAGTGTTGAATGGATTATTTTTTAAAAACTATAAAATTATATCTGTCATGTGATCACTGTTCATTGGAAATATTAAAATCTATAATAATACATAACTGTAATTGAAATCCCATAAAAAAATATTGTATGTGTTTTCTATATCCCTAAGACATTGAAAGAAGGGTAATTTTATTACATAATGTTTGAGACATTAAAAAATTACCTCTTAATAAATATTACTCTAAAACATTTCTTTATCACACATTAAAATATATGTGGGTAACTCTGTCTTATCACTTTCTCTGGTTCCCACATTGCTTCTTCAAACATCGAGTTTCTCCACAAAACATTGACAAGGGGAATCACCCAATTTTTTATATCTTTTCCCATATCATAAAATATCATCAATAGATTCTCTTCATAGGTGAGGAAATTATCAAATAGAACCATATATAGATTGAGTACATGTGATGAGACACGTATGTACTTACTCATGATTGATATGTGGAATCCATCATGAACATGGAACCGTTGCGGTGGATGTGATAGTCTATATGCCACTGCTCCAAGGTGATCAAGGATCTCCAAAGGGCCGATATTCCTTGGACAAATAATTCTCTTATTCTCAAATATCATAACTCTATCCATGGTAATATGCACAAGAATACAACGTCTCTAACATCAAATTTTAAGTCATTTTAATGATTTTCAACACAGTTATTTTTCTCAACTATGAGAAGCTTTAATGTGTTATATGATGGTATTATCCTTATCTATTTTTTATCAACCTTTTTTGGACCTATTATTCATTTATCTCAAACAACATCCGAACATGTGGATATTCTGCACCTCTTCCCATAAAGGGATTTATAAGGATCCATATTGATGCCTAAGTGGAAATTTTTATTATAAGAGTAATCCACCAAATTAAGATGTTGATCCCAAAATCCTTTGAATTATATTGAGCATTATCTCTACATATCCTCAAGTGTTTAAATAGTATAATCATATTAGGTGTGACTTTGAGGATGATAATGAGTACTAAATATTGACTCATTATTCATATAATGTTGGAGACACATATATAACATAGAGGTGAATCATTGATCATAATCAGATACAATTGATAGTGGTACTCCATGCTGCCTTAAAACTTATTTGATGTATGTTTTTTCAGATGATACAATGATAAATCCTCTTGAATTGCAATGATGTGTGGATTCTTTGTAAGATGATCCAAAAAAACTAGATAGTATTGATTCCATTAGATGTCTTTCGGAGTCTGTTAATAATGTCCAAGGTGATTTTATCCCATTTCCATATTGGTATAGGTAATAGTTTCATCATCCCCTTAGTCTTCTTCCTGTCAAACTTCAATTAATGAAAAATGTGGAACATTTATGTATACATAGTTTTTTACAACACAAATAATTCTATCAGAGATCTCGATACATCATTGTGTTTCTAGGGTAAATATATAAATTTGTATTGTGTACATATTCCAAAAGTTCCTTCTTTAACTCTATAATTGACGGAACATATAGTATAAAAAAAGATCTCACAATTCATTCATCATTAACTTTTAACTCTGATGATTACCCTTTTCTGATAGTTTTGACATCATCCTTTTGAGAATCCTATAACCTTTATAAATGCGATGATTGAGTAATCATTTGTGAAATGATTGATGATGTTCCCTTTTTTATGATTCCCATTTCCCTCATCATCAAATATATGAAAATTGGATCCTTTTCAATTCTCATCATTGATAATATATAGGTCCTTTATACATAGAGCATCTCCCCCTTGTTCGCTTTCCCAGGGTGGTAATGGATTGAGTTGTTGTAATCCTTGATGAGATCAAACCATCATTATTTGCATATATTAAACATATTCTGTGTGAATATAAACACTTGAGGATTTTTTGATCTGTATTAATTTCACACTTCTTTAATGCAAAATTCAATGCTACAAACTCTCGATCATGTGTGGGATAATTTTTCTCATGAATTTTTAACTACCATGTGGCATATAAAGAGACATTGTATTATTTACTCAGATTCCATCAATGTGATACATATAATATTTTCATGGAGAAACTTCCCAGAAACATCAACATGTGATAAAACACATAAAGATGTTTTTCCCTAATGATTCAATATCATTTCATCTAGGGACTCAAGGTCCATAGAAAACATAAATGATATACTAATAGGACATGAATATAAATACATTATGACATAAAATTTTTTTAAGGAGTTGTTACATAGAATTGATTCATTGTTATCCATTATATCATTATACATTTCATCCTTCCTTGATTGTGGAGACTGCTGATGCTCATCATGATTCTCAGCCCATAAAATAGAGCATTGTATTTGATAATTCCCCACTATTCCATATTTATGGATTAAAACAATGTAATATTCCTTAGATGGAACTTTTTTTTACAACCAACCAATTATCCATTCTTTCATGGAAATTGGATACATTTTTCCCTTCATTTATACAATTAAAATATATCTTATCCCCCTTATGACTTTTCCCTTGGTTCCTCTTTCCATACATATTGCATGAATGAAATTGGGGATTTTCTCCTTATCACCTTTTCCAAATGGACATTCACGAAATGTCATATTCTTCTCCCTTGACTTACATGGGAATTCAAAATATTATCAATTTTTAATTTTGATTTTTGATAGCTAGTTTGGAATAATCACAATATTTACTACATGAGATCCCATTTGATTGGGAATCGTGTTGGGATATTCAACACATTTCCCTTCACATTAGTTGTTAGCTTGATTCCTCATATTACTAGCCATTGACTAGAATAAAATAAATATTTGGGAAGATTATCTTAAACATTTTAATACATAAATGAGAATCCAGTGAAATTAAATGGATAACCTATAAATTACATTTATTTCCATAACATATTAATTTATAGGCTCCAATTTACGCTGTATGTGATCTATTTCTTAATGTATATTATTATTTGATATTTTTATTCATTTATTAATTATTTTTTCAACCCGTATGAATATACCTTATAATATCAACCATGAGTGTCGATCCAAGATTGCAACAAGGACTATTTTTGTGCACCAGTTCCCATTCATGTGATGTTCGAAGTGGTTTTGTCATGTTTTACCTCTAGATGCATCTATTCTAGATCCACCTATACATGATCATACCTTGACATGGATGTATTTTCATGATAATCCATTTCCTCTGTACTCACTAACATTTAGGGATGTTTTTCTTATACTTTGTCTTATCACAAAGGTATTGACTGGGGGGTTCTAATACTCATCCCAAAAATAACAACACCTATCCTCTAATACCAACTATACCAACCAGTATCTTTATTACAAATTTAGACAATATTTTTTACATAACAATTCACTTAATACTGCTCTAAGGGTCAAAATGTATAGTGTTTTTGGGGCTTAAAAATTTTTATAAAATACAAAATATTTTTTTCATACATATTATACATGACCATGATATTCCATCATACTTAGCATTTTATGGGATAACCTATGGATATACATTTGATAAATGGTGAGCTATAATACCGGGTAAAGGAGTAAACAAGGAATTACATGAAAAATACAATACATGATAGTCAATAGAAATATAAATGGAGAACAAGAGAAACATGAACATAGAATCTGGATATATAAAGACTATCATAACATGGAAATGGGTAAATAACATACAACATGATATTAACATGAGCCAAGGCTCATTGCACATTGACTAGTATGAGTAAACCCTCATTGTGCATAAATTAACATGAGTACACCATAATTACAAATGAATTAGAATGATTAAACCATCATTAAACATGAATTTGAATGGTTAATCCCACATTTCTCATATTTTATCAAGATACTAATCACTACCCAATACATTGGAGGGAAATTAGGGTGGACCGTTCATAATAATTTTAATCGCATGCTTAATTGTGCCACATAGATTAAATAACATGTATTAATTCAAAAACTTCATTTATTCCATGATAATGGAATTTGGAATACATAAATTAAAGTATAAAATCAATATGTATATGTACATAAAAGTGAATACCCTTACTAGATAAATGGTTGTGGCATTTACTACATTTTGATTTTGGCATGGAAAATGGCGGTGCAATTTCGGCAGCGTAACGGCGTGACAAAAAAAGTTCATAAAAATGGTTGAGGAGAGATAAAGTGGTCTATAATCATATATAAATGAAATAATAAGTAATGGTTTCATATAAATACATGTACAAGCACATGGTACTTGAAAATAGAAGTTGTAACATAATAGAGAATCATAAAGAGATAGAAGAAGTGGAATAACTCTTACGAAACATCAGCATGGTAATGTGTGAACATGAGGATTTATAAGAGAAATAAATAAGATTTAAAGGGGTATATCAACACTTATACATAAAATGGAATGTATGTTTAATTTTTAGTAAAAAATATCAAAATTGTAATAAAAGGAATAAAAATACAGAACATGAAAAGAATGGTTAATATAAGGGGATTTTGGAAGATCTCATATGGAATTTCGATATAGTAATGGGTGTGATTAATAGATCACAGTGTGGATTTATGAGAGTGAAATTAATATCCCATAATATATAAATAAAATTGGAATTATGATGGTTATGGAATATCATTACCACAAATAGAAACATGGAATATAATAAGAATAATGTAACATGGCACCTTGAATAGAAATGAGAAGAGTGAAGTACCTTACTTGGATGTGTGATCCAAAACGCTTAGGGGTAGATTCTTGGTAGAATAATGGTGCCATGGGATAACACCAGGTATTATGGTGAAGAGGGGGCCATGCTAAAATTGGTTTGAGTGATGAGTAATGGGAAATTAGGTGGGTTTATATAGGAAATGAGAGGTAATTCATTGTTGTTTAGGTTTTGAACACTACACATTAAAATATTCCCATACACAAACCATAACATGGTTTTTTCACATGGTTTCTGCCAAATGGGAGTGGAATACCTTATTTTATATGTCCAATGGACAAAAATATTAAAATATTTGTGTTTCCTATGTGGAGGTGAGTCAGACTCTCAAAGAAATCATTTGAAAATGTTAAAATAACTTATAAGTATTGGAGGGTTCGATATGGAATTATAAAATTAATCAAACAAATATAAAATTAAATTACTATAAAGGTAAACCATATATTTGACGAATATAAATTTTATAGTTTTTTATTACATCACCATTAGAACATTATGATGTCATTAAATACATAATAATATTTTATGGTATTTATTTATTCCCCAAAATTCAATTTCCTCATAATATTATGAATTATACACCATTGAAAAATTTTAACATCCTGAATAAAAAAATATTCATTCTATATAAATAATTTTTTAAATATATGACTTTATCTTTTAACGTAAAACTACCAGTTATTGAAAATTAACATGTTTTGACAAAAAAAATTCCCAAACAATAATAAAAGTTACATTTTTCTTCATAAAAATTATATGATTATTAAAATATAATAAAAGTTATAAAATAATAATATTTTATTAAAATAATATTTATTCCCAAAATTCATTACATCATCAAAATAAATATATTAATTAAAAATAATGATTTAAAGTTATTGTATAGAAATATAATTCTTATCAGACTAAATACCTAATAATTTAAAGGGTTAAAACAATAAAGAATAAATATATTCATCACTTATAATTATACTTCTTGTTCTTATAACACTATTATAACAAAATTATTAATAATACCTTAGTTTAATATAATAATTTATATATTTATAAAAAGTATAATTTTACCCCAAAAATAAATTTATGAGATTCATTATATTTTTAGGAAAATTTATTCTCATAAAGGAATTGATGTAATAAGACTTTAATATAATAAGAAATATTAAATAATAGGTAAATAATAAATTATTACAAAACCCCTTATAACACCCATGTAAGACCTAAGGGTATGTTGTGTGATGGTGACAGACTCATGGGGATATTTAGATAACATCACTTGGTTCGTAATATATATTATCTTGAACATCTACTGTAAATAATTCTATTCAAGCTTAACGTGTTGATGTCCAGATTGGGATTGGTCAATAGTAATGTTCAATGATGTTATCTCATTTTTTATCTCTGAAAAATGATTTTTATATTGACTGGGTCCACTACATGAGGCTATCCTCTACATTGTCTGTGTCAAAATTATTCTTTTTTAAAAACCATAAATTCATATCATTCATGTGATAACCGTTCAATGGCTATATTATCAATGGTAATGATTCTTGATGGTCATTTAATCATTATGAATAAAAAAGGTGTTCATGTGTTTTATATATCCCTAAGACATTTAATGAAACATAATTATATTCCAAAATGTTCGTTTCATTACAATAAAGGCCTAGGTACATGAACCAATGAACATACCATCACCAAAAACCCTTACCATCCTGACAAAAATTGGGTATTTGGTTCCCTCTCGTTATAAACCATCAAAAATGAAAACATATAAAATAAAACCATTTAATAAACATAAATAAAATACTATATATAGCATATTTGTATCCATTTTAGTTCACACATTAACTCTACTAGAAAACTCATTATGTATATGTAATTTATAAAATGAATAATTGGTTCATCACATAAATTGTTCCCCAAAAAAATTTCATTTAATATATTGTTGCGAACTCTTACTAAAACAACTACAGTGATCCTTACTGGAACTACCTTAAATTCACTACTGATCACGAGAAGAACTATATTAGTTTATTCACTAATTACATTGGAGTTACTCTAAAATATCTCAACGTAAAAGGTGTGTATGATCCTTTTTTCATATCATGACTATCAGTAATTCTTATTATGTTGAGAAATAAAACATTAGAGGAATAAGTATTGTCTTTGATAGTGGGTATTAAATATAATCCATGACGGTATGTACTTTGATTAAATTTATATTATTTTGGGTAATTATTTTGTTTATATTCAATTACATTATAGGTTCATTTCACTATAAATAACTAATGTGTCCTTGGTATTTGATTTAACAGTCATAATGTTTAGGTAATTTGGGTTTTGAATTATTATTATCATTCCATTACTTTTGCGAAATTTTTTCATTTTTGAATAGGGATGATTTGTGGAGTGGATCATGTTTTGTTCAATATATTATAATTTTTAGATTAATATTTATCATCTTTACACTTAAGGTATACATTTTATTCTCACATAAAAATAATAGGCCTTTTATTTGTTTTGTTATATAGTTTAAATTGATAATTAACCATTTCATTTGAACTTATTTATTCACATCCTAAATATATAATTTGTTTGACCATAAAATATTTTTTTTGATGTCTTGGTTATTATATAACAAAATGTTTCCCTAACGAAAAATTAATTAATATTCAATAAAATATTCTTCTTTATGTTTTAGAGAAATATCTCATAATAAGTCAAATGATAAAAATATTAGAAGAAATCTAGATACTACTTAAAAAATTTTAATCAATATATTAGAAAAAGGCTTTGGAAATGAAAAATATTTAAGTATGAACTAATCATTGAGTCATCTTCCCTCTTCAACATGATGATGGAAAATTTTTCACCATATTTTTTATTGGAATGATTGTGTTAAAATTAGCACTGTATTGAGACCAAAACCATATGGGTTCTTTTGTAAATTGATTTCGAATTAAAATTAATCTTTAAAAAATGAATTAAATGAGACATTACTAACATATATTTTATATTAATAATTCAATTAAATATAATTTTAGTGGACAATGTATGTAATAATTCTAATTTCTGTCAATTGGAAAATTATAGTCCCCTTATAGTCCGACTTTCAAAATAAATCCCTAATAATATTACATTAGTTTATATTTATTTTATTATTTTTATTTACTGTGATTAAATTGAAGAATTGTGTATGGTAATTAAACAATATAGAACTAATTTGTCCACAAATTATGTTTTCTCTAATAAAATTTCCAGAAATCATGAACTGTGTATTTTTATTATCTTACTATTTCTTTTGGGATAATTGTTTGGTTTATTAGTCATGATGATCAGTGGAGTTTCTAAAGTACATAGTGATAGGATTTGATTTTTAATTTTTTCATTTTTAATAACAAATATTATCATAAATATATTACTTTTTCTTAAAAAAGAAGGAGAAATTTGTAATGAAGAAGGATGGATACATTAGTGCCCTAATAATGAGGCTGATCATGACATATCTAGAAGAGAATTTATGATCCCCATATGGTAGAAAATAATTACAGGGTTTTCATTTGTGCTAACCAAGTATATAATTGTAACCTTTAAAATGTAGGAATATGTTTACAAAGTGGATGACTCGTGACGTGGTTACTTGCTATATTGTCAAATTGACCCTTTGTTAATTTATTTTTTAAATTTGAAAAAAATGGTAATTTTAAATTTATTGAAATAGGTTAAATTAATGTAAAATATATTAAACATATAAATCTACATTATTTAATGGATTGTATAATTAAACTATAAATAATGTGTAAAAACTAATTTATTGACTTTTAGGCATCCATATGATCAATTTGATAGTATTTTCATGAACTGCCTTAAGTTTATTTAAACATTTATTATCTTTTAAATCACAATATTCGAGATCAATTTGATAGGTGGTGGAAATTTAATATCCATTTTATTGAAGAATACTTTCTAGATGAAGTAACTTTTCAAATTCCTCCAATGTAACAAATAATTAAAAAATAAAAATTTACTCATTTAAATATAGTAAACAATTTTGAGATTAACCTTATATTACACAGTATTTTCAAGATGGAAGAACCTCATTTGGACATCATTGGGATGAGTTAGACCTCATTTATTTTAGGGGAATAAATTGTTTCTAGAAACATAATTTCCAAATTTATTGATTTTTAGGCATCCATATGATTGATCAAATGAGTGGTCGAGTTTAAAATGTTATATCCCACTAATATTCGAATCCTATAAAAATAATTACTCAATTTGGATCAATGTTGGAAATGGTATGATGAAAACACCAAATTGATGAAAATCTATTAAAACTCCAGAATTATGAAATTTTCACAATATAGATCAAAACACCTAAATTTTTTCAAAATGATGAAATTTCATATATATAAAAAAATTTTGGGTATTATTTAATTGAAATACAAAATATTCAAATTTTCATCTCTATTAATTCTATCAAACAATGCACTTGGACTACTGGATAACTGAGTACTCAAAATTAATTACAAATGAAAACTAAAAACTTTTCAATGAAAATAACATGTTAAAAATAAATTCAACCATAATGTCATACATCATAAATAGATTAAATCTAAAAGTCATTGATATTTTAATTAATTACATTCTCATTTGATTCATTTCTCCCTGAAAAAGTGCACCTACTTCAGTTTTTCCCCTGAACACATGATATTGATGTGGAACAATGTTTTTCTCATCCAAATAAATGAATGGATAACAATAGATATTAAAATATTATTAATATAGTCCCCATTGATCAAAGTAATTGAATCCTTATTGATCAATTGTAATTTTTTTTCATAGTTTTGATGTTTGGTGGTTTCAAATGTGAATCATTTTTAGGTATAAAGAGATGGTATCACACCTTATCAGAGTAAAATTGCATTATTCATGTTTCTACTTAAGAATAGTCTTTTCATCATTCTTCATGTCATTAAATTATTTAAAAAATAAGTTAAAATGTAATTTCATGTATATCCCACAAATTATCCAAAATATCATCAATGAGACAGTATTTTCTTCATGTCATTGTGAAACTCATAATTATGTTTTAGAAAATAATTAAATAAAATACAATTTTTTAAAAATGAAACATAAAAAAAATTAAAAAACACAAAATAATCTAATATACAAATATTGTTATTTCCTACACTGACAATTGTTCTTTACAATGTTGACATTATTGAGTGTTTATATTATAATTACAAATTAAGAAGATAATGAATGAGAAAACAAGTAGATGTAAATATGCACCTTGGTTGTTATTGTGTTGCAGAAGCCTTGATATATGTTCATAAAATATGAAATATGGAAACCTACATGAAAAAAACAAAATAAAAACATAAAAATTTTAATTTTATAAAATAAATAATGATCAAAATAAAATGTTAGGGAGAGGTTATTTTTTCAAAAACCCATAATTGGTTCCTAGGATTTTACTACACCTATTTAGGAATTTATAGGTGATTTTCCCCAATCCAATGGTTTGTGAATTTTCTTGCTCCTAAATTATAGAAATGAAAATTTGCAAATTTTCTTTCTAAAATTTAACTTGTAGAAGCTCCAAAGAACTGATTTTTATTGATTTCCCACCATGACATTGTTATTCCCATAAGGTGGTAAACATGGTGAAAAATTTATAATTAATTTCCCATGAATTCATCCTCACAATTTTGCATCACTTTTTGTTGAATTTTAATCTCTGGATGTCATTCGTTATCATGTACATTTTGAAAAATGATTTATTATTTTCAAATTTTTTTCGTACCACCATCCTTAAATGTACTACTATATAAATTGGGAATACCATTAATTATTCAATACCTACCATGAAATCATCTTATTCTGAAAAATCATTCCAGTAAAATGAATTTTCATCTAAATATTCAAAGGGAGAACATGTTTGCAATTTGTAATAAAAACAATCAATAAAAGACATATCAGAATTTGAGATTGTGCCCCGTGCCTTATATAGTTATAACTATATTTCAAATTCAAAAATGGAAATATCAATAATATTTAGTAGATTATGTTCCTCCATATTCTCTTCCAAAAATCAATTACATAAGTTCATCTTCATCTTTGTCCAAAGATTTATACAAGGGTTTTGAATTTTCAAATTCAAAAAGCGAGGAATCATATAAAATTTATTTTTCAAATAATTAAACCAAACTAATTGGCAATGAAATTATATTTCCAAAAAATACTACATTTTGTGAATTATTGATAATTCTTTCCTTTACAGATGAAAAATGTGATTTCAAACATGTTTTCAATTAATCAAAAAAAAAGTTTAATTGACATACAACAGGTATGGAAAAATATTTTCCATTAATTAATCATCTATTTAATATTTTAATTAATCCAAATATTTTAATTAATTTAAATAATTATCAATTTTTTTGTTACTTATTGAATCATTAAATATTTTTTAAGCACCATATCATTTTTTTAAATTTTGATATTATTTGATTGTTTTAATAATTATAAAAATTTATCATTACTATGATATTTATATTTTTGATAACCCAGACATGAAAATTACTTGGAAATATGAAATTAATTTTTATTTAAGAAGACTCTAATTCAGTGGTTAAAAACCTAAAATTTACAAAATCAAAAACAACATGTAAAACCACCTTTGATACAGTGAAAAATTGATGCAGTAAATTTTCTATTTTCTCTACCCAATTAAATAATTGTCCTCCAAAATATTATGTATAGTTATGACCAAGGGGTTGTCTAATGAGGATGTTTCATGTTATGTTTTCAAAATGACACATTTTTAATATGTTGGTTTTAAATTATGAAAGTTAACTTGGGGATTTTAAGAGAAATAAAATAACATAAATTATAGTGAATTAAATAAAAAATATAAATATATCTTTGTTATTATAAATCAGAAGCATGCCTGAGTAAAAAAGAAAACAGAATAAGGCAGGGGTGGACTAAATTCAATATTCTAAGAGTCATTTTTTTCATTTTCACGAATGGATTTCTAATTTTATTATACAATTTATACCTCAATACAACAATAAATACTCTTAATTTGACCTTAATGTATATCTAAAACACAAACATGGGTGTTTATCTACATATGAATGTATCTCGAATTACCCAAAGGCCTCTATACAATCAAAACCAATTGAACTTGTTATGATCCTTGTAGAGACCTAAACAAATTATATTAAATAAAAAATTCATTAATATAGAGTCATAATATGAATAAAATATAATATAATAGATAAAATAATAAAAAGTCATAAAAGAACGTGACCTCCTTCCATCACGAAATAAATTTCGATGATAATTCATAATATAAATGTTTAAAATTTAAAGCACAGTCTCAAAAGGTGGAAATCCTTTAGATTATTTCATCACACCACCGCCGAGATATTTTCCCATCATGGATTGATACCTTCATGTAATACTTCTCTTCTCAATTATAAAAAGCGTCATCCTGCTAATGATCCTTGAAATGAATGTAGAGTATAGAATATAATGGAAAAGGGTTAGGAAAATGATGTATCTATAATCTATATCCATAATTAATGCCAAAAATTGGATCTAATACATGTTGAATATTGTATATTTTTATTAATAATTATTGTTCTCATGGGTATTATATTTTCAATTATAATATATTTGATCTTATTCATAGGTATTGAAAATTTCATATCAGAATAACTGAAAACAATTTCCCACAACAACGACTCCTCAAATTCCTCAAAATTCTGTCGAAATTGGACCATCCTAATGAATTAATTTACACATTGTATTTAATATTGATATGTGAATTTATTTTCACACCCTTTTACATATTGAATCACCTCATTTGGAAATTTATGGTCTGAGACAGACTTCATTTATTTAAGGCATATCAGTTCTGTCAAAAAACCGATTCACCAAACTGATTGAATTTTTTAGGCTTCTATATAATAATTTAACCACATGGTCATGTTGAAAATGTTATATCACATGAGTTTAGGAATCCTAAAGAATGAATTAATTTTTTTTTGATAAATATTTAAAATTTTATTCCCTAAACACCAAACATATAAAAAACTATTAAATTTCTAGATGTAAGTATTTTTCACAATATGGAACAAAAACCTTCAACATTACAAAATGGATGAAATTTAACTTATAATGACACATTGGTGGTGATTTAATAATGAAAATAAAAATAATATTTTTTAATTTTCATCTCGATAAGTGAATAACTCTTAGACTCATACAATATAAATATGGGAATTTATTTTCCACACTCACAGGGGAAGAAATAAATACATATCAATATGCTCAAAAACTCTAATGGCAGATAGTATAGGAAAACCAAACAAATATATCAAGAAATAAAAAAGTAACCATCAATGTTCCAAAAAAAATACATGATTATCAAAATTCCCAAATTACACACAACACCATGCTTCACATAATCAAGAACAACTACCACCTCTAAGTGGTTGTTTCCCTTTTCTCAAATCATGAAGTAAAAACTCAACAAACAGCTGAAGCTAATAGTATAGTGTTAGCTAAAAATCATTTTATGGTCTCACCAAATGTTCTTTAATAGTATTTCATAATATAAATGAACAGAGGAATTCTATTAATTAAAAAAACAGTAATGGAAGAACATTTTCATATTAAAAACAAAACATGATTTTCATTTCAATTGATGGAAGTCATTTCAATCCTGTATTAAATAAACGAAATATATAGGATAATTCATACAAAATAATAGGCATGAGAATATGTATTTTCATAATAAGTAAATATATAATCATATTCATCACAACATGTAACACAACCATAGTTAGTGAGATATGTTATATTCTAGTTATGAACTCATCACACACTCATATATATGATCACAACAATTTTCAGACATCTCCCTTGAGCTCAGGCTGAATTTGACCCATCAAAATCTCTCTAGGGATATTATCTAAAAAATATTATTTTTAGAGTTTTAAAACTCCAATCAATTACTAGGTAATTACCATCATGGTGTTTTTTTCGAATGGAATACAAAATATCTATGATATCATGTACTCATTCAATCAACATACAATGGGAAAATCATTTCTAAATATATCATAATGAAAATTACCAATTTCCAGTTTCCAAATTCCATTTTCATTCCATAACCAATTATTATTATTCATTTAATAAATAAATTCCATTTCAAATGGAACCAATGGTTTGTTGTCATCATTTAAATGGGATCTTTTTTCCAAAAATATATTCATATCATTTCACTATATCCATCAATTTCAACTGAGGCCACCAATTCCAATTCTATAAATAATGGGGACTTTTAAAAAACAATCCATGTAAAATTCAAATTCAAATTTTCATCAAAATGTGTTGCTAAAATTAAATTGAAAGAAATTTAACACAATTTTAATATAAAGGATTAATAAATTTCCCAACTTATGTTGAACCTCCCTATATTTTCCAGGAATCACAAAGCCTGCAATGGGGCATGCCACCATGATTAAAGGTGTATAATATCTAGAAACTCATCCTTTTTAAAAAAATTGAACAATACTATGTTTAGATCCATCAATATATAGATGTTTTATAAAACACGAAGTAGGTAAATAGAAAGAGAGTGAGATACATTGAGACTACATACTTCAAAAGACTAACCATAACCACAACAGTGATCAATTTTTGAATAAATCAATTCAGATGTGTTGGGGGATCCAAAATTACATATGGGAGGGATATAATCTTCTGAAAACCCATCAAATTTTATTAAAAATCTACTTTTAATATTTACACAACATATAGACTACACAAAATGAATAAAAATTCATATTTTTTTTACCGATTTCACAGCACCCACTAAGAAATGATTATACGTCAATTAACCACATTAAATTTCATGTAAATCCAAAATAGACCTATAAAACCACTAGTTTTGTACTCAAAATTTCAAATTTACTGTTACATTAACATTACAGGAATCCTTGTAGTTTCGTCTCATCCTTAAAAAATCAATGAAAAATGAATTCCACAATTTTGATTAAAATTTACCCATCATGAAGTAAATAATATGTATCAAACTACAACCAATGAAAGCATTATATCCTGAAAAAACATTCAAGAAGCTTACATGTTGAAAATATGAGGCCACTTGTCTCTTTAAATGTCTCATGATCCCATTTCTTATGAGAAATAGAAAAAAATGAAAATATCACATGGACCAAAAGTATCGTCCTCCAATGAAGTTCCTTGGTCTCAAAATCATCGATCCAATAACGATGATCTATCATGGGTAAATCTAGAAAAATATCAAGATTACTATAGGTCAAATCAAGATATGGATCACAAAGATACTTACACACCATTGATTCCTAGAATAAATCATGTATCATTGTCATCTTTAGATGATGTTTTATATTCTAAGACACTTTCCTCACTATCAAAATAACAACAAAAGGTTAAAAAAATTAGGGGAAATATTTCCTTCCCTCTTATTCTTTTGATAACCCAAATAGAATGAGATGTTTATGAAAACCAGATTACTAACATAAAACTCCTATAGTCTATATTGACAAGAAGTATAATATTTATACTATGTTTGTACAATATAGAACACTTAATAAATCAATTGAATCATTGTTTTATTACATTGAACCAATATCAGTCCAAAAATGTAAAAATCACTAATATCTAACCAATAAAACATATAATTACACATCCTATAATAAAAATCCTCAATGTAATTCATTCTAGTAATAGATTTTTAGTGATTATTATAGGATAACTCAAAAACCAAAAATGGATATCCAAAACACCACAAAAATCAAGGATGTACATGAAAGTAATATCATTAAGAATATTTATTTCTCTCCCTATCTGGTCATATATACATTGATGGTATTCCATTCACAAATTAACCTATTAACTAGGTGCCTCTTAATGGCCTTTATAAAAGTGAGATATAAAAAAGGTGATCCCTATGGAGACTATGTCATATGAATCACTATAAAAAAGAATTATCACTCTCATATAGGGATTTCTCACCTCCTTGTCTTTGATTATAAAATGAAAGAGCATAAAGAGACCCTATTTGGACAGGCTATTGACAGAACCCAGAATGAATTTTTATTTCATTGGGTATGTGGAATCAAAATTGAAATTTCCCAAGAAATATCATACCAATTTTATAATGGCATTGTATGTGGTTGATGAAAACCTAAAGTTCTATGGATCTTGACCTTTACATACTGTAATGTATAATAATACGAAAATTATCAGCAATTTCATGTCCAATATTGGACAACATAATTATATCCACATTCTACAGAGCATCTTTTGGGTTTCTAGTTACACTACCCACTAACAATTATTGTAACCCCCCATCACATATTTCATCACAAGGAAAGTAATATCAAACTAGTTATAGAGAAACAAAATACCATATTTTTAAAATGGCCACTGAACAATGGAATCTTGATCATAAATATAGTTTATAAAGAAAAATAATCGAACATGAAGACTCTATTAGTGAATAAATATCTTGATAAGTGATGAGAATAACTAAACACTATCCAACAAAACCTCAATCCCTATATATCGAACACTAACACGAAACAATGAAAAATAATTCATTGAGTTACACTCATCTGATTATTCTTTCATGACCAAATTATATATATTCATGATCAAAGATTCAAATTTTAAATTCTTCTTACTCAGGATATAAGAAATATTAAAATTAATGGTTTGAGTGTATTCCACTAAACTCCTATGTAATATATTTTACAATATTTTAAATAATATATAACTGATGATATTGTTGTTGGAATATATGATAATTCAATCATTGATGTGTTAATGTTTCCTAATATCATGTTTCTACAACAATTATTCATGTTCAAGTATGTGGCATGGATTATTATATTCTTGAGGCCTAAGATGTCGAGAACCATATGCAGTGTAACGATAAACTTACATAAGAACACATTCCAATCTTGACCCAGATTTATCACGGAATACTAAATAGACATTCTTATCCTCGAGAGGATTCAACTATAGAATATAAGTCAAAATATATTTCATCTCAACAGAAAATCTCAAAAAAATCATCCCATGAAAAAATCACAACCAAATGATTTAGGTAGGTCATTCAAGAAATTTCCTTTGATAAATCCTTTATTAACTATTTATAATATCTAGATTTTCTTTGAAATCATTAAATACAAAAAACATTATGACATTGATACCATGTATTACCAACTTTCTCTATCATAGGATCAATAGATATATCATGTTTTGATGCCATTTTTCTAAATAAAATCCCTCCCAAATCCAATAATATTATTTGATTTCTTGGAATATGGTCTATGATAAATCAAAATTTGGTTAACTTATCTTAAAAGACTTATATGATCCTCCTCATACATAGAGTAAAAAATAAAGTCACCCATAAAAAACAGCATTTTATGATTATCAGGTAAAATACTATTCCTAACATCCATATAGACTGAAGTATAATTTTTTAGACTAAATGTCATGATAAGAAACTCACAATGACCATTTTTTATCTGAAAGGATATTTTTTAAATGTTGGATATTATTACACTCAATTAGTGATAACTAGATTGATGCTCAATCGTCGAGAACCACTTAACCCCTTTAAATGGGATTAATAGATCCTCAATATGTGAAAATTAAAACATTTAATTTTTTATGGATTGATTGAGTTTTCTGTTAAAATAACATAGGAAAAGTGACTCATAAGAATTCATATAAATGATAACATGTTTCCCCAAGGTGAAAAACTTACACTTATATATATGTTTTGTAAATGATCACACAACTGCATCTTCAAATCATTTATTTTAGCTAGTTCCAATCTATAAGAAGGAATATATAATGGTTGGGTTCCAATGACTATATAAATAGAAAAATCGACCCCATTACCAATGGAAAACTAGAGATATATTAAGGGAAAACAATGGGAATATCAATGTCAACTATATTTTGATCAGTACTCAAGAATTCCCCACTCTATATAAACAGAGAAAACTAATATTTCATTCCCAAAACCTAGATAAGATGGTTAGGATCTAGTAAAAATCCGGTCCTATTCTCCCTAAAATATATGGAACACCCCAACTGATATTGTAAAAGAGACACATCAATGATAGAAATCAATTCACTCGTTATAAAAAATAATCCAATCCATCCCAAAAATAAAATCAAGAGGTTTCCTATTGAGACCATGAAATACTATGTACGATCAATATACAAATATGACTACTCACAATAAAGTCAATGAAGAAGCCACCCTCTCTCCATTCGGAGGGGTGTAGTAATATTAATATCAAAAGATAAAATATCCGAAGAATGATTTTGAGGAATCATACTTTGAGTTGTTATAAATTAGTGATATTCACCAATATTAAATAAATGGTCCACTAAAGAAAATGATATTGGGACGGTTCCTATCATTTTATTCATACCAATATCTACATTATCTATGGAATATTAACCAGCATGAAAAGACATCAATATTGATTCCTACAGTTGGAACCACATAAATGTTTAACTATATGATTAGCCCATAATAATTTTTGGTGTTGATGATCCCTTTATATTTGGATAATTATTGAATATATAATATAAATTTTATAACTATTTGGAACAACCATATGGACCACATATTATGGGCGGATCCGGGAAAACTATATTGGATGCTCATGATATGCACACTGGTTTCAAGTCAAAGTGCCTCTATAAGTTACTTTAGGAGGTATTTAAGAACCGTACCATCTAGATACAAAACGAGACTCAAAAGATATTATATTGCCTTTAATTAATCCTTGATAACTTCCAATGGGTGAAAAAAGGATATCATGTAAACCATGACTTACCATCCATATCATGTTATACCATAAATAACCTTTCCATCACATTAGAATAATATGGTATCTTGAGAAGGAAACCATGATAATGGATATTAGATCAAATTACCATATCAAACTGTCAAGACATGATGTTCTCATTTTATAAAATATCATGTGAAAACTGTATATGATTGGTGAATCAGATTTCATATTCAATCCTGTTCCAATCACACTTCTCAGTTTTTAAAAACTCCATAGACATAGCCAACACGATAGACACAATATAAAACTATATAGTGGAAAGAAAAATTAAATTCCGTCCACTATAAAACCTCATTATTCTTCACCATAACCATTGAGTCCCTCTATATCCTTCCATGTCCCTCATGATTAAAAGAAAAATACAAATCAATAAATAATTAAAGTATTTCTAACAAATAAATGAGATTCTTAATCATTTCCAACCATTCATTATCCTATTGAGGTTCATTAGATACATGTAATATTGGTTATTCATGAAAATGTTAATCTAATGATTAATTTGAAGACTATCCCCCATTAGGTTCCATATTTGGATCTTGAATGGGAGTGTGTATAGGTACATTTACCAGATCATGGATGGCTCACAAAACAACCATAACTTGATTTGTGTCTAGTGGATGCTTCTCTTGCTATGGTACATCATCATATTCCTCATTGATCATATCCACACATACTATCATAGGAATGAAGATACAAAACATCATCACAAACATCAATAAAATAATAATTTTAATCAGATCAATACTCAACAAGATAAATAAAATAATTAATTTTGGTAAACTAGAAAATAATAAATGGATATAAAACTATGTAAATAAAAATTATGGAATATACTAAAACTAATCCTCAATATTTCATTCTCATACCACCCATGGTGATATAAGTGTCATTATGATAAGATAAGGACATGGTATCACACATAACTATATCTTATGTATACAAAGTATTTCTCAACTACATTCTCACATAAAGGTATGATGTTTAACTGGAAACATTGATACTAATTTGTCCTGAATCACCGCAGACACTTTGGTTCCATAATAACCATGTCTATCTAAAAAATAGCCAAAAGGGTGTTCTTGATTCCTATAGATTGGTGACTACAACTAGGAATCATGAAATATAAACATGGGAATGAATTTTTCACAAAACATGAGATACATAGATACATATTAGTATGTTCCAAAACTCCTAAGGTATATAGTACAAGAAAACTAAATAGGAATAAAAAATAATCAAATAGTAAACCATCACAGTACCATAAAATACAATACAAAACCCTATGCTCCAATGGAAACACCTCTCAAATGTCCAATGACACATGATGAACCCTTACCATCAAGATGTGATTTCCCTTTTCTCATACCATGTAGAAGAAATTATAGAAACACCTGAAGGAAAATTTATAGTGTGCAATAAAAATCACAGAAGGGTCTCACAATATAATCTAAATAATTCATACAATTTTAAATAAAACATGAATGATTGTTTATATTCACATTTATAAAAACATCAATTTCCTTTCAAATGTTGGAAAACATTTCAATAAAGTATTTGATAAAAATTTAACATAAAATAAATTTTATAAATCATTAGGAATATGAAAAAAAAGTTTTTCCAAAAATGAAATATATAATATAAAAAATGATAATATAAAACATGTCTATATTCTATTAGGTGTGATAGATTATAGTTATGATTTAATCCTAAACTCAAATGTTTGATCATGAAAATGTTCTCACACGTACCTTAGGCTTGGGATGAATAGTACCCCTCAGTATCCCCCTAGGGATAAGATCTGATGAACGGGGTTATTTTTTATATTTTAATAGTATTTATACATTTCTATGGAATTACAATCCTACAAGTTTTTTTCAAAATAACATACTAATAAACCATGCTCAATTGTAAAAAATAAATCATCCAACAATAGTAAAATAATTACCAAACAATTTCAAACACAATTTCACAATATCCATTTTCAATATGGAATATTCATTCAAAAACCAATCATATATTTATTTTTATCATTTAATTCCACTTCTTATAAAATATAACATCATTTTTTATCATTTTAATTTAATCCTTTATCAAAAATTATAATTTATATCATTTCACAATTTCCATCAATTTCATGTGATGTAAAAATTGAAATTCCATTAAAATAGGTCATATTTCCAAAATACAGGCATAGAAAAATTAAATTTCCAATTCACATCAAATAAAATATTAATAATTAAATTGAAATATATTTTAAAACGTAATAATTTAAATGGATAATCATTTTTAAATTTGAAATGGAAATAACTACACCTTTTATGTAATCGTAATACCCACAATGAGAGTTTCAACATGATCAAAGGCACTAAATATATAAGAACTATAACTAGAAAAAATGATTCAACAACATGGGTTTTATATCGATAAATTAAAATCTGATCTATCCAAATCCATACAGGTAAAGATAAATTAATGTATATATAGTGAGACTGATAACCCATATAGATGCACTACAACCAAAACAATGACCAATTGCAGTTCAAAATGAACCCCATGGTTTGAGGGGATCAAAAATCACATAGGGAAGGCTCAAGGTTGAAATATTGGAAATTTTGAAGATATGGAATACAAATTTTAACTGAATGCCTACTTAAAAATGTCACTCGAGGCATTACATGATGTGAAACACAATTATAATTAATGAAATTTTTGAGACCCATATACACTGAAAATCCCATCACATTTAAAAAAACAAATTTTTAATGTTATGACCCATCCCCAGGAGCCTTTTTCGGGACTACCCCAAGCCTGCATTCAATAAGACAGGAGTTGAAGACTTGCAACGGAAAGTAATTTCCGTAAAATTGGAAGATATTTAATCAAATCACGTACACACAAATACAAGGTACACTACACACAAGTAAAATACAATGGAAGAAGAAAGGGGTAACCCCATCTATAAACCTCCATTGTGTAAAAAATTATGTATTGAATTAATGGGGGAAAGAATACAATCCCAACTAAAATGGAAATATAGGAAAATGATAAAATTTCAATTGAGGTCAACATCCAAGGATCCTAAATAGATGGTATTCAAAAATTTTCACTACAACTCTCTATGCCATACAACCATCTTTGTACACCGTCATGTCTTGGCTCCTTGAGACATGGTCATAGCATTCCGTCATCTGCACAAGACAGGACAAGGTGCGAGCAAAGAAGATGTTGGGCTGAATATATCAATACCCAGTAGGGCCCCAAGAACCCAGAAGTTGACTAATAATTCCTCAAAGGAAGATATGAAAGAAGCATGATCTTAATAGCCATGAAAAAAAGATCAAGATAGATCACACTAGGTTTAACTTATGTATATTTTTACATATGTTTAATCATAATGATAGGTCATCTTATTCTATCATGAGGCTCTGCTAATGACCCACATAGGATCGCTCACTGCTAATCCAGTAATGATCACTAGGTTTTGATCCACATAAAATCGTTCGGTTATGATCCACATAGGATCCCTCAGTGTTTATCCACACTGGATCCCTTGGTGTTTGTCAACATTGGATAGCTATTCATTCATCACATCTCAGCCCACCACTAGTTTCCCGCATAATGCATGCTTGATTCAGGGAAGATTCTGTCCTCATTTCATCATTTTAATTTAAACCGAAATGATGTCGAATAATGAAGTAACCCTATAAAATTCCATGTCAGAAGGGTTCCAACACAATAGACAGTGTATCAACCGGACTCTTGGTATGAATGATATATGCATTTTAGTGGTGAAGGCCCAGTTGGATTCCGGTATGATTCATCCTATAAAAAACCCAACATTTTCCAAAACACACATGTTGTATCTCAAAAGTATCACCTCTGTCTAAGGTTTCTAGTGTCCAACACGATTTGTTGAATGTATGTCTTGTGTAAGAGATACACCTGTTTAATAGTAAATGGGAGAAGGGGTCCGGGTATGGTTCAACCCTGTCGGACCTACCCAACCCAGCCCACTGGTCCAGTAACGAAGTGAGCTGGCCCCGGCTAGGTATGGCTAGGACGAATGCTTGGCTCGACCCACCTGGCTTTTCACGACCTTCTGGTCTTGGGTGGGAGGTATGCTCCCCTATTGAATGCCTTTGGACCTTACATATTTGAAATGGCAGTGCCAGTTGGAATTTCTCTTCAAGGCCGCTCTGCGTGGACTGATTAGTTACAGACCTACGGGTGCGGCTCCTCCCTATGCTAATACTTGAATCGGAGGCCTTATTACATGATGCACCGATGTAGATCCCTGTCTAGCTAAGCAGCGGCGTTGGATTATGTTGTACGACATGGACTGTATGTGTGGAGCAGCCCACAATGGGACTACAAGTATGGGTCCATCCTCATCCACAGTAGAAATCTAAGACCGTATATCGAGCACTGCCGCAGTGCGCCGCCCCGCTTCAACATGGACGGTGCTAGCCAGCCGCTCCCTTGTCCACAGAGGCACCTTTGGGTGCCACCATTATTTTACAGCCTGTGGTAGCCATCCACTGCCTCCCCTGGTTGTTTTCACCACCATATCATCAGTATTTCCCTCAATGAACACAACCACAACCGAGTTTAGCGGAGGGTCTGGGCATGGTTTTTTTTCACGCACCCTTCATGTTAGGATAAAGATGATTATAATTTCATGAAAATTTTATCTCTTAATAAAAGAAAGATTCTCCCTAACTTCAGCCCATTAAAAGTCGATGCAGATGAAGGAGTGTCCACGTGTGAGGGTGTTGCATATGAAGGAGAAGGTTCACATACTTTGGTTCTTGTCAATTAATACTCCAATGGACATCGAAGCCTCAGTCTAAGTTTGTGAAAGATTCCACGACACATTGTCAGAGGATCCTTTTCGGAGTTCCAAAAACCATGCTCGTGCATCCTTTAAATATTGGGGATGGTGGAGATAAACACATCAAAAAATTAATGAGGTTCATTAATGAGTTTGATTAATGAACCTCTTAGCTCTCTCAATTGTGCGATTAGACATCCCATTATTTCTCCCAATGGTGTGGTTATTCAATTTAAGAGTAAATCCATTAAATATTTTGACAACCCAGCAGTCCCTCCAATGATTCTCAACAGTTATTGGAAAGTAATAAAATTACTCGTTGACTTATTTTATTATATTTTTGTAAAGTCCAAAAGTTATGTTTTTTGTCTGACCCTATGTGGTCGAAATTATAATTACCTTAATCAATTCATGGCACTACGTATTCAACTATGACCTTGTATTTTTAATACAAGCACCAGTCCAAAAGATAGAAAATCCCACTCACAAGTTTGCGGAATGTACCATAAATTCATCTAGAAATTTTTTCCAGGCTTCTCGGGCTTCAAAATAATGTGATGTAAATTTTATCTGACTCGTAATAATTCCTTTAATTAAAAAAATTCATGGAATTTATGAGTCTTTACATTCTCCTCATATTAGGGATTTTCATCCCTGAAAGCTACAACAAAACCTAGGGAATCAAATGGGGGTACTCAGAACGTATATAAGCCTCCCACTACCATGTGCTCTTATAGAGGTTACTGTGATTCCAACAAACTCACGCCAGAGGAATTTACCATCCACGTAGGACCCACTCCTGCCGATCTTATATCTCCACAAGGAACTCCGTTAACGTTTCCCTATAATCAATGTCCAGCTCATCCCATTTGATAACATACGATGGATCATGCACGCACCATCCCTATTGCAACACATGGAAAAACATTATGCACATGTGGCATATATGTGGGAAGAGATAGACGGTATGCTACATCACCTACTTTGCTGACGATCAGTAAAGGTCAGATGAACTTGAGAGATAAATTTTCTCCTCGACCAAACCTCCATAATCATGTTTGGGGTGATACCCATAAAAAGTCATTGTCTAAATCCTAAAACTCACAGGGTCTCTGTCTCCTCTCAGCAGATGGCTTTTTTCAGCTATGTGCAGTCTTCATCCCCCCCATGATGATATTCACATTCTCTGTGGTAGCCTGCACCAACTTAGGACTCATAAGTGCTGACTCCCCGAGGTATGCCCCGTATAGGTTTGATCTGAAAGTTCGCATGTAAATGCCCTCAAACAGCACCATGCTAATGGTTGTGTGATAACTGGTTTTGTATGTAAATTCTACAACTGGAAGGTGTTCCTCCAAACTACGGCCAAAATCGAGGACGCAAGCAAGAAACATGTCCTGAGGTGTTTGTACTGTCTGATCAATTTGATAATCTGTTTGAGGATGAAAAGAAGTTCTCAAGTGTAGTTAAGTCCCAAAGACCTCCTTAAATCTCTTCCACATGCATGATGTAAGATGAGCATCGTGATCCCTAAGGATCGATGATGGCGCCATGTGATTCTCTACAAACTCTTTTATGTAGAGATGTCCCAATCCCACTATTGAACCCATCTCTCATATGGGTAGGAAGTGGGACAACATGGTGATCTAGTCAAGGATCACCCAGATTGAATTGTAACTCATTAAATTATGTGTTATACCATTCACAATGTCTATGGAGACACCATCCTACTTTAATTCTAGCACTTCATGTGGCTAAGATATTCTTAATGGTACCTGATTCTTGGCCTTCACTTGGGGACAAATGACGAATAGTGACACAAACTCAGCCATGAAATTCTACATTCTTTGCCACCATTACTGATTCTAGATATCTTGGTATAACTTATCCAAACCTAGATGTTACGATAAAGGGGATATGATGAACTCCTTAAACTCCTCATGTCATAGTGTCACTTGTACCATTATGCATCCTCTAAAGAGATTGACATGCTCCCCAAAGTCAAAAAATCATTGAAGAGAACTTCTTGAGGATATCTAAGCATGCTGGGCCTCACCGTCAACATCCACATGTTTTGCCTCCTGAACTCGCTAAAGGATTGGGTGAGAGATAGTCATATAGTAGAGGTCGGCTGCTTCATCTTTATCCACAAAGGATATCTACAACATGGCTAGATGTTCTGTAGCCTCACTAAGAAACTGTACAATAGACCTCCTACTGAGTTCATCTTGTACTATGTTCCCCTTCAATTGAGTGTAAGCAATCCCAAGTTCATAGTCCTAGAGGAAGTATGGCCATCCTTTCTATCTCAAGTTTAGTTCCTTATATGATAATATAAACGATATATTCATGTGAATAGGGTAAACAGTAAACCCTTCACCCATCAGGTAGTTTTGCAACATCTTCAGCAAAAGAAACACTAATTCCAACTCAAGGTCATAAGTATCATAGTTATGATTGGGTTGTATCAATTAATGGTATTTTTAGGTGATCAACACTGTCTTCGGCATAGGACACAACATAGTCTGGTCCCTGATGCATCACAGTAGAATACATACCCAATTCCTTCTTCTAGTAGCCTAATGATGGGGGAACTCATCTTTATCCATCTCATCTCCTAGAAAATCTGCTAGAACTTCAGCATCCACATGAACAGTTTCCCCTTCTTATTCAATGATGATAATGATGATGATACCCTAGAAAAATAGGCACAAATCTCTCGTAGTACTCAGCAAATCCTAGGAAATTAACCACCTCGATCACACTCGTGGGTGTCAATCAATAAAGTAATGACTCTATCTTCACCAGATCCACTACAACTACATCTTTTAAGATAACATGCCACAAGAAGAGGAATTCTCATAACCAGAAATGGAATATTGAGAGCTTTCTATAAATATTGTGCTCTCAGAGTGTATGCAGAACTATTTACTATGCATGCCATGCTCCTCTTCTGTTGCCGAGTACACTAATATGTCATCAATGAAGACCTCCACGAAGAAATCGAGGTATGGCTGGAAGATCTTATTCCTGAGATCCATAAACACTACCATAGTGTTGGTTAGGACTTAGGGAAACAATATGAACTCATAATGGCCATACTGACCTCTGATTGTTGTCTTCAGTCTATCATCATCTCATACCCTTAGATGAGGGTATCCTAATCTGAAGTCTATCTTGGAAAACCATCATGCTCCCTTCAGTTGGTTCAAGTGATCTTATATCCTTGGAAGAGGTTAATTGTTATTTACAGTCACCTGGTTCAGGCGCCGATTGACCACACAAGGCCTCCGAAACCCATTTTCCTTCATGGAAAACAAAATCATGGCTTCCCATGGGAAAAAACAAGGTCTTATGAACCCCTTCCTCTGCATGTCTTCTAACTATACCATCAGCTAACAATTATAAATGGGATCCATCTGATATACTGGAGTAGATATATATTTCACCTTGGGGTACATGTCGATTTAAATGTCTACCTCTCTAAGATGAGGTAGTCTCGGAACATCATCAGGGAGGGCATATTCATATTGGTCCACCACTATAGGAAATCTTAGACTCCTCTGGTCCACTACACAAATGCTGAGGCTAACCAATTGATGAGTAATTGGCTCCACCCTTATCCGAGAAATAACATCCTATGCTGCAATGGTTTCCTTCTCACTATTAAAGAAAAACCTGATGTCATACTCATAGAAAAACCGTAATTTGGGCCTAAAACTGTTGATCTGTTCATGTAATGTGGATACCTAGTCCATAAAAAAGATTACCTCATGTAGCCTCGATGCTACTACTAAAAGATTTTAGCTGAACCTCTATCCTCCTAGAGTGGCACACACTTTTTGCAATAATGTGTAATAATCAAATCAACTCCTGTAGTAGTCTATTATTGTAAGGATCGATCCAATGGATAATTTAGAATCTTTGAGATCCAAATCAGTGTCATAGAAATGAAAGAGTGACTGAAACATGTGCCTACAAAAAAAACAACTAGATTGTAATAGACACAGATTATACTTCTAATCATATATATTGTGTCGTGGTCATAGGCCTCTACCAGCTTATGTTGAGATCTCCCTTGTCCACCTACTCTCTGTGGTCAGGGTGGACCACCTGGGGGTTGTGGTTGTAGATATCAAACTGTTATCCAACACCTACTGCATGACCTACTCCTCTGCCACATCAAGCACCCTATAGAACTCCTCACTCTAACCTCGCCCACTATTTCAGTAGTCTCTCAATAATCTGCTGATCGTCCACATGGGGATTCATATTATCAGGAGCCATGTGTCCCTGTCTGTTGCAATAGTAAAAACCTTTTGTCCTTAGAATACCTCCTCTACCTCGCGAGCTCTGCTCCTCCGACCCTTCATCATCGGGTCATCCCCAAAATAGTTTGGCCTACTTGGACCTCTGTGTTATCTGCCTAACTCTTATTGTAGATGACTCTGCTACCTATTTTTCGATGGTTTCTCTAACTATAAGTGCCTACAAATCTAAGAAACACTCCACAAATAATGATCACTTGATTACTCCAACCTGCATCTGGATATTTAGCGATATCATCGATGCACTGATCATCCCCTACATGCCATGGTCAATGGTTTGGGCCCTTGAAAATTGTAATTGTACCATGCAGTGGATTAGCAAGAGAGGTTAGTGATTCTCACCGAGTACTGGGCCACTGTGAGGCTACCCTGCTATAAGTGAAGTAGCAATTTGATACGCACTGAGTGTAAGGTTCCTGGTATGATCTATGCCCTAAAGAAGGTATCAAAGTCCAACTAGAATAAGGTCACCTCCGCATACTTCTAGAGTGTTAGGATCCACCATCTCCCTACTTTTCCGTTGAAGAGGCTTGTAGCTATGATCACCATTTGGCCTGCTAGAGTCTAGAGCAATTGAAAAACGTGTTCCCCAACCTCCACCCAGTCCTCAACTGCCTGGGGATCATTCTCACCTCAAAACCATAGAGATCTCTGTCTCTGGAACTCATGCGACGTGCGTAGCCGCCGTGCATGGTCTGCTAGTGGGGCTGGTGGAATGTTTTGGCCTATGGGTAGTGGTGATGCTTGTATACCACCTGATGGTACAAGAACTGTAAGAGTGTCTGGCACCGAAGCCTTGTTACTCGGTGGTCCATCATCTTGTACTCCCTCTGGAATCCTAGTTGGTTGTCTATGTGGAGACATTCTAAATGAAATAGGTTCACTATGGTAAATAAGTTATACCTAGTGGGAGGAATCAAACGATATTAAAGGGAAACACATCTTTTTCAAAACGCTCGCAATAAACATTTTCGTGTATCGAGTCAGAAATCAAAATTCAGGGTCTTGTTGAATAGATACGTTGGTCGCTGAATAAACATTGTACTCCCTAACTGAAACATGAAATCATGTCATGTATTACTATTAATCCATTGTAATAATAGGCTATATGTTCTTCAGGTAGAACCGACTACATTGTTACCATGTGGTCACAACCTTCCCCCTAGAGCCTGTGCCATGACTACCCCAATCCCACCTTCCAAATGAAAGGGGTTGGAGACTATCACTGAAAGGGAATTTTCATAATATGGGAAATAATTTCCATGAATATTATACACACATATTGAGGGAACAATACACACAAGTAAAACCGTATAGATGAAGAAATTTGAAACCAGAACTGAAAACCACCAAAGAGTGTAAGAGTAAGTATTGATGTAATGGGTGCCAAAAATCAACCCCAACTAAGATGGAAATACATCCAAAAGGGAAAACAACTCATTAGATAATATGACAAGGATCCCACCTAATGGCTATGTACAACTTGTCATAGAGTCCCTCTGAATCAACAGGTCACCTCCATACACCGTCAGGTCGTGGATCCTCGAGACTCAGTCAAAGCTTCCCATCATCTACACTAGACACATCAATGTACATGTGAAGCTAGCACATGGGTGAGTATAAAAATACCCAGTAGGGACCCCAAATCCCTCAAAGGTATCTAATATTTCATTAATGAAAAAAAAACACAATCAATTATATCATGAAAAAATCACAATAGAATATGACATCTCACAAATGGTTTAACTAAATTTTAAAAGTACATAGGTTTAGTCATAAATCTTGATCATATTATTCGGTCATGGGGATGTAATACTGACCCAGACATGATACTTTGAATCTAATCCACATAGGATCACATGGTGCTGATCTACAAAGGATCGCTCTATGATAATCTACACACGATGACTCGGTTCCAATCCACATAGGTTCTCTCAGTGATGATTCATAGAGGATAGTTTAGTGCTGATCCAAATAGGTTTTCTATTTATTTTTCATGTCTCATCTAGCCTATGGTTTCACACACAAAGAACGCATGATTCTGGTTTGATCTGATCCTCAATCCATTGGTCATATTTCAACTGGCATGAAGTCCCACGAAGAATTAATGAGATGAAATTCCATGATTTAATAGTTCTAATGCAAGAGAAATAATGCCAATTGAATTCCATGACCGTATGTTATAGGAACTTTAGTACTGAGGGCCTGGTTGGATTCATGTATGATCCAAACCATCCAAACTCCACCTTCCACTGAAACTCATGTGAAGTATCACAAATGAACTACCTCGTCCTAAGGGTTCCAACACCATTGATGGTTCATCGAATGGATGTTCGGTTTAAGAGATACCCTCGTTTAAGCCTAAATGGAAAAAAGAGGCTCAGGTACAATCTGACCCAGCCAGACCGACCAGACATGGCCCACTGGGCCAATCAGGAAGAAGGATGGGCTCGGCTCGGTAATTTTGGGCCTTTGTCTGACCCACTAGGCCACAGGCTCGGCCCGCTGGGTGAGCACGGGGAATCTAGACCCCTCTAGAAAGGCTTCTGCCAATAGGGTCATATAAATCATGGTGCCAGTTGGCACCACACCAAATAGTGGTCCACGTGGACCAACCTATAATGGACCCACAGTCACAGGTCCTCCCTACTACACGGCTCGACAGAGTGGCCTTCTTTCATGGCGTACATGCCCGCTTCATCGCGACTATCACTGGAAGGCTGCTCCCTTGTCCATCACAGTACCTTTGGTTTCCACTATTCTTTCACGGTTGGTTGGTGCTGGCCACCACCTCTCTCGATCACCGGAAATGCCATATTTTCCGGATTTTTCATGATGAATGCAACCATAATTGAGTTTGGCGGAGGGTCTGTGCCTTGTTCGTTTGTCCCTCACCATCCACTTTATCGTTAATGTGGGTATAATTTCATGGAAAATTATAGCTATTAATTAAATGATGATAACCACTACCTAGATCTCTTTAAAAGTCACTATGTATGTTGAATGAGTGTCAATTTCTAAGGGTGTTGCGAACGAATAAGAAGGTTCACAACCATTGGCGCTCGTCATCGTATACTACAATGGTTTTCGAAGTGTTATTCTAGGTTGGTGGAAGACGTCGTGACACATTTTCCAAGGGTCCCCTATTGAGTTCCAAAAATCCATGCTTGAGCTTCGTTTAAATAGAGGTAAGGTGGATATTAACACATCATACAATAAATGAGGTTCATTAATGAGTTTAATTAATTACCCTCTTAACTTTCACAACAATGCTGTGAGAATACCCAATATTTCTCCCAAAAGTGAGTTTATTCACCATAATAGTCAATCCATTAAATGGTTTGAAAAACCATTGGTCCTGCCAATGCCTCTCAACTATTATAAGAAATAAATAAAATATCAGGTTGAGTGAATTTTTGTTAAATGTCCAAAAATTATATTTTTTCTCGGACCCTCACTGGTCAATGTTAAGCTTCCTTTAAGAGAATTTCATGGTTGACGATTCAATGGTGCCCTCAGATTTTTAATCCAAGCACCATTTCAAAATATAAAAGACTCACCTACATAGTTACAAAACGTACATTAAAAAATGTTCAGAAATTTATTCTGGGCTCTCCAGGGATCAAAATAACATTCTGTAAATTTTCACAAACTTTTAATATTTCCAGTTAATTAAAATAAATTACATGGGATTTTCGAGTCTTTACATTTATTTTTTTCATGGTGTATAATAAATACATTGATTGTAAAAGTTTTCATATTTTACCAACCTCATGATATCTACCAAGAGATTACTACACATCATGTGACCATATAATTTGACTTGAAAATCCCTAAGAAACAATAAAACATAGAGGATTAATTCTTGGAATTTCAAAAAAATTCGAAGAATTCAACATTACATGTTTCATCCCATATCATTCTCAGCCCAAACCAATAAAAAAATAGAAACTAGTGAAAAATATTAAATCATTCCAATAATATATATATGTGGATATTACACCATTTTTATCTAATTTAAATTTGAATATAACTGTGTTAAATATATAATCTAATTTATTATTAATTTTTTTATCGTAAAAACAATTTGTCGGATAGGTAAGATCTTTTACAATATATATGGAATCAATATTAAAGTGTTAACTGACATAAAATTATTCTTTCTTCTTTTAGTGTCAATTAAAAAATGATTAGAATAAATCTAAAAATTGACTAACACAATTCATAAAGTGTTAGTTTGACACATCAAATGGATTTCAAAATATTTATTTATAAAATAAAAATAATTTTAGATACTATTTACATTGAATAGGTGTACATTTTCCACATTATGTTTAAATTGAACTCTTGTGTTTATCATTATATTATGTTGAGTCGAACATATTGTGTGTTATTATATGTTTATATCATATAAATTTAATTCCATATATATTTTTTTGATGCACTTTGTATGAAAATATGTCATTTTCAAATCATTATTTGGCCAACATGGATGTAAAATAGTAATTTATATTTCTAATTTTTACCATATGATATTTAGGAAATAGTTTCCTTGCTTATAGGTCTATAATTGATATCCTTGATGATGTTTTTTAAATTTAAATTCATTCAAAATTGTTTATTTCATGAGTTTTAATTGATGAATTCTTAAGTAAAATTTTACTATATAAAAATAATTTCACCTAATCCTTTTTAATCATTCAATATTTTTAAGAATCATGTATTGTGCACATTTAATATTTTCCTACTAATTCCGTGAATAGTGTTTGGTTTCTATATAGGGGTGATTTGGGGATTACCTTAAGAGCTGTTTAATAGGTAAACATTTTTAATTAATTCTTTTTTCATATAAATAATTAATGTATACTATATATTCCTTCTTGAAAAGTAATAGATAATTTATTTTTTATATAGTTTAACTGTGAATGTAATCACATTAGCTGCACTAGTGAATTGAAAGACTTAAAATAACTTCAATTTGACCAAAAAAATTTTTGGGGTTTGAATGTTTTGCATAAACACTTAGGGAAGCCATATCAATGATTAAAATTTCCCAATAAGATACATTATTCAGGGTATCATATGTATCTTATCAATCGTGAATCATGAAACAAAGAGTATAAATATGAATATTTACTAACATGTTTTGGAATGTTTATATTAGATGAAACATCAAGATTTTAACACTAATTATATAGGAAACAAGAATTGTTTTTCTCGTCTTCTAACCATTAAATTGTTTTTCATTTTTAACAGTTTTTTCATGTTCTTTGTAAACATAGGCTTCAATTTAGTTGAATTTATTTTAGGTGTATTTATAACTTAGTTACTCATTAATTGTATAAAATTATTCCCTATTTACAACTACTAGTAAGAAATATTATTTTGATGGATTAATTAAAATGAATAACATGTAGATATAAAGGGTGAATATTACTTTTAATTTATAAGATTATAACTTCATGAAACATGCACAAAGTGGAAAGTGAAATTATTTTTTAATGAAATCACATGGATAATATGAAACATGTTACAAAAATATTTTATTCTTAATTTATTATTTCAATGATTTTGGAAACCTATTATTTTCATCATTCAATTAATTCATCAAAACCAATGTTTTAACATGAATAAATGTTGGTATCATTAATTTTATGACCCAAAAAAACTATATATTTTGATATTATAAAATAAATCATTATTGTAATAGCATATAAAGAGGAAAATTATTTTTGGTGTTTTATTTCATGTTAAATGAATCTATGACTCATTGGAATCATTGAATAAAAATTAGTGTTGTGAGTTTTACATTTTTTTCTTTCATGTAATTAAATGATAAAAATGATTTTTTTCAAGGATCAATTTAATATAGCATTGCACATATAAAGGGATACATCTCTTATATGTTTATTATCATCCGAGAATCTTAAATACATTATCAATATATTATAACAACATAAGATGGAAATTTCTTAAAGAATCACTACAAATTATTTTTGACTTCTTTTATCAGTTTTTTTATCATAGATTAATTTAATTATAGTCACTAAATTTTTTTAATCAAATTTCTCAATAAGGTTTCATCAAATTTTTCAGAGTGTCTTAAGATGCAGGGATTCAATTAACATATTGTTGAGTCTCCAAATGGAATGTTATTAAAAATTTTCCTTTTACATGTTTAATAGAAAATTAAACATATAATATTAGGAGTTGAAAAACATCATGGCATCTTGAACATTCATGATATAATTTATTTCCTTATTAAGATTTCTACAAAAAAACTAAAGGAGACCAACACGATATTTTTTGAATCACAAATATCAAATCCAAACATAATCCAATATTATTTTTTAGTTCTTATGAAAATTTATGAATAATTTTTAATAGGTTTTATCAAATAAATATTTTATGATAATATTATAATTTTTATATATTTATTATATTTCTCTACAAAATAAATAATTTTCATAGAGAATCCTCAGGGTATGAAGTATTTTTTGCAGGATTTATAGTTAAATCGCACTAATGTTTTTTCATTCATTGTATATTTCTTAATATCATTGAGGGAGTTTCAAAGATACATATTTTTGGCCCTTTTTGTTAATTTTTTTTAGGAAACATAATAATTCAATTTGAGTAATAAAATTTCCTTCCATTTTATCTCAAACTCATGTAAGATAAATATAATTAAATAATATCTGGGAATTTTATCTATCGTTATATTCTATAAAAATTGTAAATTTCATTAAAATGATATTTATTCAATGGTATTGGTACTTTCATTAAGATTTGTAAATTCAAGTTAGATGTTCTTAATACTTCACTTGGAATATTACTCATCATTTTATATTTACATATAGAATAATTTTAATTACAAATATATGAAATACAATGAAGCATAATATTTCTTGATTAGGGGAAATCACATTACCACTTCATGATTCATTATAGGTTATAATGACTTGTTAATATTTCACCAATAAATTCTAATTATTAATGAAATTTAGTCTTACGGTCAAAAAATATATAAACCCAACCTAATATGAGAATCAATAATCATTATTAATATTTTTTATAAAATAATTTTATTCTATTTGTTGAGACCAATTGTATATTAAATTAATTTATTGTTTTTGTTATAAAATATATTTAATTGGACATTAAAACATTTGGAGATATATTCTTATTGAGATGAATTAATTTTTTAATATATAATTAAAATTAAAAAAATTTGAATTCCAATGTAAATTTTTAATTACTTTAGAGAATGGTTCAGAGAAACAATTCAGGGCTAGAATTATGATTATGTTTTTGTTATTAAAGAATATTATGTCAATGGGAGAAATATTATTTCTTATCTTTCTAAAATTAAAATTTTACAGGAAAAATAACTAAGAAACTATTTGAAAGTGTTTTGTTTAGGGTAATTAAATGAACAATTTTATAAATAATACGACATACCTATTTCACCCATGGTCTTCATATGTCATTATTTAACTTCGACACAATTATCACATGCACTCCTAGATTAGAAACATAGAACTCAATAATCTTAAATCGATAATGTTATAATATCCTTGGACAATTTATTAACAATTTAAGGGGACTGAAAACAAAATTTATAGGAAATTTCAACATTCATTAATATTATATAGCTACATTTATTGTTTTATAAGGTAAAAACAATTTTTTTTCCATATTAGTTTCCTTGTTTAATATATTTTTATTTTTTGAATGAATGTGAATATTTATTATTTAGGAAGTTATTCTTAAAAATAATTTTACCTACACAAGAATGTATAATTTTCTATTTTTCATAGCATTTATTAAAATGTGTTATAAAAATATTTTACATTTTTTTATAAGTGGTTCAACTACAGAATTATCACATAGTGATCACAAATAATAATAGGTGTTATACAATATCTTGTTGAATGTTATAATAAATAAATATATATAATGGTTTATAATTGGTAAAAATATATTATCATCACATAGTTATCTCAAAAATATGTTTTATTTTGATATAAATTATTAAATATAAAAACTGTAGTCTCTACACTTATACTATAAAATTTATCTTGATTTTAGGTTATTTTTTTCAATATGTATCAATTATGGATCCTTAACAACATCCCAGGTTAGTGGAACTAGATCAATTTCTTGTCCTGTTATTATATGAAATGTTTAATCAATGACTTACGTGATTCTTTACTATGATAAAGGTTATCGAAGATACAGAGATATAAAATATTAATGAGTTGTAGGTATTAATGTTCATTGATGTTTGATGTGTATATTATTGATGAATCCATCACTAAAATATCTATTTTGTGTTCTGTAGAGAGATCATATAGGATATTTTGTTATAAATCTGTACATAATCTATGATAAGTTGGTTAATTCCATAAAAAATGAATGGATTTGGGATATTGAGTATCTGTGTAATGAGTCAGTTATAAGAATTCTCATGATTCAAAACATTTCATTATCTTTTGATTTATTTCATTACATTTCTCATATTAACCAATTGATTTTTCATTGAAAATTGGGATAAATATAAACGAAGTGGAACAAATGAAATGTTAGCACAAACATAAAACCTATCAAGAAAGGCTCACTAACCCCAAAAATTGGCACAAAAAAGAAATGATATAATATTTCATCTCATTAATTATTTTTATTATGTGTATTTCCTATGTTTAAATTGATTAATTCATAAGGGTTTTTTTAGTATAGAAGTGATGTGTCCTATGTAATTTTTTATCATAAAATATTTATAGGAATTATACACCATTAATATTTATTAATTTATTAAATATATGTAGAAAATTTATTGTTTGTCATGTTGGGATAACTGGATGAGTGGTTCAACTAATGATTATTAGGTACTGATTTTGAATTTCTCCCATGATTATTATATTTAAACGTATAAATTTTATTCCATCTTAATAAAAATAAGCCTTTTATATGTTTTGGTATCTAGTGTATAATTGATATTCAAGACATCAGTTGTATGAATTAATTTATATAATAATAACAAAATTTATTTCATTTCGAAAAAAATATGTGGTAGCTTCCTATACAATTATTAGGTATCACTAGGAAAATGTTGAATGACCTAAAAATATGTGTTCTTTCGTGTTTTCATTGGTATCTTTTGAAGGGTCAATCATAAAATAGGGAGGAAAATGTAGAAAATACCCAACACGTATGTTAGATATATACTGTAGATAGCCTTTTATTACATTTATTTTTAATGACACCAAGAATTTTTTCATCATATATTCTTATTGTTGAGATGGAACTAGATATTTGACAATTATTTATTAATATAATGTTTAGGGTAAAAATAACATTATGTTTAGTTGGATATCATATAGATATTTTTATAAATTTTTCTCTCTTTAGATTTATTACTTCAGACAATAGTTTTAACTATATGAATGAAATTTTTTTTCAGGATTAATCCATTCTGAATTTTCACGATAGTTTTTTACTAGAATGTTTGATTTAAAGTTATCATTCGGTTGAGTTAAATATATTATTAATATTATCGTAAATATATCACTTGAATTGTAATTTATTCCTTCCATTATCGGTTGTAACTATCTGTGTGAATATTTATATTCTTATACTAATGCAATTGAATGACATAAATATAGAAAAGGTAACTAGTGTCAATTTATTGATTCTGATTTATGGGAAAATCACATATACCCCTTCATGGTTATAAGAAAACCAATAACTATGAATATATATTTGGTTGTAATGATATTCCAATAAAATATATATTATTTAAATGTCATTTTTGAAAACATTCTGTACTCATGGATCATATGGTGAACCGTAATGTGATCCAAGTGGCTTCATAGAATTCATATCATTGTAGGTTTTTGGGATTATCCTTGATGTGTGAAATATACACCAGCTTAATGAATAGTGTTCCACCATTCTGATATTAAAAAATAATTCCCTCCCACTCCACATTCCTCCCACTCCTACTGTTAAAAAGTACTAGTAATTCCCCATTATCTTGAAGATGATTACATAAACACTAATAAGATAGGACATGAAGAGAATAAGGTCTTCAGGTACGGTTGATCTATCAGAAACCACCTTGTTTAGTCCTCAACGATTTTTAAGATATAGAGTGTGATAAAGACATCATATAGGGTAGGGAAACTATCTATGACTCTAGATAAAATTTCATCATGCCCCTTAGTTATTTCAATGGGAATGGTAAATCCACTGTAGGGCGATTAGTTAACGTCAAATTTATAAAGCTAATATTTTCCTTATATGAATTCCTACAACTGGTGGTAGGATATATGATTTGTGGTGATTATTCACATGAATGATAATAAAAACTATTACAATTAGATTAATATGTCTATTTTTAAAATATTTTCCAACTTTAACTATTTTTGAGATTACGATACAACACAATAGTTTTTCTAGTTTTTCATTTCAGGTTAACATATTATAACTTCTTTTGGGCACAAAAGAACATTCAATTTGAACTATTTTTTTATTTCTTCATAATATTATATTATGGTATAAATTGGTAAATTGCTTTTTTATTATGTTTATATTCATCTTAAATGTCATATATGAAGGGAAAATTTAATCCTTACATGTTATCATATCATATGTCATTATTGATGTGGAAATCTCAATTAAAACCTAAAAATTATCTTTAATTAGTTTTTAACACATTAGTATCATAATTGTAGTTTGATATGGCGAATAAAATTATCTTTTTTAATATCCCTTGTATTCATCACTAATAAATGAATTTATGGGTCACATAATGCCTTCACTATTTTTTCTACATTTTGAATAATTTGATTTATTCTTTTTGAAATAAAATAATACCCTGATAAACACAACATAGGGGGTTAATATTAGGGTTATAGTTTTTAGGGTTTAGGTAAATTAGTGTCTTGGGAGGTAATTTTTGTCTTAGATAGTGGTTTGGTACATAGTCTAGTGATTAGTGTGGGGTTAGTGTTATATAGGTATTAGTGTTGTGGAATTCCAGTAGTATGTCCAGGGGGTTGGGGATTAGGGAATAATGTTTTGGAAGGGATATTGTGGTATTATGGGTAGTTGGGATGTGGTTTTATGGATTGGAGAATAAAATAGTGTGGATTATATATGAATGTAATAGTTATCATTCAAAGATAAATAAACATTTTGGTTGAATAGAGGACATAGATTAATGGTCTGACGTAAAATTTTACATATTTTATGAAATATCAATAAATAATATTTAATTAATTTTGTTGTTTTCCCAATTTACATTACTATAATGATATTTTTATTCAATTGATGGGTCTCTATGAGGACTGGAAAAATAATAATAGTACATTTAAAATTATTATTTTCAAACTATGCCTCTATTTAAACATAATTATTTTAGCTCAAACATATTGATATCATTATTTTTGTTATGGGAAAAATCCATAAAATTATCTCAAAACCCTAGAGAGATCTATCTCCAAGAGAACTCAAATATATACGGAGAAATAAACCTCCAACAACTATCTCGGTTCTAGATAGATAAAAAGGATACCTTATATAAGTGATTTTTGGGGAGATCAATGAAAAGAAACACAACAATTATGATCTACCGTAATAGAACCCATTAATTAATATGGAAAGAAATAGATGATCATAGAGAACATATAGATCTCCATTATAGTGAATCTTCATTTGAATCATAAATCCAAATGTTATAATGAAAGAGTGATGTTTACAGATTCAGTAATGATGAAATAATTTATCATAATAGATAGTATCTATTTTATAGCACCCATGAATTCATATGTAAACATTTATAATCTCATAGAGAACATATAGATCACCACATGGATGAATCTTAAATTATATCATAAATCACAATGATATAATGATAGATAGATGTTGACAAATTTATCAATGATTATATAATTCATCACAAGGTAATTATTTAATTAGATATATTATTTTTAAATCATTTTGTGACAAAACACTGCATTGAGAATACACCATCTGTTGCTTCTACTATGCCCAGAATGTTCAATATCTTGGTGGAGGAGACTATATGATTTCACATACCAAACATTGAAGATGTATAAGGAATCCATTTTATACTATGATACATTAGATTATTTGGAGAGGCATGGATATCCATCATTTTCATAAATGCTTGAAACGATAATTTTATTTATTTATTTTGGTGATATTTCATGGGATATATAATTAATTATGGATTTAGTACCATATTAATTATTAGGATTAATATATATTATGGGGGATTATTCGAGATAATTGTTTGACCATGTTTCATTCTCCCTTCATTTAGGTGGATTATCCCCAGCTGATGCTTTCCCTCCCATGGAAGATTTTTTTTTCATTGGATGTGTTATAAGACCCATATGTTACCATTTTTGACTAGTTTCATCATTATTATTTAATTTTTATCTATTTGTTCTTCATTATTTTGAGAATACATGATTATATTTTATTAATTCAATAATGTTGAATACTTGGTCACTTATTTTATATATAACCCAATTATTTGACAACAAACATATACATCAATTTCATTACTATATACTGTGAGTAAAATATTTTGTAGGCTTCGGGTGGTAGAGATATGGATCTAAAAACGTTCTATGAAACTATTAATTTTATTCCAAAACATTTCCTTCTATTATAGTGTTTTGAAGATGTTGTATGGGGTGTAGGGATTCTATTATCAAATTCTTTTTATATATGCCAATTTAGTCATGATTTTGGAATAATATGGTATGCTAGAAGGGGTTCATGTATGAATTCATTTATTTATGTCATCATACTCTTCACTCAATCATTGTGATATGATCGTTGGTATATGGAATGAAAATATTATATGTTTTATTAATTAAAAAATTCTCTTCATAGTAAAAAAATATTTTATATATTTTGGGAATGCATGACTTATCTCTCCTGGATTTTACATGTGATGTTATTTATGATATCTGTGATATTATGTGTTTGTTTTTTAATGAATTTATCATGCATTAGATATGTGTATTATGCATGAAAGAAATATAAATACAGGGATACAAAACTCACCATGAATCATTAATTTTATAATTCATTTTAAAATTGCATGGTTGAGTCCAGGATGATAAAAATGATAATATAATTTTGTGGTTGTTTGGTTCCCATGATTTTTATGCATGTGGTAGAATTATATAACATGATATATGATACTTTTTTTAACAAATGGTGAAGGGATTAAATTGAAATATTTTATATTTATTGATATTCACTTATATTAAAAGGTAATTGCAATAATTATAATACTGTTATTATTCCCCAAAGCTTCTACCTAGTAAAGGAAGATTTTTTAAGACGCTGATAAATAGTTAAATCTCAATAAATGTGAATGGTTTATATATCCTTCTTTATGTTTTACATAATAAAAATTATTTTGTTTTGAAGTTAAGTGTATTTATTTTAACATATTAAATATATTTTTAATTTGATTTATATTAATAAAAATAATTTGATGAAACTGTGTAAATTTTATATAAATTTAGGTTATTACAGAATGCATGTCAAATATGGAATATTATGATTTGTGATTGGAATGATTTAATTTATTTAAATTGAAAATTAGTTTAACATGAAACTAATTTATAAATTAAATTAAAATAGTGGGTTAACTAATATAATTTTTTCATAATTGGTAATTGAAATTTGTTAATTCACATGATAGATGAGTTATTTAATATGTGAGGAAATGTTTTTCAGAAAAAAAATATTCGTGAAACATAAATTTATAAATAAACGTCATTAGTCATATCATGAAACATGGTGTTATTCTAAAGATGGATTTTGAGAATACTATAGGGAATGTTTTTACAAAAAATGGATCATGATGAATCTTTTTTTTAATAAGGATTAAAAGTTTTCATTTTATGGTTTTCTAAACTACCATATATTAAATTAAATTATATTTTCAAAACACCAATTTTAGAATGCTTTACAATTTTATCACATTTTAATATGAATTTTTTAATTATAGAGATAATTTATAAAACAAAAATTAATAATAATTCACTACACGTAAAAAAATTAGAAAGGAATATATAATCATTTGACTCCATAGAGCTTATGATTTAATGGAACTTTTATGGAAGAATATCTAAGATTTCTAGAATCATGTTGCATGAACATGATAAGATATGTTCTATGATAATGATTGTTTATGATAGTTTTTTTATACTACTAAAAATTTATTGTATTTTAAATTAATTTTTCATTAAATTTGTATTAACAGTTTTCCACTATTGTATGTTATGATTTTGTAGTTTTTTTAATTTATATGAGAGCGTGAGTTAAAAACCCATGCTCAGTATCATAGTATATTTACAATTGATAGGTTAGATGATTTATGATTTACCTTTTTCCAATCTTAGATACATCTCCCACAAGAGATCAATATTTCATTCTTTTAAAATGAATCAGGATACACCATGAACTAATCCATAGGTCAAAGAAGGTGGTTCCACATAACCACATACATTCCAATATTTAAAAAATCAGTTATTGATTAGTGTTAAGGTCCTAATAAATAGCATGGGGAGAACATGACCTTGGTAAATGGTTGATATCAAAGTACATAAACCAAATTGATTAGCAAAATTATCAATAGTGAATAACTAAATAACCAGAAAAAGAGGAACCCATTGAAACAAAATGATAACCTATGTAGTATCTATAAAGAAAGTTAGGCTGCAAAATACAAATAAATAAATTAATCTATTTTATAAAGTAAAAAAGAATAATCAGAAATAAATAAATTATTATTTTTTGTGGTTTATCAAGAAGAATCTACATAATTATGTCAATCATAGTCAATATACTTGCCTTGGCCCCTTTCCCATCATTGGATCTCTAAGAATGAAATAAAAATGAAAAAAATTTCTAGAATAGGGTGTTTGTATAAGACTCAATAGGACACCACCAATGTCCGTTGTCATATTTATATAACATATAAAAGTGAATTACATGAATGTAAATGATTTACTTGTATAAACCATTACTTATTACACATGTTCATAACATTATCTAATTCCATTTAATAATATCTACAAACATTTACACCATTCCATAGAATCATACACTATCTTCCCGAAACACCCCCACAATAGATGAATATTCACAAACAAATCTAAAACATCACTTGTAAGGTTGTAGTCTAATGTATGCTAATCCCACACCTAACACATACCCCTTAATATATATTATACTAGCAATGAAATACACCATTAAATATAAAAAATAATATAATATTATATATTATTAATTGTAGAAATATCAAATAAAAACATCACTTCATGTCAAGAAAAAAAATCATACGAACAATCCACCTGAAAGAGATATAGATATAGGTCAGGGATACATATGAAGACAAAAAGTGATAAAAATTAAAATATAGTTTTCATTTGGACCCCAAATCATTGATAAATTAATGAAAAACCCCTGTATAAAATAATAATTAAATTAAATGGATTTTTACCTCAGGGGAAAAGATGATTTAGTGTCTTGGGTCACCATCCATGCCAAACTAAATTTTCAAATCCTTAAGACAAACCAAATCCCAAAAAATCATCAGATAATGAATAAAAAATTAAGAAACCCTAAATGTAGGTACATATAAATCATACATGAGATGATCCACTCTACACAAGTTTATTGGACCACGGGTTGAATAGATACCAATTTCATTGATTTGGGTACCAATTTGTTCAGTGATCAATGAATATCTCATGAAACCAATAAAACTACTTATAAATAATCACGAAAACTTGTATCTAAGTTGTATTAATGATGGAGGGGAAATGATAGTTTTTCAACCATGGTGATGAACATACTAGACTAAAAATATTGGATCGATCAAGTGAGTTGGCATGAAAGAGAGGATTTTTAAGGGAGTGATATCATTCAAAAACGATATGAAATGATATCTAGGGCACTGGAAGTTGATTGGTTTTTGAGAGGATAAATACATTTGAGTTAGAGTATCTGTTAAACAATATTCCTAAAATCTTTGGTCCCCCTTGGGCAGCATCAAATGTCATCAGCCCATCGTTGACTTATAGGTAAAACTAATTCATCCAAATAACCCCACTAGTAATAATGTTCCCTCACTTAGACATCCATTATTATATGTAGATGATATTCAAAATATTTGTACTCAACATGTTTTCTAACTGGGTGGCTATAGATTTTCGATCAACAACATTCCAACTACCAAAATTCATTCATTTTTCAGCCTCTATAACACCCATATCCATCCTAATAAAACAAAGACATTATGAAATGTACTAAAAATAAAATTCAGAATTCAATAAAATTAGATTCCAGTAATAACCCCCTATTATCTATTATTACCCCCATGAAGTATCCATTATAGTCTACTCAAATAGTTTATTACATTGTTATCGAATGACAATATCACTCTCCGACATCTCTTACCAAAATTCTCGATGTTTCTATTTCACTTAAACATAAGGAAAAAACCATCATCAAAATACCTTCACTCTTCAGTACACTATCAGAACATGTCACACAGAAAGAAAAAAATTTGACTATAGAATGATATCCTAACTTCCAAGCATGTGAAAATGATTATGCTCATACATCCAAAATTGTGTCATAAGGAACACATTGTGAATACATTATTACTGTAGTGGAAGGTCCAATTTATTAAAACAATGTAAATGTTTTTATGATAACTAATATATAAATATACAATTATTACAAGATTTCCTATATTCTAAAAATTAAATGCTCCATCTATGGTGGAACCCACCAGAACACCTTGTCTCCAACAATAAACAGCAATATTAATCTATTATGATTGGCATATGAAGGTTACCTACTATACACTATATCCGGTAATTTATGAATCATATATAATTTCTATGTGGTCTATTCTACTATACGTGACCTAAAAACAATGAATCACTAACCTCATTCTAGAATAGTGTTGAACAACATGACCTCTCATACAGAGCCTCAACTATAGAATTTTGAATCAAAGACTAGAAGATGTTATTATTGGTAGAAACCACTAGAGACATGTGATTATCTATTCACCAATAAAATATTGAATAAAATTTTTTATAATATTTACCAAATTCTAGTCAGCCCTTTTTGAATTATTATTTGGTAGAGGATTAAAGAAAATACTTTACTTTATCTAGACACCCATCACCATACATACGCCTTAAAAACTACAACATTGAGCTGAAATATCTATCAGATACTATGACATAATACACTTATTTAAGATGAATGATCTAAAAAAAATTCATATCTCCTAGATTATTCAATTATTTCCTCTCTCTTATCAATGTGAAGTGATCCACATTAGTTAACTATTGGGCAGCCACCCTAATAGAATCATTGCAACATTGCATTCTAGGAAACCCTATCACAATGTCCATAGATAACTCACCCAACATCTATAAAGGAAAATATTTTTTAGATAATTCAATAGGCCATTAAAACATCACCATACCAAAATGAGAATTGATAAAATAGGAGACAAGGGTTGTGATATCTCTCTTCAAGCCTTAAAACATGAAAAACCACTTGAGAACGTTATACATCTTGGTTATCCATAGGTAGAGTAGCCATTAGAAATAACGAAATGAACTCATTAGAAAATTTCTCATTGAATATGGAACCATAAACCTGTCTTGACCATGAAAGAAAAATATATCTATCAAAATCATGTATATAAATCGAGTCAATGCAAATAAAATATCAGGTTTCACCCAATATTCTAGATCAAGGTCAGTCATTATTTTCATTTACTATACTAGAATCATAGAGATCTCCAACCACAAAAAAACCACTTCCCCTTGATCCTCAGATACTCACATGCCAATGTAATTTTTTTATCCTGAATTTCTCATTGAATTTATAAATTCCTATGTTTTTTTTATCCATGAATGTACAAATATATAGTCATTCCATGTTGAATTCACCATAATTATGTAGAATATCATTAACTATTCAACACAAGTACTCTAACAATGATTCATGTGATGATGAGAAAGGATATAACACAAAATATTTTAGTATCTATATATGAATAACTGCTCTCATTATAAGTAGTGTCACAATCATATCATTTCATGGAATGATGATACAAACGTCATGAAATGGGTAAGGTAGTTCAACCAGTGGGGTCTCAAATGAAGAGAACCCTAATAAAGTACATTATCACCCTGAAAAAAATTCAAGATGATTGTAGATGTGTTTAATTACATGATATATCCAACTTTTTACTAAAAAAGAATACGGAACATAGTAGTCATCAACTACCTCTATAACACTGGGAAATCCTATTATAATTGATCTTCCATTTATAAATGACTCCATTCATGGTTCATGAATCAAGGAAAGCTTTAGATAAGATATATCATGATTAAGTATGTTATAGTAAATATTTATCATGAAAATTCTCGGAATATGAAATATATTCAATATTAATTCCCATGAAATAAATTCATCTAATTTAAATGGTAAATTAATATTCATTATTGTAAAAAAATATTCTAGTAAGGTTCACAACCTATATCCAAATGTGACAACAACAGTACATGATATAAACATGGTGTTTCAGAAGCATGATAAGCATGATATATAGTTTTCAATCATGCGATTATGATGTCTGAGAATATGTATTTATGTCATATATGAAAAAATGAAGGAATTCATGTATGTGAGGATTATCATGTTTGTGAAGGCCAAAAAAACCACCAGAGCATTTTTTCAGCCCAAATTTTATAATAAGGCACTCATAAAACATGAATCTAGTCATCAATGTTTTCAATATGATGTCTTGATCCCTGACCCAATGGTTATGGTATTTTTTGGTAGATCAGTGTTGGAAAATCACTATGATCATCTCAACTGATCAAATAAGACATCAATTTTCAGTAAATATCACTAGTTATTTAATGAGATCTTTTCTAACTGTTGGAAATCCACAAAAATTCAATGAATACATTCCTAATTATTGGGATAAATTACTAATACATCCCAAGGGAATGTTATGGATGTGGTGAATACATTCCCCTCATGAACAACCAACCTCACCTATAGTACATTTATCCCCAATAGTTCGATACAATATAACAGAATACATACTGTTTGTGAAATTGGGAAAATATCAACACTGAAATCAACTCTCTAGTGTAAAGGTAACCTCAAGAAATACATGTGATAGACATCTCAATAAAGGATTTTCACTATAGGGTATGAGGTGTGATTTGTAGATTGATCATATATGTTGATCATATCATTTAAATTTGATATAAAGACTTCTCGATGATTTGGATCGTATCCCACACTACTTGTTTCAACATTCCATTCACCTATTAGCTCAATATTTTCCCTATTATGATATGTAAATTATAGTTATCCCTGATAAAAATTGATGTAGACATCCATTCCATTCATATTAATACATAAATCACTATCATCTTCAAAATTTTGAATCACTACACATGGTTATAACCATAATCCCCTATTAGACTCTCTGAAATGGTATAATTGAGATTTACCTTCGTCCCATAGGGTATATAATTAATATAAAACAAATAGGCTTATTACAACCAATTCCATAAGTGTAACCACTTGGGAAAATATAAATGAATGGTATTATCTTGTATAAATAACCTAAAAAGAGTTATAAAAATAAATTAGGAATATACATCAAACTATGGAAAGTTTAAATCCACCATATAAGGAATCTTGATCATATGTATTTTTTATACCTACCAATAATACTTTATATCTAATAATTATATGATTGACCATGTTCACAGACCCTTTTAGTGTATAAACATTTTATTAAGGCCCAATGAAATTTTTTATGAGTGAAGCCATTAATCACAGTTATAAAACCACTTTTATGATCACAATTTATATATATTTGGGAGATTATTTTAAGAAAATTGTTAGTCACTGAGAGACTATCCCATACTCCAATTTTTTTAGAACCTATAATAATCCCATAAAATATATGGGGATGAAGAAACACTAATATTCTTTGAATACTATATATTTTCATGGCATCCATCATCTACCAGTCTCTTCTAATTCCATGAATGAGCAATTGAGACTACACTATAACATATACGAGTCGAACCACTAATATCCTAGTGCTATATGGGGAACATATCATAGTTCACTGGAGTTAATTTCCTAACCTACTATTTCCTACCAATTAGATGACCAATTATGAAATTTAGGGCCTTTCACTCCTTCTTCCCTGTAGATGGGGAGAAAGGTGGATCAAATCGGTGAATTAGACTAACTGGGAAGTCCTTGTTATCATCCCTAAATATTTCCCCATAAAATTATGGTCTCAATTTAGTTTTATTTTTTGGGGTATTAACACCTAAAATAAGAGATCCTTGGAGGTCACCCAAGTCAGACCATTCCATCTTTAAACCATTAGTATGGAATCCCACCATCATCCAATTGTTCCTTGAAGCAAGAATTTTCATGAAATTTGTTTGTTTTATAAGGTATCTACATGGTAGAATACCCACTAAATCTCTAGTGTATAGTACTCTAAATAATAAGGGCCGTCACTTCCCTTGATAGAAGTGGGATTGTAGTGTTGGGTGTCATGACAATATTTCACCATCATCTTCTCTCTCTATATCTCATTGTCTCTTATACCTTGTACATGAAATAGTTGAAGGAGTCCCCGTTAGACCAATTTTAGGGAATAAATTATTAGAGATCCCAATATAACCTACATTGTCAAATAATATGTCAAAATAATTTGATAGATTGCATATATATTATTTTTATCAATAGATATTTAATAAAAGTATAGAAAATCCTTATAGAAAGCCAGAATCATAGATCTGAACCCCAATAAATGAAACATTATTCATACAAGGATGGATAATATGTTTCATACAAAGGGGATACCTTGAAGAGAAAGCAATAATAAATTATATAGTACTCAAATCATTTTTCAAGAATCCATTAACACAACATTAGTAAAAATAACAAATATAAAACCAAACATAGAACAAAAAAATATCAGATATGGAATGTGATAAATAATTTTACTATTTATATACCATAATGTCATAATGAATATAATTAATTTGAATATATATAATTTATTAAACCAGTATATATGGAATGTAATTTTATGTTCCAAGATTAACCCATGATTTAAAATAAATAAAAATAAATCATCATGAAAAAAACATGGTCGTCACCCATGGTGAATTAAATATCTTGTAAAATCAATAAACAGAATCATAAAATCGCACTCTTGTAAAATGTGATGTCAACAGGAAGACAATGAAATGAACTACTTTAATTACCCTACCTGATTCCCATACATTGTATCTCTTGTATCAACTTTCCAAATTCACGATTAATTGACGAATATGTTGGTGAAATTGATCCTATGGTACCATTTTTAACACCCCAACAAAAACCACTAGGATTATGCCATGGATGTCACAAGACCTACAAAAGCCTCCCCATATATAAGATGAAACCATAAAATGGTGATGGCTTGGGTAATCTTAATGGGGTCGTTATTTCTTCATTACCATGTAGAAATTAGAGAATATAAACTGACATGATAAAAATAATCATTAATAAAAAAATATGTCAATAATGGCCCAAATAACTACAACATATAATAGAATACATTCACATGTAGTATTAATATGGAATTTTTGAAATATAATCCTGAAATATAATGAACTAATTAGAAACCACAAAATACCATGTGACTCAAGGTCCATCTATTAGTTTCAACATCAATATTCGAATCCTACCCAACCATTCATCACAGGTCCATTTACCTTCTCTAGATCCATGACAATCAAATAAACTATTGCACCCAAATTCACTAGAATGTTATGAATAAAAGACTATGATAGACACCACAGAATGTCTTTATCGTTATCAAATATTAGAGAATGTTTCATTACATGGATATAAATAGGGTTTATATATAAAAATAGTATAGTCATCATAATGTGAATAACATCATCATGGTCCATGGATACCATCCCTATATACCTCATAACCATTTCATATGATCCTTATATAACCCCAAACACATACCAAAAGATAATGGGATAATACCAAATATTCTTTACACATCCCACTTGACAAGAAATCAAATTTATACTGATAACATACCATTAACATCCTTCTTGTGGGATATTTCACTTAGCTCGACCTATATGTTTAGCTATAGCATATAAAACAACAACATATATGATATAACATTCAAATGAAATATCAAAAAGTCCTATCAATCCATGAAGTACAATCATCTAAATTTTCAACATGAAATACCATTAGAATCATTTGAAGGATACACATAGACACCCCATGTTATCAAGAATAAAATGTATGATTAGCATGGATACATACACACATTAAAAACCATCTACAATATGTTAAAACTTTAACGGTTTCGTAGACCATGTGAAATTATGAATAGAATTATATAATCACCATAAATTCCAAATTACACCACTGAATCATAGTTCTAAACGTAATTTAATATTACAACACTTGTAAAATTTTAAGAGAGAAAAACAGCCTAAATGTACATCATGAACAAGCGAAACATAAGATATCCAATTAAGATAAATATTTTTATACAAAGGTTGTGCAGGTTCAAATTTGTTTGATATGGGTGTTGATTCTATCCATATTAAATGAATAACTCATAAACCAATTCAAAACCCATAGATCCTATCTAGGAGTCAAGGATTGATTTGATTATGATCTACGAGAAGAGAATTCAATAGTTTTAAATCAATGAAGAATAGAATAAATGAAGAATATATGATTTATTAGGATTTTTTCCATCATATAATTGATATCTAATGGATGATAAGGATAAAAAAGAAGATAGAATATGTATGGCCTTGGGAGTCAAATGGATGAGGAGATGATAGATTAAAGTGAGTGGGGGTCATAGTTTTAGAATAATTCAATAAACACATTATCCCCATAAGGGAGTCCTAAAAAAATACTATCTAGCTAGTGTCTAATGGAAACACCTTATTCTACCCATCAAACACACCTGGTAGTCAGTGGGATCCTCTTACATGCATCATATTCTATAAACACCATCATCTGGTTGATGGAGCTGTTTAGAAAATCGTTGGATTTCAAATAGATCATCGAGAGACACCATTCCCACTATCCAGATTCCTTTAATTTTAAACAAATTGAACATATTTTTCACACTCATGTAACTCTATATGATTCCCAAAATTTTATTCAAAATGTTATTATTTAAATAGGAAAATAATTTGTGGAAATGAATGGTTATATATTTTATCCCTATTGAGTGTAGGATGTGAACCACATGCATTAAGATCCATGATTATTATATCATGGTGCTGTGGACTTATTCCACTTAATATTTACTTCCATTATTTTTCAATGTTATGGGGATGATTTTTTTGGTTAGTTAATTGATATAATTTTTTTAATTAACATGTTCTATTCTTTTTCTTTCAAGGATGTGTTTTTGTTATAGAGTGTATCTTTATTTAGAATTTTTTTTTGAAGCATCTTTTTAAATGAATAATCAAATTCATAAAATTTATTTATTTTTCATTAAATATGTAAATATATAATGAAATTTAATGGGCTTTAATTGATATGGAATGTTATTTTTATGTAATATTATTAATGATTATATGTTTCCTAATTGAAATTTTGATTTTCATAATAAAATTACATTTCCCTTCAAAAATGAATACTTCATGTATGTAACCGTTATTTTATACTATTTCATATTGTCTTGTGTGTAATTAATTTATTTTTATAAGTAAAAACATTTATTTATAAAATCTATAGAGTGTTAGTATTTTTTAAAACTAGCTTGATAAAGGTAGTATGATTTGAATATTTTTTCGGTAATGGTATGCTGAGAATTTAATTAGTTCTATAAGGATCATTAAATTATTTAATCACTCTTTAAAGGTAAAATATATAGACATGTAATGAGAACCAGATTGGGATGAAGTGTTACTTTTTCACTCAACATATCAAAATTGATCTTGTTCCTTCCAAGGATGACCGAAAACTCAAATTTAATGGGCATTGAGATTATATTTTAAAACAATCATCGGTGAAAATAATTTTTAATCATGGAATAATATATTAATAATAATTATAAATAAAATTCACTAAATAATAGGTCATTTATATAATAATAAAACTATTATAACATTGAAAAATAATATAAACTTATATTAAAAAAATTACATCAACCATTTATATCTAATCACCCATGGAAGTAGAATTAATTCATACTGTTTAATTATAAAAAATATGGATTGTTGAATCACAACATACAATCATTGTTTCTTTTGAGTTTGTAGGAGTTTTAATGAATTTTAGATGTTTAAATTTTATATACAGACACAATTCTTATCTCCTCTATTTTCTCCTCTTATTCAATATTGAGTGCTTCAGGACCAATGATGCTTATTTGAATTAATAGGGTTTCTATGATAGAATTCCACATCTTCAAAATCAGTAAATGTATTGATTTATCTATATTTAATTCCCTTTATTTAAGAGGTGAAATCAAATACAACTACATAATAATATGTGAAACAATAATAAGTAGAAAAATTATTCAATAATCTAGGAATATGTGTGGATGTAAAATAATTATTAGTTCCACAACATCACTATAAAATTCACTGAAGTAATTAATCTCATCCTATATAATATTACTTATATTATCATAATATACAATTATTTGATATAAAATTAATGATTTTCTTTTTTAGTATGAATAATTAAATCATTCTAAAAGATTATAATATTATTCTATTAATTAATAAAAGAAATATAATACATGATCAAACACTTTTGATTGATTTACTTATTCCAACACTAAAATTTAAATGTTTTTAATTATTATTATTTTGATTCATAAAATATGATTCCCAAGTAGTTTTAAAAACACCAGTGCAATATTATTGAAATTTAAAAGGAATATGAATTTTATATTTCATATAGTGGAATTTTATTAATATAATAAAAATAATTTCAAGAATTTTAGTAAAAATATTATTTATTAATATAACTATTTAGTATCATCATTAGACTATGAAAAATCACTTTCTAAGGAAAAATATTAATATTATTTATGATTATTTTAAATGATTTAAATTTATTATATTATAAGAATTTTTTTATAATATAATATAATCTTTAAATTATCTTTGAGAGAGATATAGATAATCACATAACGCAATATAAATATTATATTATAGTATAAAAATGATTTTATTTTTTAGATTGTTAATAACTTTTTTGATATTTATAAATAATTAGTAATTGAAATAAGAATCATTTCATGATTATATGAGTCAATATCTCTTGATTCATATATTAATCAAGTAGTCATGATATTTGGATCTCTATTATTTTTGATTATGAAATAATACTAATTGATTTAAAAGATAGTGTTTCATATGTTTCATAGTATTCTTATTGACTATTTGACATTGATTTCTGAATGAAACTAAAAAAATAAGAAAGGATGAATACATACTTCATTGAAAGTGGAAAGAGAAAACTAGATATTTATATTCTAAGACCAGATTAAATATAGAATTATTTATTGAAGAATATTATATTTATTTAATATATTATTATAATATTCCTATGGGTTTAATTATTAATAAATATTATTCCTAATACACCAACTAGTTTTATATAGATTTATATTTCTTTACAATTAAAGGAATAATTTTTAGATATGATGGATCCAATTAATTATTTTAGGAGTATTGAATTCCATGATGTTATTTCATACATTTATTTAAAGAGTTCAATTTTATTTTGAAATTTATGTATACTATAGGAATATTGAATCCTTATAGTGATTGGAGGATTACATTATATTCGTGGAATGATTAGATGAGAAATGGTACGAATTCTTAAGGTTTTATTAATGAAATATTAAATGATGAATAGTGATCTAGTCTCCTAGGATGTTAGTAAGGGTTCATGTTAGTGATGGAATAAAGATCTTACTAGGAAAAATATTTAGTTAATGGAAATGGGGTAGTCATAATTCGATTACAGAGGGGAATTCTCGTCGTTTTATTTAATCATTAATTATATATTTTTTTATGGATATATGACTTGAATATATTTATAGGAATTTTTTTGATGTCTTTAAATAAATTTTATTCTTTTAAATAGATATATATTTTTATTAGGTCATTATAGGATACTCTATTGAGTTTAAAGATTTTCTTGATATGAGAAATATAATAATAATGATACAAGGATGGTTTCTTATGACTGAATATAGAGTTCAAAATTTTGAAAATATATTTTAGAGAAATTAAGTTCTCATAAGAATTGAGATAACAAGATTAAAATGTCTATCTGAAAATTGGATATTGAATATAAATTAATTAATCGGTAGATAACATATTAATAATGAAAATTATGTTCGTACATGAATTTTGTATTTTCTACTTAGTGGTGGAATATGGGTGTCGTATGTGACGATAATGGAAGATGTTTTTATGGATGTTTTCTGTACGGTTTTTATATTGTATGACATATTTAATATTTTAATATTTTATATATAAATGAAAAAACATTAAAAGGAAACCATAAAAAAATTGGGATGTTTTCTCTATAATTATAGATGGAGACAAAATAGATTGTTGAATTATCTCTCTCCCCCACTATCTCTAATTACATTGTTGAATAGGAGTATATTATGCTATAATGGATTATAGAGCAATTACCCTTACTACATGGTAAATGTTTGATCATAGTTCCACTATATATTTTTGTTTGGGATAAAAAGTATTTTTATGGCATAATATTGTATCTAGTTCGGGTGGAATTCGAATTCCATTGTTACACATCTATGAGATGTCTTCGAATGAGGTGTCATGGACATAAATTTTTTTCAGTGTCTTCTAGAAATGAAATTGTTACTAATGAGATATAGTGATTTTGATATGTTGTGATACATATGTTTTAGTAATGGTTTTCAAACGATTACATGAGTTGTTGGATTATTTAATAGAGAATGAGCATTGGATGAAGCCATTACAATGTGTGAGTGATAAACCATAAGTGATGTGGTAATATAGTACCATCATATATATAAATATGTATACAAATTTCTCATATAATAATTTTATTATATTTATTAACTGGAGGGTGATATTTTTATACTAATTGAAAAGACTATTATACTAGTTTATGTGATAGGTTTGTTTCATTTTTCATTGAGATTTTTTGTGGTTTTATAAAAAATTTCAGGAGAGATTTAAGGCAGTTTCCATTGAATTGGAGATTGTTTTATTATATAACATATATAATAACATTTTCAAGGTCCAAATGATATGTTTTTTATTGAATGTGGAGGTAATAGTCCATGGATTTATTAGAAGATATTGGGTATTCATGGTCATAATTGAGTTTTAAATTATTATGTATTTTAATATCAATAAAATCTATTTTTTTATAAAAACATATCATGTATTGGGATTTATTATTTTATTTGGGATTCATGTTTTTTGGTGTGTTAATCATATTATCCAGTATTCCTTAAAATACAATATTTATAAATGCTTCCCAATTCTATGATGTCTATATGCATAGTTCCATTCAGTAACGCATGTCCTTTTAGAGGTGAGAATAAAGGGTCATCAAATTTATTTTTCAATTGTTGACCATGATAGTGTACCTATAATCGTATGGGTTCATGACACAATCACATTATTGAATCATCATATTGATAGTATGATGTAATATATCTACTTATTTTGGAAAATTATTAATCCTTTCTTATTAAAATAGACCATTGTACATGATGGAAAAGGTGAAAAATTGATTATTTATTGAAACACTGTGTATTTTTATTAATTAATTTATATTATGAATGAGTAATTAGATATTGAAATAACATATAAAAATTTTGTGAAATTGAAAATTAATATCACATATTGATGAATTTTTAATCTGTTGGATAAAATTCACAATGAGGCATTCACAAGGATACCAAAGAGGTCAATAAATTTTTGATATTTGGTTTTCTATATAGAAATTCTATAATCACCAAGTTTCTATATGTAGTGAATTCATGGGAATTATATAAACAACTTATCATCGTTTAATAATAAGATATCTAGTTTTTTCTATATATAAAGGGAAATATGATTTAATTGTATAATAATGGTTCATATTCTAATTCTTGAGTATGAACTAATATCATTCTCATAATTTAACCCATTATGCATTACATAATATTAATAAAAATACAAACATGATTGATATTATGTTAATTTTTTAGGCATCCATATAACGTGGAGATATCAATAGTGTAAAACAGAATCAATGATAATATAAAATCAATATCGGTAAAAATTAAAATTCCAGAATATATTTTTATTGAGTTGTAATCATTTTAATAATATTAATTATTTTTTTATAAAAACAGAAATCGTTTACTCTTAATGAAATTTTTAAAGGGGTACATAGTTTTTATAGAAATAATTATCTTTAATTTATTAGAAATTTAATTTAAAAAAATATTCCCTTTCACATACTAGTACGTTAAAATTATATTATAGTGAATTTTTAATATGCTGAGGTAAAATTGATTTTTTTATGAATATTACTTGGTACCATTTATAAAAAAATAGTTTTAAATTTAATGTACATACATAGACACATATTATTTTGGATTTTATATACAATATCATTTTATCCAACTTATAAATTATAATATAATAAACTGGAATGGAATCAATATTACACTTTATTTTTGAATTAATATATTTAAAACATAAAAATCCATTTTCCTATAAATATATTCCTAATCATGTTTTGTGGGATTATTTTATTAGTAATTTTATCAAAATATTGAAAATTCTTGTTATGAAATATAATCTATATCTATAATTACCTATCCACAATTTAAAATGAGTCATCAATCATTTTTTGTCATTATTATTATTAAATTTGGTAAAATATTAATTAGGATGTTATTAGTCCAAATGGGTTACAAGTGTAAAATGTTATAAGTGTTAAAGTGACCTAAAAATATGTCCAAATCGTATTTTCGGGTAATAATTGAACCATGTCATTTATGTTCATCAAATATGAGTCAATTTAGAGCTACTTTTCATGACTATGATTTTAATATATTTTAGTCATTTGAAAAAAATGTGGTTGTTCAACTCTCCAACATATAAAACAACAACCCCTATCATCTCTTCTCCTCACAAAAATTACTTATCATATCTTCTATCCCTAGACCAAAATTCTTCCTAATATTAGTCCCCTTATATTATAAGTCCTTGTTCAAGTATAATATCACTCAATTATGGTCTATTTATAGGTCTAAATATTTACTTCGAAGAAGATGTATATTTGTCATAAATTAAATTCATTATATTTTTTTTATTCCTTCTTTAATACTATCATAAAAATCACATTATAATAAAATCACACTATACTATATTTTCATAAATCTTTTTTATATCCTTTTTCATCTTATAAAAATGGAATCATTTCTTATGTGTACATGGGGAGTACAACCTCTAGGTATCGATGCATTTTGTTTTTTCTCACTTGAACATATAAAGGGAAAATGATAGAAATTAATATATATTATATTAATTAAATTATTATTATTCATTAATGAAAATATATGATATATTTTTTAGAAAATTCCATCAATTGATAAATTATAATGTTTTCATGTGTACATGTTGAATACCACATTCACAATGCATTGTGATTAGTTTTTAATTTTCACATCATATGGATTTCTATAAGGATGAAAATAATAAATAAATATTCTATTAATAACACTTTTATAATTTTTTATAATTAAAATAATATTAAATTTTTCTGTTTTCAATATATTATAAAAATAAAAACACCATTCATGTATACAAACAGACTATCGAATCCATTAAATGAAATGGTTTTTTATTACCTACTTATGTTTTTGTTTTATAAGTTATTATAATTTATAAATATGACTATTATAATATTTTTATGATTCAAAATATATTAGAAACATAAACCCTCTATCCACGGTCAATGTACTGCCATGGTTATGATGGTAAACATTCAATGATCATAAAACATACAATGTGAACAAAACCATTTCAATAACTAAATAAAATATGGTAATAAATTAAAAAAATGAATTATAATAAAAAATAATCATTAAAAAGGATATTATTTATTGAGGAAATAATATATAATTTTATTATTCATAGTTTTTGAATGTATTAAACCTGATGGGACATAAAGTAAGATATCTATTTAATTTTTTTTAAAAACAATTAAAAAACATTGTAATTAATATACATGCATTTAATTATTCATGAATATTTATATTTCTTAGAGGTTTCTAATGGATATTTAATTATATATTTTTCATTCTTAACAAGTGTTTAAAATGTAATATATTCATTATTTTTTTATGGTTTATTTTTAAAATTTACAAATGTACTAGAAGAATGTTTTCTTAGCCTATATGGATTGGGCACTTAATCCAACCATTAAATATGGTATTAATTATCATGATAATTCTATAGGCTACCGTTGTTATTTTTATAGAAAATATGGTTCTCCAAATACTGGGAATTGTTAAATGTATAGTGTTTTTATAAGGAAACTAGTACATTTTATATATTTTTCATGTTTTGTTAGTGAGTTTTGTATAATAGTTGAAATGTTTTTATTCAAAAGATTAATGATTAAAATGATTGATTTAATTTTTTTATGATATGGTACATCAAAATTAATTCTAAGGAATGCATATATAGATATAAACCATATGATGTGTGATTGAAATGAAGCTTATATGATAGGTGAGATTGATATAACTCTCTAATTCTTTAGGTAATGTTTCTTGTCTTTAATGTAAAGGGGTGAGTTAATAAAATATGTTTCAAGAATGCATTTTATTAGGCTCCATTTATTTTTGTGAAAAGTGAAAAGGGTTATGAATATAATTCTACAATATTATGAAAATGTTATCAATGATCATAATATGGGTTTTAAATGTTAATTATAGAAAAATATAATTTTACTAATATTAATATGAATTATTTTATATGCTCAATGAATAATTTGGAACAAGGTAAACATTTTATGGTCTTCCGTATTTGTTAACGGACTACTATATTTCTTTATTTTATAACACTTACTATGATTTATTTAATTATATATCATTTTCCAATGCAATTAAAAAGAGTTTATGGATTATTCAGATTAATAATAAGTCATATTGAATGTTCGTAATATTTTCCCTATAACGATTTTTTTAATATTAAATGTTTTATATTTTGGGAATGATGGACAATGATTAGTCTTGTACACTTGGTAATATTTGGGATTTTCTATATGACACATATGACCTAATTATCTAAAACTATAAACCATAATGATCATAGAAATGTAGGAATGTTAATATATATCATAAAAATAATTACATGTGTATTTCATAAGGTAATTTCATTATCATTGTTATCAATGAGAATTTTATATAAATTAATAAGTCACGATAACATTAATTGAATTAAATTGAAAGATTTTAATTGATGATTACACTAATATGAAATATAATTAATTTATCAACATTAATTTTTATATAATCTATGCTAGTTCAGAAATAATTTTAATATAGGATACATGGAATCTATGGAGGGTAGTTATCAAGAGGGAAGTGTCCCTCTAAATCACCATCAAATAATGGGATGAATTAGATCATATTATTATTTGGAAGTGATACCTTAGTTGATGTGGCCTAAAAATCGTGTTGGATTCAATTTTGGTTAGAAAAGAAATTTAACATAGAATAAAATAACCAATTTAGGAAATGTTATAAAACCAAACCCTCTATATATTAAGGCACTATTGAAAATAAAGACTATAAAAACGGTTTTTGAACCATTGGTATGACCCCTCCAACTATTTCTATATACTATATTAAGGGTTTGGGTCATCATTGGGTGGTTATCCGTACTAATAGACCAAAACCAATTGATTATTAAAACATTTGATATAGGTACTATATTGAATAAAAATTCATGGGGTGGGTATTGATCTATTAACATTATATTTATATTCGAATGATATTTTCACTATCCTATGGCATATTATGTTTTCATATATATATATATATTTATTTATAAATATTATAAAATTTAATTATTATTATTATTATTATTATTATTCTTATTATAGTTCATATATATTGGCCCCACCTATACCAATGGTATGGTCATAAAATTTGTATATGTGTCCAAAAAAAATTCATATACCATAAGATTGAACCAACAATATTTGTATAGGTCCTATATGGAAAAACAAATACAAAACCTGGTATTGATCCCACAATCTCCATATTATATTCTAACAACATTACCACTCTCCTATGATATCTTATATGTTTATATATATATATATATAAAGTTTTCAAATTTAACTTTTTATTATAAATTTTTTTATGCATAAATTATAGATCCTCATATTCCAAAAACTTATATAAACTTCAAGTGTATGGGTCTAAGTAAAATGGGTATAAAACCGTTGGTATTGGTTTCTCATGAAATTACCTATAACAATTTTTTTACAAAACCATTGGTAAATATTGTTATATATAGACATATATTTATAGTTTTCAAAAATATTATCTATAGGTGTCCAAGAAAGTTACTTATAAAATAGGTTGAAAAAATAATTGGTTTAAGTGTCTATATATATACCTATACCAACCATTTTCTTAAAAGTTTAATATTGGGGGTATATGCCAATGGTTTTCCAAAATCAATAATATAGTGTTCTTATTTTAACGGTTCTCTTAAATGTGGGTATATAATCATTGGTATATATTATATTTCTAGATGCAGCAGATTCTCATATCCATTGGTATATAAATAATGGATCAATGTTATGTAATATATATTTGAATTAATAAGATATTTAGATCTTCAAATGTTAACACTTTATATTTAATAATTTTATTGTGAAACTGATCAACAATGGTTATTTGTTACTGATACCAGAGATATATGAAAATTAATCCATACAGTAAGGTCTAATTAGTATTCTTATCATAAAGAAAAATTTACCAAGGAATGATTGACCAAAGATAATGAATGAATTATTATAATTATAGTCAAATAATTATGATTTGTTAGCTATATATAAATAATTTTTTTTAATATTTTTTAGGTATGTAACAAAATATATTGGGGATGATGAAGGTAAAACTAATTTATTTTACTCAGGGTTGAATCTAATATTATGATGATAATTGGATTCCAATGGTTCATACAATTATGTTAATGGTTTTCATTTTGATGAGAAAATTTGTTATTGATTTTTATGATAAATTTGTTCGTAATTATGATAAAATTAAAGAGTATTCATGGCGGTAAGAAATGAGAATGATATATACAATTATATCTATATTTATTCCCCTAATATGATCTAATTGTTGTAATAATCTTTTTAGTGAAATTTTTTGGGCCTAGAAATATTCACTAGTGTGGTATGTTTGGTAATTCAGAATGTAATTATGAAGAAAAAAGACTCAACCAATCCATAAATGGGGACACAAAAACTCATCCAATGGTGAGATTTTTTATTAGGAATGAATTGTAAATTTGTGAAGAAACTCTTCCAATTTTTGTAAAATAGTGTGTAAATTATCCTGATTGAAATAAAAAAGCTGCGTATAAATCATTTTCTACGATTATGGTTGAGTTTGTTCTATCATGTGTTATTATGATATGAAAATTACTATTTTATTTGATTTATTTTATTTCCATATTAAACATTGTATCATCACATTGATTCATTTATAACAAATTTTCATATAAAATTGGAATATAACCTCCTGATATGAAAATATAAATTTTCATGAAAAATCATGGTGGTTGTGTTAAGGAAATGTCGATTTATATGAATCATCATATTATAGTCAATGTGAATTTTTTCCAATATATCTTATTGAACCTCCCATAATGGATTTTGAAATTATTTTTTATTGGGATTTTGTTTCAGTCAATCATGAAAAGAAATACTTTAGAACTTATAATTTTATATTATATTATACCTTAACATTGATAACATATCATGAAGTATGAAAATTGATAATAGGTGTATTTGAATGAAACCAACATCAAATTTTCAAAGTTAATGAAAATGTTCAAATTTGTGATTTGGTGGTAGTGAATGAAAATATAGATGTATTTATTTAATATTGGTCTATTCTTATTCCTTATGTAGAAGTTGATTTTATTTTTGACATAGTGCATGATTAAAATATAATTAAAAAGATGCCTATAGAATGCCAAAATTATAAATAGTAATACATTTTATATAATATAAATTTTATAGAAATCATTAATTCAATTTTTATTTAGTTTTATTTCATTTTACATTTTTTAATGAGAGAATATATATATAATTTGTTTATGGACATTTTGTAAGTAGTATTTATGAAAATGTAATGGTTCTGATTTTACTCAAGTAAATATTATTTTGAAAAAAAAATTATTGTCATAAAACATGTAATTCCATTGCTTTATTTCATATATTTAAATTGAGAAATTAATTATTTATTAAAATTATTCCCATTTCATATGATGTTATGACTAATAAATTAATAATTTTATCTATTTGCAGTATCATAGAAATGAAAAACCACTTCGGATACTGACTTGTGGATATAGTCTCTATACTATATTTACCATAGGGTAAATAACCGTAAAATTTTTGTTTAATAATTATCTCATTCTTTTCTCCATTATTTATAGGTGGTAGTAATCGAATATTATTATTAATAATCTGTTCGTATATCTTTATAATTCATTTACACCATTCAAACCATAAAAATGGTTGTTCTCTATTGATATCCCTACACTATGAATGAACTCTCCACTAATAACTTTTTTTCATTTATTAAATATTGTAACTTCACAAAACATAGTTTATATGCTCTAGTTTTCTAGGTTAATTTTTTAATATACATCAAGAGTACCATATTATTTATTTGAATGGGAAAATATTAATAATTCATATATTTTTTGTTACAATAAAGAAACTAATTATTTAAAAATTAATTTATGTTGTTATTCCAACAAAAATTTCTATTACTAAAATACCCAATATTCATTTCACTATACTATTTGAACATCAAACAATAAAATTGTGTCTTCCAAAAATATTTTTTCATTAAATAGACATTAAATTTTTGATGATCTTTATGATTGTTATTAAAATAATGAAGCTACCTATTTACCAATGAATGTATAGTATATGTCTTATTTATATTCATCTCCCTTATAGGGTGAGATCAATGAATATAATAATTTATGGGTTGGGACTATTATTGTATTTTCTCTCAATGAATCATTAGGTCTCATGAGACAAATTAGTTTTGGTATTAATGGAATTCATTCCTATCTTTAAATATTTCTAGGACATGGGACCATTACACTATTATCATGATGTCCTAAAAATCATTCCTTAAATTTAAGATCATGAATTTATAGTATATGTTTTTCATTGATATATTGAAATGCCCTGGCATAAGGACATGATAGAATGATCAATTTACTTTTTTTTACTGCAATTCAATTTTGGTTAAAATTCCTGATTTTTTGCATTCCATCACATGAAATTGATTCACTTTTATCTTTATGATATATTTTTTACATTATTAAGTTACAATTTTATATATTTTTCTCAAACCTACATTTTATTGTGGAATTTTTATGATTATTTATTCCAATGATAATATATATTCCATGATTATATTGATTCAACATCACTACATTCATTTATATGAATATGAGACCACAAAATTAATTTATATTCTATTTACCAAGAAATAATTAATATAAATATGTGTGATATAAAAACATTAATTGAGAAATAAAAAAATATTTCATCATTTTCAAATCATACATCTATTCTTTTAGAAAATTGTGATTATTTTTCTTTAGACCCTTAATCGACTGGGTACAATGTTTTATAAACAATATATTCACTACCAATATAATAAAATTAACATATGTTATAGGTTAAATAGACTCAGTCCATTATGTTTATTATTATCTTATGTTTAATATAACCCATAAGAACATAATTTATAATAACATAGTTTTGGAACATAACCCAAAAATAAACCCTTAAGATATTCTATAAATATTTTTATATTTTATAAAATACAATTATAATAATTAAAATGGATTTACATTTTATTATTTATAATTCAAAATGAAAATCACATACTAATATAATATATAACAGGATTTAGATAACCATGGATATGAGGTATGATATTATAATAATGGGACATAAGCTAAATAGGATATACGAATTTTAGGGTTGGTATGTGATTTTATGATAAGGTATATTTAATTATGAGAAAAAATGTTTTTGATATTTGAAATTACGTAAGGATGTCTATGGTCAACTAACATAATGTTGCATAGGATTAACCTAGAGTGATAAATGTGGTACATAAATAATCCAAAAAATGTTTTTTAAAAGAAATTAAATTCATAAAATGAACTATTTATATTTGTATTTGTATTCCTGGTGATAATTTTAGGATATTATTATCACTCATGAAAGTCCATTTATTTTAGTATTGGATATAGCTATTTGGAATTGATATGGAAATAGGTGTGATTGAAAATGTTATGGTAATTTCAATGAATATCAAAATAGTATTTCTTCTAGAATCATAGATATTATAATCAATCCTAACATGTTGTATCAATATATGATTAAAAAAATTATAATATTTGTATTTAAGAAGATAAATTTAATGAAAAAATGGTGTTTAAAGGATGTTCCACTAATAATATCGATGACGGAATGGATATCTGATTCTCTAACTTTTAAAAATATGGAAGAAACCACCCCAAATTGTTTTGAGATAGACAATGATATGATTACATTTTTCTTATATTGGATGTCATGATAGTTATTGTTGAAGTAGAAGATGATGGGATTTATGATTCATGTTAAATGTAACATGGTAATGGAAAAGAACCAAATTCTGTTATTAATATCATCAAATAACAATATGGTGAAATACATTGAGTGTTTCATGTAACACCCCAATATTTAATAGTAAAATATATTGTTATAGTAATTCAATAGTTTATACTATACGGAACACTTACTTGGCTTAAATTATATAAAATATTGAGTTTCTTCAAAACAATACATTAATTATTCAAATGATAAATTTATAATAAAAAAAATTAAATATAGTAATACAAGTAGTAAAAAAATAAATTTTAAATTTCATTTATATTTCTATCACAAAAATAATGAATATTTATAAAGAAATCTATAAGTTTCATTAAAATATATGTATTATTTTGATAATGGAACTACTTCTTATGTACTTCTGTGAAAATTAATAAAATTAATTTTTGACACTATTATAAATTCAATTTGGTGAAATTATATTAATTTTTTTAATTTATAATTCCAATATTATATTAGGGTGAATGTTTGGTAATTTTATGAGAAGTTTCATTTTTATTCAATTTTGAAAAATACAGTGTATTAATTCAAAATTTCTTTTTCTCTAAATTCATTGATATAGTTATAATATCTTATTAAATGGTTTTAGAGTATATATGGATTATATTATTATTATTTCATATTATATTGGTCATTGAATTTATTTTCACATTAAAATTGGATATAAAATGATGTCAATCTTTTTATAGTTTTTACATCTTAAAAACTCGATGTCCGGTCATCACAATGGAAATTACTATTAAAATATCTAATGAAACATACATGTATTGAATTTTGTAAAATAGATATCATTTTTAAATTTGAAATATCAACATTGGCTTATGGTAAATTTTTTCTATTTTGCTGAAAACTTTTAATTTTTGATGAAAAGTGAAAAACAGTCAATTATTATTTAAAACCGACTTTTATATAAATAAATGATATTATTATTTAAATATATATTAATTTCCAAATAGAGAAATAATATATATATTTTTCTAATATAATTAATTGGAGTCATTTTATAATAAAATTACAAATATAATATTTTATTGATCTTTTTAACGTAATTTACCCACATTCTTGGCACGTTAGCAAATTGGCTTAAAACAAAATTTTTCCACTAATGTAAATTGAATTTGAAAAATCCAAGAGACACGGTTAACATTATTTTATAAAATTTGGTTCAATAAGATGATTTTTTTATAATAGTATCATTTGACTTTTATTTAACACGATTACAAGAAAATAGTGTAATTAAAAGAAAAAACTGATATTATAATTATCCTAACACATCAAAAAATTTATTGGATAATGGTATTTTGACCGAAAACAACCTTAGTAATTAAATACGACCCTTTTTAACTACTTCAATTAGATTATAACATTTAATATTATTTTATTTAAAGAGGAGTTCAAAATGTTAAAAACAAATTTTAATAACTAAACCATATTTAATATAATTTTATACACAAGATAAATTGGACTATAAATATTAATTAGAAATATGAAAATATTTCCTACAAATTTATATTTTATTTATAAATTTTAGACATTAAATAATTAAGGTCATTTATGACATAATGATGATGCAATAATTATTTAATAAGGAATGATTAAAATAATTGATTTTATAAATAAAAAAATAAGTGTAACTTTAGACTATTTATGAATTCCATGAATTTTATAGGTTAATTTGACATTTTAGTGTTAATTAAATGAATTCTATTTGAAGTATTAATGTATTTATTAATTTTAGAAAAATGAAATACTAAATAGTGTCAAAATTGAAATAATTGAATTTTTTAAAATAAATACTTATTCTTAAATGATAAAATACTACTATAAATAAATGATTCAGCCTAAAGACGTATATAAGGTTATATATGTCATTAATTAACCACTTGAGGTTCAATTTTAATTTTATATTATGTTTATTAACCATATAATATAAAACTACAAGAAGATATGGTAAAAGATAAACTATTAAACTAAGAGTCAAATCTAATATATAAGGTTAATAATGTGACCTAAACATGTCTAAAACCTATGGGTTGAGATATTCTAACCCTATTACCACCATAAACTTGACTATGATTTATTTTTATCCATTATAAATAGAAAATTATTTTATAATAAAATAATATTTTAATATTTTTCTAATATGACCCTCACATATCTTATAAATGGGTGCATCCCCTTCTCTCAAAATCCATCCTCCAAAGCCATTTGACTCGGCCAAAACCAGCTCAAATATTGTTATAAAAAACCTCAATTCAACCTAGTGGCTTTAATTTGATTAGAAATTCTTCAAAAGAATCTCATTTGACCATATCAAAAGGAAGAACACGAAGAAGATGTTATTATTTCATCAACTCTTTCAATGTCCTTTTCTTCTTCCACTTTCTCATTCATTGATATTTCTATAAAAAATTAGTAAATACAGTACCTTATAGATACTGTGATGTTATTATAAATATATTAAAACCATATTCATTATTCTATCCATCCTATGAATGAAAAAGTCATTATATGTGCGTACATACAGCTTTCCGTCTCCAGATCATGGTGTAGTTTGTTATTCAACACTTCATTATTTGGATGGGTACAATAATGAGTATAATTTATGAAAATAATAAATATAAGATGTTATTTATTCTTTATTTATGATTTAACATCCAGCTTCATTTTATTTCTGTATTTAAATAATCATATTTATCATCATGCGTGCGTACAACATACCGCATCCATGAAGTGATATGATTTCATTCCCCGTCATAACTATTTAAGAATAATTTCCATTTGATGATTAAAAGTAATTTTTAATAATTTAATATCATTCTTATTATAAATTAAATACAACCTATACATAACAAAAATGACTTACATAACAAAAAAATATACAGGAAAACGAATCAGTAAACACCGGAAACACTGATACTACTAATATTTATTTATCCATGAAATAGTAGAAGATCATACATGATATCATATTTATTTTTTTTATTTTTTAATTTAATAACAATTATTTTACCATTATATAGGATTTCAATGTACCCTCGACTATGGAAAAGTACGAGATAAGGGGTTTTCATCTCACTTTTTATACCCATGAGATTCATGCAATATTGCCACTATTTCCTTTTGTATGGTGTATGTACTGCCCATGATTGTATTATTTATCTAATATAATATAATTTATGGGTATTTAAAAAATAATTGTGTAACCATTATTTAATGGGGGGTATGTTTCATAATTTACCAAATCGTCAAAGGAATTTCTAATTGCAATTTCCACTCATTGGGTTTTACACACACTTCATTGAATATTACACTCTTTGATTATGTGTGAAATCACTATTTATTTATTTATGTAGTAATTTCCACTCCCTCTTTTGTGGATATATTTTTTTTACAGATAATCACTCCATTTATTAATTCGCAAGACATTGATATGATCTTGAAAAGAGTAAACATAACTCAATTTCCCTTTTTTGAGATAAACTTTCAATTCCTTGGTGTTGTTTTCACAAGAATATGTGTGAATGTACTGTGATTTATTTATACTGAATTTCCAATCATATAGAGTGTATTTATATTTTCTCACAAAATTATTCCATTTATTTATCCATAATCTAAGGATACATTCTTTATAAGGGATTTCTTCTCAATTAACATTTTAGTGAGACGTTTTTGTTTTTATGCCCCAAATCACTTTTATATTTTGTATATATTGTTCTATGAAATATTATAACATTAATCCATTTATTATCATCATATTTTAATTTTCTTATTACCTTATTTATTTAAGTATCTCTAATTTGGTTATGAATTCTAACTTAAATAATGTTTTAAATGATTTAAATATATATTCTTCAAAATAATTCTCATTAATGTCTAGTTTTTTAAAATAATTTTTAAGGATATATTTATATGGAAATTAATGTTATAAAATTAAAATTTCATGAAAATTTTTCATTGCGTTATGGAACACTGTGATTAAGAAATTTATTTTAAATGGGTTCTTGATAAATAGATCGAATTTTAAATGCTGTCATGAAAAAGTGGATATTTCTCTCAAATAGTTTTACTGATTATTTTCATCAATGTTAATATCCTTGGTTGTATTATATTCATTATTATGATTGATATATTATAATACAATATTCAATGTTTAATTTAATGAATTATTTTTGAAAATAGATGTTTTTATTTTTATATTATTCATGGATTGTGGTTAAAGTGTTGACATTTCATATAGTTGTTTTAATACAAATGTTAAGAATATATTTCACTTTTTTCATATGAGTAATGCATTGGACTTAGAATGTGATGGTCAGGTCCCACATTAGCCCCTCGATGCATCTGTTTATCTCATGAGACAAACTAATGTCTTGGCATAAGGCCTTGACAAAATATTTATTTGTAGTCTTAGTGTGAGGCATTAACTATGTGGTTTTGATTTCTCGCATTATGCCTTCCATCACTATTAAATTAGCTGATAATATTACATTTGATTATTTGACTGGTAGAATATCCATGTGAATAAGAAAATGGAATTATTTGATTTATCTTCTGTACAATATGATGATGTTTTTCTTTAAAGGCATGTGGTTTAGTATTGCACATTTCCTTAAATGCTTATTCTTACTTATGATAGATTCTGTTATATTGTTATCCTTACTAAGAATATGAGCTCACCCCTATCTTATTTTTTATTTTTCCCAGGATGCTATGAAGTATATTATAATTTACCTAAGTGAATAGGATAAGGGAAATGATAGTGTTCAAAGGGGTCACAACGTGGTTTTTTTATTTCACGATGTAATGTAAAAATTATGTAGGTATTTAGTACTTCCAAGGATACTAAACTAATCAGTCATTCAAGAAATGATCTCTTTTGATCATGCCAATGTTATGTCATAATGCACTGACTCTGGGTAACTAGGTTTAGGGCACCACAATTGGTATCAGATTAAGTTTAGTACAATCCTTTTAAACTAGATTTAGATAAACAATGATTAGATATCATTATCCTAAGATAGAGATTTAGATTTAGTAAATAAGAACATCTAAAAAAATTGGCAGTGTAAATGTTGTGTGTGTTTTCCAAGCTAATATATCCATGTCTTGATACAAACATGTAGAGTTGGCTATGGTACAGATGTACCTTGGAATGAAAACACCGATATGGAATTCTGAGCATGACCCAGGGTACCCTGGTACATGACAACGATCCTTGCTGCACTATTGGTATTGACACTCATAGGGGTTATGACAAGTACAATTATTTTTTTATTTATAAAAACATTTTATTAAATTTAATATATGATAATAATAAATAACCTTGGTTAATTATAAAGTGTATCAGATTCAAATTAATGTTTCATGATATTCTCTGAACAATTTTATGACTATTGGTACCCACACTCTACATTCAAGTTTTATTTAAGGGATGGATTCCAAGGAAGTCATAGTAACATTGAACATGATGTATAAGGTGGGCACAATGGTTTAAATGAGAAATGAAATTGGATGTTCATAGGTGTAGAAGATATCATTTTCATACCGAATCAATTTTCCAAAAATATGAACAAAAACATATTCATTAACCAACTTTCTAACACAAAAAATAATAGTAATTAAGAGAATTATATGATCTATAATATTTGAGACCATGGAGAAAAGATTTATCATTTTCCATGATGTTGGAAATGTGGAAGGAGACACACAAGATAGTGTCTCAATGAAATAATGAAATGATTTATGTTTGTGAATGAAGGACGTAAAGAAACAAATTGTTGTAAAAAATTGTAGATTACATTGGAAGAAAATAAAAATGATCCTAAGAATCCATTTATAGTCATTTTCCATAAAAGTAGTGGACTTGGGCATTACGTGAGTCATTGAACAATTCAATATGATATCCTATAAGTCATGAAAGATTCTTTGTGGAAATAAATTAATAGAGATATTTTTTAATTTATTAATACTCTTTTCTTATCGGATTACTTTGGAAGACTTTTCACTGGTATGTGTAACCATGCAATTTGTAATGTGAAAATTATATTTGTGGAATAATTATATTTTCTTCAGTGTATATAGTTATAAGGAATCATTTGAGTTTATATGATCCTAAAATTTGAGTCAATTTTAGGTTATTACATTTTTGGAAGAAAATGAAAGGTTTGAGATAAAATTTTTGGTGAAAATGTGTTATGGTTATTATTGAGGAACATATATTATTTTTTTAATGTTATAAAATAAATATAGTTTTTGAAAAAGGACAACACACAGACCATGTGAAAACCCGTCACATCAGATAAAGCTTCAGGAATTGAACCCACAAACAATGTGCGTCTGTGATTTTTCACCAACCACTAGACTACATGAAGTACCTAGTTAGCATCACTAACAATTTTTAGTTAAATTATTCTATGGATAAAAAAAATTGATTTTGGGAACTTATGATTTATTCTTAGTATTGGAAAATGATTTGGTGATTAAGTGATAAATATTATTTTGGAAGATGGTCATAATTTTGGGATCACTAAATGCATAATTAAAATAGAATACTATGAGATTTCATTTGTGGAGTAATGGAGGATTTGTATTTCTCAAGAATGTATGTTTTTATTGTGGATGTATAGTGATTTGGGTTTTTTATGGAAATGATTAAACTCTATTACATAATATGTGATTAGGTAAATTTCATTTAAGCATGTGACATTAATATATGTCGATTTTATTTGGAGATAAATGATAATATTTATCGTGGAAGACCATGTGATCAAATCCTTGTGAATTTTGGGTATCAAACATAGTTTTAATTATTTTGTTGAATTGTAAGGATGATTTTTTTAATGATCATTATTGAACATTTGGTACTGTTTGTTTAATTTTTGAGACTATGAGTAGTGTTTCGTTTATAAGGGGTTATAATTTTTGGGGATCATTTGATCTTGAACTAACCATTTTGGTTTTAGTTAATATCGAAAGACAAGTAAAATATAAAATTTATCTGTTGTGGATCATGTGATTTTATATATGTTGATTTTAGCATATAAGATGTGATGAAGTCATCTTGAATACTCATCATTTGGAGAAAAGATGAGTTTGTGGTAGAAATTTATTAAAGGATGAAACTCAACTTGAAAGGTAATAATATATCCTTATGTCAGTAGTAAATATAATAAATAAATTACATAACATTATTAAAAAGAACTTAAAACATACACATTTACCATTCAATATTCCAACTAGGTAATCAAAGACCGTTTAACCCATATCATGTTTATGGTTTTTTGGTATTTAACTATCTCCTGATCATGTTTTATATCACTCCCCATCATAACATGATTGTTTGTTTCTCTTCCATATCCATGTTTTCCTACGTGGAACCTTAGAATGGGTTGTCTCGGGTGACCATTGTACTTCACTTTCTTTCTTTTAGAGTGATAGTTGTATTGATTATTTTTATGATGTGGGATTTCAACAATGATGTTTTGAAATGTCTAACCCCTTGTTTTTATTTCTGAGATTAAATTTTGAGGAAGAAATTATTTGAAAGATGGGAGAGTGTAACTACCAAAGATTTAATATTATATTATATCATTATAGTAATTCAATGTCTTATACTGCACGCAACACTGACTTGGATTACATTATATAGGAGATTGAGTTTTTTTAAACAACACTTTAATTATTCAAATGATATATTTATAAAACAAAAATTAAATTTGGTAATAAAAAAAGTAATAAAATAAATTTTAAATTTCTTTATTAAATATATCACAAAAATTAACCATATTTTTAAAGAAATGTATTAATTTCATTAAAATATAAGTACTATTTTGATAAAGAAAATATTTGTTATGTCCTTTTGTGAAAAATTATAAAATTAATATTACACATTATTATAAATTCAATTCGGTGAAAATTATATAGTTTTATTAATTTAGAATACCAATATTAGTGTAGGGTGAATATTAGGTAATTTTATTAGAAGATTCATTTTTTATTGAATAGTGAAAAATACTATGTTTTAATCAAAAACTACATTTTAAACAAATTTATTTATATTAATAGATTATCCTATTAATTTTTTTTAGAGAATAGTTAGATTATATTTTAATTATTTCATATAATGATGGTAATGTAAAATGATTTAACATTTAAATTGGATATAAACTCTTTTCAATCTTTTGATAGTTTTTAATTCTTAAAACCCCTCTTTCTGTATATCACAAAGGAAATTAATTTTAAATTAATTAATGAATCTTAAATGTCCTGAATTTGTAATGTTATATATCCTTTTTAAATTCAAAATATCAAAATTAACTTATGATTATTTTTGTTATTTTTTTGAAAAAATTACATTTTTTATGATAACTAAAAAACATTGCGTTATTGTTTAAAATTGACTTTTATTTAAATAATAATATTTTTTTAAATTTATGTTAAATTAAAAATAGATACATAATACCTATATTAGTACAATGTAATCCATTAGAGTCATATTATAATAATTTTACATATATTATATTTTATTGAACTTTTTAACATCTTTTACTCACCTTATAGGCATGTTAGAAAATTTTCATCAAATTAAATTTTTACCGATTCTGTGAATTGAATTCCTAAATTCAAAGAGTCATGGTTAACATCATTAGATAAAATGTGTTTCAATAGGATGAAAATAATTTTTTTTATTGAATAGTACATTTTGATTTATTTTTCCAGACTAAAAGTAAATATGGTTATTAAATAAAAAATGATTTTATAATTATCTGAAAAAATATACTAATTTTAATGGATATGTTTATTTAGAAAAAAATAATCCTTAGAAAAAAAATATTATTATTTTAACCCGATTGGATTAGATTTCGACATTTAATATTTTTTTTATTTAAAGAAGAGTAAAAATTGTAAAATTCAACACTTAATAACTAAACCATTTTTAATATAGGGTTATACATAAGACAAATTAGACTATAAATATTAAATAAAAAGATAAAAAATTTTCCTACATCATGGTATTTTATTTATAATTTTTAGATATTATATAATTAATAAAATTTAACGGCACAATGATGATGCATTAATTACCTTTTTATGAATGATTAAAATACGTGATGTTATAAATATAAAAATAAATTTAAATTGAAACTTTTTATGCATTCTAATAGTTTTAAAGGTTAATATGACACATTATGGTTAATTTAATGATTTTTTGTTGATGTAATAATGTTCTTATGACATTCAGAAAGCCCAAATACTAAATAGTTTAATAATTGACATAAATGAGTTTTTAACAAAATATATTTTATTAAATGATTAAATACTCTTAAAAATCTTTGATTCATCCAATATATATAGATATTGTTATATATTTCACTAGATTAACACTTGAGGTTCTTTTTTCATTTTAGAGTAATTTTATTAACCTAATAATAAAAAAATAAATGAAGACATGGTAAAAGTTAAACTAATTAACTAAGAGTTAAATAGAAATGATAACATTAATATGGTGACCTAAACTTTTATAAAACCAATTGGTTGATAGGTTCTCGAACAAAAATCTCCTTAGACTTTAAATAAATCAATTTTGATCCATTAGTAACCGAATATGATTTTATAATAAAATTATATTTCAAGAATTTCATAAAGTGAACCTCATCTCTCTTATAAGAAGGTACTACCCCTTCTCTCAAAATTTCACGTCCAATGGCATTTTTCTCGGCCACCCCTACTCAAATATCCTCTCAAATACCCTCACTTCAACCTAGAGGACTTATGTTTTTCATAAAAAAAATCCTATGGAGCCCTTTTGATCAAATCAAATGGAAGAACCTGAAGAAGAGGTAATTATTTCATCAACTATTTCAAAGTTCTTTTCTTCTTCCACTTTCTCAAGGATTATTATTTCCATACCAAAATAATAAATCCATTAAATAATTCATAATTTGATGTTATTATAAATATGGTGCAACAATATTCATTATTTTCTCCATCATATGAATATAAAAGTCACCACACATGTGTACGTACGGCTTGCCATCTCTACGTCGTAGTGTAGTTTGTTATTCAGCACATCATTATTTGGATCGGTATAATAACGAGTATAATTGATGTAAATAATAAATATAATATTTGAATTATTATTTTTATATGATGTAACATCCAATTTCATATTATTTCAACATTGATAGGATGATATAATCACCCAGGCATATGTACGACTTTCTGCCTCCACGACAAAATAAGATTTTGTTCCCCATTGTAAACATTCATGAATAATTACAATTGGATGATTAGAAATAATTTTTACGAATTTAATATAATTCTGATTATAAATCAAAACCAGTCAATACATAAATAACCTGACTTATATAAAAATGATATAAATGAAATTGAATAAGTTAACCCCCAAAAATAATGATACAACTAGAATATAATTAACAAAGAAATAGTATAAAATCATATATGATATCATATTTATCTATGTAGTTGTTTTATAATTTAATAAAAATAATTTTACCATTATACAAGAGGTTAATGTACCCTCATCTAAGGAAAAGTACAAGGTGATGGGTGTTTATCTCACATTTTATTTCCATAAGATGATATATTGCCACTATTTCTATTTGTATGGAATATGTACTGACCATTATTGTATTCATTGAATATTAACTATTAATTTATGGGTATTTACATATAAATCATATAAACTTTCTTTTATGGGGTGTATGTTTTATAAGTCACCAAATCGGTAAGGGAATTTCTAATTTCAATTTCCACTTACTGGGTTTTACGCACACATCATTGTTTATTTTACTAAATGATTATGTTGGAAATCAATATTTATTTATTTATGAAGTAACATGAACACCCATTTATGTGTATATACATTTTATAATCATTATCACTCCATTGTTAAATTCTCAGGTCAAATATTTGAACTTGATATGAGTAATCATAACTCAATTTCCATTCATTGGGTGAAACATCAAAGTCATTTGTGTTGTTTTTACAAGAATATGTGTAAATGTCCTCGATTTATTTACACTGAATATCCAATCATAATTAGTGTATATATATTTTCACTCAATATTATGTCATTTATTTATCATTTATCTAAGGATGCAGTCATTATAAGGGATTTCACCTCAATTTACATTCTAGTGAGACAACTTTTCTGTTATGCACCAATTCACCTTTATATGGTTTATATAATGTCTGTTGACATATAATTTCATGAATACCATTATTATCATGATATTATAATGTTCTTTTTACCTTAATTATTTAATCATATCTAATTTTGTTAGGAACTCTAACTAAAATAACGTTTTAATTTTTTAAGGATTTATTCTTATTCATCTATCTCATTAATGTCCATGTTTTAAAAATGGTTTTAATGAATTATTTATATAGACATGAATGTTATAAAATTTAAATTCCTTTCAAATGTTTTAATTTCATATGAGAATCTTTTATTCAAATATCTCTTTTAAGTGGCATCTAGATAAATAGATTGAATTTTAAATTTTTTGAAGAAAAATGGGATATTTCTCTCGAATATTTTTACTTATTTTTTATATATTTCAATATCATTCATTGTATTTTATTCTTTATTGTGGTTGATTTATTATAATAGAATATTCCATATTGTATGGAATGATTTGTGTTTGACTATGGATGTGCTATTTTTATACCATTCATGGATTGCAGTTAATGTGTTAACATTTAGTATGATAGTTTTAATAAGAATACTTAGATTTTATTTCACCCTATTCATATGAGGAATGAATTGGTCTTAGTATGTGATGGGTGGGGCCTAATATATCTCCTCTATGAATCAGTTGGTCTCATGAGACAAACTACTGTCATGTCACAAGGCCCTGAAAAAATCTTTATTTGTAGTCTTGACACAAGGCCTTGACTATGTGGTTATGATGTCCAGCATGATGCATTCCATCATTATGAAATTAGCTATGGAAAATACATGTGATTATTCGATGTGTAAAATATTCATGTGAATATGGAAATGGAATTAGTTGATTTATGATTGACATAATATACTGAAGATTATGTTTAAAAGGCTTTTGTTTTAGTCTTATACATTTCCTTGAATGATTATTTATATTTTTGATAGTTTTATGTTATATTTTTATCCTTACAGAACATATGAGATCACCACTCTCTTATTTTTTTTCTAATGATGCAAAGAAGTATATTACAATTAATCTATATGAATAGGCTAAGGGCTATGAGTGAGTTCAAATAGGACACAATGTTGTTTTTTTATTTTAGGATGTAACGTATAACTTATATATTTACCTATTACTGCTAAGGATACTAAACTAACTAGTCTTTAGAGATGTGATCTCTTATGATCATACCAATGTTATGTAATAATTCACTGACTCTTGGTAACAAGTGTTGGGGCTTTACATTTCATGAATGGAATAATAGTTCTCTACATGTGTGGAGATGAATACCATCAAGATCAGGGGTGAGAAGGAATGATAGAGGAAATACAATTTTATTTAATTAACTGCAAAGAGTTTTATAATTATTCAAATCAATTCCCTAATCTGAGGGATAACATGGAATATAAGAATAAAAAATATAAAAAACAATGGGTAATATCAATGTCTTATGTATTACCTACAATTTCTATACACAAGGATAATTAATTTTTATAACATAAACATATTCACTACTCATGGTTTTTTATATCATAGTTAATTATTAAACAAAACATATAATGGTATTAATATTTTATCAATAGTATATGAATCTCATTCATGGTTTTTCTAATGATACATATCTTATATGTAGTTCCTCATCCACTAGTATTATTTGATATGATATTTTTCAACTATTAGATCATGTTAAGTGGGGACTACATCAATATTCTCAATATGGAAATAAAATATAATATTTCAAACCATTAAGGGTGGTTTAATTACTACTTCATTAATTATCACTAGATTGGGTGGTAAATATTAAAGGAAAATATCTCTAAATATAATATAGTTACATGGTGGTGTTATGGAATGATGAATTAGAGGATTCTTTTATCATGTCCACATAATGGTTTACTATAATATTATAAGATACTATCATAACCATTAGTTTTTAGTATTTGTATGGAATTATTATCATTAATGTTAAATTGTGGATGGAAACTCTTCAAAATCCCATATGGTTTAAAACCATTTAAGGAAGAATACTTCCCACAAATGATTGTAGAATATGTAAATATAGACAAATTTTTATGAAGTGTAAATTGATATTTGTGGATTCCTACTAAATCATCCTATGAAAATTCACTTAGGATGAAATAGCTAAATATGGGAATTATTTTCCAAGAAAAACAATGGAATAAAAGGTGGATAGAATCACGAATAATATAAACCTCTATGAGACAAGTGATCATGATAAATAAATAAGGCCACATGAAATATCCTTATACAGTGCATGACCTATTAAATATCCCATGTACCCACATTTACTAGTCCATATGATCTATAAAAGGCATCACATACAATATGTTATCGCACTGTATCTTCCAGAAAAACACCCGCAAGCCACGTGAATTGTTTGGTGATAGGCACCTAACATGTCATCAAAAAATCATAGAAAAATTTGGAGACAAATTTTCAATAGGTGGGAACCTATAGTATACATTAAATGCACATGAAACACCAAGAAAATTTACATGACACAAACTAATCCCTAGTGACATGTATGTTGGTCACACAAGATCCCAATAGCATGTCACCACCATCACCTGAAGGTCATTAGACATGTCGAAGTGGTCTCGTGCTCCCATTTAGTCTACAAAAAACAAAATATAAGTTTTCAATTATAATGATAACACATCACCATAAGAAATTTTGTTTTTCAGGTGACACATCACTAATGGGTAGAATTTTTGTCCTACGCAACACTCAATCAAACATGTGAGACCCCAATATATTATAATATAAAAAATTAAATAAAAAGGGGGAAATTTTTTATCCTATTTTGATCTTAAAAATCATTTTACATTCCCCAAATAGATTGTGAGACACATGAAACCCATGACTACATGTCCAACACACCATTTGAGATCCCGCTGACATGTCACCCTTAATACTCTATGGTATGTGGACATTTAAAAACATCCATATGCTCCCACCTCAAAATGATGATGAAAATAGAATGGGTTTCCCAAGGAAGGATTGTGATTCAGTGAATGGACCTTTTTTCTCATGGGATGCATCATGGGTGGGAATAGTTATTGTCATTTACAACACTCATGAATGTTCACAATATCTCTAATCCTTGGAAAAATTATAGAAGGTAATATATGTGAAAAATGGGAGATTCTAGAATATATAAAATTCTTGTGATGTGCTTGTACTCACCACAAGGCCTCCCAAAAGTCCTTTTGAATGATTACTAAATCATATGAAGGCCCCTGGAAAGCCATCATTTTTTCCTAAAATGTCTCAGAGAAGTCATCTCATATCACGAGAAGGCCGTTCAAAAAGATCCCTAATACCATGTAGTCCATTGGAATTATTTACCAAACAATGTGAAAGTCAATTGGAATTCACAAATAACAAAGAAATAAGTGATTAATTAGATATACTTATACAAATTTGGAATTGATACGATGGTCTCGTAGTCACTGAAAATCATGTGATGCCCCTAGAATGACATAGATTATGTTCTCACGAAACTAATGTCATAAAATCCTCCCACTGACTCTATCATAGATTTACAAATTAGAAGACATTTAATTTTGTTAATAATTGTGGTGGATAGTAAAAAAATCCACCATCCTAGAATAAAAAAATGCTCCATGGGATCCTTTGACTAACACACTAAATATTCAGAGTAGATTTTTGGGAGCGGTTGATCTCATGATCTTAATGGTTTCCTAGAATGTATAATTCTAGGGAACTATAAAAGAAAATTCTATGATAAGAATATACACTTCGCATGATCACACATAGAACATGTGAAATACACTAAGAGAATAATGTGATAGATATCCTATATATCTGGCCAGTCATGTGATTATTAAATAAGGTAACACTAAAAAATATAATGCATTTAAAATAAAAGGTGTAGAGTGTGTCTAAAAATACACGAGACTTATGAAATGAACATAAAATCAAATCCTCATGACATTTGCGTGAAACACATTAGTTATGAAACAACACCAATATGTGTCCCCTATATAATGGGATGTTACATTGGATTATAATTTTGATCATGATAACAGACAGATATGTAAAATAAAGTCACATGGATCCCCCTATAATCCCACAACAATCTGACAGAACTCGCATGGCTTTCCATCCAAACCATGATATGTCTGTCAGGTAGGTCATCCAAAACAGAAACTGACACTAGAAAATGTCATATAAGACTAATGATATCACCCAATTATTTCAACTAGATCATTTGAGAGCTTCCAATAAACCATTCCCATTCTCTTCAGAAGCTGGCCAGATCCGAAATTGTCCTCTTGACATGTCAATCAACTCTCACAATGAAAACTAAATAAGTTATTCAGGACATGTCGCACAAAACCGACATATAACACTGAATCATTTAAATATATCTAAGGGTCTTAGCTATCTATCACGGTGAAAAGTAGAGTTGTTTTTGGATCTTGTGTCACCATAAAAACATGTTAAATGAGATCTTTCAATATCATCTTGGATCAACAAACCCAGCCTTTTATTGTCCTCTAGACATGTAAAACTTGGTCATGTGTTGACCCTTATCCATTTTATCCTGATTATGCGCTGTCACTTGGGAATGTCAACTAGATCATGTTATTGACTTTATAAATGTACGGTAGACATCCTCTGACATTTCACATCGAAAATCATGACTTGTAATGCATACAATCATTACATTCTAGAATGACATAAGGGACATTTCAAGTAGGCATACATGTACATGATAAACATGTATAGCATTCTTAATAGGAAAAATTAGTGTATAAGACCTATATTAATTAAACTATAATGAATAAAATCCATTATATATCCATTAAAGGTAGAATGACATCTCATGGACTAACGAATATAATTAATATCAACATAAATGTCCCAACACATAACTCAAATGTCAATAATTAGTGAAACTATCTACTATACATTCCTTGTTTCCCACAGTAAGCATAAATCAGTTAGGATTATAAATATGCATTAATTATTACATTCAAAAAGGGTTGACTTGGTGTGTAATCCAAAACCCACTAATGTATAATGACTATGATTCATACTATAATCGTGATACATATGATTCCTTCTTAAGGTCCTAATTCCATAAAAAGAACTAATGTTTTCTCCCAACACATAATTTCTACTTAAACAAGTAGTTAAACTATTCATTTTCCATAACGTGGTTCTCATACTAACTATAATATCATGTGGGATTAGAAAAGTTCAAATATCATATAATTTGAAAAGGTAAGCATCAACATGTAACCCACGAGCCACATAACTATGATTTATTTGATTCCAACCTTAACCATGATATACGAGACCCCATACAAAGTCTCGAGTTCAAATGGAAATTATATTTTCTGTAATTCCCTCCTTGTCTTTGACATTCTGACCATATGGACTCAATCCCTCACATTGGTGAATGACCCTTCCTCAAACCCCAGCAAAAATTGAAATCATTTAATTACAATAACATGGATATCTTATATATCCATAATAAATATGATTCCTTTCAATGGACCAAGACCAGTATTTAGTGTCCAATGGGCTATCCTAGAATTTAATACAAGTATCCTTTTGAAATGATGTGCATTCCATTATATCCCTCATTTCTCACACATAGTATAGAACACACAGACATAGGGAGATGAAATGATAACCTCATTGGCAACATGAATATACACCATATTGGTAAACCTCAATATCTATGGCCAAATCAGTTGTTTAATATAATAACCATCCACACAAGGGTATCTATATTATTGTACATTCTATGGGAGTAACAAAACTATGAAAACTCTAATTACTTCTCTTACCTGGATATGTGTAAAGCCTCCCCAAGGTTTGATATCAACATGTAGATCTCATGTGCCCACATATATTTCATTATAATATGATGTTAAACTTCAGGGGTTTAATGATCTTCATCATTTTTTATTCCTATTATAAAATAGTATATGTTGGATCCATTATAATGGATCAATACCATCCATGAAATATTAAGCACATCCCTTGATAGAATTAATGATTTTGAATTCAAGATTATATTGATTCATCATATAAATGTTAACCAGCAAAGGGAAATGCACGATGATCCTTGGATACCAACACAATGATTAACCAATAAGAATCACCATATTCTTTATCTAAAGGGACATATCCTATGATTTTTTGATAGGGTAATTGATCATATAATGGTACTTTCAAGAGATTAGTGAACATAACATAAATCTATTACATATTCCTAATGTTTGAAACAATTCCACTAAAATATGGTCCAATGTTAGTATCTAAGAATTCTTGGGTTTAAAACCTAAAACGACCACCTAAATATCAAATAAAGGTCCATTCCATGTTATTTATATAAAAGACACTAAAATTTTCCACTAGGGATTAAAATATGGTATGATAGGAACTAATGATTGTTCAAAAGATTTTATCCCTAAAAATTAATCTGTCAATTCAGTCAAGCAATGCATTTTTTAAGAAATTGTATGATGAAAACAAATAGAAATCCTTTAACTGGGGAAACATCATTGTAACAAAAATATTATAGATTACTCAAATCTTACCAAATATATTATTACTTGTTAAATGGGTGGTTCGTTATCCCAAAATTCCTAAAATAATCAATCATGTTGAACCTAATATGAATATTTCAAAAACCAAAATGATTTGGTTATTATCCATTAGGCCATTTTTTTCATTTCCTTTGAAAAAAATGGTGAACTAAATGTGAAATTATAAAATTTAAAGATAATTTTTTGACCATGAAATAGATATAAAGACTGATGCTATATAGATGGGGTTCCCATGAAATAAATTCATCCTCACTGTGAAACCTCCATGCGAAAAGAATAGCTAGATCAAGTGTAAATGAAATATTGTGTTACCCATGCAAATATTATTGAGAAAATATCATGTTTATAATGATGCATTGATCAGTGACCATGTTCATATTTGTATTCATGACTATATAAAATTCTCCTGTAAATGACAACCTAATCTTACATGCCTTCATTCTATGATAATTATGTGATGTAAAATGCATCTATAATCCATGAAGGACTCAAAAGGACATACCCTACCCAACAACCTCAAAGTACAGTGGAAAATGAAATGGTCTGGGTGGAGCATTTAAATTGTATTAAATTGACACAGTATGATTACATTAAGGTTCATCTAGTAATAAAACTAATGTATTGACCTCATCCAATGAGAGTGATACTAATTCTAGTGGAAATTGTCACCTCCTCAAAAAACGTTGGGATATCATCCTCAAAGCATGAAAATCCACACCTTTAGTATATAATGATATTGAAAAAGGCATTCATCTTGGTATCCCTATATATTTAGTGTCTTCCATATAGGGATACTGTTATCATCTACCCACAACACCATTTCTACTTGTACCCATTATCCACCTGCAAAATGTAACACCTAAAAAATCCCACTGTTGACACCCCAGAATGCACAACGTGGAAGACACATTGTGAGAGAATGGATAGTATAATCATGAGTTTGCTCATATACCCACTCCAACTAATAATGAAAAGTGACATAATCTAGTGATATACTACAAGATGCCTTATATCCCTGCTCAATCAATACAATTTAGTGGTCACATTCCTGTAATAGGAACAAGGAAGGTACACATTTTTGTCCCCTAATATTATAACCATCATCATATTTTGGTCAAACAATGTGGATAGAATAGGGACCATATCCTGAATTCAATAGATGATATATTCTAGTATATTTTAAATATAGAAAATTTGAGGGCCTATATCACTATTCACAATTTAATAAAATTACATTACAATTTATAACTAGTTGAAGTAGTCCACTGTCATATCTTGGAACAGGTACATATACACATACATGTGAATATTCCTATCCATACATATATGGAAGCTCAACACATTTATCATTATGAATATGTTTCGTCTCTAGAGAATTATAATACAATTTTCCCCATCTAATAAGATGATATTTATATTTCATTTAAACGAAAGGCATCAGACTGGTCTTATATCCATTTTATAACAAGAACTCATGATGTGAGAGTGGCACATGACTAGGGATAGGCTCATACCCTAATTTCAAATATCCAAATGCATATTTCATATACTCTTTAATGGGATCATATATCCATTCCATCATGGGTTCACCATGTTATATGGGCACATGCCTTAGGACATTATCATAATCCTATAATAGAATACTAGTGAAAAACATAGAAGACACTGTATTAGGCTCATATCCTTGTTATGGCCGAGTTCACTGCATGAGAATAAAACATGCCTCGGGATAGGCTCATGATCTTATCAGTGAGTCAACTAGGCATATTCCTATAGATTAAGGCATCCTTGTTCATATTCCAATTTTCGCAAAAGATAAAATTCTTCCACATCCATATATGTAAGTATTATAGGAGGCTCATATCACTTATCCCATTTTAGATGTCTATCAATATAGTCCATCGATGAATGATTATTCAGACATAGCTCATATTCTGGTTCTAATTGGGACTCACCATGTGGGTTTTGTAAATTCATTATGGTAGGATAATATCCCTACCACAAAATACATGTAGAAAATTCCAAATGATATGGATCAGGCTCATACCCGCATTCTAACTGAGGATCACCAAGTGAGAATGGAACATTCATCGAGACCGCCTCATTATACTGTTAATAATGTTGAAGCTCTTTAGAATATTTGAGTATCTTCTTAGTAGTAGGTTCATACTTCTGTAGCAGTATATTGTTATAAACAATGACCATAAACCATTGTAAAGTAACCTCATATCCTAGAAAAACTCAAGAAAAAAGACCTCATATACTCTGTATGAAACATAATGAGACTCATATCCATAATCTGATCAATTATAGTGTCCTTGTAATTTTTCACAAATCATTATGAACAACCAAAGGGTACCCCCAATATCTTTATCTAATGTTGGAGATGGTCATTACCATGATAGTCCCCGGAATAGTTGAGAAGATATGGATCATATAGACTATGCATTTGACATATCCCACATTCAACCTCCCCATAGTGACAACACCAACAGACAAGGAAATCCTCCCCATTAACTGATAAATTCATATATAGAGCTATTAAAATGTCCTACACCATATCATTGAGAGTTTATAAAGACATTTACCACAACCTTATATAGTTCAACATCAACAACTTGGACCACTTCAATAAAATCAAAAAGACACCCCACGAGCCACCATTAGTGGTATGACTAGATTGAGGCATATATGTTTTCTATAGAGGTATAATACAATACTATATTCAAATATTTAACTTGAAACAACCTCAAAAAAATATTCCAGCCACTTTCTTTTTTTAACAATGAGATCATTAATGATCTATAAATGTAGTACATTACATATATATACGAAATAATGTTCGATACTCATAATTGATTGATGGATATGAACCTCCCTTAAATGAGATACGATGTTCTCCATCATGCCATCGAGATAATCAATTATCAGATAGAAATGGATTGTATATCAACAACACAAAATGAAAACATAAAAATCACCACACAAATCTATAACCTGACTTGAACCATGGAATCACAACACATTAGAAGTTGATCTCCAAATATGTGTGCTTCATCTATTTTCTATGATGAAGCAATTATGGAGTGTTAAACATATCTTAACACATTGAGTATAATAACCCCACAGATACAACATCCAACAATGACATATACTCTAGAGAGATTAGGGGATCGGGTAATCTCTGATCTAGTTCTTCACTATAATGAATCCATATTTCTTCAATGACACCAAGACATCGTGAACAGAGGAATAGGATAGCTAAATATTCATTGAACTGTGACCCATGAGGAAAAAATGGTTAATTTTAGACATAAAATCTATGGTTTCAATCAAAGTGGTAGTATCATGTAGAAACTAGCTCTCATCATGTGGTTAAATTTGAACCTAACTACTACACAAGAAAATATTACACCATATAAAATAGTTTATTGTAGAAACAATAATAGTATAATCACTGATTGAATCCTTTCCACCATGTTGAGTGAATATTTATCTTCAAATTCTCCCCTCATATATTATATTCTTTAGGGGATTCATGACATGTCTGCAGAAGCTGAAAACTATCCACATCCCATTATGATGGTGGAATTTATATTCAAATTTACATCACTAATTAATCATCCTGTGAGATGGTCCTAGGGAAACCAATGGTGATTCCAGATCAACACTTTATTACTCATCTTGTAGAATTTTTATGTCAATGCCTGTCAAATTTATCATCAAATCCTCATTTAGAAGCATCAAATTCATAATAATATGATCAATGACTAAAAATTATAGCCCTAAATATTTTTCAGCCTATATTACTAGGGGAATTTTCATCATCATTATAACCATAGAGGGGATTAATATAATCCAATCATGTTGATAAATATAAATATTTAACAAGCCATTTGTCCCAATAAAATCAAGAAAACCCTCCGTTATTGGGGGCTCATTCAGCAGTCCTGAATATGAACTCTCCCATGTTTAGTATTAATTGGGCAATATGGGACCAACATATGGAAAATGAAATCATACACCATAGGTTTCTTAATCCAAAATACCACAATATGTCCAATGATTATAGAAACTAACTTAATATATTAAGTGCAATATCATTATATTGAGTTAAATGTAATTGAATATCACTATTACACAATATATATCATCAATTTTCATAAAACTGAATAAAGAAAATAATTTTGATAAATACATATATGCACTAGGTTGATGAATATAAATCCTACTTCAATATGAGTTTGATATGTATTCCACAACCAAATCTCTACATAATTGGAATTAGATAATTCTCCAAAATTTGAAACATCTAAATATTGATTTTCCAAATTTACAGTGGAATAATGCCAACGATAAATGAAAAGGTGTGAAAAAATCCCAATACTCAGCATGAAGAACCAAATATCCTAACATGATGGAATAATTTTCACAATATGAGTATGAGAAAAAATATCAAAAAAGTCAATGGGGAACAACTCTGGGATAATATTCACTATGGTATTATTTTTAAGAAGATTTGAATATTAATCCTCCAAGAGCCATTGTTCATGAAATAGAAAATTACAAGTGTCAGAATGGATCTATATCAAGGTTGAAAAATATAAATAAACGATGAAGTTTAAAATTATATTGACTTCCCTCCACTATGGATAAAAAAATTTCCCATAACATTGTAATAATTCAGTTTTTACAGTAATTGATGATCAGTAGGGGATGAAAACAGGGCCACCATAGTATAAATTTCATGCTTCCTGTTGAATGGAGGTTTCTTAAACTAAATTGCATCCAAAGATTCTCAATTTTATTATATCCCTTGCTACTCTAATGTAATCCATGAAGTGGTGACATGAAACTTTTTATCTTGAAAAGAATTTAAATTTTGATGTTTTGGATGATACCTTACCTCTATCAAATTTTGGTAATCCTATATTCTCTAGCATTTATGGCTCATGGCATCATATCTAGAATCAAACTCACTTCATATCCCGATGTATCCCAATAATGGACGCTCGTGATCAAAAGGATGAAACTAGGATAATTTATAGACTCTGATATGGACATAAGGTGTTTCATTCAGTATCATTCTTGTAAAATACATTGAAATATTAGAAGTCATTTTCCGTTATTTCATGTAGTCGTTCATCTCATAACTGAGGAAAAAACAATCACAAATCATATGAACTAAATGAGTTGATAAAATTAGAGTGTATTAGAATTTATAGTATGATGTAATGGTCTATCCTATTAACTCGACATCCCTATAACACAAAATTAATTTTCGTTACTCCATGCTAAAAATCTCTAAGATGCGTTGCAGACACCTCTAATCCCAATGAAGTATACAGGTGGGTTTTGTGAGTTTGTAGATAGGTCCCACCATTATGAATATTACATTAAATAACTAGAGATTAATATCATCTAATACCTTCAGAAAAAGGGAAATTGATCTATAAGGAAGAATCTATTTTTATCACCCTCAAATAAATATCAGGGCCCATTCAAGAACCTAGAATGGTACCTAACCACCCAAAACCCCATGCAAAGTGGAAAACCCCAAAAAAATCATTGTTGGATGCAGAATGAAATATGGGTCTCCTGGAATTTTATGAATAGATGAATGAATAATACTCTATCAGAAATAAACAAGTCATTAGTAATTTTATAGAAACAATAGACAATATAATTATTATGTAGAGACAACCCAGGAATCCCAATGAGGTAAAAATAACTGAAAAAATTTACTACTGTCCTTTTAATATGATATTGGGACATAAAATACAATATTGATTCAAATTTAAGGATATTATCTAAGGAATTGTCAATTAATGGTAGATCTCTTCAGACATTATCCTAGAGAATTGCCTTGCATACCTATCTCCCAGTCTGATGAATAGGTTGATTTATTGAATGTTCTAGCATAACATGCATAGATGTTAAACTATAGGATGACATAGAAAAATGTTGACCAATCTCAAATGAAATAGAGAGAACATCAGCGAAGAACCAAAATAGTTCCACCACCTAGATAGGTGATATCATATATGACTCTCAAAGGTTTATTTGACCAATTGACATAGGAAAAAATAGAAGAATGTGAATTGTCATATTTTCCTCCAACGCATGTTCGGACTAATGAATATTTCTTCTTTTTAACATCTGAAGCACAAGAACTATTGCCCCATATAGAACCCTAATTGGAGGAAGATAACATGTTTGGTTATGTTAATTTAATAAAATTGTGAGAACAGTTTTCCCATAATTATTATAACTTCATGTTTGTGTTTCCATCACCAAATCAGGGGAGTGGACTCCACCAGAGTAGGAATTGAGGATATAAGGGACAACCAAAGTGTGGTTGAAGCCAATATTTTATTCATGACCACATAGTGGACATATCTGAAGATGATACTCAATTTAATTTTGTCTTTCAAGCCTGAAATAAACATGGAGGCGTCCTACGAACCTCTAACATCCATCCACACCCAATTTTCCAACACAGCCTCCTGGTGGGTGTGAGATTACATGATCTACCTGGGAAATAACGATGAAAAAATGACCTATTCAAATGGAATCATACGGTCACCAAACCACTTCACTAGTACTTGTATCATCTACATTAAATTCCTAAACACCTAATACACATAATAAGGAGTAGCCCTACCAAGGGAAGTGTCATTTTATAACATAAAATTTATACTTTTTATAGAATATAAATGTTTTACTAGGATACATCTCAATCATATATACACTCTATCAGTCAAAATAACATAGAAAGGAACACATTATATCCCTATAGAGCCCATGGGAGTTCCGGGAAATAATTGTTGCAGTCAAGGTCTATAGATTCGAATATATTCCATCAGAATGAAATGTCACCATCTCATTCACCAAGAAGAACTAGAAAGAGGTAATATAGGGAAAAATTATCCCCCTATATGATTAAGTTATACTCGATAATGTTGATATCACAAGAGATATAATTAAAAATGGTTATGTTTTTAATTTCGTCTTGATTAAAACTCTATGATACTTGGGATATAGTGAATGTAATTTTCCTCTAAAAAATATGACCATTCATTGGTATGATAGTCATGAAAAATTCATCATATTAAGATAAATTTAAAACATCAGTTTGAATATCTCACATATGATGTTGTGATTGTGGTAATATTAAAAGACACATCATATAGTGTAATTATCAGATGGCTCTGATCCATCTCCACATGGATGTACCCTCAACTTTAAAATAGTGTTTGAAATCCAGAATCAAAGGAAATTTCAACATAATACATGGTCACATAACCCTTCGAGACATGTGAAGCCACATATTCTTATGAAGGCTTCTATTAAAGGGAAGGAAAAAACCCAACGGTGGATGATGATCTATAATTTGATGCCTCAAAAGGATTTTAGAGTACCATTTAAAATACATAGAGTTTTGTCAATGTGGAACAAGTGCTCCCCATAAATACGGTATACGTAATAGACCCAATCCAAGATGTACAATCCCCTTCTGTCTCCTAGTAAAGTGTAAAAGAAAATTAGCTCCAGAATCTCTCTCCCATAAATGTTTTAGTATGGGATGATAATATCATCCAACATAGACTCTCTCCCCTTTTAAGTGACATATATTCCCCCATAGTAATGGGTTGATCTGAAAATTACTCCATAAAACGGTAGGTGGAGTAATAGGATTATAAACATAAGATACCCATATAGAATTCGAGGACAATGTATCCACAACAATTAATTATATTTGGATAGTAAATATAAAAATAGAAGAATACTTGTGGCCTATTGTGATTTAGGTAGCCATTTTTCTAGAGGATAGATAGATATACATCACATTTTTAATGAAACACCATTGTGTTTTCTTAGAAATAAATAGAACATCTTGGATTGAATCCAGATGTGGCTAAATTTTATATTTTCTTACCTAATGACAATCGAGGATTCATGAATACATCCATAAGGACAAAAACCTCTCATTCTAAAAATTTATAGTAATAAGGTGGTAAATTGATCAATTAATTATTTTTCTATGATGTTAAATACCCATTATGGATTCCTAATATAATCCCTCATAAGAAAAGGAATGTTAATATTCATGTCTACATAAATTTTAGATATGTAAATAAATAATTCCAAATAGAAGGCTTTAAATTTCTAATAAAATAAATATTCATCAGTGAAACGGATGAATTCCGATCTATTTACATTATTTATGTTTATTCATGGAACAATAAAATAATGATGGACCCTAAAGATGAAGAATCCAGTACCTTTTGGGAACCCCAAGGTATATTTTGTAATCAGATTATTTATTATGGAATATGTATCATTGGACCCACTTATCAATGTACCCAAAATCATATATAGAAGCCATTATTATAATGAATTTCTCATTGTTATATTAATGAATAGATGGTCAAATCCCAATATTGATGTGATCACCCAACTAACCACCAAACAATATTGGACATGACTTGAAATCAGATAGTGAAGATGAATCTACTAAAATTAACTATTGGTGTAACATTAGGTATATTCCATTGATGGGTATGACACTCTGAAATTGTGGTCAAACCATAAAATAATAGTTTAATTTTATCAATGTCACCCCTAAGATATCTCACTGATATGAGGGGAATTTAACAGACCGTCACATACATAAATGGGTTCGTAGTCATGTTATCTAAAAAAACCATCCATTTCACTAGGCTAATGAATAAGGGAATATCCTACCAATGGGATGGGGAATACCAATAAATATTTGAAAGTCACATGAAGCATCTGCTACACCAACCAATACTCATGTCATATTATGAGGGAAATCCAATCATATTATATTTGTATTCCATGGGTCACTCACATAAAAGCCTCCTCACATAGAATAAGGGTGAGATGAGTGGGAGAAATTTCTATTCCTTAAGAAAAACTATGCTAGATACTAATCCTTATACATGAATGTTGAGAATAACTCTCTCACACTCATCATTTCTTTTTATAATCTAAGGCTTTACGTGTAGTAAAAAATAGTAAATCAGGTCTTTTTTTTGGATCCGATAAATTACAATTATATTAATCCCACTATAACATGGTGTTTATATTTATGGCTTGTCATTATACAAAAATAATGCATCTTGTTCGTGTCACGGATGTTAGTGAATGGGAAATCTCTGACTGATTTCCTCATGACACGTACTACCCGATAAAGTACCCCAATATACATCAAACCCCCAGATGAGGTGGTTTTATAAACCCATGAAACTCCTCATATGGGGGAGATGTATTTTCATAAATCCATCCTATGTTTTATCCACAGGAGAATGGAAATATGAATCTATATTGGGGTTTTTTGGGAATTGTATGTATTTATCCAAAAAACATATCTACACTTTTTTATAATATGAAGGATACTCAAATAATGGTGATGAATATAGCGCCTTCATCAATAGATTAGAACATTATCTACAGCTTCAAATATCATTCTAGAATATTCAAGGGGATTTATAGGTGGTAATAATGAAAATCAATGATTAATATGCCATAAAAAATGGATAATTTAAACATCTCAATTGCTTTCTTAGAGTACTAATTCCATAATTCCCATTTGAGAGAATATTTCAACATATTCCCAAATCATAGAATTCATATAATAACAAATTGGCTAGAGCAGCCACTATCTTGGTTGACCCTGATCATGTAGAACTAATCTTCCATGTCACGCACCAAAGAATGGGATCATATACTATCTTCTGTGTTTTAGAATAAATAAATTAAGTCAATAGTTTCACAATGCATGAAAACCCACTATCCACTACTAGATGGATGGATCCCATAATTGGTTATCTCTAAAATGGGACACTCTTGGAAGACAGAGTTGAGAGTGGTAAAATTCAGCATCGGGAAACAAATATCTCCCATTAAGAGGACATAAATAGGAAAGATAACTTCTACAACCATGGATTTGATTTAACCTCCTCATATGAGTCATTTAATGATATATTCATTCAACAATGGAAGAAATCCATGAAGGATCCTTTGATTTTCATCAGTCTAGGACCAGGTTCCCCCACAAAATCAGGAGTCCATGTTATTACTTCTGATCCATGATATGGGATAGTGTGGCATTCACCATGAAATGTCATGCATGCCAGATCCATGAAAACTTATTCCATAATCCATTGAAATTTTTACATACATATGAATATTTTTTGTCATTTTATATTTGGTGAATGAATGTTGTGGGGGTATATACCTCAGCAATAATATAGATGTTCATATCCATCCTTACTACTTCAACATTATTTTCCAAATTGTTTAAGGAAGTTATATTTTAGTAATATGGGATAAAAATAACATTAACATTGTAAATTCACTTATCATCACCATTTTTGGGTTTCATCAAACAATATTGATGGATAATAGAAACTTCATCTACTCTATGAAATTGATGAATTATACTAGAAATACAACATCGAGTCCAATCAGCCATCCTGATATCATAATGTAGATAAATACTTGAATTCAAAAAAACTTTTAGAAAAAACACCAGAAGATTGTGTATAAAAAAAGAAGTCCCTAGGTGGATAAACATTTTCCTTCTTTGTGGACCTACTCTACCAACACATTTACTTCTACATAAGAATCACTATAACAATTCGTCTACACAAATTTGATAGTATTTCCAATAAAATTTAAATGTTACTCACATCAAATAGATTTTTTTTGAAATATATCAAATAAATATCAATCCTTGAAGAACTTTTTTGTGCTAGAATGGATTGATGAGAATATTTTTTGTACATTTCACAACCTTGAATACCATCTAAATCAAATCCAAAGAGTATTCAATCAAAAGGTATGCCTATATTCATTCCTCATATAAGAACTGCAACTGTCTCTAAAAACCCAAATGATACCATGAATGAAGCATCAAATGATAGAACCAAAATGAAAAGGCATTATATCATAAAAACGTTCCCAAAAATAGTTCCTACTAAATATGAATAATGGATGGGGAACATGTCACACCCACCAAAAATTCAAGTTTTCACATTAAATTAGTTAAATATATTACATCAAGCACCATGCACTGTTAAAAATACTTTTAACTATACACTATATGATTACCTAACAACATGTGGTTAAATTATATGGGTGTTATTCTTGTTGTATGTGGTTATGAAAAATAATGATTTCCAACTTATTTTATTTTAAACTACATGGGTGTGACTAGAAAAAATGATGCTAAACACTGTGATGATCAACCTCATTGCATTATGTTAAACATTAATGATTTCAAAATTATTCATCTTCATTTATTTCATGGTACACTAACTGTATAAGGATGAATTTAAACTGAATATTGTCTCAAATATGAACTAGATGATGTTAAACTACATGGAACATGTCATTTCAGAACTTTGTTAGAATGTACAATATATTTACGCACAATATGATATTAATATCCACAAGAAGCATTATCTAACTAATGAATAACTTACACAATATATATATATGTGAAAGATGTTTGAAATCCCCATTTCCCCATGTGATAGTGAGCTTTTTTGAAGTATTATATCCTTTTATGAAATATTTATTCCTTGATTCCCACCATCAAAAGATACTTAGTGGTGCATGAGCATCTAATTTTTTCCCCACCATAATGTTTCTTCCATTTCACATCTAGTTAACCTTTCTTTAACATAAGACTTTAAAATTAAAGGATAACTTCATCTATTTATAAAAATCATGTCAAAGAAATCCATGAACTATGTGTGGATATAATCTTTCCATAATAGGATACATAGTGACAACCAAACCCTCATTCTCAGGTTTGTCGACAACATTCCTCCACATTAACATTGAGTCACCCACATCCATATCGGTAGTTATTAACATGTGGGAAAGATACCCAAACTACATGAAATATAACTGAACAGGTATATAGAACTATCTATAGGTTCATTATCATTCAAATAAAAATCATAGGGATTCACAAATTCTTTATCTTGTTCTAGCCAACACAGGACAAAAAAGTCCCATTCCATATCCTCAAATACATCTTCATGTTGAGTAGAACCCTTGGCATTCCATTTTTCTCACACTGATCATATCTAATGTGAGATTATTATTTTCATTAATTTCATACCCATGTGTACAAGTAATAAAATATCCCGAGATGTTCATCATGGTCTTGAATGATATACATCAAAAATAATAATAGGAGTCATCACTACATGATGGATAACAACATGGGTGATGTCCCTTGCATGACATAAAATTTCACATTATTGTGGACCTCAATGTAGAGGAACACTATTTCTGTTGATTTCTATCATACTGCATCACCATTCAAGAAATATGTGTGACTGTATTCTGAACATCTCAAGTCAAATTGTGATTCCAACATCTATAACCCCATGTCATGTCATAGAAAACATGCATAAATTATTCCCCCTATTTTTGGATTTTTCAAACATGAAGAAAATGATATTTCCTTAAGAGAAACATGTGGAATGAATCCTCTTAATGTAGGATACAAAGTCAAATCCAAGATTCCATCATTGGGTCTAGAAGCTATACACATTGTTTTGTTTAGAATCCTGCATCCTTTCCACATGACGTTCAACTACACGATTAATCATGAAGTACATGTGGCATGATTTTTGTCATCACAAGATATGCGGTGACCGTAACACCCCAAGCTTCCATGGTACGCTTCTCTTTCAATAATGCAATAGCTTTCATTGTAGGCAAGTTCGAGATTCTAACACACCGCGACCAATCAAAGTAGCAGTTATGAATAATAATACCCACTTTTTGAATTATATAAGTTTTATATTTCAAAATTGACTTCAATTTTGGACTCGTAATATCAGAATTAGCCAAAGTTGAATTTTTGGTATTTTTCTGAGAACATCTATTTTTCTTTAAATGGTGAAAAATACTTAAAATCAGCATTTGTAATAGAAATAATTTATAGTGATAAATTATAATATTGAGTGGACATAAAGTATAATTAGAATATATTTTTACCATTTTATCCAATTGTGGTGATTATTTTTAATTTCACTTCGAAATTGGACATAAACAATTGTCAATCTTTTGATTGATATTGTTTCTTAAAAAGCGCTATCTTTTTTTGAAAACAGGAATGAATTATAAAAATATTTAATGAAAATTATATATTTGGAATTTTGTAAAATAGACATCATTTTTTAATTCGGAATATCAATTATAGATTAGGGTGAATTTTTGGTATTTTTATGAAAAACATCAATTTTGATGAATAGTGAAACCACTATGTGGTAGTTAAAAAACCGATTTTTCGTTTAAATGAATTTTTACCACATCTGTGAATTTAATTTCCAAAATATGACATACATTGTTTTCATTAGTAAGTAAAATATGGTTTAATGATATGAAAATAATTTTTGGTGAATTGTAATTTCTATGTTTTATTAATCGCGATTAAAGGTAATTTATGTTGTTTAAGGTAAATATAATGTTATAATACTATGAAATTATCTTTACACATGTTCTACCCCTGTATTATGATTTATGTACGACCAATATAATCCATAGGTCAACTTGGGGACCCTATGAAGCCACTTGGGTAAGAAAATGACATTAATAGCTTTTTATTTAAAGTAAAAATAAAATTGTCACAAACAGGAGTTGTTTAACTAAAAAAATTATGACATGGGGTTATATAAGTTAAATTTTCGACTATAAATATTCATTAAAAAGATAAAAATATTTCATATATATTGGTAATTTTTTTATAATTTTTAGGCATTAAATATATTTATTTATTTATGACACCATGATGATGCAGCAATTACCTCATTAATGAACAATTTAAATAAAATGAAAAGATAATGTAATATCTAAGACATAATATTGTCTAAAACATATTGTATGTCTATATTTAGAACCTTTATCACCTTATCCTAGAAATATATAATTTTGGGACCAAAAAATCCGAAACTCATTATATAATAAAGTAACATTTCTTGACGTTCCAAGAGTGGCTCTCCTCTCCTCTTATAAAAGGCCCCCACCACTACCACCTTATTAGCACCATCAAACCCATTTGTCTCGGCCGGAATCTACCCAAATACTCTATCAACTTCCCTATATTACTCCTTGAAGCCTCAATTTTGGCAGAAGTCTTCTCAAGGAAGCCTTTGGCTCAAATCAAAAAGAGTTACCCGATTTTAAGTTAATGTCTTCTCTTATGTTCTTTTGTTTTATTTTGATTCTCCAACTCCTTAAACAATTTTTATTCAATTATTTTGTAACAAAACCAGTATATTAAATATACTAGGATGTTTTTATGAGAATTATTTTATTCACACTTACACACACTTTCGTCTAATTGTTAATGAACATACTGTTTCTGTGGGTGGCGAATTACTGCCTCACGAAACGATGATTGTTAAATATTCTTTTAACATGTATAATGGTGGCCATTTAGATGTCACTATATTTATATATGATATAAATTATGTTTATGTTTCCATTAGTCTTCTTTATTTTTCATTTAGGGCATAAATTTAGGATTTCCATTATGGGTAAACGCTATAATTTCATTTTAGGAAGTGCGGACTATCGCCCCCTCAAAGTGATTTGAATCGTTAATGCCATATGTGGGACGTATAAAGGATGGAGTAAATGATATTATATATGGTATTATACTTTAATGATTATATACCTTTATATGATTAAGATTTCATTCCATTAAATATGAAATAGAAATGAATGTTGCGTTCATGCGTACGTACGTCTTACCGTCTCCATGAACGGTGCATTTCATTTCTTTCCTCTAAATGTTGTGTAATATTATAAATTTATATATATACTGGATATATATGATATATATTATATCTACATCATGAATATAATTCTGGATATAATTTATATTTTACCACATGAACAACTTGTAATTATAAGAAGTTTATTTTTGACTCATGTACCAAAGATTGAAAAGTTAACATTATTTGCTTAAATAATTACATAATGTTCATAATATGGTAATAAGTGATATTAAAGGAATAATGAACATGAAAAAGGTTCTTATGAAATTCGAAATTAAATCTAGTATATTACTTAGGAGGTTAAAGAACTGTCGAGTCAAGTCGGACACGAGGTAAAGAACTTCTTAACCCAATTTTCGTTCTTTGGGTTAATCTCCTACATTGAAATTATGTCATGATATTATTATGTCCTATCATGTATTTTTAGATTCTTTATGTGTACTTATAGTGAATACACATAATAGATCTATTTTATTTAAAAAAATGATATTTTTAAGGGACTTCGTCTCAATCTCCTTTCATTGAGGCATATTTTATTTTATACACAACTTTCTTTTATACAGTGTATAATGCCCTTTGAATTTTATGTTTTTTCAAAAGGTATATTTTTTATATGAAGAGTTTTACTAAATGAAAAAAGGGAATGTTTTTTTGTCGTACGTATGCAGAGACAACGATTTTCCTGCCGCCATGACCATTATATGAGTTTCGACTTCTTCTACAAGCCATAAATTTTTTTAAATGAAAAATAAATACCAAGTTTTAATTTCTTTAATTGTGGTATTGAGAATGTTTTTTATAATGTTTTTATTATATCAATGTTGTGCATTGATATCTTGTGATTGAAATGTGGAAATTTTATGTTTCCTTTAGGCATGTTTTATGTGATATGATTATGTTATGTTTTATGATATGTTTAAACCTATTCATATGTGGAATGCATTGGACTTAATAAGTGAAGAGGGGAGCCCGCTATAGCTCCTCGATGCATCAGTAGGTCTCACGAGAAAAACTAGTGTCTTGGCACGAGGCCTTGACAAAATATTATTATTAGTCTTGGAACGAGGCCTTGGCTACATGGTTTTGATAGTCTGGCATTATGCATTCCATCATTATGAAAGTGGTTGTTGATATTTCATGTGATTATTTGACTTGTAGAAGATATTTGTGAATAAGTAAATGGCATTATTTCATTTTATTTTTGCCATATTATGCTGATGTTCATTTTTAAAAGGATTTTGTTTTAGTTATATATTGACTTAAATGTTTAGGTTTATTTATAAACACTTCCTCTATATTATTATCCCTACTGAGCATCTGAGCTCACCCCTTCCAATGTTTTAATTTTTCCAGGATGTGAAGAAGTATATTATGAATGACCTGGAGGGATAGTATGAGGGGATATGAATACATGATGTTGTTGTAGTTTTGTTTTACTTTATGATGTAATGTAATACATATGAATGTATCTAGTGTTTACGAGGCTACCAATCTAATCTGTCATTCGAGACTTGATCTTTTGTGATCATTCCAATGTTACGTTTTAATGCACTGACTCTAGGTAACTGGGGTTGGGGCGTTACAGTGACACCCATATCTCCAATCCTGTTGCTACATAAAATAATTTTTCCTAACAATTTCCACCTCTTCAGTGGTGCCAGAAATTCATAGAGAGTTACACATTTAGGAATAAAATGTGGCTTGATTAATATCATCACTTGTTGTGTAGTGACACAAGAATCTCAAATCCAATGACCAAGTACAAAAACAAATAAAAAATTCAAGCCAAATTCGTAGTTTTTTATCCATACGTGACCATTTTACATATATAAGAGTCATATATACTTGTTTCCTACATGTTCATGTACTATATCTTGTAAAGGTTTTCGAATCAGTTCCCACATCCATACATCATGACATTAAACATCAAATAAAGTTGGTCTTTGATGTAGAAGAAATGATTCCCCTACTACACAATGTTAAACAATGAAGAAAACAATATATTATAATGAATATTCCAAGTAAAACAACATCATTACCCCAATTAGTTAGAGTACGGAGTGCTTCTGCCATCTATTATGACCCTCAATTCATATATCAGACTAAAACTATCATGAAACTCAAGTATCATAAATTATTTCATAGCCTTTTGAAAGGGAAAGATATCTCTATACTTTTACCATAATATCAACGAATATGATATCAATCCTACCAACCAGATATATCATATCCCTATTAGGAGACCCTTCTGATCCTAATAAGGATAATGTCACCTCGGCGGAACTCAGCACCTGAGAGTTATTTGGGTAATCCTCATTATGAATTCCACATATCCTTTCTCTAGACAAGAGAACATTGATTATTGATTTACAAAATTTTCATTTCCCACTCGGAAGGATGATGTATTGATCCTGACAAATGATTTTTTAATTTGTCTCTAATGTAACATCCTCCCTTATCGGGTCCATGTGTGTATCCTCTTCGAACTGATGTTATATTGTTCAGGTAGAATGAACATAAAATCTGTCCTATAATGGTCTAAATATATAGATATTACACAACTATAGAATGGGATACAATGAATTTTAAGATGGAAACCTATAATGTGCATCCTGTGAAAAAATTAATTATTTGATCGCATAACACTTCATCTTCAGAGTTTTGGAAAAAATAGGGCACTAAAAAATAAGGAATCAATATCACAGGTGCTACACTGGATCCCTAGTAAAATATGTGACATGCTAATTGGAACACCGGATCTATAAAATGGTATAGTGATAGTTCTTCATGTCTCTCCATTGTGACAAAATTTTCACTAGGTGGTGAAACAACATTTAGAGTGATCAATCCCTTCATGAATATAAAATTATCCATAAATCACAGATCAACATTTATGCGCATTGGGTCACCACAATCTATTAGCAACCATTATAATGGAAATTGAATCCCTATTCGTGATCATGATAGTGATGTATAAGTGATCAGTACTACTGACCATATACATCATGTCCAAATATAAAGGTCATTTTGTTTCTTGTGATCCTGATGTCACCAATGGAGTACCCCACAACTTATGATGTTCATGACCATTAATAACATTTTTTACTATATATTTCAAAAGAATCTTGAAATATGAACCATTATTTACAATCCTCACACTAATAATATTCATGTGTATATGATATCCTTGACGTTATGTTACCCTATTTTGAACCATTTTGAATGTAGAATGTGAGAGAAAACATTCATGTTCTTTTGATGGCCCAGATCTTGTGATTCTAATACACATGGTGTAGGGATGATGCATAAATACTTAAGAGCTAAATTTACCTAGGATTGTAGAAACCCTCCTGGATAGAATATCATTTATACCCAACATCATTTTCATTACATGTGAGACTTCAAAAATATTACATAGCCTTTGGAAAAGAGTATGAATACCTCAATTTGACCATTATATCAATTCATAATGGTCATAGACCTACCAACTACAGGTTCTCCTTCTATATAAGAATAGATTTGAATCCATGTGATCCTTGAGGGCAGAACAAAGGAAATTATAACCATAGGTTATATATGGTCATCCATGGTATGTATTCCCAATTCAGTTATCCATTGACTCAAGCATTCAGAATATTATTTACATTATCCCCATGCTAAAAATCCATGTGGACCTATCATTCCAAGTATTTCTATTGTCTGAAATATTATCCCCATAAATATTCCATGATCCTTTGAAGCCGTTGAAGGAAACTCTATTTGACAATGAAACTGACACATAATGGATTTTACCTACCATACATATGAATTTCCTCCTAACATTAAATGATATATATTATTCATGTTCCTCTAAAACACTATAGTAGAACTAATAATTCTATTATCTTTTGAGTCATTCCAATCATGTGTGTACCATATCCCTTAATAATTGATTATGTCATTAATTGAAGACAATAAACCGCATGGAATCCTATGATCTGGGGAAAAATACAATATACTACATTTATTAATGGCCCCGGATAAAAGATCCCAATGTACTATAATAGAAGTTATAAGAAAAAATACTATAAACTATAGTGATAGAAGGTCAATGATAAAAGACAACAAATTACAACATTATTATGTCGAATCTAAAAGTCATCAAACTACATCGAGAGTGTGTTTGAGCTAAATGACTATAAATTATGGGGATACAATCTTGAAGCTATGAGTCCATAAACTATAATGCTAGAGGGTCTATTATAAAAGAAACTAAACTACATAAAATCAGCGATTATTTTTGAATGAATGGAAATCCTTATAAGGCCCATCATATGGATTGAAAAAAATAAATATCTTCTCACCATGCGTATTGGGTTTGAAAAAATATAGAGCACTCTACCTCAATGATATATATTATACACAATTTTACATTTGGGAAATAGTTAATAAAAATATAACTAGAACAAATAAATCAATGAGAAACATCATGATTGGTGGGAATTCATGATAACTTCTTGAGAAGAATCTATTGCGTTTTAAATATTTATATTCAGACATTAATGTTTACTTGATATTATATAGTTTATGGGTATCATTGGGGATTCATATATCATCAGATTAGATAAAAGTCATGAATATATTGAATAAAAAAAATGAATAGAAATATGTAGACACTGTTAGATCAATTAATTGATAGAATATAAGAGGAGGAATCTTCACATACTAGAGTCTCTCCCATGAAAATTCCACATATATAAAAGTTTTAAAAAAAATCCATCATATCATGTTCTCAGTAGTATCCTTGAACACTACAAAGATCATTTCTAGGGAGGTAAAAACTCAATGTAATTGGATTACAGACATAGTTTTAGACTCGGAATCCTATTATAACTCCTTCTCTCAAGAAAAATATTCAATCCTTTCCTTCGTCACTGTATCAATATTTATTTAACACATTATTCCCTAATATATAGAGTGCATGTTGAAATTCAGATAGATCTATGTGAATATGGTTGATCCCAGATAGAGGATGACAAATCGTATCCTAAATGTAGTCTATTTAATCATTCATGGCACTGACCATTATCTTGTGTGCTTCCTCCTCTACCACAAGCCTGGAAGATTTATTTTTTTTCCACATCCCAGTTCTACTTCACAATAAAGGAATCCTCAGTAACTTTCACACTCTATTAAAGGACCATATTCTATTCCTCATAGATTTCACATCCTTTACCCGAGTATAAAGGGTGGTATAATCAAATCCCTCATAATCAAAGGAGATGAACATAAACTTAATGTGACCCAGGAAACCCATTATCTCTTCTTGAGGGGTCATTAATATCAATGTATGGATCTCCATAAATTTCATATGTTGAATTTACTAGTAAAATGATGCAGACCATTGGCCTTGGCCAGATCCTGTCATGGGAATAGGAATGTATTTTGATACTAGGTCACCAAGAAGGGGAGAGGTGATAATAGTTTCGATGAGGATGGAATGGTTCATTCCTCTAAATTGGTTAAACAAGTCATAGGATTCTCCATGGGAGCAGGAAATTGGACCTCCATGATTCATGGCGAAGACAGTAAAATAATGTCCAAAAGGATTTATTATTCACAATATAAGTTATATTTAACCACTAGGTAATCTAAATATATATCCAATAAAAGAAACATTACTTCCCATTCACGTTGCAATTGAAATCCACTTCCAATAATCTATCATTAGCTTAATATGTGATAGCCTCTTCCGATGAGTTTCATTGTGTGAATTCTGGTTAATTTCCAAAACAATTTATTCATTTGTTACCCTTATGCGCTACATCAAAAAATAGTAATATCATGGGATATTAAATGTAGAAAAGAAGATTTATTTTTTTGAATAAATATTCACCATGTCTAAGTATCACCTTCAGGAAGTCGAATTAATTAAAAGAATAACTAATTTTTTCAATTTCCACCATAGGAATGTTTTATAATAAAGGATCTTCTATGAAATAAATAGAATAAAATGAGACTTATTATGTTTTAACCTCAAATACTTTAACTTCATGATGGTTTGGGTCAATTAATAAATGTTTGTAAAATTAACCGAATGCTCATCTGAATATTAAAAAGTGTATTCAGGATCATATAAGAATGCTCAGAGGGGGTATACACATTCGTGGAATGTATTTTTGTGTTTATGAAGAGGGAAAAAATAAATGGAGAGGAATTCCAAACATAAAATAGTATTCCATGGAAGAGGTCCCCAAAAACTCAGACTACACCCTTTTCATCTTCCCTTCTAGGATGGACCCTGTATAATGTACTGAAGCTGATGTTATATCTCCAAAAATCCTAATATATTACCTCATCTACTCCATTCAACTTTAGAATCCATCATCATTATACTTCTTGTGGATGCTTAATTCATCCTCATAGATAGAGCTCGGTGATAAAATAAGGGGCTTTAAGGATTATTTATTCCTCTACAGCTTCCTACAGTTTTAAATAAATAAACGATGTCAATGCAGATGAAATGGAACCAGGAAACTTTCATATTGGAAGAGAGTTGACCCACACCACTTCTAATGTGATAGGAGAACCATGTTCATCCATAATTGTTTTTAATATACACCAAAAATCTATTTTGTAATCCAATGTTGAATAGGATATCAAACATGTTATTATCTCTAATTATATGTCATGGTATCAGAAGAAGTTGATGAACTCCGCTGGACAGTCTTTGAAAGTAATACATATATGGGTGGTGAAGTGGTAAAACCCTTCCCAATTTTACTTTGAATGGAGCATTATACACTAGATATCATCCTAGGTGTTCTGCATACTCTAATCCATCCACGGTCGAGATTTGATAGGAAATTATAATTCTAAAATTGATTTACCCTATAATTTTATGATTAGTACACCCATATTGTTCAGAACTCATACAAAAAAAATATAAAATTCCTTATTTATAGGCGGGGAATATCCATTTATGACATCCCTCTTGAATATAGTTATTTTCAATGTCTCCAAATTTCCTTGAAAACAGATTATAATTGGTATGCCTCTTTAACCAGTTTGTACAATTTCCCACTATGATATTAGAGGATCCAAACAATAACATAATATTGGGATAAACTAATTTCATCATCATTGGGATAATTTTTTACCTCAACAAGAGTCTCATACCTAGTAAATATTTTACAATATTGGAACGATACTATAAGATTTTCCATGGATAAAACAAAAATTTAATGTGGAAATTATTATTGGAAACCATGGAACTGATAGCTAGACATTCAGGGTCTTTAACATTCCTAGAGAAATATCACATCAGTAAGGGTGGAAAAGTAAACCCTCACTATATGATGTCATATAAGATCATTCCACATATTTTATCCACCATCATCAACCATATATCACTTTGATACATTCCAATTGTGTCTAAAGTATTAATGCTTGTAATAGAATATAAAAGTCCTACATGCCAATCCTTCATAGTAACTAGTCTTTCCCCACTGTTATACAATAGGTATGGTTTGAAGGGAACATTGTATATTCCCTTGATGATCAGTTATTTTTATTCTCATAGAAAATACCCTATCCAACAATATAATTCATTAAATTTGCCTCAGTTCCGTCAAGGGCATTTTACCAATTATAAATGCTGAAGAACGTAATAATGTATGTCATTCATTGGGATGCCTATCATGATATGCCCCCATCCATGGAGGACTCCAAAATGATATTTGTAACACTAACAAAATCTTCTTTCTTTTATCGGATGTACTTTCACACTTAGGTACATAGTGAGGAAACATGTCAGGTTGATAACTCATTCAATATATGGGACAACTTACCATCCCAACTATTTAAATTCCCCCTCTAAAATTGTATTCCAATAATGGCTACCACATAATCGGATTTCTTCATAGGGTATGAATTTGGCATATTAGCTCCAAGATCTGAGAGGACCATCATGATAATGTGATCCACCCATAACTTCAATATTATATCTTCTCTAAGAAGTGGATCCTTCTGGAGGATCTTTCTGGCAATCCTAAACAGTTTTTGGGAGATAGGATGAGTTAACATTATGTCATACTTGGCATACTATAGAGTAAAAACTCATCATAAATCCTACTTAACAAGGGGGGAACACAGCTACTCAAAAATCAATAGGTTTTCACCCACATTTATGTGCATTACGTGGAGCATGTTTTTGTCCTGAAAAAAATAACTAAAATGGTATGAAATTAAAAACATGATACATTTGGATGAAATTTGTGATAAATAGATAGCCTCATACATATGTTTTTTCTTAAACATCATAGTGAGTTTAGAAATGATGTATTTCACCCAGAAGGGCCAGACACAACCCTTTCCATAGCTTCCCCATCATTTAAATACCAAGTTGGGAACCCACTGAAACATCGAGATAGAGGTAGAAATCCACATTATCCACTGGTACATATGAAAATCCAAATCATTTTCATGATTTTTATCATTTAATTATATATAAATATATGATATTATATTCATATCTTCACCATACCACTCGATGAAAAAATATCCCAAGTGAGAGATATTTTCATAGAATGTGTTATGGGTCTTACAACCCCAATAGGATGGTCATAATGATGAATATGGTGAGGGAATGGGAGAATCAATAGTTTGATGAAACCTATCAAAATTAATGAAAACATAAAAATATATATTACCCATGTTACCCTGCATCAACTATATTGTACATGGATAAAATGACTCAATAACTCAATGATAAGAAACATCCACACATGTTAAAATAGCATCATGATGTTCATTGCTACATCTTCCTCCTTATTCGAAGGATTTTGAGAATTATGATGATATCCAAAACCCAAAATTAAAAAAATGAATTATATGTTAAATGGATGAGATCAAAATAACATTGGATTCATGTGTTCCTCCAGCCTAACGCATAATACCTGATTCAGAAGGACATCCATGGCCAAATGAGGGATTTGATAATTTCATTGTTTATAATGGTCTCACAGGCAGTATTAAAACATAGAACATCATGAAAAGATGTTCTCCCTTAGATTAATCTCATTTTAATGACCTTGACATGGTCTTGCAGTCCACAGAATTATAAAAATATCATGAAATCAAGCCAGAATATCTAATGAAATATTCTTGACGGATGATCATCCCTAGGGAAAAGGTTCAGACAATTAACCTAGATAAGTATTTCGTTGTTTCAAATGACCTCCTTGGTGAATAATGTATTGGGATGTAGTTATTTCCAAACCATCTCTGGGAAAGGTCTGACAACTAGTTATTGCACGAAGGTCTTGCTTTTTGGTTATATGATAGATAGAGGGTGCAATATCATTGAGAATTGAGTAGTCAGTTAATGGACCCTTATCCAGTCCCATATTTATAGGGCATGCTATCAAAACCCATCCCCTGAGTCCCAATCCATGACTACCCCAAGCCTGCCATCCAAAGGCCAGGGGCTAGGGACTAGTACTGAAAGGTGTATTCCCTAAAACTGAGAAGGCATTGCCTTTATATCCTATGAACACACGCAACCAGGAACTCAATAAGATACAAATACAAGTAAATTGTGTAGTAAAATGTGTGTGTAAAATAAGAAAAAGGGGCCAGCATACAAGCCCAACTGGAATGTACTGGAAAACTAAAATGTATAAGTAAATTGAAAAATCACTTGTGAACTCCCACCAAGGATATTAATTGAATGGTAGCTAGAACTCTCAAATATCTGCCTCTATTGTACGCCTCATCTAACATCCACCTCCGAGTTACCTCCGGTCCTGGTACTCTCATCCTCAGTCTATGTTGTCTGTCATCTGCACCAATCACAATAAGGTGTGGGTGTAGCCCATGATGGGTTTGTATAATGATACTCAGTAGGGAACCTGATACCCCCAAAGGTCTCTCAGAATCCACATTGGTTAAACCACAACGCTTGAAAACCACTTTCTTCCCTACATATGTATATTCCCATACATATACCTTAGTAATTAAGTATACCCATCTCATTCATGAGGAAACTCAAGGCCTGAATCCATATCCCAATGATCAACTAATCCATAAAGGAAGGATTTCCATGATGGTAACACGAGAAATGTATGTACCACCAATGTAATTTCATATAGAAGAATACCACAAAGGTTCCACCATGAATGACAGTACCACCCAGGTACACCACACAGAAGAATACAACATTACCTCCATAAAGGTGTGTACCACACAGGTACGCCACATAGAAGAATACAAGAAATTTAAAGACTCATCTGACACTAGGTATAATGTAGGTACAATAGTATAGATGATTAGATGTAACTACTAAATCATATTACTCTATTAAGAGGCAGAACCACATAGGATCCTAAATCATCAGACCCATACAGGATCCTAGTACATCATCATAGCCATACATGATACTAGTACTATAGTAGAGTTGATTATATGTAAGTACAAAATCATATTACTCTGTTAACAGGTAGACCCACTTAGGATCCAAAATCATCCGACCAACAAAGGATCCTAGTACATCATCAGACCCACACATGATCCTAGTACATCATCAAACCCAAAAATGATATTAGTTAAGAGACCCACACCAGATCCTAGAGTATCCCCACATTTATTTGTAGAGAAGATCCAAGTGATACTCTTGAACACATACTCACAATGGATCCCTATCATAGACCCACAATGGATCCCTTTCTCATGAAATAACAAGCTACAGGGATCCCACACTAATCTAACTTGATTCTTGGATGATCTACTCCTCATGCCATAGGTTGACACTACCACTTCCAAAAAGTATCATAGAGAAGTATCCCAATGGAATGCAACATAAAAGGGGTCTCAACGCAATATATAGTGCATCAATTAGACGTCCGGGCTGTATGTTACAAGTCATTTAGTACCGAGGGCCTGGGGGGATTTGTACTTGATCCAACCCACCCGTACCCCAAAATTATCTACAACTCAAGTGGGGTATATCAAAAGGACTGTATTTCTCCATGGTTTTCAGTGTTATAGACCGTTCATCCAACGTAAACTCAGTGCCAATGTTATGGCCAATAAGGGTTTTTGGGTCTAGTTGGGCATGGGTCCAGTCCGACCTGGCTTGGGGCAACCCGACCCTGTTCGGGTCAACCAGGCCAGACCTGGGTCCAGCCCAATTGTGCAGGGCAACAGGGGGACTAGACCACTAGGTCGTAGTCTGACTCGACCCACACTGGGGGGCCTGGCCTGACCGCATGTAGGGGGAGTCTCGTGTCCCCTGCCTTCAATCAGCGAATGGCCGAAGCCGTTCAGTCACCAGATAGGATGCAGGAACTGTCCCGAGTCTTGCCCGATACAGCTCAACCGACCTAAATGGTCGGCCCCTTGCTCCTCCCAAAGGCATGTCATGTGTCGTCCCTCTATGGTCGGTCGAACGGCGACCATCTCCCACCATACACTATCACCCGGAGGGCCATCGCCCCTTGTTTTGACGGCGAAAAGTGGTCGCACCTCCCGTGCTTCCATGGCAGGCCGAAGCACATGGAACCCTCTATCCACCGATGCCACAAGATTTATTCAGCATCCCTATAGCCTTCGTGACCACTATTCCACTACTAGAGGCGTGGGAACGTGCCGCCCCAGTTTTGTGTGGCTAGTTCGGGAGGCAATCACCATCTTTCTCTGCCGTAAAGAATACAACAACCATGAAGAACATCAGAGGGATTGGTCCATGTTCGTTCGGACCACACCCTCGACATTAGATCAGTATTAGGTAGATCAAGAGGATTAATTCAACTAAAAACACAAAAAACAAAAAAATCCCTACAAGATACACTGTAACATCCTCCCGCAAAGATGGAAGAATCACGGGAAAACTCGTTAGTCCGTTGACCTTCGTTCTTCATATAAATTCAAGAATGGGGATGAGGAAATAAAAAAACACTCAAATTAAATTACCCCAACCATGAATTTCAGAGAATTGATCATTCTATCCGGTGGACCGTGTTCTTATTTCTTGTGATTGGATCCCAAAGACGACACTCACATGTCGCCCATTGTTGGTTCGATGTCGTCTGTCACCTCCTGTTGGGTTTTCATCATCTTCTATGTGTCAGGTGTCACAAAATGTTACCAGATCATCGTTGCAGGTGAAGCCATTCCAAATAATTTCCCCCAAGCTCCATATAAATATAATAGGCTATATAATGATCATGGAATTTACGAAGGTTCATTTAATAGGAAACTTCCTAATTTCCAACGATGATGTTTCTTAGTATTTGAAAGTCATGCCATTTAATTTACGTTGGTGCAATTAAATGGGAGTTTTTGCAAAGGATATCCCCATATTAAAGAGGGGTTCGGGAGGACCCCACCATCATGAAATCACAAATGGGAGTTTTCTACCTCGGGCGGTCCCCACCTACCTCCAAGCATTCAATTAGGTGGTTAAAAATTAAATAAAGTAGTTGTTCTTTATTTTATTTTTATTTCCATGAATATCTCGAAAAATGACATTTCACCTTGACGAAATACCTTTGAGAGAATTTCTCCTTCAGAGAATACCGGTGTTGCGGGTTTATCGATGTCCTTATATTTCAATTCTGAGCACCAGTTCATAATTTACAAAACGACGACTACGCCTTTACTAAATGTACCCGAAGAAATGTTATGAAAAATTATAACAGTCACCCTTGACCTGCGCCATCTGAGGATAGGGTCTACCTAAGTGAAACACGCCCTAAAAACCCCCATGGAAGTTTCATATTTTCAATCCAAGTTACTGTTTAGATGTTATGAATTTTATTATAAAATAATAGTCACTAAATTATTTTATATATGCCCAAAAAATAACATTCCCTGGTGGCCCGCATCGGCCAATGTTAGTATCATCTTAAATAAAGAATTCCCTCATGAGTTTAGCAGTGGTATCCAATTTTCAATCAGAGCTACCATTTGTGAGTTATATGCATTCTAAAAATAAAATAATTTATTTAATTATTTTATTTTCGGTTATTTCATTTTTTGGTTTTCTCATAGGAGGCCTGCACCGACTTAACATAAGTCATGTCGAAGGAAAACCCGCAATCATGAACACAACTATTCCCTTGGATTTCAGATTTGAGTTACCATATAAGAGTCATTCCAATTTTTCAGGAAAACTACTTATGTGTTCTATTTAATACTTAACCTAACTTCGACGGATCTTTCCAAGCAATCTATGCCAAGTAATCATGCACTGTTAGATTTTTCAGTCTCGAAATAATTCAATAAAATTAAAAAAATAAATTGATCATCTGGGACATTACATTCTCTACACCTTAGGGATGTACATCCTTAAAATCCACAACAAAGGAAAAACAACCAAAAGAAGATACTAAGCATGAATCAGATCCCCCCACTCCAATGTGCTATCATAGAGGTTCTCATGCTTCCAGTGAATGCACACCAAAGGTATCGACCACCCACGAAGGACCGACTCATCTCGATCCTCAATCTCCTGTAAATCCATCAAAAACACCGCCCCATCCTCTATGAATAGCTCATCGTGGTCGATGATGTGAGATGGGTCATGCATGTATCTACTCAGCCGAGATATATGGAAGATATAATGCACCTTATGCAACTGTAGTGGAAGGGATAAGTGATATTCCACCTCACAAACTCTCCTATGGACCTGACAGGGTCTGACGAACCTCAGAGATAACTTGCTACCCCGACCAAATTTATGCATGTCTCGTTGGGGTGAGACCCATAGAAAGACGTGGTCACCATCCTCGAACTCCCAATGGCTCCGACTCCTATCGACTTAAGACTTATTCATACTCTGTACATTTTTTATCCTCTCCTGGATGATCTGCACCTTCTTCGTAGTAGACCATAACTTCTCTGGTCCCATGAGTACTGACTCCCCAGGGTCAGTACAACACAAAGGTGATCTGCATGGTCTACCGTACAGAGCCCCAAATGGTGGAATCCCAATGGTGGAGTGATAACTATTTTTGTATGAAAACAACACTAATGGAAAGTCTTCCTCATAGCTACGATTGAAGATGCATATCCAAGAACATAGAATTTCCTCAAGTGTCTGAATGGTCTGCTCAGTCTTGCCATCCTTCTAAGGATGAAAGGCGGTGCTCAAATAAAGCTGCGTCCCAAAAGCCACCTGCAAACCCCATAAATAATCGAAAAGTGAAACATGCATCATGATCAGAGAAAATATTTTTGTGTACTCCATGTATCCGCACAATCTCCTACATATAAAGGCATCCCAAGCTCACTCTTGAAACCTGCTCTCTGATCACTAGAAAGTGGGCCAACTAGGGAGACGGTTGATGGTCACCCAAAAATTATCATGACCCCTTGATGTATGTGGAAGTCCTATCACGAAGTCCATGGATATCTCATCCCACATCAACTCTGGAACCTATAAAGGGTAAAATAATCCTATTGGTAATTGATGTTCTACATTCACTTTCTAACAAGTGAGGCACCAAGAAACAAAGTCTGTTACTACATACTTCATTCTTAGCTACCAGTACTGACACTAGAGTTCCTAGTACAACTTCTCCACTACTGGATGTACCACTAGAGAAGACTTATGGATCTCCCTCAACAATTCCTTGTGTATCTCCACAGGTACCATAGTAAGTCCTCTGAAGAGGATGACATGCTCCCCACCTTCACAAAATCCATCAAGTTCTTATCTTGTGGATATCTGTGAATGTCGACCCTCACCGTCTATATCCCAACGCTGCATCTCCCTGAATCACTGATGAAGTGGGGGAGTTAATGTAAGAGACTGATAATAAGCTACTCCATCTCGATCCAGGTAGGATATATGTAAACTAGCTAGCTGCTATATTTCCTCACTCAACAGCTGTAGGACAGACCTCCTGCTGAGTGCATCTACTACCACGTTCCCCTTCTTAGGAGTAAAGACTATCAAAATGTCATAGACATGGTGGAACACTATCTGCAGTCCTTGGGAACTGAAAACCCAAAACACCTACTACCATGAGGGTAAGAATGACTGACTCAAGAGTGATCAGTTTCACCCTCTTATGCATAATTTTATCTTATGCTGCCTATGATTCCTTTTTATTATACTAAGGAAATCTTCATCCAAACATTGTACATAACACACAATCTTTTTTCCTAATACATTCAATATGAATAAGAACCGTGGATGCCCAGTCCATACATAATTTACCTTTGTAAGGCCTCAACGATTCCAACTAGAGGTTCCAACCGAATGTCTTGCCTCAAGGGTCAGATCACACCATCGGCATAATTGTGATTATCAAGTCACCTCACAAATGTATCTCCAGACGTGAGGGTCATGTAAATGGTTTAACCGGAAACATAAGGTCTTGGACATGATTTGTGGAAGGAATGAATGATTCGTACCTATGTATACTGATACGACATCTAGTAGCAGAAACATACCGTACCTTGAATCATTCCTAGAGCCCTAGGGTAACACTCGTTAACCATATTCAGCAACACTCTTCCCCTATCCTCCAGCTCCCTGAACCTGGTGGGAAGCACAATAGGGTTTGGTTGTAACATGTCAAAATATACACCACTTCATGCTACTTTCCTTGCTCTTTTTTCATGTATGCATCCTAGAATACTCATCGGTCCTTAACACTTCATCTTCCCAAATCATTTTTACATGCCCATGTCTCTGAGACTGGCGCCGATTTCAGTTATCTCACTACTAACATCCACTAGATGTATCAACTCATCTAATGAACATTCATCCACTATGGTACTCTCTATCCCCCCATCATATGTAAGAATGAATAGATGAATAGTGTTGGCTCGGACGCCCTTAATTACAATGTGAACGAAATTTCAAGCCCCCAAGAACTGATCTTGTTGTATTTATAGAGTACCAAAATGATCAGTATTCCTTGATGAATACACAACTACCGACATGTCATCCTTCCAAAGATATAGAATCTCTAAAGAACACTCAGCCACCACCTCAAGCCAGTCCCCAACTGCCTGTGAGTCGGGCCCATCTTAGAACCTGAGGGGTATCTGATGCTGAATCACACATAAGGAATTAAGACTATATGTGTCGTCTATTGGTTCCTCCTGTTGTAACTGATGACCAACAGGCAATGATATAGCTGACACACTACCCGAAGGTACTATCTCAAGTAATGGTCCATGTACCAAAGGCTAATCACTATGCAGACCATCTTCATGGTCCCTCACTGAAAAAGGCTAGTAGTTAAGATCACCATCTGCTCTACTGGTGTCTCAACTAGGCGGAAAATTCTATCAAATGCCTCCAATGATCCCTTAGCTGCGTGTGAATTTGTCTCACCTCAAATCCTTGGAGGTAGATTTTGTTTGAACTTGCGAAACATGCTCAGTAGGTTTGTACCATCTTCCAGTGAACATAGAGGTAACTGCTGCCCAATGGGTGGTGGTGTTTCTAGTACACCACCTGATGTTACTATCATAGTAAGTGGGCCCTCTACCGAAGCCTCGTCGCTCGGTGGGCCGAAATCGGGAACTCTATCGGGAATCCTACCTGGTTGTCTATTCAGTAACATCCTTATAACAAACAGGTTCACCACAGTCATTAAGTTATTCTTGGTGAGATCACTCCAGAAAACACACGGAAAAACTTTTCAAAAACATACGCAATCAGTGTTTCTGTGGGTATAGTCAGGAATCCGAATTTAGGGTCCTGGTGTATGGATACGTCGACAACCACACCCAAATCGGAATTCCTGAACTGAAAACCACACTCATAACACTTAACACTATTTCTACAAAGAATATATCAGAGACCTAGTTTTTCAGTTGATCCAAACTTCTCTGAAACCAATTTTTCAGGACCCGTCCCCCAAGGCCCGTTTCTTGACTACCCCAAGCCCACCCTCCATGGGCTAGTGGTTGAATACTAGCACCAAAAGGAGTATTTCATAAAACTAGTAAGCCAATGCCTTTATATCCTGTAAACACACATATCTGAGTATATAAAAAGATACGAACACAACTAAACTGTATAGTAAAAAGAGTGTGTACAATAAGTAAAAGGGTCCAGAATACAAGCCCAACTGGAAAGTATAAGAATACTAAAATGTACAAGTAAACTGAAACAGCTCATGTGAACTCCTACCAATGATCCTACTTAAATGATAGTTTAATCTCGCAAATGGTCGTCTCTATGGTACGCCTCATCTAATGTCCACCTCCGAGCTGCTTCACGTCATGGTACTACTGTCTTCAGTCAGAATTTTTCATTGTTTGCATCAAACACAACAAGGTGTAGGCAAAGCCTGTGTAGGGGTGAGTATAACGATACTCTATAGGGACCCCAAGGCCCCCCAATGGTCCCTCAAAATCCACCAAGGTAAGATGAAAAATCAAGAAAACTACTGTTATCCTTACTTAGTTATATGCCCATACATATACCTATGTTGTCAAGTATACCCATCTCATTCATGAGGAAACTCAAGGCCCAAATCCCTAGCCCATGGGTCAACTGTTCCAAAAAAGAAGGAATACCATGATGGAAAAACCACAATGCTACATTCCACAACGTTAACATCAGATAGAATAATACCACAACGGTTTCACCGCGAAGGAATGTACCACCCTGCTATGCTACACAGAATAATACCACAATGTTATCACCATAAAGGTATGTACCACATAGGTATGGAACACAGAAGAATACCATAAATGTAATGACTCAACTCACACCAGTTATAACATAGGTACACTAGTAGAGATAATTTTATGTAACTACTGAATCATCTTACTTTTTTAAGAGGAAGAACGCCATACAATCCTAAATCATCAGACCCACATAGGATCCTAGTACATCATCAAACCCACATAAGATCCTAGTATAGTAGCAGTGATAATTAGATGTAAATACTGAATCATCTTACTCAATTAAGAGGCATAACCACATAGGATCTTACATCATCATACCCACATAGGATACTAGTACATCATCAGAACCACACATGATCCTAGTATTGTAGACCCACATAGGATCCTAGTCCATCATCATACCCCCACATGATCCTAATAAAGCAGACCCACAAAGAATCCCAGATTAGTCCCACGTTGATTTCTAGAGCTGATCTAAGTAAGACTCTCGATCATAGACCCACAAAAGATCCCTATCACATACCCATAAAGGATACCTTTCTCATGTTTTGGCCAGATATAGGGTTCTCACACTTAGTTGATTGATTCTGAGAGGATCTGCTCTTAATGCCACAGGTTGATAATCCAACTTCCATGAAGTCCCATGAAAAGGTATCCTAAAGGACCACCATGTAATTGGGGTCTCAACGCAATAGACTATGCTTCAATCAGATGTCCGATCTGTAAGTTATTTTTATTTTAGTCCTAAGGGCCTATTTGTATTCGTGCTTGATCCAACCTGACTGCACGCCAACATAATCCAAATATAAAGTGGGGTATACCAAAAGGACCTTCTCGCTCCGAGGTTTCAGGCGCTACATACAGTTCGTCATATGGACGCCCCATGCCAAAGTTATGGCCAATAAGTTGTTTCTGGGTCCAGTTGGGCCTGGGTCCGGTCCTACCCGGCCTGGGTCGACCCGAGCCAAGTCCTTCCTGGCACGTGCCGGGTGAAACAACCTAAAACAATTCATGGGGGAGTCGCATTCCCCTTGCCTTCAATCTCTGAATAGACGAAGCTGTTCGGTCTCCAGTCAGCTTGAGGGACCATCCGGGGGTCCTGTTCGGTAAAGCTCAGCTAACCGAAATGGCATGCACATTGATCCTCTCGGAAGTGCATCGTTCAACACCCCTCCATTGCTGACCAAACACCAAACACCTTCCCCAATATTTTGTGGCCATGTGGGCTGCAACTACTTCTTCCGACGGCGGCGTGCAGTCGCGCCTCCTGTGCTTCCGTGGCCGGCCGAAGCACTGGTTTCCCTCTATCCACCATCGTGGCCTCCAATAACCACCTACCCTCCAGCCTCTTAATTCCCTCATCCTCTACTGGTAGAGTGGGCGCACGACACCCCTGTTCTGTGATGCTACCTCGGGGGGGCAATCAACAGCTTTCTCCACCGTGATGAATACAACAACCATGAAGAACTGCAAAGGGATCGGGCCGTGTTTGTTTGGCCTGCACTGTCCGCATTAGATCGGTAGCATGCAGATGAAGAGGATTAATTATATTCATTCCATGAAAAATAAAAAAACCCCTATATGATACCCCATAAAAACCTACCACAAATTCTATAGAATCGTGGGACAACCCAGTAGTATGTTAACCTATGTTCTTCATATAAATTCAATAACGTGGAAGTGAAAAGAAAAAAAACTCAATGGAAATAACCTCCTACTTTGAATGTCGGAAAATCATATATGTTTACTGATGTCCCATTTTCTTAGTTCTTGCGACTGGCTCCCAATGATTCCACTCGCACATCGCCAATTGGTTGTTCGATGTCATCCATCAAATCGCGTTGGGTCGGCTTCGTCATCTTAAGTGTCGAGCGTCATGACAATTTACCTTTACTTCGTCACTTGGTGAAGCCATTCCAAATACTTCTACAAAGATCAATATAAATAAAAGATTATGTGGTTATGTAATGATCATGAAATTTATGAAGGATTATTTAATAGGAACCATCCTAAATTCCGTTGACGATGTTACATAGTATTTAAAAGTCGAGCCATATAATTTACGTAGGTGCAATTTAATGGGAGGATTCCAAAGGGACATACCCATATTATATATGGGTTCAGGTGGTCCCCACCTCAATGAATTCATAAATGGGTGTTTTTGTAGATTGAGCAGTCCCCACCTCCAAGCATTCAATAGGGTGGTTAAAAATAAAATTAAAAGTTGATCTTTATTTTATGATTATTTCCACGAAAAACACAAAAACTAACACTCACCTTTGAAAAAATGCAGTCTAAGTAAAAGTCTCCTTAAATGAATACTGGCGTTGTGATTTTAACGGTGTCCTCTGATTTCAATTACAAGCACCAGTTCAAAAGATTCAAAATGCCACTTGCGCGTTTACTGAACATAGCTGAAAATTAGTTCAGAAAAATTATAACAGTCACCCTTGACTCATACCGGTCGAGGTTAGGCTCTACCTACATGAAACACGCACCAAAAAACCCATCTGTACTCTCATATTTTCAATCGAAGTCACTATTTAGGTGTTATGAATTTTACGGTAAAATAATTGTCACTTAATTATTTTATTTTCAGCCAAAAACTAACTTTCACTGGTTGCCCGCACCGGCCAAAGTTAGAATCTTTTTAAATAAAAAAACCCTCACGAGTTCATCAGTGGTCTCATATTTTCAATCTGAGCTTCCATTTTTTGAGTTATAAGCAGTTGAAAAAAATAATAATTTATTTACTTATTTTATTTATGGTTATGCCATTTTTTGGTTTTTTCATAGGAGGAAAGCGCTGACTAAACATAAGTCGTGCCTAGGGTAAACCCACCATCTTGAACGCAATGGTGCCCGCCAATTTCTGATCTGAGATACCATTTAAGAGTTATTATTTTTTTTGGAAAACAACTTATGCATGATAATTAAAACATAACCGAACATTGACAGATCGTTTTGGGCACTCCGATCCTCAGAATCGCGTGCAGTTAAATTTCAGGGTCTCAAAATAATTCTATATAATCAATAAATTTACATGGAATTTTTGAGACATAACACATGCCCCAAATTAGTAAACGTCTTCCGATAGACTAATTGACTCCAAAATACAATATTGGGAATCATTGACAAATACTTCATCAGACATTTAGATTCCTCATAATAGAGACCTTTTATAAGGAACTAACTCTAGTTTCCCAGAACAAGAGGCTTATTTTATTACATTATCTTGATTACAAAAAATAAAATCCTTAAGGACTGATTAGTTTAGTATTTTTGATGAAACATGACACATACATGAAACCCATTTTAAATTTTGAAAAGAAAAAATATATGATTCATAACAAAATAAAATAATCTATATCCTTGAAAACTCAATAATAATATCTTCTTCATTAAACGGGGATGGAAAAACAACTAAAGGGGGTGAGATCAAATTCACAGAATGGTTTAATCAATAAAGAAGAAGATAACATAATAATAATAAGGGATGGTGAATAACTAAAACACATGACTTTAAAAATTAACATGAACACATTATGGAAGGAATAAGAGATGAATAAATAATTTCATAATAAACCATAATAATGGGTATTCTAATAGTCAAATAACAACATGAACTATCCATACTGATTTCATTATGAGGGAAATTCATATTCCAGACATTTTAAAAGATACCATTAGGGCCGTGAACAAGAAATCACAAAATGATTATGGCGATGACTAAAACCACAAATATTTATTTTGTCAAGGCCTTATGCCAAGACCATAGTTTCTCTCATGAGACACACTGATGCAATGAGGGGCTATATCGGGCCCCACACCATACATAATATGTTTAATACATTCCACATGTGAATAGAATGTTCTATATTAAATGTTCCCCAAACCACTTTAAATAATTAAATTGTGTATTTTATTAAATGTTTCACATACCACTTTGAGTAATTAAGTGTCACTAATTCAATGTGATCCATACCACGATGAATAATTATATTCTAAATTTACAAGTTATAAAACTAACCATAAACCATTTAATTAAACATGGTGGATGATATCATAAGAGATAAAACTTAATGATGTACATGATACAACACCAGATGTTGACATAGACGAATATATTTTTGAGAGACACCATTGACGAATTCATTGGGAAATTATCTTTATTCATTCCAAAGTATCCCATACCACTTTGAAAAATAAAAAACATAATCCATCAGAATATCAGGAGAATAATTAAACTCATGATATGATATACCAAATGTCAATACATTCAACAAAAGAAATAAATAAGTGGTGAAGAAGACATATATCTCTTAAAAGTTAATGGGAGTTGAGAGAAATACTTTTTACATTTGAAATAAAAATCCTTTTGGAAAATCATTTATATTTTCCATGAAATGATATTTTAAACAATAATATACCATAAATAAGACTAGAACAATGATGTTATATATTCGGCATAAATTATTTCTCACTAAAGTGATAACATTTATAAAGAGTTTTTTAGATTCTTTATAAACAAAAATTTTTAGAGCATTTTGATGAATGTACTAAAGTGACTTTTTAATTGGTAAAGCGTATTTGTAATCATAACGCCATAAATAATCCAAATTCACTTTTCTTGATAAAATGAGTGTTTTAATAAAACCAATGACGTCTTAAAACATATTCTCGTGTATAGTTCGAAACATGTAAGTAATTGAAAATATCCCTTGAATCAGGTAAGTATTTTTGAAACAATTTTAATGTTCCTTTTAAAATGTGTAACAATCAATAAAATACAGAATTATTTAGGTGGTTGAACATATATAGATAACTCCCATATAATTTAGTATGAGTACATAGTAATATAGAATAATTTTTTTGAGGTAATTAAACAGTAAAAATAACTAGAATGAAAATTGAGGTTCGGTAGGGAAAACCCTTACCACTCTGTAATCAATCGATTCAAATCCCCCAATATTAATAATATTTAAATGATATATTGGATACCAAGAATATAATAATATTCATGGTATGAATCCAAAATGGTAAGAATAAAAACACCCTAAAAAATTATTAATATTAAATACAGAATATCTCACAATGATAGAAGTGGGATGTCGAAACCCTTAACAAGAATGTATCATTAGATTGAGGGAAAATCAAGGAAATAATTAGGTGTGACAAACATGAAAACACAAGAAAAATGTGAATGTAAAGAATAATACAATCATAGGTCATTCACACATATTCTGGTAAAATACAAAACCACTGACATTGATGTTTAACTCAACAAATAGAAATTGAGTTAAGATATCCCTTACCTTAAGATTAGAGGTGTTCTTGATTGTTCGAAACAGACTTAATAAGGAAATGTAGCTTCATTATATAATAATTCAAGAAACTCACAAACATGTAATTTTATGTTATAACCTTATTAGGATCATTCCTGAAAATTCTGATGGATTTTAAGTGATTCAATTTTATTATTATGGAAGCATTTTCTCCCTTGGTTTTCATGATCAGTTTACTAGTATTCTTGAATGGAAGTTCAAATAAAATGTGGTTAAACATATATAATTGTTAATATATATTATTAATTATATATATAAATTATATTATAATTAATATGGGTTATATACCATGATGATGATTCATTATTTAAAAGTTAATAACAAATGTTGGGATTAACTTTACGGTTTTGTTCGTAATGAACTTGTTTTGTATTATTATTTTATATTATGAATTTGTAAGGATTAAAAAACATTAATGAGATTAAATAAGTATATAATGATCTTGTTCAACCAAAAAAATAGTTTTATGATTAGAATTTAACATGGTAATGAAAATTGAGAACTTGTCTTCCATGAATGTGATAAATTTACACATCTCTAATAATGTTATCATTTTTAGTATAATAGGAGAGGAAATAGGGAAAATGATGAAAAATTACATTATAAAAATATAACTAAAAATTATTTATGGTACTGGAATTATTATTGAATTTTTATGTGTATAGAATAGTAAATAATTATAAAACAAATGAGGTCAAAATAGAAGAAAAATTGAGAAATCCCTCAGGAAAATTCTGATGCCTAACACAGTCACATAAAAATTCATAAAATTATTTGATGAGATAAAGGGGGTATATCAACAATCTTACATAATAAGAAAATTAATGGGAAAATGTAATGAAATATCCTAATATAATACAAAGGAAATTAAAAAAAAACTTAAAATGAAAGAAAAGAAATAATACAGAAGAGGATGTTTACCTCTTGATATCTTGTCCTTGAGATCCATCCTAAAGCCTTTGGTTTTGGACTTTTGGTGAGGCCAAAAGAACTTGGAAATGGGGAAGAGTCTTGGAATGAGTATTGGGCCATTATTATGTAAATATAAAACCTATATACATGTGGGAGGAAGAGGGGAATGAGGGGGTATATATAGTGGGGAGATGAGGTATTTCTCATTATTTTAATCATTATTGAAATATTTTTTCTCAACAATATTAATAATCTTAATTAATGTTACCCAAAATAGTAATAATATCTTATTAGTTCGAACCAACTGGTATTAAATCCTTTATGATGTCATAAATGGTGTATTATATTGATAATTTTAATATACGGTATTTTAAAGTATCTCACTATTCATAAAAAATTCATGAATTTCTGAATAGTCCAAAAATTCACCCTAACAATTTATTGACATGTAGAATTCAAAAATTAACTCCATTTTAAAAAATGTAAATTTATAAAAATTTTAATTTAATTTCGAAATAAAATCAATATTTATTCAAAAAATTCATTTTAAAACTATAACTCATTTTCTAAGATACATAGAAATTAATCAACGTCCTATAAAATCAACTTATAATCACAAAAAAATAAATTAAAAATTTATTATTACATTTTATGAAACTACATTTCCAATTTAAATTATTAATTTAATCAAAAAATTATAATTTAAATATTTATGTCATACATAATTACCAATACTTATATAATGAATGTTTTTTCACATTTAAGTTGTATAAATTGCATTTATACATTCATGGGTGAATTTTATATTGTTTTATAGGATTAATATTCATTAACATTAATTAGGGTATTTTACATTTCATAATGATATGTTACTATTCAGCAAATTTTTTTATTATCTTATTAGACTCTAAATATCATACTGAACCCAACATTGTATATAAGTTTTTTGAAATTAAAAATATAGAGGTGGAAAAATTATGTTTAGTTTACTAGGTTATAAAAAAGTTGTGTTTTGTAGAGACTCTATGTTTCATGCATTCGAAAATAAATCTGTTTGTAAATTATTTGGGTGTTAAATTATTCCCTCCTTACAAAAATTTCATCCATGGAATTTGAATTTGAATTTAGAATGTTAATAGTTGATACAAAAAATTACCTAGTTGGAAGACAACATCCTGAATATAGTTAAAATATTATATTAATAAGAGTAATGGGAAATGCACTAGTTTCTAAAAAACAATGCATTATTATTGGACTACATATTCATGGAAGAATAATCAAACCATCTTGTGGTGACATGAAATTTTAAAACACCATACAATGATAAACTAAAACCATTTCCTAAATGTTTTAAAAAAAAAATAAAATATAATGATTCAAAAAATTATAATGAATGCATCAAAATCTCCATTATGAACTTATCATTGTCCCTTAATCAACAAGAAGAATCTCTAAAATTCACATTCCAAACATGTGAATAAATTCTTCATGTATCCTCTTAAAATGTGGTAATAATATGAATTTCAGTAAAAACCATATAGTTAACATGAATTCAATTGTATTCATTATTTCATATACATTTTGTTTGGATATATTCAATAAATCCAAAACTTTTATAAACTCCATCATTGATTGTATAGACCACTTCATGAAAAGTCAATAATCAGTTCTAAGGAGGTCAGTACATATCTGAATCAATCATTTCTCTAACATTATCTCAACATTAGATATATATAATGAGCTGTCTTCCCCTCATTCATGTAATTTTATTATAATTTCACTTTATACTGAATCAATATTCCTTTGTACAATTCATCATACGTCCTCAACACCTTAATGAAATAGTATTTTGGTACAATCCTTTTATATATAATAATTTATATAACTAGTACATTGATGATAAAAATATTCAAATGAAAATATTCTTGACAAGGCACACTAATCATTATACTTCATCTATGGTAGCATCATAACTTGATCATTATCGAAAATCATCATTTGGTGTATATTCCTTTGACGCTTATGACATTTATTCTCATAGTTTTCCATCACTTAGTAGTTGAAGCATTGAATATAGGATAATTATTCCATTGAATTGTAATTATTTTCATGGTGGGATTTTTCATTACACATGAAGGAATATCATTTTCCTCTCCAGAATAAACCAATGTGTTTTTTCCACAATTATCACATGTGGGAAAATACATCTTTTCCATTTTTCCCATTATCTATGCATTTCTCTACCATCCACATCTTCTTTTTCATCCCTTCATTGACATAGGACTAAGAGAAGTTATTAAAAACCTTGTCAACACATGATACTATTTATTCATATGTTGAGGATACATGGGAGACAATATTTCATTCAAAATATGGCTTAATAGCATTAGATATAGGATCCTTCATAATCTTTGCATCACGTGCCTAGGTGATGTTGTAATTTTTTATACTAGGAACCATTTATAGTCAATTTTATATTGTATATTATGTCAGAATACAATTAAAATTCTATAACTCTAATAATGATAAATTACCTAGCATATATTTATGCATCGTAAATCCTAGAAACATATACTTTGGTTACTTTGGGGGCATAAATCCTTCACAATGGTGGGTAAATAATATGTGAATGATCCTAAGAATATCCCCTAGGAGTGTCAAACCAAGAGTGCAGCAAGGCCAGTTTTTGTGTACCAGGTTACCCCGTATTAAGCCCAAAACTCCTTATAGGCGTTTTCACTCCAAGGTACATCTTTCATAGAGAAATCTCTTCTAGTTTGTATCCAGACAATGATTTATTTGCTGTAAATATCCACATAATATATTCCTTACCAAATTTCTAGGATGTTCTTGTTTTTTCTATCCTAAAATACCATCACAAGGATATGTTCCCTAACCTATGATTTCTAAATCATGTTCTTATGGTTTCTACTAAACTTTTTTTGATACAAACTATAATGAACCGACCCCAGTTTCTTGGAAACTGTGGCATATTTTATTACATTAACATGATTACAAGGAATCAAATCATAATGGATCAATCAGTTTAGTAGTTCTGATGATTCTCAATACATATACGAATCCAATTTTAAAATTTTAAAGGAAAAAAATATTATACATAACAAAAGATAGTAAACTTCATCCTTGAAAACTCAATAAGGATCTCTTCTTCTTAACCTGGGGAAGGAACAACACAGGAAAGGGGTGTGCTCAATATATTAGTAATGGTTAATCAATAAAATGGTAGATAAAATAATCATAAACACTAGGAAGGATGAATAACAATAACTAATTCCTTTAAAAATAAATTTGGACACTTTATGGAAGGAATAAGAGCTCAATAACTAATTCCATATTAAAACCTAATCATCAGTATTCTACTAGTTGAGTAACCACAAGAACAATCTATACTAATTTCATAATGGGGTAAATGAAAATTCCAAACACTCTAAAACATACAATCAGGGCCTTGACCAAGATGTTTAAAAATTACTAAGGCATCCTCCAGAACCAATAATATTTATTTTGTCAAGGCCTTATGCCAAGACCATTGTATGTCTCATGAGACCAACCATTGAACCATGGGTCTACTGCGGGCTCCAACCGACACTTAATAAGTCCAGTGTATTTCTCATATGTATATTATGTCCTTTATTCATAGTTTCCCACACCACTTTGAATTATTAAATTCTGTTTTTATTCGATGTTTCCCATACCACATTTAATAATTAAATGTCACTTATTCAATGTGTCTCATACCAGGTTGAGTAATAAAATTATTAATTCAAAATTTATTAAAATAAATATTAAATATACATTAAAACATAGCAGATGATATCATTATTTATTAATCATGATAAATTACAAGATTCAACAATGGATGATTACATATAAAAAAGTATCTTTATATGAGACCATATAAAAATTCTTGGGGAAATAATAATTAATCATTCCAAAGTTTCACATACGACCTTAAAATATTTGATTCATAATCTATTAGAATATCATTAGAATAACTTTACACTTGATATGATATATCAAAGGGTAGTACACACACAACAAGAATGAAATAAGTGGAGAATAAGGAATATATGTAATAAAAGTTAATGAGAGTTGAGAAAAATACTTTTTTCTTTTTAAAGATGATTCCTTTTGGAAAATCATTTATATTTTCCAATAAATCATATTTTAATTTTTAATATATTATAAAAGAAATTACTAGGACATTGGAATTATATATTAAGCATAAATTATGTCCCAATCAAGTGAAAAAATGTAAAAATTGTTCATAAGATTCTTTATAAATAAAAATTTTAGAGCATTTTAATGAATGTATATAAGAGATTCATTAATTGGAAAAGAATTTTTTTTATTTTAAATAATGAAATGATCCAAAATAATTCTTCAGGACAAAATGAGTGTTTTTATAAAAACTAATGGCTTCATAAAACAAATTTATGTGTACACTTGAATACATGTATGAATTTAAAAATATCCCATGAATCGGGTTTGTATTTTGGATACAATTTTGAACATTCTATTTAAACCATCTTACTGTCCATGAAATAAGGAAGGATTCTGGTTGGTGAATATACATAGAACACTCTCACATAATTTATTTAGAGTATATAGTAATAAACCATAGTTTCATTGAGTTAATTAAACAATAAAAGAAACCAAAACGAAAAAAATAGGTTCGGGTGAAATAACCCCCTCCCACTTTGTAATCAATCGATTACAATGCCCCAAAACTAATAATATTAAAATGATATATTGGATAAAATAAAATTAAAGAGATTAATGATATGAAAAATCAATGGTATGTATACATATTCCATACACAAATAACAGTATTAAATACAGAATATCTCCAAATGATGCAAGTGACATGAAGAAACCCTTACCATGAATATATCATTATATTTAAGACAAATCAAAGACATAATTATTTGTGAAAAGAATAAACACACACAAAAAATTTGGATATAAATAATAATACAATAATAGGACATTCAAACATATTCTGGTAAAATAAAAATCCAATGACATTGATGATTAACTCAACAAATGTAAATTGAGTTAAGATATCCCTTACCTTATGCTCGGAGGAGTTCTTGATAGTTCATAACGACCAGAATTATAAAATTAACATCCTTAACTAATAATTACAGAACCAAATAAACATTTAATTGATATGGTATAACCTAATTAGGATCATTAATGACCTTTTTATGGGTTTTAATAGATTCAAAATAATTGTTTTGAAAAAAAAATTCCCTTGGTTTTCATGGTCTGTTTACTTGTATTCATGAAATGTAGTACATTTGATATGTGGTTAAACATCCATAATTGTGAAGATATCTTATTAATAAAATTAAAATGATATAAATTATCTTAAAATTATTTTGGTTTATATTACATGATGAGGATTCATTAGTAAAATGTTAATTTCCAATGTTATGATTAACTTGACAGTTTTGTTTATAATGAACATGTATTGTATAATAATTTTATATTAACAGTGTGTAAGGATTAAAGAAAATTAATAAGATTAAATTCATATATTCTAATCAGGTTCATACATAAAAATGGGTTCATGGAAATAAGAAAACATGGTTATTAAAATTGAGAACCCTTCGACATTGAATGTTATAAATTAACACATCTAGGATGATACTTTCATTTCCAGTAGAAGATGAAAGGGAAATACAGATGATGATGAAATATTAAATTAGAATAATATAAATACATATCATGTTTGGTAATATAATTATAATATCATTTGGATGAGGTGAGATAAGAAAGTATGTATAAATGAAAGGAACTCAAAATAGATGAAAAATTGAGAAATCTCTCACAAAAATTCATCACCCTAACAACGTCACTTAAAATTTCATAAAATAGTTTGATGAGTGAAAGGGGGTATCCCATCACCCATAAATTATATGTTTATTAATATGAATATGGAATTAAATATCCAAAAATAAGAAAACGTAAATTAAATAATAATAATAACATAAAATTATATAAAAGAAATAACATAGAAGATGAAGTTTACCTCATTATCTATTCTACTTGAGATCTTTCTTAAGGCCTATGGTTATGGCCATTTGGGGAGACCCAAAGCTCTAGGTTGAGGGGATGTGTCTTGGAAGTATTATTTGGATGTTCATTGATAAGGATCATGGATTCATAGGTGTGGGAGGAAGAGGGGAACGAGGTTGGTATTTATAGAGGAGGGGAGGAGGTAATTTTTATTATTTTAATCATTATTATAATATTTTTTCTCATGTCTATGAATAAGCTTATTTAATATGACCCAAAATAGTCATAATACCATGTGTGTATGAAACATGTGGTCTTAAATTACTTATGATTTAATAAATAGTTTATTATATTGATAAATTTTATATACGTTGTTTTATCATATTTGACTATTCATAAAAAGTAATGAATTTCAGAAATATCGTAAAAAATAACCCTAACAATATTTGGACATTTAGAATTAGAAAAATGAACTCCATCTTTTAAATATATTTATCTGAATATATATTTTTTTAAAATATATCAAAAGTTATTCCAAAAAATGACTTTTAAACATTAACTCATTTTATAAGACCTTGATAAATAAATCAAGGTCCTGTAAAATTATCTTATAATAAAATTAAAATAAAGAAACAATTTATGATTTCATTTTATGAAAATATATTTCCATTTTAAATTAATAAATTAATCATAAAATGGTAATTTAAATATTATTTTCATTCAAAAATACCAATACTTATACTATGATCGTATTTTCACTTTTAATATATCTAAATTATATTTATTCATTCATTGGTGAAATTTTTATTTTTTTATATGTTTTAATTTTCATTACAATTCATTATTATTCATAAGGGTATTTCACTATTCAATAAGGTATGTTACTATTCTCTAAAAATTATATTTGTCTTATCTAACTTTGAATATCTTACTAAACATGACCATGTATGTCAGTTATTTAAAATTTAAAACATAGAGGTTAAAAACTAGGATTATATGACTAGGATATAAAAAATTGGTGTTTTGTAGAGACTCGATGTTTCATTAATTCAATAGTAAATCGATCATTAAATTCATTGGGTGTTATACCCAGTCCCCACATACATCTCTCTTGGGACCACATTTGTGGGCTCCCACCAACTGAGCATCAAAAATTCAAATACATAAAAAATACGTCAAATGGTTAATACATTCCCTTCAATAATATGTAAAAAAAGTAGGATAGAACTCACAAATCGCATAAAACCTCAAATACACATGTGATATCCATACCTTCAAAATATATAAAATAGAGTTATGAAAAGTGTAAGATCTATAAAAGATCCCCCAAAACCCCACTGAAATGTCCTTCATCCATTGTGAAGTAATATTAGAAAATCCACGATCATGTGGAGGCTTCTAGATGAGAACCCGTAGGTCACACTAATTTTGAGGATTCAGGAACCAAAAAAACCCTAAATTAATTTTAAAATATGGATAAAATATAAAACATTTGGGAGCCTGTTGTGTTCAATAAACTCTTGAAATGCACCCATGAATCTTATGGGACTCAAAGGAATCCTTTTTGACATGTATCCCAAGTTCTATAAGAGCTAACTTGCATGCCACCCCCATCATAAAAATGAATTCAAAAATAAATTGGTGGTGTTTTTCTCCACCTTTGTTTCTAAAAAAAAAAATGTATTGTCCATGATAATTATTGTGCATCACAATAGGAATTTTTTTGGTCAATAATGCATCACAAATGTGATGACTAATTTACATCAAAAATACTCCACATAATTCATGGGACCACAAGCCCTTTTATTATATCAAAGGAAATAAAAATAGGAAATGGTGGTAGACTATTTCTCACTTAAACATCAAGATAAAATCCTCATATGGTTCATGAGAAATCAAAATCTCATAAATATATGTTCACCTCACCATGTGACAGCCTGCTGTATGTTCACCCACTCCAATCCAATGGATTTTCCACATGTCTTTGTTTTCCTTCACTCCCAGTTTGGATGTATAAGTAAAATAGATTAGTTATTAAACTAAATGATCATGCATCACCATAGGACCCATTTTGGTAATGTGATTCATCATTGGTGGGGACAATGGTTATCTTAAACAATAGATGTGGAAGCTATCAAGATCTCAAAACTGTTGCAAATTAAAATAATGATTTTATAAGGATATTTTTGGTTCCTATTAATGTTTTTAAATTTTAGAAACACACTAATGGAGACTGCAAGAACATGATAAAACCCTTCAGGATGACATCCTAATCTCACAAATGGCCCCCAAGAAATCAATCTATGTCTTGAGAATGGTCCTAAATAGGCCAGATGACATAATGAAAAGGATGTAAAAAAAGATCCTTGATGTTACAAAGGACCATTGGACTTATCAACCAAAAAATATGGAATTACATTGGTGCACCCACATAATTTTGTAATACCCCATTATTTGGATCTAATCCTATAAATGTAGTGCTTATGGGATTGTCTAGTGGTTTCATAAAATCATGTGACACCACATGAATGTACTTGAACTATATCTCTTCAAACAAAACACCTTAAATACTTAAGCTGAATCCATCATGGATAACAAAAATGCCTGTTTTGAAAAATGAAAATAATAGTATTGGTGTGGCCAATAAATCCTTCATATAATCATTAATAAATACGTCCTTGTATCCTTGCACTGATACACTCATTATTCAAAGATGATTTCTCATATAAGAGGATATTAGGATTAGAATTTCATTCCACAATTTAAAATATGGATAACCATATAATAACATCATGAGCAATTATTATTCACTTCACATGATAAATTATATATTTAACGGCGGAAATCGTTTATGTTATTTCAAGTAAGTTCTAGAAATATAATCAATCACGTGATTCATAAAAAAGATAATGCAAAAAAATTTATGGAATAAGAAATAAAACGTTGGGACGAATACAACATATAGGGGAGGGTTATGTGAAGAACATAAATTCTGATCCTCATGCACATCACATGAACAACCTAGGTCATATGACACAAACAAGACTTGTCAACATGATAACATGATGTTTCTTTGGTATACTATTTGAATCATCTGATGTCCTGTAGATAATTTAGAGTAAATCAAATTTAATGCCCCAGACATAATACCCATGTGTGAAAAAAACCGGCTAGGATCATCATCAAGACATTTGAATGAATCTAATGAAAGTCTCCCAAATCATATAGAAACACTAGTATATGTCATCTAAGTCTCATGATAGCACCTGGGTATGCCAAATTGATATTATGGCATCATCCAGATAGGGAATCCATATCATGAGATATCCTTGAAACATGTCAACCTACTTTTTTTTATCACGCCTAAACATTACATCTATGAAAAGGAAAACCTTATAGATGTGTCACACCAAATCTCTAGAACCCTCCATGCCTATCAGCCAGCTATCGGGTTTAAACAATGGAAATTCAGCTAGATGATGCGACAACATCCCAGAATGACAGCCAGTATCATGAGATGTCTACCATGATCAACTAGCAAAGACTTGTGACATACTCTTTACAAGACACACTTTTTCATGCCATGACCTTTAGTCATTCCATCTAGATTAAGTTATGTATTTTAGACTAGTCATTCAGATCACATGATTGTGAATTGATAGTCCATGTAGACATCATTTGACATGTTAATCAGAAGATCACGAAATGTCATGTAGACAGTCAACACATTCCACAAAGATAAATAGTCTTGGTCAAGAAGGAATGCTATGACTTTATAACCTTATCCATGCACTATATATGGAAATCTCTACGTGTAAGACCTGATTTTTTGTTTATTGATAGATTATATACCATATATAACCAAAATACATCTGAAACATTCTTATGAAAAAATCTATATAATAATCATCCAAAGTGTAGTCCTATTACACATGTCCCGCATTGAAATGTAGTGAAACTAGTTATTTTTCATTCCTTATTTCACACACTAAAAATATATCACTATGTATTATGAAATACAAATTATCATATCATAAACAAATATATTCTTAAGTGTGAAAGAACCGACCCACAGAATAATGGTAACTCAAATTCCTTATATAACTAGGATATATTTGATTCATTTGTATGTCCCATTATCCAAAATATAAATCAAAAGGTTAGTCCGTAAACATAATTCCAAAATCCAGATGTAGTGAAACTAGTCATTTAAAACCCCCTTTTACCACACCAAGCATATCTCATATAGGCTTTGGAAGGTTCAGTGATCATATAATTCACCATCGATAGCCTATGTTTCTTACTCCCTACACACTAAACTAAGATGACTCATATTCCTTCCATTACCAAGATACATAGGATTCCTTTTTAACACCCAAGATCAAATGGTTCTTCCTTTAGTGAACGTCTCAAAATTTCTCCAATTTTTAGGCTATAGAGACTCAATCTATCCCATGGGCTAATGGCACTTCTTAACCCAACAATTGACTAGAAATAATTGAACTACAATGAAAATGATTCCTCCCATAATTAGGATACATAGATTATCATCAAGAGTACTGAAACCTATATTAATCATCTTAGGGGATATATGAACACATAAGGCTCACATCCATTGGATGTGGGGATGATTATTTGTTATCCCTTATTTCTCACATTGAGAATAGATCACGTGGGATTATGATATCTCAAAAATGAGCCCATCGGTATGATTAATATATACAAATTAGGTAAACCTCAGTGTGTAAGCCTGAACAAGAATATGATATATTAACCTATCACATATGGGTATCTACCTTTAGGTCATTTTAGAGGGCTTAAATTTACTATAATTACACTTATTCCTACCAAAAAAGATATGTAAGATACACCCTAGAGGCTTCTTTTCAAAACCTTGTTCTGAATCCCAAAAATATATTTTCTTTCTGTATGATGTTAACATTCATTTATTTAATGAACAACATGTGTTTTGATTCATATTAAAAAATTGAATACATATAATTCCCTATAATGTCTCAATACCATCCTCAAAATATTAGTAGCATCCCTAGATAGAAAAAACTCTAGAGTACATGGTTTTACAACATTATTGTACCTGTAGATACCCACATAATGGAAATTAATGAAGAACATAGGATACATATATATGGATTCACTAACATAACCCCCTCAATTTCATTTAATGTGGAAAAAACTATGATTGTTTTGTTAGGGTAACTGATCATGTATCGAGACTGGGATGATATTCACTAACATATATTTTAAATTTATATGATAGTCCTGGAGTATGCAACAAACAACCCCAAAAGGGTGTAATGAGACCGACCTCCAATCCTCTCAACTAATGTGATATTCTATGTATAATTGGGTCTGAAACCCCAAATGAACCCTTTAATTAGGAATGTAGGGTTATACCTAGTTTTGGATGAAAAATTCATATATAGTTTCTTTTAGTGAAAAAAATTGTTTGGAAAAACATTAATTATTGTATAGGGAAATTGAACCCCCACTAAAGTCAATTGACTTGTTCAGAAAATCCACATATTTTTTATGAAACATGATTAGAGATCTAGATGAGATATCATCTAATGAGGACATATAGTTTATAAGATCATAATGATATAATTATAAGTTATCATTGAATAATTTAGATCCCATCGTATGGTTGGTTCCTTATCCTCAAAAACCCATGATAAAAAATATATTCAATTTTAATTCTCATTTCTTTATTGTTTATATCTCACTAAATACTATATATTGAGTCAGTATATCAATTAGAAACACATATCGATAATTATTATGGGGTAATAATTAAAATTATTTCGAAATAATTTCAAAAATTGATGATAATATAAGAGACAATGATTTAATACTAATTTCTATTAAAATAAAAATATATTAAATAGATTGACTATAATAAATCACCCATGAAAAACAATACCATGATTAATTTTATTGAGATAAATATATAAATAATAAATTTGACCAGTATAACATAACTATTGAATTTGATTTTATAAATATAAGTAACTATGTTATCAAATAAATATAAATTTATAGAATAATGTATTGATGTTGTAAAAGACATCTGTATTAATTCCAATTGTGAAAGAATGGAATGAATGTCACTTCATTATGGGTTTACCAAGCCTGGATACATGATAAATGCTAGTAGTCGAATTATGATATAAACACTTATAGGAAATGTTAAGAAACAAGTAAATATCTATAAAATTTATACTATATATATATATACCATAACATATTATCTTATTCAATGAATTTTCATAGATATTTATAGGGCTAAATTAAGTTTAAATTTGAAGGATATAAACATACAAACATACAAAAAAATATTTAAAATTTATAAATTATATTTATGTCATGTTTATTTATTTATATTTGACACTTATAAATTTTAATACTATTCACATTGAAATAGTCTTTTAAATTTTTATTTTGAATCAAAATATCTATTAAATTAATTTCATTCTAAAAATGAATATTTATAAAAATTTATTTTTTTTGCTCTATGAATTTTTCTAAAATATATATATATATATATGATGTTTTTAATGATCTGTATAGATCATATATAAAATTAAATATATTAATAATAATCCCATAGTAATTACTATGAATTTATTAATAATAGATTAATTTTAGGACTACTTTTTTAATGTTTTTTTCTTTGTTTTAATGGATTATAAAAAAATTAATTTTTATATCCACAACATAATTATTTTAATAAAATATTTTTTATATATATGTAATCATCATATATAAGTAATTTTAAATTTTAAATTTCGTTTATATGAATAAAAATTAGATATTGATATTAATCATTAATTACTATAGTAAGTAAAATGGTAATTTTAAAATAATTTATTTTAAATTACATAAAAATTTTAAATAATAAATTTGGTTTATATATTTAACTAATGTATGTAATGTGATTTTTAGATAGATAAACTATTATATTAATACTCATTTAATTGGTAATTAATATAAAATACGAATATAAATTAATGAATGAAAAGATTAAATAGAAATTTAAAATAAGACCCATCATATTCAAATTTTATAGGATGTATCATCTTATATTTTTAGCAAAAAAATTATTTACCATAGTAAATATTTAATTACTGTTAATAAACATAAAAATTATTTAATCTTTAATGAGTTGAATTTTACCAAATTTTAAAAGAAGATATTATATAAGGTATTTTTCTAGATGGAATCTAAAATAGGCTTGTTTCACAGAAATTTCTTCACCAAACTCATATAAATCAAAAGTGACACCTTTAATACCCCTAACATTACACTTTATTTCAATGCGAAATCCCACTTTTTAACATATAAGTGTTCTCTAATTCCTTATATTCTCCCATGAATTTCCATTATTTCAACATAAAGGTGGAATGAAATAAGATTTTACTTCTCAATAGTCTCTCTAATAAGTCTCTATGTTCTTATGGAGTCCATATAAATCATTTAAGTGCTAGATTAGATAGCAAGGGCCACAAACATCAATACTTTTAATTTAAAATTCATTTAGTATAAAATTATTTAAATTCTTTGAATATATTATAATTCCTTCAATTCCATGGTATTTTAATCCATTTTATATTTTCTAAATAAAATACTAATAGTCCACTCTCATTGAATCCGATTAGTAAGATAGAATTATATTGGAAAAAGGATTTCAACCCTAGTTAAATTCAAATTGTAATTATTTAATTATAATACATTTTTTATATACTTACTTTAATAGTATTTAGGTGTATTATATTACATTTTATGATTCATAAATGAGGTCCTAATTATTCAATATAATTATAGTAATTTTCTATTCTCTTTATAACGCCAACATAAGGGTATGCATCCCTACCCATTCATATTATATTCAAGCCACTATTATAATGTAATTAATCTTTTAATTCTATACAATTATTGTAGATTTTATATATTTATATTGTAACATTACTTATCTCCTCTCATTATTTAATTTTTCTAAGCTATTATAGAATAACATTTTGTTCATGTAAACACCATGTAGTATCCTATAAATAACAACCCTTTCTCGATGAATAAAAGTGCCTGCATCCTATGGAATAGTTTATCATATGATGAAAAAATCATGAAAATTATATTTGGAAAAAATTTCTATCTTCCCACTTACGAATGAAAAGTGGAAATAATTGCACAACTATTTTGACACTCCATTTGGAAATTCTTGGGATAATTCAAATATACCATTAAAACCCTAAAGAAGTATTATTTTCTCTCGAAATCATTATAATATGAAACTTACTTCCACAATTAACATGTTATCATTACTTTTATAATGGAATTTCCTATTAAAATTTTAATCTCCAATATCTGATATGTTTATTAATTTAAATACATCAAAATAACTATTTTTTTGTTTTCCTTAGGGAAATGTTGAAGTTGTTTATATCATTTATTATAATTTGAATAATTATATGAATTAGTGAATTATTTATATGTTCATTATTTATATTATTCACTCAACAATATATAAATTTCTCAATATAGTTCCCACACTATTGGATTATATTATTTTATTTCAATAATATTATTTTAATAATTAAATAAGAAAATTGTTGATAATATATATTCTTATTATTAGTATATAGATTTTTTGTTACTAAGTAATGCTGAATATATAATATATTGTTATAAATTTATTCAATATGGTGATCTGATTTGAAGTAATTTTGTATTGGAGGTTCCCAACATTATATATCCCTAAGATGAATCGAAATGACTAATGATAAAAACTAGTCTAGTTACATTTATATGTTCTTACACCATTATTAATATTTATTTCATAATGGTCCCTAATGATAAGTTCATTATATCCTAGAATATTTAATTTATTGTGGGATTATGATTTCATAAATATATTCTTTTATATTACTATTATGAATCCCCAAAATATGAATTCCAACACTATGAATTCATTTATTGTTACCCATGGGATCTATTTACATCCTTTGCTATATTCTGCCATGATATAATATTACGCCAAATTTATTTCTTATGGAACATTTTTTATTTTTTACAAATTATAAACAATTAATGATATTTTGTATAGCATCCACAATAAACTAACCATTACTGATCATTTGATCTCACCACTTCATATTGTTTTTTTCCTAAAAAATTAAAAATATTACTATATGTGACATATAATATTTTAAGGATAAATCAATAAATAACTTCTATATTTCAAATTCTATATCATAACATTTAAATATGATTTGAAGTTATACTATTTTAATACAACTATTTTATTAGATCCTCTACATTATGAACTATGTATTCATTTCCAATTAAATAAAATAACATATATTTCATATATTACAAGAGTCAAGGATTTAAAAAATGCATAATAGATGTTATTAATAAATGAGGTATATCTAAAAAATATATCAAAATATGTCTTCAAATAATCCTAAATCCATCCAGAAGAAACTAATAGGTATGCAGTTACCAATACCATTACATTGGCTCAATCAGGGATAATTATGTCTTTATGCATACTGAGATTCTCATGTAGTGTGAATGTTTAATCCTAGTAGGAAACCATCGAAGGACCTTTGCGAGGAGTTTTGAGTTTTGTTTAAATTCATCTTACCATCCCAATTTTGTGTTCCATGTAGAATCTATGTCAATTTTTTTATCGATTTATATAAAATTATTAGAACCCTATTTTATTTCCATGAAATTTGTAGTGTTACACTACTCGATATTTTAAAAACACACTTAATCTATATTCCATGGACTGTATGTGTTTCCCACAGACATTTTTATTATTAAATAAAATAACCAATCGATATAATCGAGTGAATCTTCGAAACACTAGGAATATTCATTTTCCACTATATTTTCAAAAACCATTTGAAATAATATTAGTTATAATTATAGGTAATCATCATTTCAACATGTATAGTTATTTGTAATGTAATTATTGTTGAAAATCAAGGACATTTTATATTTTTAGTTCCAATGGATAGTTTTTAGTCTTACGTGACAATTTAAATATAACATGAAAATGATCTTAAGAACTTATTATAATTTTCCATTATATGAAAACATTATAGACTTTATTACATGAATTGGGAATAATAAAGTGACGCGATAAAAAATTTATTAGAGTAATTAGGCAATAAAATGAGGTTATTAGATAATACTATATTGAATATGGCGATGTAAATTTATTGGATTATAAATATATGTAATTTATAATAGAATTTATTCCCTCAAATATAAATCAAAAATAAGTCAGAGCATCACATTATCAAAGATTATTTTAGAAATTCTTTTTTCGGATATGGCGATGCCTCATTAATGATTAATAGTAATTTTACAAAAAAAATATAAGAACAATATCATGTCAAAGACCATAAAAATTGTAACACATTGTATCTCTTATATGTTCGTACACATAAATGTAATTTCCCCCACTCATTAAACTCATAATCTAAGACTTATGGAAGTTAGTCAAGTAGAAACCCACTCTGGAGGTCAACACCTCCAATTAAGGTTGTTTTGAATATTGAAATATTTAAAAACATTACTGATGGAATAAATAATTAAATATAAATATTAATGTAATAGTGATCATTGAAAATGTAGTTCAAATGAGATATATAATAAAGGTAGTCAAAATGCAATATGAGATTATATGTACCCAAAATATAGTGTGGTGGGGAATAAATTTTGAGCACTAAATGTTGAATAAATAAATAAGAAATAGACATACTACCCTTAATCCAATTGAAAAATGTTTTAATAAATCAAAAAATATGAATAAATTTTATTTACTAAAAAATAAATTACATAAAATTTATATTAAAAAACGATCAAATAAATATTACATTAATATCCCCTTCTCGTTCTTTCACACAATTGTTCACAATTATTAGAATGGTAAATCCATCTGCCAATTTTTAGTGTTGGATAAAACACTTATTCTAGGGTTTGGTAGAATATTTTATTGATGTGTTAATTAATGAATTTCCATACATATCCTATCCATTGAGGTGGTGTTTATAATTAATGACATAGTCTTGTAAATATATTGATTGTCATTCCATGAAATAAATTAATAAAACATTAATTTATGGTGAATAATGATACTATTCTTGGATATATGATTTATAAGTATGGAATAAATTTTAATCAAGCATGGATGAGATTCCTTGATATGTTTTTTGATCCCACATTATTGCTAGATATATTACATTTCATTGAAATTTTTATTTACTCTAGAGTATTGTAAATGATTTCTCCCATGATGACTACCCTAAAAACTAGCATTTTTCAATGGAAGTATCATTATATTTTGATGAATGTCATCATATATATATTTATATTTTATAGAAATGGATGAAACTTAATTATTTATAGCTCCATAAAATTTTTAATTCCCCTCTATTCTCATTTGTAATATAATGAGTAATTATATTATGAAAATTTTAGATTCAGAGATGATATAGTTTTCAACTAATATTTTATGAATGATAAAAACATAATATATAAAAAAACATTTCCACCATTATGGAAAATGTATTTCTATGAAAAAATATTTCTTATTATTTTTTTACACAATATTTTTCAATCTATGGTATGTATGCTCACATATTAGAAATCATTATGTTTTTAATGAGGGAGAATAAAATGAATCCATTATTGTTTTAGTGGAAAACTGTTCATTAATGTTCTCTATATTGAAAAAGAAAGTATAATAGGTAAAAAATTCATCAATATTACTATTCCATAAGGATTAAATTGTTTCATTTTTCTGTATACCAGTTTCATAATGTAAGAGAATTTTTTTAAATAAACCACTAATTACACTGTAATTGGCATCTTAAAATTGGTTTGTGTACTTTACAAATTTTCTAACAAAAAATAATTAATTCAGACGTTTACAATACATAGTAAATGATGTTCTAAGATGAGGTTTAAAATTATTTTTTATGATTTCGTTATTTATGAAAATATGTGGAGTAGAGGATAATATTCCAATGTCTTCCTATGTAATGACCAAATTTTTTCCATATTTTTTTAATTATATGAATTTATTTGATGTATGTAGAAATTAACGGCCCTTGATTCTGAGGCCCAATGTTCCCAAAATTAATTAATGATAATTTTTTTATGTTACATTCAACAAACATGTGAGTGGAATTTACAGACATTTGAACTATTGCATGGATTAAAAATCTGAGGGCACCGTTGAAACCACAATGTCAGGATTGGTTTATGGGAGAATTTACACTAATAGCTGTAATTCTAGAGAAAAAATAACGTTTTGTGACATTCTAAAAGAAATAAAAAAATACAATTTTGTTATTTTATTTTCATTCTTATACTTTATAACACAAGTAGAGTGACGTAACGGTGATGTTTCATGAAATTAAATAGCTTGAATCTTCAATCTATGTAACAAAAAGGTTGGGTAATTAGGATGCTTCATAATTAACTAGAAACCATTACTTCTCAACATATTTACTTACCCCCCCCCCCCACTTCTATTTATTGGGATCGTGGGGAGTGGTATAACAACAGCTTCTCCCTGCAAGGATGTGGTGACAATGTATCGAGACCCCAAACCCTTGGAAGACGGAGCGAGTTCCAGCGAGAGGTGACAAGTAACATCGAAAACCGGAACCATAGATCGATGACCGAGGGATGTTATTAGAGTCTAGTTGGGGGGATAACGGACACTGATCCAATTCTTCAATGGTGGTAATTTCTCCATCATTGTTGAGGTAGGGGTTTAACTTGTTTAAAATTCAATGTTTTTTTTATTTTTTATCTTCCTCATGATTACAATCTAACTCAGAGATAATGCACCTAACGAACTTGGCTCGTGCCATCCACTACCTTACAACCCTTTTATGTTCTCTATGGAAGACTACCATCATGGTGGTACTTGAAACCAGTGCCAGTAGGCACCAAGACGGCGGACGACATTGGGTGGCAACGAAGAGGGAGTCAGCGCACCCACGCCTTTAGAGGAACCGACCACATATCATTAGCCACAATAGTCAGGGCTGCTTTCTGACACACCGCCCAACCACAGAAGGAGAAGGTGGCATGACCAGTATGCTGTCGGAGATCTCGGGTCATGGCTCATCTGCCACAATGGACCGGAGGTAGGCAGTCGACACACCGACCGATTTTGAGTGGTTTATCGGGGAACCATTGTGCGCTTCTTGAGATGGCAGCCATCACACTGGCTGGCCGTAAAAGAAATTATAACCCACTCAAGTGAGTCCTTAATGCTACCAGGGGCGCCACGTGGCAACACCATGACAGAGGAACCAAACGTCCTCTGGGCATTCGGGAATTCAGGGGGAGCTGTTGCCCCGTGTGACCTAGCATTGGCCCCAAGTGGGCCGCGCATAACCATGGAATGTTCGCCACCCTGTGGGATGCTTTCCTAGAAGGCCTCCACCTAGCAGGACACCTGCCCAGCGGGCCACGTAACCTTGTGGGCTGGGCTGCCTCACCATGTGGGCTGCGTTCATGGCGGGACACGTTCCTGGAAGTCTGCACCCCCTTATAGGATGGTTCGTCCCCATCATGGATCATGTGAACCTTTCTCGGAATGAGCCGGACCTCATCCTAATAGGTAGAGCCTGCCGAGTCCTAGACCAGTCGGGTTAGACCCAAATTGGGTCGGGTAGGGTGAGGCCGACCAGGTCGGACTGGACCCGGGCCCCATCGGTCTTAGAGTGACTTAAAGGGCCATTTCTTGCGAAAAGAACGTCTGATTGATGAACTGTATGTGGTATAAGAATCCATTGATCTAGTATATATTTTTTCTATACATCAATGGAGTTTTAGAGACAGAAAGAGTATGTTCGGGTTGGATTGAACTTGAATCCAACCGGGCCCCGGAACATAAATTATTATAACTCATAGATCAGGCATCTGATGGACGCATCCTCTGTCAAGTTGGAACCCTTACGACATGGTAGTCCTCTAGGTTACTCATTTTTTGAGCATATTGGTAGTCAACATACGACCAATATCTCGAGTGCCAGTTTCAGCGTAACATGATCTCACTGGGTGTGAGGAAATCATGTGGCTGGCTGTAATGTGAAGAAAGAAAATCGATCCTATGTCAGTAAGAAACTACTGATCCTATGTCAGTTAGTGCTCAGCAATCATATGTGGGTCAGCACATACCGATCATGTGTGGGTCAGCACATACCGATCATGTGTGGGTCAGATCTTGTGTGGGTCAACGCTCAACGATCCTTTGTGGGTCGGCGCATACCGATACTTTGTGGGTCAGATCCTATGTGGGTCAGTTTAGGTTAGTTACCAATAAATTCTATGGGGGTTAGAAGAAGATTTAATTTACAGAATAAGATGATGTAGCTTTACGACTAATCATATGTACTTCTGAAAATAAGTTATACATATTTGTGTGATTATTTATTACACCTGTGTGGTGTTATCTTTGAGGTGTTACTTGTGTGGTATTTCTATCTTCATGGTGTTACCTGTGTGGTACTTCTATCTTCGTAAAGTTACATGTGTGGTACTTAAAACATTGTGGTGTTGTCTTAGTCGTGTTACATGTGTGGTAATTCTACCTTTGTGGTGTTACCTAGGTGGTACTTTTTCGTTCATGGTGTTACCTGGGTAGTGTTTATACATTTGTGGTGTTACCATTGTGGTATTCGTCTCTCATATAAGAGAGTATTATATCTTGATAACATTGTTATATGTATGGGAATGTACCTATGTAGACTTGAAGTCATGATTTGTGGTTTTTCCATCACGGAACTCTGAGAGACCTACGAGGATCTCAGGGTCCCAATTGAGTAACGTAATACTCTACACTATATAGGCTTCGCCTGCACCTTACTGTGTCTTATGTAGATGATAGATAATATTAATATAGGCTGAGGGAGCTAGGTATGGATGATGCATGTAGGCAGACTATTGGGTTTGATGTGACACATGGACTATTGATCATGAGTTGTACTTACACTTCAGGTAGGATTCTGTATAGATGATCCAAGAGAATTTTTACCCTTTTTAGTTGTATCATATGTTTCAGTTGAACTTCTACTTTTGTAGATGGGCTTGTATTCCTACCCCTTTTACATTCATAACTCATTTATTTATTACAAAAGTTAACATAGTTGTGGCTTCTTGTTTTGTTCTTGGACTGTGTGTATGTACATGTTAAAAGGAAATGCCTTCCCATTTTAGGGATATGCCTTTCCGGTGCAAGTCACCAGCCCCTGGACTATGGAAGGCATGTTAGGGGTAGTAATGACATGGGCCCCGAGGGGTGGTTCGTGACAAAGTGGTGTCAGAGGAGTATGTTCCAACAAAAAACTAGGACTATGATCTTTTCTGTGTGGCAACATTTTTTAGTTTTATGATTGTGGTTTTCAGTTTATGGAATGCATTTTTGGTGAGACAACCAACGTATCCATAAACCAGGACCCTGAATTCTGATTTCTGACTTTGGTTACGAAAACACTAATTGCATGTGTTTTAAAATGATTTCTCTTGATCTTTCAAGTCTACTAACCATGTATAACATAATGATAGTAGCACAACTATTTTCTCTTAGGATGTTTTAACATAGATAGCCAAGTTGGATTAACAAGAGAGTATGTGATAATGGACCATGAGCGATGAGGCCTTCGTGCATGGCCCTCTTAAGACCTTTGCACCTTCGGGTGGTGTACCAATAACACCACTACCCATTGGGCATCCATTTCCCCCATAACGACTAGTTGATGGTGCATGACAACTAAGCGTATTGCACGAGTATCATCTCCAAAGGCCTCCAAGGTTCCAAGGAAAGATACACCCACTTCTAGGTGAGGATTGGATTGAGGGTGAGTTCATTGTTTTTTGAATGGTTGGGACACCAGATGTCCTTATGGTGATCATAGCCACCAGAATTTTTTAAGGAGCAGCAGGGAGATGGTGGAGCCTAATGCCCCAAAAAATGATGAGTGGACCTTTACATGGGTGGATGTTGAGATCCTTTTTAGGGAAAATTTCATCCCATCAACCGTATTCTCTGTGCGTATACGTGTGATGATGCACTTACTACAGTACAACATGACTGTGACCCAATACACAGCAAGGTTCACTAATCTTTCCCGCTACACAACCAACATGGTACAAGACCCTTTCATTAGGGCCTAGACCTTTGAGTAGTGTATCTAATGAGATATCAGACTATCGATGATGTCGCTCATAATTATGATGTAGGCTAGGGTGCATTAGCAAGTTCTTTTGGTAAAGAACATTCTAGCTGAGTAGGCACCGACAACGAGAGCCACCAATAGACGTCTGTCAGTGGAGTCATTTTCATCATGCAGTAGGCAGATGACGTAGGTACCCAAGCCAACCAGACCATCTGGTGGATGACCTCAGGATACAAGTTCAGTGGTTTGGGGCTCACGGGGCATTGGAGGATAGCTGAGGATCATATAATTCTACATGTGTGGTGGGTAAGGTCACATGGAACGTGACTTCCTGACCCTTCATACAGACAACTAGAATATGGTCGAGGGACCACTGAGGGAGTGGTAGATATTCGATCGAGGATGTCCCCAAGGATTAGGTAGATGTGGCATAGGAGATGGTCGTCTAGTAGGTGGTGGGAAGTGAATTGAGGTTCTACCGCCACCACCTCTAGGCGGTCCACCCCGACCATAGGGGGAGGGTGGATAGGGAAGAGCTCTACTCTATGAAGTTGAGTCATATGACTATAGAACTCGTGAGATGATTAGTGGTAAAATCTGTGTCTACTCCACCTTAGATGCAGTAAATATATACCCAGGTTTCAGTCACACTCTTATTGCCACGACACTCGTTCAGAGCTCGGAGATTCAAGTGGAGCTATTGGTTCGGTCCTTACAACTAGAGACTCATACGATATAAGATTATATGATTACACATTGGTTATAACAATGTGATCATTATCTAGGAGGCGAGATATTTCACTAATATCTTCTAGTAGTAGCATCAAGGACTTATGAAGTCATTTGGGTATGGACTGGTTATCTTTATTACATTCACATATTGACTGTATTAGGTGCAAACTGTGGTGTTTCTACAAGGATGGGACCAGTTTTTTCTTCACTGCTGAGAATGGAATATTTGAATCACAAGATTAACACACCTGGAGGAGGGTGCAACCGATCACAAATCTGTTGGCTATCCTAACTCTCAGATAAGTAGATGTTGAGATTCTAAGCTATCATGTAGTGGTGGACTAGTATGTCGATGTATTTATTAATGATTTTCTGGGGATACCTGCTCTTAGAAAGGAATAATTTTACATCGACTTGTACCCAGGGATGACACCGATATCTACACCGGCATATTAGATGTCTCCCATAGACCTTCACGATTTGCAGGTATACCTAGAGGAATTTCATAGGAAGAGGTTCATAAAACCCACTATTTCTCAATGGGCAGTGCCTAATTTTTTCACCAAGAAGGAATATAGGGGTTTCAGACTCTGTGTGGACTACCAATGCCTGAACTAGGTGACTTTGATGAAAAATAATCCACTTCTATTGATTTATGATCTTTTCTATCAGATGAATGGAGGTCGTTGGTTTTTGAAGATAGACCTCAAATTACGCTCTCACCAGTTCAGAATAGTAGTTGAGGATGTGCAAGAAGACGACCTTCAGATATTGGTATGGCTAAAATGAGTTTCTGGTTATGCAATTCGGTATGCCTAGTAACCCAATTGTGTTCATGGGAGTCATGAACCAGATATTTACTCCATACCTCAGTCACTTTGTGGTGGTCTACATCGATGACATCATGATTTACTCAGCAACGGAGGAAGAGCATGTCTATCACCTACAAATAGTTCTAGATACTCTCTAAGGGCAGCGACATTATGGTAATATCTATAATTTCTAGTTCTAGATATTAGAGGTCCACATTTTGTGATAAGTTATCTCAGCTACTTGAGTGGTAGTTTATCATGTGAAGGTAGAGGCTTTACTTGCGTCGGAGCCACCTAGGAGTGTGACTGAGTGGAAAATTTTCCTATGGTTGGCTGGATACTACTAGAGATTCATGCTTGAATTTTCCAAATTTTTTGGAACCCTTATCAACATTGAAAAAAGGTACAACACTTAGTATAGATGAAGAGATTTTATTATAGTTTTTATGAGGTCAGGAAGATACTGAGGAGGGACCCATTTTGAGGAAACCAGATGAGGATGTTGGGTATGTAGTCTACTGCAATGCATTAGGGACTGCACTTGGGTGTGTCTTAATACATGAGAGAGCAGTTATCGTTAATTGTTCACGACAGCTGGGAAAATATGAGTAGAAATATGATACCCATGACCTGGTGTATGCCGAAGTGGTCTTCGACCTGATGATTTGGTGACATTACCTGATGGGAAAATGTTTTATATTCTAATATGATCACAAGAGTCTCTGGTATACCTTCTCTTAGAATGACCTAAACTTGAGAAAACAGCGATGGATATAGTTCCTCTAGGACTATGATGTTGAGTTAGTCTATACACCTGAGATGTGGAAGGTGGTAGCAGATGCACTCAGCACATGGTCTGGTCTACAGTTTCTCAGTGAGGCAACATAGAATCTATCTACTTTGTAGATATCCTTCAAGGATAAAGTTGGAGAATATTACTTCTATTATATGATAGTCACTCTACAATTTATCCAGTGATTCAAGGAGGCACAACTTGGTGACATTGATTGAGAGGATCGATGTGCTCTAATATCCTCATGATATTCTACTTATAGAATTTATGATAGAGGTGAGTACATCATCTTCTTCTGAGGACATACCATGGTATTGGCGGCACTACGTGATAAGGTGTTTATGGAGTTCCATACGTCCCCTATAGAGGTACTTCCTAGTGTGCCAAATATGTACCAAGACCTATAGAATCAGTATTGGTGGCCAGGGATGATGAAGGCAGTGGCATAGTTTGTTTAATTAAGCCACACTTTTTAGTAAGTGAAGGTCGAGCATTAGGTTCCAACAGGCTTAGCACATCCACTAGTGGATCCAGAGTGTTTGTGGGATGACATCTCCATGGACTTTTTGACAGGGCTTCCACGTACGTCCTGGGCACATAATACATTCTGGGTGATCGTTAACTAACCCACCAAGATGGCCTAAATCTTACCTATATAAGATCAAGATCAGTAGAGGGGTTGGGATGCATCTTTGTACTTGAGTTTTTTGTGACATCATGGGGTGCCATCGACGATCGTCTTAGATCGTGGTACATTTTTCACATCACAGTTTTTAATGAGATTATAGGAGTATTTCAGGAATCAGTGATTATTGAGCACCACCTTTCATCTTTATATGGATGTTCCAACAGAGAAGACGATACAAACACTAGAGGACATGCTTCGGGGTTGTGTCTAAGATTTTTTCCATTGTTGGGAGGATCAATTTCCCTTGGTGGAGTTCTCATATAACAACAGTTGTCACTCCACCATTGGTATGATAGTATTTGAGGCATTTTACATTCTACCAAGTATATTACCTCTATGCTGGACAGACCCAGGGGTGTCAGCACTTATGGGTCTAAAGTTGGTTTGGGCTACCACTAAAAAGGTGCAGATCATCCAGTATAAGATGAATTCTTCACAGAGAAGGTAGAAGTCTTATATTAGTATGATACTGATACCTTTGGTGTTCTAGGAGTGGGAAAACATATTCATAAATGTATCTTCTCGGTGGGGACTAATGTGGTTTAGCTGAGGAGACAATTTATCGGATTGTTTTATTGGACCATTTATGTTACATTAGAGGACTGGGGAGGTAGAATACAGCTTGAAACTTCCTCTATAGTTAGATAGTGTGCATGACATATTCTATGTATCCAATTTGAGGATATATGTGCATGACCAATCTCACATCATCGACCATGGAGAGAAGATCTTTGATGACAGGGAGACGTTTATAGAGGTTCCAAGAGAGATTGAGGATCGACAAGAGTGAGTACTTCATGGGAGGTCGATAGCTATGGTGCGCATTAGCTGGCAGCACAAGAACCTCTAGGAGAACACTAGGTCATGGGTGGATCATATTCATGCATAGACTCCCCATTTGTTTTCTTAGTCTATGTTGTGGTTTTTAGAGTTGAAAATACCTAAGGAGTCGAGAATGTAATGACCCAGATTTTTACATGTATTTTTTAATTTATATATAATTATTACAAGCCTACAAATATTGACGGTGCATGATTCTGTGGCACGGTGTGCCCAGAAATTATTTATGAACATTTTTTAAGGTACAATCAATAAAACGCGAGTAGTGTTTTATAAGATTTGAATCAGTGCTTGGATTAAAAATACTAGGGCACTTTTGAATCCACAACATAGGGATTTACATAGGGGAGACATTACATTGATTTTAGTATGTTTGTAGAAAAATTTATGTTTTCTGAATTTTTAAAAGAAAAAAACAAAATTATTTATATTATATTATTTTCATTCATATCCTCCAACCGAAAATCAGAGTTTGGGAATAGTGATGTGTCATGCAATTAAATGGATTGACCCATCATTATACATAACAAAAACGTTGGGGAAAAAAGAATATTTTTAATTAATGAGACACCATTAATTCTAAATATCATTAAATTCCACCCCCTTATTTTATTTATATGGAGCTTGGTGAGTGGAATCGGTACTGCTTCGCCAAGCAACGAAGTGCTGAAAATGTACCGAGATTCCAAACACATAGAGGGAAGAGCTGGTTCCAGTGGGAGTTGAAAAATGCCATTGAAACCCAAAATGAAGGATCTATGAAAGAGGTACGTCTTTGAGGCCGGTTGCAAGGGATGACAAACACCGATCAAATTCCTCAACTGTGGGCATTTCACCATCATTCTTGGGGTAGGGGTTTAACATGATTAAAATTCAAATTGTTTGTTGATTCCTTATATTTCCCATGATTACAATATATGGCATGTGGAGTGGGACTAAAGAATCCATCCTGGACCCTCTGCTTCTTTGCTACCCAATTACGTTCTTCATGGAAGACCGCCAGCATGGAGGTACCCGCAACCATCGTCAGCACGGAACAAGGGGCCAACCGGCACCAGCTGGCCATGAAGATGGAGGCAACACACTCACACCACTAGAAGAAACAACCATGGATCATCAGTCATGGTGGTCGAGGGAGGAAGTTGGCACACCTTCTAGCCGCGGAAGTAGAAGTCAGTGCAACCAGCGTGCCGCTGGGGGACTCAGGTCACGGTTCCTCAGGCGTGGAGAACCATAGGAAGGAGGCCAGCCCATCGGATGACCACAAAGGAAGGTAGGACCAACTCTAGAAGGTCCCACATGATACTTGATGGAACCATGTGGTCCTGATGATGTGGCGGATTCGAACGACCTCTTGGTCATTTGGGAATTTTGGGGGAGCCACTCCCTTATTCCTCCAAGCATGATCACCCAGCGGGTCGTGCTACACCGTGGCCAGACCTCCACCCAGTGGGCCGCCAACCCCATGGGTCGGGTCGCACCCCCTCGTGGGCCAGGACGCACCATCGTGGGTCAGGCCAGACCTTTCCCAATCGTTTCGTGTATGTCGAGGCCCTCACCCAACCAGGCCGGGTCAATATAGACCGAGTCGGGCTAGGTCGGTCCGACCGGGTCAGACCAAACACAGAGATACTTAATGGGCCATAGCTTGAGAACCAAACATTTGTATGAGAAATATTCTTTGGTGTTGGGATCCCTGGATAGAGATTTTCCTTTTTTTATACACCACCCAAGTTTTGGAGACAGACGATGTACGACTGGGTTGGATAAAACCTGAATCCAATCGAGCCCTCGAAAGTAAAACGCTTATAACTGAGAGGTCGGGCATCCGATTGTCACACTATCTATTGCGTTGGAACCCTTAAAACATGTAAGTCCTTCTGGTTACTCTATTGTGGTTATTATTGGTTGTTTAGCTATGATCGATATCTCGAGGGTTAGTTTCTACGAAACTCGAGCACACCAAGTGAGAGGAAATGCCTCAGTATTTTGTAATGTGAAGAAAAAACATCGACCCTATGTGGGTCAACATCTTTCGACCATGTGTGTGTCATTGCCCTATTAGCATGTGTGGGTCAGTGTATACTGATCCGGTGTGGGTCTGCACTCAACGAACCAATGTGGGTCAGCGCATACCAATCTTGTGTGGGTCAGAATCAAGGTGGGTCAGTAGGGGTTAGTTACCTATTGATCTTATATGGGTCATCATCAGTTCTACATATAGAATAATATTATGTAGTCATTCGACTTATCATTTTTTACTTCTGTAAATAAGTTATAACGAGTTGTGACCTGATCTTAATACATTTTTTTGGTGTTATATTCATGTTGTTACCTGTGTGGTACTTATATCTTCATGGTGTTACCTGTATGGTATATCCATCTTCATGGTGTTACCTATGTGGTACTTATACTTTTGTGGTGTAATTTAAGTGGTCTTACCTATGTTGTACCTCTACCTTCAAAGTGTTGTTTTTGTGGTCTTACCGGTGCGGTACTTCTAGCTTCGTGGTGTAACCAGTGTGGTATTTATCCCCTCATTGTGTTACCTTTATTGTATTCTCCCCTCATATATGAGATGAGTATTTCATGATAACATTAGTATATGTATGGGCATATAACTAAGTAGTGTTGAAGTCATTATTTTTTATTTTTTATTTCTTGGAACTCTGGGAAACCTATGTGGGTCATGGGGTCCCTACTGTGTGTCGTTATACTCACTCATACATGAGCTTCACCCAAACCTTGTTGTGTCACGTGAAGACGATGGAAATCAGTGATCAAGGATGAGGAATCCATGATTGGATGGTTCTTAGATGTGGACTATTTTGTGTGATGTAGTGTAGGGACTATTGTTTATGAGCTATACCTATCCTTCAGGTAGGATCCTCCGTGGACGATCCAGGATCTATTTTACACTTTTTATATGTAACTTAATTTTCATTTGTACTATTATTTATAGTTGGGCTTGTATTTTGACCCCTTTTACTTTCAGCACTATTTTTACAATAGTATTTTACATAATGGTTGCTTTATGTTGTGTTCTTGGACCGTGTGTTTGTACATGTTAAAATGAAATTCCTTCCCATTTTTGGGATGTGCCTTTTCGGTGTTAGTCGCCCGCCCCTATCCTATATAAGGTGGGCATGGTGTAGTCAAGGAACGGGACCCGAGGTATGGGTCATGACATCCCAGTTCATAAATTTATAATATATTGGAAATTTTGTTGGCCCCAAATATAATATAACGTTATTGACAAAGCCAAAATTTATATAATCATATTAAAAAGTATTATTTCATCCCACACATAATTGTGAAGAGACCATTTATGTGGTAGAATATAATTAACATAAAAAACCCATAAACCAATGTAGGATGAATGAGAGGACTTAATAACCATCATTATGGTTGAGTTATATATGATTTTTGATTCAATTTCCTAATCCTTATTAAATATTCTATTAGATACACATAGATATTTATATATTCTATATTTAATATTTTTTGAAGTATAAGAAACAACATCTAATATTGTTAAATTGGTGATCATAATAATTAATAATAATATATTTATATTATTTAGAATAAATTTTTCATTTTTTTATTGTCTAACTCAGTAAAAAAACAAAAAATTTAGTGTTGTGATAGAGAAATATATAGTATTTTACAATTTGATCCCTTTCCACAATAAAATAAGTTTTTAATTAGAGCTCATAATCCATAGATAAATATTATAACATAGAACACAATCAAGCTATTTTGGAAGGATTGTTTATTAAAAAATTATGATATGATATCCGAATAAAAAAATTATTATAAAAAATATATTAAATGACTCTATTTAGGAAGTGGAAGGTGAATGATTCCACTATGGATGGGGAATGGGAATCTATTCTAAAATCCTATTGCATTATTCCAAAAAAATAATTGTGATATCAAACATATCTATTAAATAAAGGTAATGTTTCAAAAAAATATTATTATATATACTAGTGATTATACATGATATATAGTGATTTATATGAATGTATCACAATTTACATGTAATAAAAAAATTGTGGTATGGATTACACATTCATGGGAATGAATTACACTCTGGTTTCATGGTATATATTATAAAATAATGTTTTCATTTAGTTCTTGGATGATGAATGTTTCATTTATTTGGACCCTCTCGTAATGTTTATATTTTTAAACATGATTTAATAGATATTGGAATAAGGATCTAGAATTCTTCTTTAATGAATTGTTCAAGATGAATAACATTGAGAATTATAAAATTATGTGTGCCCACTCCAAAAGGTTTAATTTAGTAATGGTTTTTATGTTATTACTTTTAAATTAATATTTGTTTGAAGTTATTGGAAACCCAATAATGTCAATATTACACTATAACTAATAAATTTGTTTCATAAAAAGGATGATATGACATTCTATTTGATATCAATGTTTTTTGTGACTCTATCGAGAAGTGTTCCAAATACCCATGAAATCCCTCTATATGACCTATATCCATATATATATAATAGTTGAAAATTAAGTTTCATATATTTACATTATATGGAATGAATAACAAGTTTATTTTGTTAGGTATCCAAAACAATAAAGAATATTATCTTATTGATGTGATTATATTTTCATTGAAAAATAAAAAAATTTACATAGATATTATATAAAGGTAAAACAAAAATTACATCATTGTAATGACTAAAATTTCAAATCAATTTATGAAAAAAATAGTTTCCCATTATCAAATATTGAATAGTCAACAATATTCATCCTATAAAAATAGAAACCACACCATCGAACTATGCTAAATTTTCCATATCAAAATATAAGGAAAATTTTAAATTATAATCCATAGATGTACATTATTGAATAATAGAATATGTATAATAATAGTACTATATAATGATAAAATATTTTAATGAAAATAAACCCTAATAAATATTTTATAGATATTAAAAAATATTAAATGGTGTATAATAAATTATCTCTTTGAAAATATTTATTATTTAAAAGAAATGTAACAATTAAATAATATTCATGGTGGGTGAAAAATCATTTTCTACATATATGGTAAGATAACAATGTTCCTTTTATCGTTTTTTCAAATTTTACTTATAAGACACATAAAAAGATTCGATTTCAAATATATTGAATAAAATTCAAAATAGACCTAAAATTTCTATTATAATAAATTAATATTCATATAAATGATCATATAAAGTAATATCTATAATACTGACATGGGGGGAAAATTTTTTATATTAAATTTCTAAACATTTAAAAAATTATTTTCAAAATAATGTGTCACATACCACATTGTAATATTTTATTTGAAGACCCATAAAGGGAGATAAATTTTTGAAAAACTAAATAAAATGATAATACATAAATTATCAATATTATTGGTAAAATGGTATTTATACCAAGGAAGGTGGCCAGAGGCAAACCCCTGACTATTTATTAAAATAAACAAAAAGTGCATAAAGAGCGCGCCACAAAGTAAAAGTCATCACATGTCATACATATCAAACCCATTCCCACCTCCCGGATAAACATCCTCCGCCGTGGCTGATTCCCATTCTGAACTTTCATATTGCTTGAGGATCTTGGCATACTTCCTTCGGAGATTCAGCTTCTCCAACGAGATCAGCTCTTTTGGCGATTGCTTTAAAGAGGACCGAGTAGATATTGGCTTCGGCAGCGTGGAGTAATCCTTCCTCGGCTTTCGACATGGAGTGACAGGGATCACCTGTCCACGCTTTCCCTTCCCATCTTTTAGAACATCACAATATGACAGCATGCCCTTCCCAATTTCTTTATCACTTTCCAAAGCATCAGCCCAATTCCCAGACACCACACCATAAGAGCCAACAACAACCTCCCGAGCAGCATTCACACTGTTACAGTCCACCATCTCCAAGCAGTGCGGCTGTCCCTCAAAGACTTGTTCATCATTTACAGCCTTTTCTGTATCAACCGGGACAATTTTCATCTCCTGAATAGCATCCAGTGTGATCGCCCCATTCAAATCCTCTTCATTCGCCATGACTTGGATCCGGTTATCAGTCTGAACCTCATTTGGAGGAACAGCAGCATACAAATGCCTCCTGGACTCTATAGGAGAGAGCACATCATTGGATTGCTTCCGGCCCTCTGAGCCCAACCTCCTCCCATCCTCCTTCATGCTGTCAATCACCCCTGCAGCACTTACAGCATATACAGCCTCCATCGGAAAATCAGTAGCCTTGACAACAATAGCAGCTCCCGGGCTGATTCTGCTCCCCTCAATCCCAGCGTTGGAGGCACCCACATCACGCATCATTGCAGAATGCAGGCTCACCCCACTTTCAGAAGGACCGACTGTATGAGCAGAGTCCTGAGAAAGAACCACTGAAGGATTCACCCGCACTCCACCCATGCCATCACCGGCACCATTCACCTCACGAAAACAGTCTTGACGAGGCCCCACTGCATGTCGCGGCCCTACTTCACCCACGCCATCGTGAGAAGCACCAGTCCTCCTCCCATTTCCAGCATCCTTACCACTGCACCCCATCAGCCCTGAAACAACACCACCATGACACTGGCCATCCCGATGACCCAGCCGCTGGCACCCTGGACAGAAATCCTCCCATGACTCAAAGACCACCGCTTGCTTCCATCGGAGTTCCTCACCAATCGTGATCCAAATCCACTCAACAGGCGATTTAGATACGTCCACCTCCACACAGATCCACGGATTGACCGGGTGACATACCGAAGACGTTCGCGCGTCTGAGCAGAGGAACCGCCCAACCAAATTCCCAATCATACGTATAATGGATGGGTTTTGAAACGGAAGCGGGAGATGAGGAAGACTAACCCACAACGCAGCTGAAGGTGAATCATGATTCAAACACAGATCGAACGTCCATCGAAGCATAAAGAAGCGACATCCACCACATCGACGCGGAGCCCGCGACCAAGCGCAAACAAGATCTTCCTCCGAGGCAAAACGAATCATCAGTTGATTCTTGTCCAGCAACCCCACGACGGCATGATCCTGCAAATCCCACTTACTGAACACGAACCTGTCAAATTCGTCAACCGATGGCCTTCGGTGATGAAAACGAGCCACCAGAGTAAGGTTAAGGAGATTCGATGCCGTCGAGAACTCCGGGAGAGAAATCGATACTTGAGGAATCCCAAGAAGTAAATCTGGGACCTTTGGACTCAAGGAAATCGGAGGAAAATCAGGCAGAAAGTTAGGGTTAGAGAAGGGTACAAAATTCTCTCGCTTGTTCGTGAAACGCGGAAGAACATCCTCCCCCCGCCCACCGCCAGGGAGGGGGGGAAAATCAGCAGCGTTCATGCGCTAGGGTTTGGAACCCAAGCTCCATCGTCGTCGCCGTCGTCTCGCCTCGCGCTCGCCATCCTCCACCACGGTATTTATATAATCCTTAAAAATGAAGGTTCATGTTTGACAAAAAAATAAGCCTCAATTAAAGGGAATTAGGATGAAATCCCTAACCTTGCGTCTAGTTTTCCTTATATTCCCATTAACATCATCAATAATGAAAACTATTTAATATATACAAACATGAAAATAATCTTCACATTATTATTCCTTTAATATCACATATTAAATGTAATATAAATTAATTAATTATTTAATTTTAGTACGGATGTATTGACGTTATTTGGTACTAATGTCCTAAACTACATTCGTATTATGTCAATTGTCAAAGATGACATCATTTCATTATATCCCGAATAATATTCATTATAAATTTTTTTATTTATATACATCAGTTTAAATTTTTTATCCTTCCATTAAATAAATATACAAAAAAGAGCTATGATACAATCATGGAATAATTTACAGAATTTAATTAATAATTTGTTATCATTGTAGGATCATTAATATATATGTATAACAAATATTTTTTGGAATATTTTTCCGAGATGAATTATGTATAAAATATTTAAAACTACTCAATTGAACTATTATGTTAAAAAACTGTAATAATAGTAATAGTATATTTTTATTTACCTTATTCTATTTCATCATAAAAAGACTATGATAGTAGATTTTATTTGGTTTGGGATTTCTTAATATTTTATTTCTATATGTTATTGTTATCCAAAGTCCACATGATGGATCATTTTTCTTTGGGTCATTTTCTGTTTAAGGATTCTCATAAACTCTTATAATAGGTGAAAAATCATCAGTTTATGTGTGATATTAATAACATATAATTTTTAAATTTTTATATGTTATGGAATTGTAAATTTTTCTAGTTTAATGGTACATAACACATAAATTTGGAAAATAAATTATGTTAAAGGAAATTTATATTAAGGCGATGATTTACATGTATTTTATGGAAATTAAATATAATATGTATTTTAAATTATTCTTTGTTGATATATGTTTCTCTGATATTATTTATGTAATTATTTTATAATGGTTTAATAACCACTCATAACAGAATAAATTTATAATGATTGTTGTTAAATTGGTATCATATAAATCCATAATTGGTGTTCATCTTTCTTTATAGTAATTTTTAATGGATAAATTATGTGTGATTGAGGTCTATGATTGGATTTATTTAATGGTTTTATATCATGTTTCATGTTAATATTTTGGAAACTTACACCATTAATAAATATAATGTTAAATAATTATAGTGATTAATTGGGAATATTAGAATTTATTAATAGAGATTATGTTTTTATTATTATACTATTGAGTGAATATGGATTCATGACTTACTCGGTGAACGTTTTACGTGATAACCATATGAATTCAGTATTATTTTCTCAAACATACTACCTTTATTATTTCAATAGTGAATTTTTCGTTGAGGAAATATACAACTATATATAGTTAGTTTGGTTTAGGTGAGGGGTAGTAGGTTTTGTTGTGGGAGTTTAGTGAATAGATATTGTGGTTCATGTTTTTGGATTAGTGTGGTTTTGGAAGGTTGGAGGTGTGTGGAGATTGATGTAATGAGAAATTATGATATGGCTTATGTCAATGTAAATATGAAATAAAGAGTATTTTAATTAATTAATGATATTTTGGATAACATTTCAATAATTTAATGGTTTATTGGATAATAGGTATTATTAATGTAAGGTGACTAATGGGGTAATAAGATGAAATTGGAAAATAATGGGCACTTAAATTTTTAATATTAATGGATGAAATTATGATTCCTAAAAAATATAGAAGCATGGAAAAAAATGATATAATGGCCATGAAATTCATTTATGAAAAAAAAATATAATGAATGGGTATATAATAAATATGTTCATAAAAAATTCTATATAATAAAAAATATTGGATTGAATAAATATAATTCTGGGAAAAAATTGTGGTTTTTTAGAAATAATGTATAATTTAATAATAAATGTCATGGGATGTAGATAATTTGGTTGTGTATTTAATATATGAATTTATTAGGATCAATTTTTAAATTGGGATAATGGTAGTGGTTTGAATGATTTGGAAAATACACAATGGTTATTATGATTGTTGGAAGTGTTTTTTTGAATGAAACACTACATTGGGAAATTTTTGTAACTATTATTCATGAATTTGTCATTTTATATAGTAATCACTATAACATAATTCAACAATACTTACTAATTACCACATTATGAGATGGATTCCAACTGTTTTATCTCACATCCATGTTATATAAAAAAAGGGTTGATTACTCCTCTCATTCCCCAATCTACATTTATCTTTAGTATGGGCTGTGGTGCCAAAATGATATCATATATATATATATATATGATGTAATAGATCAAGTCATTGAATTGTATATGTACTATAAATAAAGGATATGTTGATTTGTTAGGGATACATGGTGGGGGTCCTTTATGGTTTGATTAGCACATAATCTTGATTTACATCAGGTTAATGAATCCATTCTATGATAATGATATTATTTTTTACTACTAAATTAATGTGGTATATGGCATGTATTTTTTATTTTAAATTTAGATATATGGATGGGATTTATGAACATGAAATTTCACTTTGGGAAATGAGAGTATCAGGATCAATCAAGAAATAAATGTTGGGAACCATCTTCAAGAATATTAATTTGATACTATATTAATACCAAACGAACAATTATTGGGTTTTGGTGATAATTTGATGTGGGGATAATGGTTAATTGGTGTTGTTGAGAATTTTATCTATTGAATATTTTCAAGGGAATTTAATTATTTTTTCAATATTTTTATAAGGGTTGTGGGGTAGATCTGATTTAGTATACATTTATCCTCCCACCTATATATATAAATCAATTTTATAGGTTTTTCTAGAGGATGGTAGTGATCAATAGGTATCATATTATCTCAATGGGTTCATGATTTTTGTGGGTAAACCCACCATAATATTTGAGATTCTAATTTTTTTGTAAATTGTGATAGTTTATGGAATTTACATAAATTGTGTTTGATATTTATTTTTCATGATATGTGTTTGACTAGTTATTTGATTATATTTTAAATATAATATGAGGTTAATAGCTATAATTTATGTGTTACAATACCATTATAATCTCAAAATGGCATTATGTATATTATTATATACAACATTCCACATCACCATTAATGGGAATGATAATGTTTATTATATAAATATGGTTGTTAAAATATATAGGTGGAATTATTGGGAATGAATAGGATTACTCATATTATACAATATATATAATGTTCATACAATATAAAAAAATATTGATTTATTTTTTGGAATAAAGAATTAAATATTTAATGAATACATTTTCTATGTAAAAATGAATTTTCTTCATAAATGGTTTCTGTTACTTCTTTTGATATAATATTATTAAAAATTTCTATAGAATATAGAAAAATTATTTGATAAAAATTATATTAATTTTGAAATTATCTGGTAAATATAATATGATAGTTAAATTTTTGTTTTTTCTTAAAATATTTATTTTTCTATTGATTATGGATAAATACAAATTTACATAGAAAACTGTGTTTTCATCATTTATTTATAATGATCAATATTTTTCATAAATAGTTTCAAAGTATCATTAGTGATATTATAATATTAATAATTTAAATTTCTTCATTGGATTCAATTTTTTTTAAATTTAGTATAAAAACACTCTTATTCTTAAAACTGATTTTTCTAAAAAAATCATTATATATTTTTTTTCCAAATTAATTAATTTTTTTAAATTTCTAGAAATTAAATCCTTAAAAATGGATTCTATATTTGGAATCAGAAGGTACAGTTTTGTACTTGTGGTCAATTTATTTTTTAATGAATATGAGTAGTAGCCATAGTAAATATTCATCCATATAGGAAAGGAAAATTGGGTAATTAATGTTTGAAAATGAGATAAGGCATTAAAAATAAACCCATCAATTGTATTTAGATTATTTTATGAATGATGTTATTTCATTTTAATCCATTTTTTAAAAATATGAGTAAATCGTACAATATTTATTTAATTTTTTTATTTATAATATTTAAGTGTTACATAAATCAATGCCACTTATATTCTATTAATATATATAATATTTTGTGGTTGGGATGGATACATCTTAAATTCATCACAAATAGTATATTTAAAATGCGTTTCAATTTATATTATCATTTTAATTTATTTTAAATTTAAATCAATTCTAAAATTATCCTAAATTATTTTCAAATTATTTCAATATATTTATTCATTTAATATAAAAATAAAATACATTGTTTAACATATAAGAAATTTAATAGAGATTCTATGAAAAATTGGGAAACAATTTTTTTGATATATATAACATTTCAGTAATAGGAGAATAGATAATATTATAAATCACTTTTCTTCTTCATGTATTTATCGTCATATTAAATGAATTGTATAATAATAAAATTAAATATAACTTATAGAAAATTAATTATTATTAAATTATTTTTAATTTAAAAAATAACATTACCAATTTCCGCATTAATGGTATATTTTTTAATTTTTTCCATTAATTTGAGGTTTTTAGGGTAAAATTCATCCTTATTACGTTGTGGAAAACCATAATATCGAAGTTATTTTAAAATGTGTTAACCGGGGGGCGGGGTTAAAATTAATTTTTACGGGAGAAAAGTTTCCAAAACATATCAATTTTTTTTACCAATGATAGGCATATGACGCATTGTATTATTAATGTATAATTTAATAATTTTGGATCCAATTCTACATTTAATATATTTTATATTAATATAATATATTAAAAATTTACACCAAATCCCCTCTCCAAAGTTATAATAGAATATCCTTTCTCATTTTTTTATTACATCCATTATAGTAAAATATCTAATAAATTATTTATATAATTACATTAACAATGTTATTAATCATTTAATTTTGGTTTTGGACCTTCTAAAACTAATGCCATTGTCCCTTTAAAATAGAATTAATGAAATTAATATATATATATATATATATATGTAATCATATTTATGGGAACATTCATTCTATTTTCATCTTTCACTTACTCAAAATATGATTTAAACTAAATAAAATAATAAAACTAAGATAAAATGTTTTAGTTTTAGTTATAACTCTTGGAGAATAAAATTCAATCTATTTTTTATATTATGAAATGAAAAAACATCAACTGTGTGTACAAATGTCTTACCATCTCTACCAAGCGGTTTAATTCGTTTTTCATCACAACTATACATGGATTGATGTAAAGATGAAACTATTACATAAATATATAAATATGATATTTATGGAATATGTATGTATCAATGATTATAACATATAATATACATTATTAACTTCCAATCCATTGGAAAATGATAACCCCACTATTGTGTATATATGGACTACCATTGCCAAAATGTGACATGGATCAATTAACATATCTAAATTAAATGGATATTAATAAAGAAGTATTTAGATAATATATATTATTTATATATATGATGTTGTAATGATCCTGTTATAGTGAATTAATATTTTCCTTCCTTTTTCCTGTCATCCATAACATTATAAAAATATCATGTGTACATATAGAATAATGTTCCTATAAGGGTGTAATGCATTTTCCAATATCCATCATTGATCAATGAATATAAAAATTTACAATATTGTATTTTTATATAATCATTATCATCATGGTGACTATAAGACCATATTAAATATCAAAGGACCAATACTATTGAATCAAAGTGTACATGAAAAAACAATGTAGTTTACAATGAATGTAATGATAATATTAAAATATTGTGAATAATTAGGTTATAAAATTATATAAATAGATAATATATGATATTATAGTTGTTTATATGTGTTTTGGTTATAAATATAATAAATATAAATTTATTATAATTTTGTATAAAAGAGTTGATGAGGCAAGTCAGGTGTGAGGTAAGGGTTCTTATCAAAATTGTATTCTTTAAAAAATATGTTTATTTATACACCTACCATAATTTATGAGTTGTATTCACAAAAAATATACATTTTATATCATGACTTAAACATATTTTATGTTAGTTTAGTTTTGAATTAATATTATTTCATCCAATTAGATTCTAAATGAATGCTACCAAGTGGTAATGGATTTCATAACTAAATTTAATTTCATTGGGTTATACTACCTCTTCAATGTCTATGATATAATAAGAATATGTATTAAATAACATTGAATATTTTATGTTTTATTTCCAAATTATTTATGTGTATATAAACTTGATACAAATAATCACATCATTTATTAATTCCCACATCAATATTATTATAATTATAAAATATTGTGTCTCAATTTCCACTCAATTGAGAAATTTTTGTTGTTATGTAGATATATACATTTATGTGGTGTATATTTTACAACATTGAGTAATTTATCATGAATTTATATTTATTCATTATGTTTAGTGTTCCAATTCATATTTACACTTTTATGAATTTTTTATATTTCCATTCAAATTCTCATCAAATTGGGTGTATAATCACCAATATAAATATTGAATGAAAAATTAAATCTTAATTTTCTATTATTCAGGCATATTTTTCATCCATTTCCACATTTTAAAAAACTACATAATTCTTATATTATATTATATGTTATCCTTGACCTTATAAAATTATGTATGGGACATCATCTAATGTTTTCCAAAAGTTTCATTTTCATCCTCCAATACAAATAATAAAAAAGACTATTTTTTGCTTATATATCTTTGATGTATTATACCAACACTATAAAAATTTAAAATGTAATTTGCAACTTCTATATGTTTAAATTATCAGTATAATGTAAACTCTATAATGGAAGCTTATTTCCATTCCATTTCCAAAAATAAATGTGTTCATTTGAAAACAGATATCATTAATGAATTCATTTTCATCTATTGACCATTATAGTCATTTTGGATGTTAATATTCTATTAAAAAAATATCATTATTCCTATCCTTTGAAAAAAAATTATCTTAAATATCCATTAGATATATGATTTTTTAATAAATCATATATCATTTCTTCACATGGTTTTTTAGTTAGAATAATGTTTTATTAAATGGGTAACATGTGATAAATAATTATTCTTCAATGAATATGTTTATTTTTTCATAAGGGATATTTTTTTATGGATTGAATTAATCCTTAAATATATTAGGAATTCCTTGGATTTGGTGTAATGTATGGGTACCAGAATTATATATCCATATGATGAATCAACAAGTCACATGAGATAAATCAGTTTCCTTATTAAATTTTTTTTTGATATATGAAAACCAATAGATTAAGATGTATGAACACGTTGATTTTACTATATATATAACATAAGTTCTGATATTTTGGTATCAAAAAGTTATAATTTCTCTAATTGAGAATGTAATTATTATTATCACAGTCATTATTGCATTGATATTATCTATGTATTCATTTTCTCCTCATTGTACTGTTTAAGGGACATGTTTTAATGTTATTTAGCCTAAAATTATAATTATTTATTATAACTTATGATATATTATTTTTTACAAAACTCTTATTCAGAATATGGGCACAATATTTATTATATTGGTTTACCATTTATATTGTGGTGGATATTATGAGTAATATCAAGGATTCAAGAATAATTCATAAGATATTTATTTTCAATTTCCAATGTATAATTAAAAACATATATGTATCAAGATCATCAAGAAGAGTAATTTAAAAAGCCCATTCTGATTAGATTTAGTGATATATTTTAATGGGAATAATTAGATACTAGAGATAGTTTATTATATTCATAGTGATTTAACTTCTTATTAAAAAATGTGTATTTGAAAAATGAAAAATTATATTTACAATAATGCTTCTAGAATGATAATTATGATAATTAATTATAGTAGTTAATTTATTTATAAATTATATTGATTTTATTTTTTGGTTAAATATTCAATAATATTATTATCAAACTCATTTTTAAATTATAATCTATAGAGGCATGTAAAAGAATAAAGGAAATCAACACTCGTAGTAAATGTAGGTATTTCCCTACAGAGGAATCCAATCCAACTTGTAATCGAACTGAGTATATCTAATATATATTTGGATATTTGACTCAAGTAATTTAAAATAAACTATAAAATAATTAATAAACAATGGTTACAATTTGAGATTCTACTATGTAGGATTTCTTCTTACAATAGATTCCTCCATCATCTAGTAGAACTTGAAATCCATTGGTAGCTAAATATTGAACTAAATCTATAACAATATTATTCTGTGAATTGGGATATAATTGATGCGATAATTTTATTATATTTTTATATTTATTGAGAAGAGAAACTATTAAATACCACTATATGATCTATAACCTTAAATATGATACTAAAATAGAAATAATGGAATAGAGAACATATAAACATATTACCATCACGAAATAATTACCTTGACAATAATGATTAGAAATTGAGAGGAGGCCCCCCTGAAAGTGGATTGAATAATAAGGTGTGGTATAATATGATGGTCATATAACATGATTATACTTTGATGTTTCAAATTATATCCATAATATTTATGGTGTGACTAACCATTTTTTAGGGGAGTTGGACATGTCTCTAAATGGAACTATATTCTCAAATGTTTTCATCATTTATTTATATATTAACAGTTAGAATTGATATAGGGAATGAATATTAATGACACCATACATTTATTCTAAATAAAGTGAAGAATATTTCAATTAAATCCCATGAAGGGGTAACTTTTTTTATAAAGAAGATGGTTGTGATGCAATTTCCATTATATGGAAATTGGAGAAATAAAAATACTATAAAATGATTTTTTAGAATTGGTTTTCTTACAAGTTTAGAGATAATATTCATCTATATAAATAATTTATGTACTGGAATGTAGAATCTAATATTCATATCATCAATATTAATGTCATGTGGAGTTATTCATAATAGTTCCTCAAGAATATGGGGAATATACCACAGATAAATCGTAGAGAAGTTTATGAAGCCCATAATTTAATAAGTTGTTTCATTATTTTTTACTAAAAGGTAAACATAAAACAATTAAAATAGTTCATGAATCCATGTTTATTATGTACATTGAGAATATATCCCATCTACATGATAAAAGTATAAAACAATATTTTTGAAACCTTCTTCAACAAGTCTATTAAAATTTGTTGTCCTTTAAAAATTTCATTTGAGATATATTGAGCAGTAAGGGATTAAAAATCATAAAATCACTAATTTATTACAATTACATCAATAGGATATACAATGGGACATATATGGGGTGGGAATAAAAAAAATAATATCAAATCATGATATAAAATAATAACATAATGGTTACCATGGAATGTGTAAAAAACATAAAATGAGGCATCCTAATAATATTTAAATTCTAACTAAGAATAAAACATGAAATTTTTTAAAAAGATAACTACATTAGAACCATTTATGGTATCCCATGATTTTAAAACAACGCCCAATTCATTTGAGGGCTATAAAATTTTGGGTCAACCCTCTACATTGATATCATGAACTTACATAGGAATTCCATAGAGATCATACAATATGAGGATATATTTTTTTGAAATTGAATCCATGTGTTAGTAGTGTGAGACACATACATTGTTATATAAAATAATGAATGGATAGGTACATCTATTTTAATAACATTGAATAGAAATGGGGATGGGTATTCACTACAAAATTATTTGGAAAACAAAAATCATATAATAATTTAAAAAATCAAAAAATGGTATATAAAGTTCATAGAAGGGAAAATTGAAAAGGAAATTGGAGTATTTTTTTTAAATAATTGGTACATTAATAGACGAATGTATGAACTTTACAAGTTATTAATAATTAAAAAATAATTGTATTTATAAAAATAATATTGATGAATAATGTGGCTAAGGCGGGGATCCCTTACCATGAGAAAATGTTTCAAAAATGATTAATTCAATTTGTTGAGAGTTTGGAGAAACATATGAGGTCACTATATATTTATGGAAACAATATAGTCATTACACAATGTTTTTTAGAGAATATTAATGGGTGATTTTGTGGGTTTGTGTTGGAAAATAGAAGGGAGTTATATTATATTTTTAAAAATGTGTTTCAGACTGTACACCAAATTGTAATAAAAAACAAATCATTATATGATTTTGTAATTTTTTTATACCATTGTGGAGTGTTTTTCATTATTGTATAATAATATTTTCTTAAATCATTAATATAATACCCTTGGGGATGTGGAAGTGATCCATATTTACAAATAATTAATTATAAAAAATAAAATTATAGTATAGGTTATGTAGGATTCATAATTTATTTAGGAAAAATATTAAAATAAAAGATAATATAGATTAGTTTATAGATGAAAAAATAATTCTTCATGGATAAATTTTATGGAAAATATTTCATCACTTTAGTATTAATACAATGTCATAATATACCTAATATATGTATACCTTATTTAATTTTGACAAAAAATTCAAATAGCTCAAAAAAGAATGAAAAATAAGAATATGATAATATTGAAATAGTTATTTTAATAATAATATTTTTTAACCAAATTAAATATATATTTCTGATAAATTTATCATTAAACTCTAAAATCCACATTTATTTAATTGTAGTTATATTTTTGGTCATTAAAAATTATCTCAAATTTTAAAAAAATTATTTTTAATTATTAAAATTTTATTATCATTTTATGTAATAAAAAATATTGAATAATAACATTTAATTAAAATAAATTTAATTTTAAATTTTCTTGAATTCTTTAAAATATATTGTCATGATTGAAACTATATAATTTACAAATAATCAGTTTTTAACCATCGTATAAGAATCTTTTTTTACCAAAATCAATTCAAAAATTTAAATTAAATAATATTAAATTATAAAAATAATAATTATTTAAAAATTAAATATTAAAATATTAGTCATAACTATCCCATTATTGAACTAATGATTTCCTTAATGGTAAGGTCTGTGAGCATGATATTATCATGGTGCGGTTTAGTAAACATATTTTGGGTCATGTTCCCAATCAGCATGAAGTTTTATAGTATATATTCTAGCTACAGATTTAGGGATTGGATATCATATAGTGATTCATCAAGTTAATTTCCCAATGATTATATCTCCATAAAAATATATTATAAATGTACATCATTGGTTATGTTCCTACAAGTCGACCCTATAACTTATTTCATCTATTCCAAATTATAATTATTATAACCCATTATATATACAAATTCAATGATCGCTATGTAAATGACAAATTATCTATTATTAAGAAAAAATTTATATTTTAAATATGAAATGGTATTACAAATGATGGTCTTAAATGAAAAATTATATGTATGTATATTTTATAACAACAATATGTAAAAACACATTGATTATTCACCGAGGAAAAATAATTTTAAAAAGTTCAAGTGTTTTCATTATTCCCCATTCAGAAATTTCACCATCACAATTTTCATTTCCTATAGTACAATATATGTGTTTACTTATATTCCATCTAATCATTCAGTTCTATTTTAGTTTCCAAAATCATTGGTTTCTCCACATCACTTATACCATGTTAGTTATCTTATTTTGTACAACATTGTATATATGATTTATGATATTCGATGACTTCGCCTCATATGAAAGATCATTATCAGAGGGTAGTACATGTTGGATTGGTACATCTGAGGTGTTTTATATGTACATATTTAATAAGAATAAATAGAATATGTCATGTATATGATATAGGTCAGTTTGGAGTTCATGTTGGTAGGCAACCTCTCTAATGTAATGAAGGGCCTCAAAGAGGAAAATGTATCTTGAAATGATCATTCCATTCTTCCTAATCCTCATGATTTTATTTCATGGATATATAGGGAGAAACACTTTTCACCAACCTAAAACTCTTTGTCTTTTCCAAAAAACTATTCTTAGTATTTTTGTTGAATTCATATTCTTTAATGTGAAAATAATTTTTTAAACCATCTCTATCATATCACAGATAAGATAGTGTACCATATGTTTATCCACCCTATATTCATAACAATATATTGGATTCAAACAACTCTTCCCATACATAGCAACAAATGATTCCATTTTATTTTTATAATATAAACTATTATTAAATAATAAATACAATAGTGGAAGGTGTTTATTCCAACATCATTGTAAATCCATTGAACATGATCATAAAATGTCATCTTAGGCATCAATGGGACATTAGGAAAACCATCCATCCGAGTGTGATAAGCATGCTTTTACCCTAGTACATTATCCAATTATTTCTAACATATTCACTAAGACCTCATGGTAATCCTTATATACCTATTAGATATAAATGAAGGTAGAAGGCCATGAAGGCATAAAATTTCCCTTATGTAAATAATAGTGAGTATGTCAAGTGAAAACATTGATTGATATTAATAAAAATGACTATCTTTGTAAGGGGATTGATTACTACCTAAATTGAATTATTTAATTTATATATATAGGCATATTTATAAATTAAATTCATGGTTATGATTTCCCAAGAATATATTGGTATATAATGTGATTGTATCATACCCTTAGGCTATTATCATTTTGTATTTTAATTCTAGAATACCAATCATTGATATATAAATTATGAAATATATCTCTTCATGTTATCCCACAATGAAATTTTCATCAATAATATTAACATATTAGTGTTTCCTTGATTAGTAATGAATGATGAGCTAGGAACATCATCTTGAAGTTCCCTCTTCAGTTATAGATTTAATGGGACAAACATCTAGATCAAAACTATATAAATGAATCATTACAGAATTCGAACAACAAAATATTGTTTAACTTCTACAATAGTATAACATCATCATTATTAGACAATGTAATCATCTATTGAATGGATGGATGATAATTTATTTTAGAAATATTTGATTAATGATCATTTATTATTTTCATATATATCATTTGTATGTACGTGAAAATTGTTTCCCTTGATATCCATATCATGGATTGTGTTTTGGGATTCGTTCCACTGAGATCATCTACCCCCTTTTTTGTTATCCCAATTTTGAAATGGACATATAAATCATAGTAATTTATCTGTATAACCACCTCTATTAGTGAATATTAATATCCATTTATGTTGATAGATTCTAGTGGATTTTATAATCTATATACATATCAGACATCTCCCCTATATATAATGACTCAAAATCATTAATGAAGATTTCACTATAACCAATTGTAGATCATTAGTTGGGTATTTTTTATCAAGGGTATTAACTTGATGACATGCATATATAATATATTTATCTATCATCAGTATAGAGCCCAATAGTTTTTGGGATGCATCATTTTATATCACAAATACACTCCCACTATTGGGTAATGTTAGTATAGGTACATTTATTATCTTCTACTTCACTTATTAAAAAAATTGATCACATTAATTTTTCCAAAATAAATGACACATTTACAATTGTCCATGGTTATGGGCTTAAAAATAATGATAATTTCAACACAAATCAATTATATTAAGAATCTAATCCTTATAAACCAAGTACATTCTTCATAGGTGTAATTCGTGTTCTTTATTCAGTTTAAACTATTTTTGAATAATTTTAAAACATAAAATTTTAATGATAAAATTCCCCACGAATGTTACATGGGGCCGATATTGTAATGTCCCAGAATATCCATATATTGTTTTTTAATTCATTGAGAATTTTCGGAGTCCGTGAAAATTGAAATCGGGTGATTTCAAGGATCGGTGTGCACAGAATGAATTTCGGATCTTTTTTTGGGTATGTTCAGTAATTGTGTGGGTGTGTTCTTGTATCATTTGGACTGGTGCTCAAAATTGAAATCTGAGGGCACCGTTGAACTGGCAATGCCAATTTTCTACTAAAGAGACCATCACCTTGACCGTATTTGGAAGAGGGTGGATATTAGTTTTTCACTTATACGGGAAAAAATAAAATAAAATAAAATGGTGTAAAATTTTAATTTTATTTACTTTTGATACTCTCATGCGGATGATTCGCACATGGGGACCATTGAACTATAACCTCCCATTAAAGGTTATATAGGTGTGGAACACATAGCCTAAACCTCCCATGAGAGGTTATGGTGGTGAGGACCACCTATGTATAAACCCCCTTGAACTCCCCCTTAAGTGTGGGAAATCCTTTTAAAATTCCCCCAAATTAATGGCTCCACACACTTTAATTAATTTTTTGCCTTCCTCATCAATTAATTAAGTGGAGACAACATAAATTATGTCAACACTTAAATTGGGAAAACATGTCATATGTTGGCCACATTTCATTTTGGTGGATTTGGGGAGAGGTGAAATATTGGGAAGATTTCACTTCCCCAATGAAGAATTACATCGAAAAACATTCTTCTGATATCAAGGTAGAGGACGACGAGTGATCCTGACAATGAAGCCTGGTTTCATAAGCAATGATCGTTGGAACTCTCTTCGGCTTCTTCAATATCATTCTCACACCAACATCAATGAACAATCCAATGTAGGGGTTTAGTTACCATTTTAATCCCTTTTATTTTTTTGTGTGGTTGGGAATAGTGGTTGATGAAGGTTTTGGGGATTAAAGTTCTCACATATCATTTATACACATTCTTGTTTCAAAAAAGGTTAACCACCTGCTACAGACCTAACGTGGAGGGGGCGGGCCAAAAAAACATGGTATTTCCCCTATGCTATTCTTCAATAGCATGTTCTTCAAGATGGAAAATGTTGGATTACACCACGACAATAAAAGAAGTCAGAGGCCAGCTATAACGACTGCCGGCGAAGGCACAATGCCCCGCTGCCCTGCAGCAGAGCCACCACCGTCGTCCCTGTTTTTGCCGCCCCACGGCCTCCGCCGCCCTGCGACACCCACGAAATCTGTGGTCCATCAAGGCCTACTAGGCCTCCTAGTAGTTAGGGCCCCACCACGGGCTAGGTCGACCCAAACTGTGTCGACCCCGGACAGGTCTGGGTGGGGCAGTTTGACCGTGTTAGACCGAACCGATACCAAATACGAACCTATACATTATTTGGGCCATAACATTGGCACCAGATGTCTGTTAGTCAAACCGTCAGTAGCACCGGAAACCATAGAACTATGTGTTCACTTTGGTATACCTTACTTGATTTTTGGATAATGTTGGGGAATTCTCGGGTTTGTTTAACCATGATACCGACCGGGACCTCAAGAAAAAAATGCTAATAACTCATAGACTGGGCGTCTGAATAACATGCCGTATGTTGTATTGAGACCCCTATGACATGGAGGTCCATTGGGATACTTCCACATGTAAATTCATTATAGTTAGAGTATCGAACAGTTGCTTGCAGAGAGGATGCTCTCAGAGACGAGCGAGCATAGCGCTGGAACCCAGTAGCTGGCTGTGACATGTTGAATGAAGAGAAATCATGTGTGGGTGAGTACCTTGTGATTTGATGCGGGTCAGCACCTAGATATCCTATGTGGGTCATCTCCTTGATATCATGTGTGGGTGAGCACCTAGCAATACTTTATCTATCATCTCCTAGTGATCATATGTGGGTCAGCTCCTAGCGGTCCGGTGTGGGTCATCTCATAGCGATCCTGTCAGGGTCATCTCCTAGCGATCCTATGTGGGTCAGCTCCTAGAGATCTTGTGTGAGTAAGCTTCCTTATAGATTAAGATGATTCGGTAGTTAAATATAATCATCTATACTACTAGACATAAGTTATACCTAGTGTGATCTGTGTTTGTACCTTGTGGTACTCTCCTTCGTGGTAATACCATGGAGATAATATTTTGTGTTTTATACCTATATTGTACTTACCTTCTTGGTATTTATTCTATTTTATAAAGGTTGAGCATTGGGATTTTTTGTGGGGCCCTGTGTTTCCTCATGATTGAGATGGGCTTACTTGATAACTTAGTTATATGTACGGGAATATACTTAAGTAGGGTTGACAAATGACTTCATGATATGTGGTTTATCCTTTGTGGATATTGTGAGACCATGAGGGTCCTGGGGTCCCAAATGAGTATCATTATACTCAACCCAACATGGGATATGCTCACACCCTATTGTGTTTGGTGCAGATGACGAACATCACTGAATGAGGATGAGAGTACCAGGACAGGAGGTAGCATGGAGGTAAAAGTTAAATGAGGCGAACTGTAGAGACGTCCGTTCATGAGTTGTACCTATGCTTCAGGTATGATTTGTGGTGGATGATCCAGGAGTCTATCCAGTTAAATTGTACATTCAGTTTCTTGTACTTTCCAGTTGGGGTTGAATTCTGACCCCTTTTTCTTACTATACTTACCTTGTTTTCTAATCAATTTACATGAGTTCTTATATTTTTGTGTGCTTGTTTTCATGTTCTTATAGGTTATAAATGAAATGCCTTCATAGTTTTATGGAATACTCCTTCAGTGCTAGTTGTCAGCACCTAGCCTATGGATGGCTTATTTGGGGTAGTCATGACACGAGCCCTGGGGGATGGGTCGTGACAAACTAGTATCGGAGGAGTCAGTTCTACCATAGAACATATGAATATGATCTTTCTTTTTAATGATAATAGTGTTATGTGTAGTGAGTGTGGTTATCAGTTTAGGGAATCTATTTTTGGTGCGGTGGTAGACTTATCCATACACCAAGACCCTGACAACTTATTTCCAAATCAGTGCACGAAAACGCTGAATGTGAGTGTTATTTCAAGAGTTTTCATTGTGATATCATAGAGTCATCCCACTAGGTATAACATATTAATTGTGGCACAACGGATTTTTTTGTATGCCTCCATACAGACAACCATCTATGGTTCCAGGTGTTTTATGCACTGATAGCCAACCGAGTGACGAGGAATTGGTGCATGGAAATCTTTTAGTAGAGGCACCAACGGTATTATTAACCATTGGTCCACTGATTCCACCAGCCCCAGCATCAGAGTGTTCACACCGCACGAGCGCATTTCACGAGTTGCAGTGCCAGAGGCCACCTAGGTTGAAGGGAGATATGGACCCAGAGGCAGCTGAAAATTTGTTGGAGGTTGTGGTGAGAGTCTTTTGATTAATAGAGAGACCAGTCAGTCTCATGTTGATCATGAGCGCTATCCTTCTATAGGAATCACCAAAAAGATGGTGGATCTTGATGATCCATGTTCATGATGAGGCGACGCTTCTCTGGGAAGACCTCGAGAGCCTAATTTGGGAATTTTTTTTCCCTACTACTCTTAGTGTAGTGCGCATTCAAGAGCTTCTTCACCTACAATAGGGAAGCATGACTTTAGCTCCGTATTCATCGAGAATTTATGACCTCTCTAGCTACTCCATAGATATGGTACGAGACCCATTCTTTAGGTCTAAGACCTTCGAGCAGGGGCTCATGTGATATATTAGGACTTCGATGATCTCACTCACTATCCCGATGGCGGTGGCGGTGTCAAAGACAGCTCTCTTATTAGAGAGTTTTCTTTCTAATAAATCACTAGCAGTGAGACCCACCATCAGTGCTCATTTATTGGAGACTTCTGTAGCTACCAGCAAACAGATTATGTAGAGGTCCTAGAATACTAGACCAACAGGTGGACAACCGCAAGATTTTGGGTCGGTTGTGGGTGACACATGAGGCAGATCCGGTCATGCCAGGAGTAGGCAATGTTACGCATGCAACAGGCAGGGTCACATGGATTGCGATTTTCCGACCTGCCGTATAGATGATCAAAAGATGGTCGAATGACTGCCTAGTTAATGACAAAGATTCAACTGAGGAGGTCCGCATGGAGTAGGAGAATGTGTTAGAGGAGCTGGTTGTGTATCTGGTAGTGGCTGACGATTCGAGATGTTACTGACACCACCACCAGGAGGTCCACACCGACCAAATGGAGAAGGGGGATAAAGACAATCATGGCTCTAGGTAGCTGAGGCCTATGATCATGGTGCTCCGAAGATGATACGAGGTACAATATGTGTCTACTCTACCGTAGATATAGTACAAATAGACACATGTTCCAGTCATTATTTTATTTCCACTATCCTCATTCAGATCACAAAGATTCTGATGGAGTTCTTGGCTCATTACTTATGGCTAGATACTCCTATGGGAGAAGATTCGATGATTATGAACTAGTTCCAATAGTGTGAGATTACTCTAAGAGGCCAGAGATTCGGCTCGGATCTCTTAGTAAAGGCATCGAGTTCTAATAATATCATCTTGGGTCTGGACTGATTATCTATATTCCATGCATATATAGACTTTATTCGACCAATAGTGCGGTGTTAATTCATGGATAAGACCAGTTTTACCTTCACCAGTGAGAAGGGAGGCTTTTCATCACATGATGGACTTACCTAGAGAAGAGTATAGTCGATCATTAAAATTTTGTCTAGCCTTACCCTAGGAGAAATTTATGTGGAGAGTCTGAGTTATCCTATAGAGGTGTACCTATATGTGGATTTTTTCCCAGATGATGTTCAATGTCTACCTCCTTGTAGATAGGTGGACTTTTACACCGACTTGTACCCAGAGACAACACTGATATCTACATCAGCATAAAGGATGGATCTGTTGGAGATTCGTGAGCTGTGAGTATAGTCGGGGTACTTATAGGAGAAAGGGATCATTTAACCCAGTGTTTTTCCTTGGGCAGCCTTGATTTTTTTCACCATGAAGGCAGTTGGGAGCTTGAGTCTTCATGTTGACTATCGGGCCCTGATCAAGGTGACTGTGAAGAACCAGTACCCACTTATGAGGATTGATTACCTCTTTGATCAGCTGAAAGGAGAGCGTTGTTTTTCAATGATAGACCTCATATCAGGCTATCACTTGCTCAGAGTACGAGGCGAGGATGTGTAGAAGATGACCTTCAGAAGTCAGTACAACCATTATGAGTTCTTGGTTATGACATTATGTGTATCCAACGCTCCAGCAGTCATCATGGGACACATGAACAAGATCCTTCAACCATACATTGATTGCTTTGTAGTAGTCTTCATCGACGAAATTCATATCTACTTGGATACTGAGGAGGAGCATGTCTATCATTTGCAGGTTGTACTGGACATGCTCAAAGAGAACCATCTTTATGGTATGCTCTCGAAGTTCCTATTCTGGATCTGAGAGGATCACATTCTGGGACATGTCACATAAGAGGATGGAGTTTCAGTGGATCTAGCAACGATTGAGGTGGTACTTGCACAGGAGCCACCCATGAGTGTGAGGATGGTACATAGTTTCTTGGGTATGGTTGTATACTCTTATAGATTTGTGCGAGATTTATCTAGAGTTATTGCACTACTATCAGCGTTGATAAATATGGGAATACACATCGTGTGGTTAGAGAGATTCTACCATTATTTATAGGAGTTGAAGTAGAGGCTGACTAGTGCCCCATATTGAGGCTTCTGGAGGAGGGCGTATGGTATGTAGTCTACTGTGACACATCAGGGACCAGGCGTTGATGTGTCCTGATGAAGGAGTGATTAGTGATCACATATGATTCCTGAAAGCTATTAACAAATGAGAATCACTATGCTACCCATGTCCTAGAGGTAGCAGCAGTGGTCTTCGCCATGAAGGTGTAGTGTTCAGTAGAGATCATGTGATACCTCTATGTTTAGGAGATTGTGCAGCTACACAGAGTACCCTTGAAGATTGTCTCCAGTGATGATTCACATTTTAATTCCCCGCTATGGAAGGGGTTGTAGGAGGCTTTCGGGACACTACATCGTTTGAGAACACCCTTCATTCTTGAGATTGATGGATAAATCGAGTGGACCATTCATACCCTCGAGGACATGTTGCATGCTTGAGTCCTCGACTATGGTCGTAGCTGGGTGGATCACTTGCATTTGGAGGAGTTTTAATACAACAACTGCTATCACTCCGCCATTGGGATGGTAGCTTTTGAGGCATTGTATAGGGGACCTTGCAGATAACCATTATGATGGACTGACTGAGAGGAGACAATACTAGTGGGACAAGAGATAGTATGAGCTACCACAGAGAATGTTCAGATCATCCAGGAGTAGATGAAGACTACAAAGAGCGGGCGAAATTCTTATGCCAACAGGAGACAGAGACATCTAGAGTTCAAGTATGGCATCCAATTCTTTCTACGGGTGTCACCTCGATGAGGTTTTAGAAGAATTGGCCAAGGGGACCAGTTATTTATGTGGTTCATCAAACTTTTTGAGGTCCTCGGCAGTGTTGGAGAGGTGGATTACCTCTTAGCTCTTCCACCTCTATTACATTGGGTGCATTAAATCTACTATGTATCCCATCTGATGAGATACATACATTACACTTATCACATCATTGATCATAGCGAGCTAAACATCCAGAATGGGGTGACATTTATGGATGATCCAGTAGAGATTTAGGATCGACAAGAGTGAGTCCTTCATGGATGGTCGATTCCTCTTATGTACGTTCTCTGGTAGCACGGGAACCTCCAAGAGATCACTTGGGAGTGGGATAATCAGATTCGTGATCAGTATCCCCACATGATCCCTTAGATTTAGTAGTGCCTTATGCTGACATAAATACCTCATATGGGGAGAATTTAATGACCCGGAATTTCCAAGTAATTTTTTTAATTAAATGGGAATGTTTTGAGTCTGCAAAAATTGAAGGCGTGTGATTTCGAGGCCCACTATACCTGGAATGTATTTATGAACAGTTTTTCGTGTAAGTTCAGTAAATGTGCAGGAGGCTTTTTTAAACTTTTAGGTCAGTGCTCAGCATTTAAATATGAGGGCACTGTTGAACTTGTAGTGTCGATTTTCTCTTAAGGAGACATTCTACCCCGACCACATTAGGACAAGGGTGGAAGTTATTTTTTCCCTTATTTGTGAAATAATAAAATAAAATAATATGGTGTAACATATTATTTTTATTTTCATTTGAAACACCCATGTGGATGTTTCATAGGTGGGGACCACTGAACTAACACCTCCCATGAGAGGTTATGGAGGTGGGGACCACTGATCATAATACTCACATGAGAGGTTATGATGGTGGTGACCACTCGAGGATAGACCCCCATGAACTCCCCCTTATGTGTGGGGAATCCTTATAAACTTCTCCCACTTTAATGGTGCCACCCCCATTTAATTAGTTTTGTGCTAACCTCATTAATTAATTTAGATGATCCATCATAAATTATGTCAACAATTAAATTTGGAAAACCTATAATAAGTTGGCTACTTTTCATTTTGGTAGATTTGGGGAGAGGAGAAATATTAAAAGGATTATCCTTCCCCAATGAAGAACAACATTGAAGAATGTTATTCTGAAATCAAGGAAGACGACGACGAGTGATCCCATCATCGAATCATGGTTTTAGAAGCGATGATCGTTGGCACTCTCTTCGACTTCATTGACTTCTTCTCCCGACACCATCAACAAACAATCCAATGTATGGGGTTTAGTTCCCATGTTCATCTATTTTAATTTTTTTGTGGGGTTGGGAATAGAGTTTGATGATGGTTGTGGGGATTGATGTTCTTAAATATCCTCCATAAATGTTCTTGTTTCAAAATGGTTAACAACTCGCTACCAACCAAACATCGATGGGGCGGGAAAAAATAACAAGGCCCGACCCCTCTTTCATTTTTCCATATTGTGTACTTCACGATGGAATAAGTTGGAATACCCCACGATGATGAATGAAGAGAGAAGCCTACTACACCATCCGCCCATGAAGGCACTAAGTCCCCCCCCCCCCCCCACGGCCGAGCCACTTCCCACGACCTCACCACCAGAGCTGTCGCCACCATCCATGGCCCTGCTCCACCTCCCACAGTCTCACTGAACCACCTCACGACACCCCCTAGGCTGGGCCGAGCCGCCCTGAGGCCTCACGGTACCGCCCGACCGATCAACTCCTAGCTACCGTCCTCCAGGCTGAGCCACCCTGGGTCGGGATGAGCCGCCCCACACCCTTGCTATGCCCCCATGCTGAGCCACCCCTCGTCTTCTTCCCTCCCAGCCGAGCATGCCCGGGCCAGGCTGGGCCACCCCACGCCCTCACGGCACCACCGTGACAGAGTCGCTGTCTACTGTCGAGCCGACCCACGGCCTCCACCGCCCCGCAGCACCTACGGCTTCCGTGGTCCATCACGACCCTAGTGGCAAGCTGGGCCACACCATGGGATAGGTCGACTCAAAACGGGTCGACCCAGGATAGGTCTGGGTCATGTTAGTCCAACTAGGTCAGACCAGAGCCAGACTAAATATGAACCTATACATTACTTGGGCCATAACTTTGGCACCAGATGTCCATTTGATGAACCATCAGCAACACCAGAAACCATGGAGACAAACGGTCAGATTTTCATACCTCACTAGTGTTTTGGATAATTTTGTGGAATGGTCGGGTTGGATCGAGCACGAATCCTACTCGGCCCTTGGGAAAAAAGGATAATAACTCCCAGATCGTTTGTCTGAATGATGTGTCGTATGTTGCATTGAGACCCATATGACATGGGAATACTTTGGGATACATCGTCATGGAACATCATAGTAGTTGGAGTATCAACCAGTGGCTTGAGGAGAGGATCCTCCCAAAGATGTGTGACCATAGTATGAGAACACAATTTCTAGTTTTGATGTGAAGAATGAAGAGAGATTCTTTGTAGGTCAGCACGTTGCGTTCCCATGTGGGTATGCACATAGAAATCCAATGTGGGTCAGCTTCTAGAAATTCTATGTGTGTCAGCACCAAGTAATCATTTTTGGGTCATCTCATAGAGATCCTGTCTGGGTCATCTCTTAGCAAACCTATGTGGGTCAGCTCGTAGTGATCATGTGTGTGTCATCTCATAGAGAGTTTGTGTGGGTCAACTTCTTTACAAAGTAAGATTACTCAGTAGTTACATCTAATCATTTCTACCATTTTACTTAAGTTATACATGTTGTGAGCTAAGTCTATACCCTGTGGTACTTTCATTCATCGGAATACCATGGTGGCATTCTTCTGTGTGGCATACCTATGTTTTACTTACCTTCATGGTATTCCATCATTAATAGAACGATTGAATTTTGGGCTTTTGGGTTGGACCATTTGTTTCCTCATGATTGAGATGGGTATACTTGATAACTAAGGTATATATAAGGGTATATACATAAGTAGGGTTGACTAATGACTCCATGCATTGTGGTTTATCTTTTAGATATTTTTTTTTGAAACCTTGAGGGTCTTGGGGTCCCTTATAAGTATCGTTATACACACCCCTACATAGGCTATGCACAGACCATGTTGTGTTTGGTGCAGTTGAGGAACAATGCTGACTGAGGACAAGAGTACCAGGACTGGAGGTAGATCAGAAGTGGACACTAGATGAGGCAATCCTCAAAGACGATCCTTCATGAGTTGTACCTACCCTTCCGGTAAGATTCTTCGTGGACAGTTCAAGAGCTTTTCTTGTTCACTTGTACTTTTAGTTCCTTGTACTTTCCAATTTGGCTTGTTTTCTAACCCCTTTTTATTACTATTCTCACTCTGTTTACCATTCAGTTTACTTGACTTATTATCTTATTGTGTGCATGGTTGCATGTTCCTATTGGTTATAAAGGCAATGCCTTCACAATTTTAGGGATTACGCCTTCGATTCTAGTTTCCAACCCCCAGCCTATGGAAGGCAGGCTTGGTGTAGTCACGAAATGGGCCCTGGGGGATGGGTCATGGCAAATATATGTTTTATTTGATAAATAACCTATTTGATATTTATAATACCATCAATTTATTTGGGGAGCAGATTAGATAATTCCATTAGAATGGGAATGTCATAAAAGATGTTTATTACAATAATATCAATCATTTGAACAAGATATTCTTACTTGTAAGGAATTAATATCATTTTTGAGATGATTATAACAAAGGATATTCAACAATTTTTTTTAAAATATATAAAATTGATGGGTGATTCATTGTATAGAGGGTGAATTCCATATCTCAAAAATTAATGTTGGATTTATAAATAAAAAACCATTTTATAACTGTGAGAACATAAAATTACAGTCAAGGTGTGTTGATAATATTTCCAAAAGGAAAATTCTAATGAACATGAACTTTTGACAAAACAACCATAAAACGTTTTCCAGATGATATAATATAATTTCAAGTGCTAACTTAATGTTCAAAGAAATCATATTATATTTACAAATAGGGAATTAATTGAAATTAAAAATAAATATTGAAGTCATTAGTATATGTTTATTGTTTTGAATTCATCATGATATATATATACATAATAAATTATTGATCCTTTTATCATGGAAATATTTATATTTCGTAATTCTTGTTAGATGTGTGAATTGAGAATTTTATTAGATATTATACAACATCTCTACATTACAACATAGAACTATTAATGTCACCTTATATTTAACATTATTTCCATCTACCATGTTATTAAATTACACTTGGAAGTAGGATTGTTTATTCAAAAAACATCCACACCTAAAAAAATTCCCAAATCAATTGGGAAATTTTCTATCGTGACATCCCTCTTTTCATATTTTTTACACAAGGAAAACAATGCATTTATTACTTTATAAAAATTATATCATGAACATCCGTGAGACATCATCCTAACCTTCATTAATATGTTTGACAATAAATAATGGAACATATTTTATCCATTATTTTTAACATATGGTGGTCTATAATCATATAATTTCTTACATGAGATCACATTATATAACAAATATTAATTTATAATTCATGATATTTACCATTTTATTGGTTATTAAAGATATTTATACTCTTTGAAGTCCTTATCATGAATAAAGGTAATATTATATATTGTAATTTCAATATTAATAAACACAAAAAACGAAAACTATGAAAATTAATGGGAAAACTCATAAATAAAATATATTCCTTAACATGAGAATATTTATTAATAAATTCATGTTATAGATGATCTATTTCATAGCATAATTGTTTTTCCACATAGTAATGGATTTTATTAATTTTGGATTTTACAAAAAAATTCCCTCAGGATTTTCGATCTATGTGTTTAGAGAATCCCAATTTGGTGCACATGTTGAAAATAAAGTCTTCATTATTGTAATATTTTATTAATTATTACAGATAGGTAAATCCATTCTTGATCCAAATCCATATAATGTATTTTGAAAAAGATTTATTTTTCATAAATATACAAACATTATACGTTTCAAATATTTATGTATCATATAATACGTTATGTATTATTGTTTAGTATTTTTATAGATGTTTCACAACCTAATCCCAAAATTAGGAAGCATTTGAACTATTAGAAACTATGACAAATTTTTTTTAATAAACTTTATTTCATTATTTATTAAATAAGGTGAAAATGAAATCAATCCCCAAATATCATGAAATCCTGTGTCTTGGTGTGATTGGGTATATATCACATCAAAATTTTATATAGATACAACAACACTATCTAATAATTCATTAATATGATTCGAAAAAATAATTTGTTCTTATAATGATGTATGCGATTAACACATGACATACATTTGATGGGGGTGAAAAATATAGCAGAGTAATATTATAAAGAAAAAAAACTATGGAAATTATATCATATTAGTCAATGGTAATTTCAATGGGACACTAAATAGTAGTAATTAATATATATAAACAATGAATCATGATATACGATGAAAAAGTAAAGGAAACATGAAAATGTTGTAACATCATAAAACATTGACTAAAAAAATATAGGAATACATCCAAGAAAACTCAAAATAATGCAATTATAGTAATATCATGTGCACCATATATGGCATCTCATGAGATTAAAATAGTACCAAATTCAATGGAGGAAAATTTAATTTTAGGCCAACCCATCACATTCATTTAATGTTCATAAATATGTGTGAAAATAGATAAAAAAACATAAGGATTTCATTAATACCAATTAATCCTCGGATTAAGGAGTGTGGGAAAAACAAATGGATGTACCCAACCATTGAATGATAAGTACAACTATGTGAATAACCTTGATTAGAAATGGTTATTGGTGTTTACTACACAATGTATTTGCATGATGAATCATAAGATAATTTCACCACCGCAAGGTTTGTATGAAAACATTCAAAGAAGGAAAAATGAGGGTTCAAGGGGTTTAATATAAAAAAAACACACAAGGATTGTAATATAGGTTTGAATTAACTTAACCCAAAATTAAAAATAATAAATTATAGGGAATAATACAAATGATGTGATTGAAATAAAGTGGAGTAGGATAAGATCCCGTACCATGGGAGGGTGTTTTAGAAATATTGGGTGCAACTTATTTATAAAATGGGAGGACCTTGGTATGTCAATAAATAGATAATGATACAGTATAGTTATTATCAAGGGGTTTTTAGGGAATATGTATTTGACATTAGGTTGGTTTATAGAGGAAAACATAGTGGATTTATTAATTATTTTCCAATACATGGATTTGGAATCTAAAAAAAAGAAAACAAAACAAAAATTCATCCCCTAGTTAATCCTAATGGCTTTAGAAAATATAGATTTTTTTTGTTTTATTAAAATTCATTAAACTGAAATTGTTACAGTACTAACCATGGGGATGTTGAACTGAATAATGTTTGAATTTTTTTTGAAACATTAAAATATAATATATGTATTTGAGGATTCATTATGGTTTCATAAAAAGTATCATGTATATAATTACACATTATTTTAAAAATAATATATATATATATTGTTATGGATAACTTTTATGGAATATATTACATCAATTTTGGGACATTATAATGTTATTACAGACCTTATATATTTATACAATATTTTTTTTAATCAAAAATCAAAATTGTCTCAAGAAATTGTTAAACAAATTACCTTTCGAAAATTTATTAAGTTTGATTTCAAAAATAAAATTTATTTTCTCCAAAAAGAATGTATGTATATATTTTTTTACATTTTAATAAAAAAAATATGTTTACTGAATAATAATTCTTTCTAGAATGTAAAATTTTTCTTACCCGTATAAATTATATCACCTTATAAAATCATTTAATAATTTTAATTAATAAAAATTATATTGGTGTAATATTTAATTAATATAGAATTTATTTAAAAATTTCATTAATTTATTACAATAGGCCACGATGACTGAATCTACAAAATTCTAATAAAAAACAATTTTGTTTTTTCATTTGAAATATAGTTTTTATCAAAAGAATTATCTAATAATATGAAAGCTAATCAAAACATATAAATACAATAATTATGATAGAAATTTAGTTTTTTAGGGTCTTGATATATATAGAAATATTATAGTTGCAAATTTGGTAAGGGTAGCATGTGCACTGACGATATTTTCAAATGGTGATTCAATGATCATGGTTTATGCCATGATGTTTATGTGCATCACATTATCCTACAACTATTTTCTCCCATGATTTAGTTGTCTGATCTCATTTGGGGTTAATCATAGGGAAATCCCCATAATTCTATCTCCTTGAAAACCAGAAATACATGTTCTTCTTAGGGTATGACCCAATAGTTCAAAGTCCATTAATTATTTCATCATATTAAATTAAACCTTATAAAAACCCATTATATTTGTAATCATGTGATCAATGTTAAACAACTATATTATAAATACGTATGATACAACACTATATTTTTATTTGAATGGATATTAGTTCTAAATGTTTCAAATAACCAAAGTGATGCATGTTTTTTATATAACCACATTTGTTAAAAATATATTTATTCATTAAAAAAAGTTTTATTTTTTAAATTTAGGTCATTGTAGATATGGCTGGGTATATTATTTCACTATATCCTAAATGGTATGATAAAATCACTCATCATTTAGATTAATGAATTATGTTAATGAATGACATTTTGGTTATATAAATCATGAATAATATAAGGGTTTAAATATAATAGTTTTCAATTATATATTAGAATGAATATGTCGAATTTTTCAAATGACCATGTTAATTGATTTATTGATATGGCTATATTTTTGTAGAATAAATGAATAAGAGAACATTAAACCATAATATTATCCTAATGTTGTGGAAATAACTTGTTGTTGGGATAATGTGAAGACTGTCACTAAAGACATAAATGAGATAATATTGGTAATCATGAAAATTATATATGTAATTTATGATGGAGTCTACAACATTTCTTATTAATGGTAAATAAAGAAAAATATTAATGATTATTTTCATAAGAAGTTATGTTGTCATTGATTTTTTATAGTGATTCAACGAATCTTTATGTTTTAATATAACATGTTATCATGGTAGTAGGATTTTAAGTATATGAAAATATTATGTACCATTTTTTACATGGAAATAAATGTCCGATTAAATATTTTAGTTCCATTGGTTTTGGATTTGATTTGATGTATGTTTTAGGACTATTATGCTTAACTAATTTTGAAATGGATGAAGTTTACCATTTGAGGTTGTTTTTGTTGTTTTAGAGATTAATAAATTATTGGATATTTTATTATAACTTATATGGTTTTTTTAAATATTTTTAGATGAAAAAAATAATTTTCACTATATTATAGATATTATGATCCAATAAAAGTTAATTTTATCTATTTAGAATAGAAAAATTATCTCAGATACAAATTTCATGGAGTAATATTTGATGTGAAAATTGATTAACGGATAACTAAATAATGAAATTGGTTTTATTTAATAGAATGATATCATTAATTATATTTTATAGTAATATCTATGATGATAGTAAAATAATCTCTTAACTTTTGGAATTTTTTTCATACCAAAATTTTATATTTTTATAATAATTTTCGATGCTTTTAGTATCTTTCCAAGTCATCATATATTTATGGTATTCTTGTCGACAAACTCCTCCAAAATATTTTATTTACCAAATTATAGTAATATGTTTGAATTGGATTATTCATTCGTGTTTGTATTTATACTTCTCAATAACATTACCCTGATTTGGAAACATAGTTTTGTGTTTTTCCTAATAACCTTTGTATTTCCATTTCCCTCATTTTAAGAGGATGTTTTATATACCCTTTTTTGGTATATAATTTTTTTTAAAATATTATTTTAAATTTCAAAACAAAAATGGTAATATTATGAGGATGTAATTTATTGAAGTGTAATTGTAGAATTTAATGCCATTATATTTTATTGTAATGTTATGTTTGATATCATATACAAAAATTTACTACACTAAAACAAAATATTAAATATTATTATATAAGTATGATGGTCATAACATTGTAGTTAAACTGGTGAGTATGAATAGTATTGAAATCATTATGAAAGGATAATAAAGGACCTACTAAATTAATATTTATTGATTATTTTTTAAAATAAGCACTAAATTTTTAATAATGACATCATATTAGTCAAAATATATTATCATTAAAATGAGTTTTATTTATTTTTATGACAGAATATTATAATAAAAATATTAATAATTTATAAATTGAATTTCATAAAAAGATATCAATTTTTATATAATCATATAAAAAGCACTTTATTGTGGTTTTTTGAATTTTTATAGAAAATATTGATTTTCCATTTATTTGTGAAAAATATTAATATCATTTAACATTGTATTTTTTGTTTCAATTATTTATAAAAATAAATTATGTTTTAAAATAGTTCCTCTGAAAAATTAGAAAATTTATTTTAATAATGATCCATTTATATTCCTGTAATAAAATTGTATAATTTAATTTATTAAAAAAAATTAAATACTGATAAGGAATATTTTCTGAAAATTTATTTCATCCTTATTTTTCATTTTAATTTTAAAATAAATTTATCTCACTTATAAAAAATTAATAAATAAATTTTATTCTATATTTATAAATACTATGTCTTTATTTAGTAAATAATTCCCATTAATTCTTGTCATTTTTAATATTAAACACAATAAATAATTATTAAAATGGAATTGGTAAATAAGGAAATTGCGATTAAAAATAATGTGATATGGTATTAAATATCAATCCAATTATCATCATTATTCTATTGGATAAATTTGTTTTGTCCATGTACCTCCATTTTTTATAATATTAATACTATTTACTAAATTTTTTTAATTTTGAGCATTATACTATTTATGTGAGATAAAATATAGAAAATGAAACTTTTCTTGTTTTAATGTCTATAATATTTTCTAAAATGGGAAAATATAACATAAGTTATGATCTAATAGGATATTCTAAAAAATAAAATTTTATTTATCTTGTAAATATATTTTATATTTTCTTTATTTAATAATCTGCATAAATTCATAAAGACCACTGAAAGAGTATGTATTTAGTTAATAGAATAATAAAATTAATAATATTTATAATATTAAAATAAAAACAATTGATGAATTAATATGTTATACTAATTTTTTCAATATATATAACTTGTTGTGAGTGTCTTAATGGAAGATATATGAATTCCATCTTTATGTTTCTGATTTAATAACTGGTAAAATATGTTTTCTAAAAAATGAAATTACTCATATTTTATAAAATTAATATGTTATTTTGTGATTAAAAAAACACATAGTTTTTAAAATTGAAAAAAATGAATGTATGTGATTTTAAAAATTAATGAATAATAATTTTAGGGTATTTTTTCCCCTTATGGTAACATTATAGAATCATTATGTGAAGAAGCCATTAATACTACTGTAATATTCAAAATTGATAATAAGGGTTTAAAACATAAATTTAGGTGTGAAAATGACCAAAAGTTGTCACAACATTATTGGATGAAATAATTTCGACTCATAGCCACCATATATTAAAATCAAATCACTATAATTCAATTTTAATGTAGTAAAAATTTTAAATTAATTTAATACATTAAGATAATCAATGACCTGACCACCCCTCACATATAAAAGACACCCATTTCACATTTTATTTAAAAATAATTACGTATCATATGTGGAAAAAACCCATTTCATTTAGCATCTCAACATAAAAATGAATTTTTTAGTTGATTTGGACCTTCCAAAAGTCACACTCTATTCCCATTAAGAAGATATAAAATATAAGTCTTCTAATGAATATATAATCATCATTTAAGACTATTTCATTTTTATTAATTATTCTGAATCCTATTTTTATGTTATTGTCATCCTAAAATAATAATTCTAGTCTAATATTTATACTCAAATGTCATATTGAATATGCTAAAATCACATTATTTCACTTTTACATCATTCAGAAAGATTAAAAATACTAGTGTGATCATACAACATTCAATCTCAACATAACCATACAATATGTTTTCAACAACACAATAGATAAAAGGTTATAAAGTGAAAATAATTTATTTATTTGAAAATTATGAAATAAAAACCCATATATATATAATATGATATATAAATAATTACCTTCCAATTTTCTAGAAACTGATAAAAGTTCTTGTGCATATGTATGGAGTACCACCACCATAGATTTATGTGAGATCTATAAAAATTCCACATTAAATGTTTGATAATAAATTTATATATATTAAATATATATTATATATATATATGATATATTAACTATACTATAATTTTTAATTATAAATTATTTTTCTTTTTTCCGGTCAATAAAATATTATAACGAACATTCATGCACACATACATCCTAACATCTCAATAAATGGTGAAATTCAATTGACCATATCCAAAAAAAATCGATGAATCTAAATATCTATGTATTTAATAAATAATTTATTTAAATCACAATAAAAATTTATTAGATGACTCAAATATGATAAATATATAATGACCAATCTATAGAATTATAATATACATGAAAAAATCAGCCGAGAACAAAACAATGATTGATATAAATATATATTTGTAAATAAATGAGTTATAATAAAATATAATAGAAACATATATTATTTTTTTATATATATATTACACATGTATTTTGATGATAATAATAATCCATCAATTAAAATGATGTTAAAATAACATAAAAGGAAGGTCAAATGTGAGGCCAACGTGCCCGTACCCAAGTGGGAAGGGCACCTACTTGGCATCCAAGAGACCCAGATTCAAAACCAGGTGGAGGAGAATGTCTGGTACTATAACAGTTACTATTCAGTACCGTAGAAGTCAGAAATATTCACCCAATATGTGATTTCAGGCCACCATTTTGGGCCTACGGGTCTCAAGGGACATTAGTTCATTAATGGAATTTGGGCCACAGGGCCTTCAGTCCACATAGACCAACAAGTTTCCTAGTTCACAGTGAAGGGGCATCAGAAGAGGATCAAATCAACAAGAATAGAAGCAACCAGAAGTAGAGCTAATCTGATTTGAAGAATGAGAGGGTATGGCAGCCTCCATCATGACCGAGCATCATACAAATTTGTATAGGGAAATTGTATTCGATCCGGAATGCAAGGTGGTGATATATGTGATCAATGATGTAGAAGCTGCAGAGGGGTAATTCTATTGGGTTGGGCATACGGGTCATGTAATGGCCATGGTATGCCTCTGGACCATCAGGTGACGTATTGCTGGTCAGTCAGGCCTTATGCCTTGGGCCTTTGGGTTATGTACAGGTTCCCGTTCATCCCTTCAACATGGGATTATCTATAATAAAATAAAAAGATTCCATTTGGGACATTTGGTTAATATCATATGTGAGATAAGAGTTCATTTTTCCAAAATGTATTCTTTTGGTAAATACGTTGTGTTACACACCAATAATAATTTAAGCGGATAATATACTTATGGTTTTACATGTTTTAATATTAATCCATCATAATTATTTTTATTTTACGATTAAATTCATTTTTACTTTTTCCAAAATGATTTTACATTAATGATGAAATGTAGTAAGGGTTTTTATAAATAAATTTCCTTAGATTTGGTTTTGTAACATATACAATGTCATTAATATGCTAATATTTTATGTTTAATTACATTTTTTATTTAATTTTTTATTTTAAAATGGTTTATGTGGGTTAACATTTGATAAACATATTTATGTTTTTACATAATTCACACGTCAATGTTATAGTAATTGTAAGGGATTCTGTAAAAAATTTCAATCTGTTGTGATATGTTTTCTATTTTAGACGTATTTACTTTTATATTCTGAATATAATCCCATTTTTATTTATTTAACATACATATATATCAATTCATGATCATTAATGTCTAAATTCATGTTTCCTAAATTAATTATTTTTTATATATTCTTCCAAAATTTCCACTATTTGATATATGAATAAGAAAAATATTTTTTTTTCAAATGAATAGTCAATCTTATTCTACTATTTATCATGTATATTTTTGTTCTATTTACATATTTGCGAATTATTTTTAATAAATATTTAATGGATATTTTATTCTATCCACATTAATTTTCTAAAAATGGTTCAATTTATTTTTAATAAATTTTTTAAAATGGTCGTTTTCAACATTATTTTCAAAACATAAAAATGGTATTTTTTTGAACATATGCATTTTCAAGGAGTTTACTCCCCTCTATAATCATTTTATAGTATTTATATTCTTCAAAAATATTTCTAATTTTTTTAAAAGTTAACTCGTCAATAAAATCATAATCTTCTTTTCTTTCAGAAGGCATGATTTTATTTCAAACACTATATTACCAATGAATTGATTGTCATATTTTATAACTTACTAAAGCCTTGGTAATTAAAATTATCTTGAAATGATCATTTTCATCTAATAATTGGTCACCACATGTATCTTAAATATATATACTATATATAATTATTTATTACTTAATATATTATTAATATATCTTGTGTTTCACAATGAGATTTATCTGATTTACTGGGGAACCCAGGATAAATATATATTATTCAATCCATAAGGATATTTATTTATAAGGAATATTATTTATTAGTTGATATTTTTATTAAATATATGATGAATTTAATAAAAATATATCTTTGGGTGGAGCCCAAAAATTTATAGAACCTCATTAGATTGATAAGTCTCATTAGAAAAATCAGTATGAGTAATTAAATAGATTTTGGTTCTATTTCAAAAAATATATTAATCAATTTTAAAAAAAAATAATAATTGTATAGATATAATTATTATTATGATTATGATAACCAATTTTAATAATTTTATTCATTGACAATTAAATTAATGTTATCAATTAATTGTTGCATTGATGTTATCCATGGATTCATTTCATGGAAATGTTATTTATAAAGGTTATGCATTTTCAATATTTTACTTTGGAATAATGATTAATATTGATTAATCCACATATATTATAAAAAAAATTTCCCTTACATAGAATAAAATATCTACCTTTATTTTCTATTCATTACCTATCTAATGAATACATATATTATGAATAATATGAATAACTATATTATATTTCTTTTGATATTTATTTTAATGGAATAGTGAAAAGGGGAATCCTGAATATGTCTAGTTATTCTTGGCTACTAAAATAATCATTCACTCAGGATATTATTACTCGTCTATTTGGCTATGTAATAAGATTAATGTAGGCTCTGGGTTTCTAGATTCAGGTTCTCACCCCCTATGTGTTATTTTCAAACCCATATCCTATCGAAGGTAGGATAAAAGTATCACCCTCATCTGTATAATGGGATCAATAGAAGTTTCTAGAGAGTTTTGTTCCTGATGGAGTAATATATTTTATATGAATGAGAATTTGTGTAGTTTTTTGTGTCAAGAACATGTTAGGATTATATTAGTATTTTCAGATAACAAAATCAATTAAAAATAACATGTGATATAATAATGGAAACTATATAATACTAAATAATTTATAGATTCCTAGGATCTTATACATGAACCATATTCTGAGAAAATATTATACGAAAAATGATTTGGATTGTGTATTATAGTCCTAGTATTTTTATATAAATCAAGTTTATCTTCACCTATGATAAAAATATCCTTATTCCGGGGAATTGAAATGAAAAAAAATTAAATGATTATAAATTTATTACATTGTCATGTTCATAGGATTTCATTTCAGATTAGGAACTTGGGTTAATGTTTTAGTGATACAAAGTGCTGTAATTTGGATAATTAATATTTGTGTATTTTTATGTTTCTGTAATATTAAATGTCATAAAAATTTCATTTTTGTTTTATAATAATTTCATAGACATATATATATCATTAGTTTTTCCAATATGTTACAAATGTTATATATTCTAGAAGTTTTATAGAAATTTGAAAATATAAGGGATTTTCAACTATAATATATAATGTAATTCAAAAAATTATCTCGGGTATTTATGTATTTATGTGATGATATTTTAGTTATCTAATATTATATCGATTTTTCTAAGATGAAAGGTTTTCAATAATCATATTTTAATAAGGATTGAATAAATTTTTTATTGATATATATTTCATAATTTTGAAGATAGTATTTAATGCACTTATTAATAAAAAGTGCAGGTTTTATATTTTAAGAGTCGAATAAATATACTCAATATGTACACTGACTATACTATTTTTGGAAGTAAAATTTGTATTATAAATGTTTATTATGATATATTAAATATATTGTTTAGTATTTTCTAGATTTCATAATCTTGAAACATAATTCAATGATGGAATTATAATGTACAACACAAGATAATATTTAATATGGGGATTTTTGAATTTTATATATCATTTTTCTAATCAATATTATATAATACAATTTAATGAGTATATAAACACATATAATTGTTCTTAATTTTTTTAATGTTTTATATTTTATCATGATGATAATGATATATTATAGTTGATTATTGGTTTTACTGATATATTAATTTGAAATATTTTTTTTAAAAAAAGATTATATTGTGAAATTTCATGTTGGGAAAATTCTTCCATAAAAAACATTTAAATTTAATGGGACTTCATTTAATAATTAATTAGATATTTTATATTATTATTTGGAAAAAATTATTGGTGATTTATTTATAAATTATTTATTTTATTCCCTATTTTAAATGATATTTTATTAAATTTTGATAAATTTTCTTTTATGAAATTAAATATAGACAGAAAACTATCAGGTTTGGAATAACATATTATGGTCATTAAAAATTTAATATTTTAAATAATAAAATTGATTTCAAATTACATATCTTTTTCTTGAGGAGATATGAAATAGTTTTCCCTGACATGGGTAGTCATGAATATTGGTTGATAGACATTATTAGTGATGATATGACTATGTTCAATTTAAGAGCATGATTGGTTTTTGGTTTGATGTGATCAAATAGGTGATGTGGATGTGTTGATAAGGGAAAAATGTATTATTGATCTACTAATTTTAGGAGATTATATTTTGATCTATTATTTAGTTTTGATATTTATTATTGGATAATAAAGAATGATTCTTCTAATGACATCCTATATTAATTAATTATTTATATTTATTAAATTTTAATAATTAACATTTTTCAAATAATTATTTTGGTTCATGATGTGTCATCAAATGGACATCAGTGACTTTTAATTAAAGAAAAGGGGTACTCAAGGAATGAGATTTTATGGTGTTTCAAACATAAATAAGTCATAAAGTTCATTCGTGGGGTGTTACTTCTTTAGATTAAGTATTTCATAGAATATTTTTTGGATTCATTTAAATTGATTCATACTCTATAAGATAACATAGTTTTCCTACGAATGAGTTTTCTATAACTAGTGGGAAAAGTGGTCGACATAAAATCATTATTTCTAATAGTGTTTTCATAGAAAAAAAATTAATGTTCCAGAAAATGTATATTTTTACAATTTGGATGTATTAATTCATAGTTATTCCTTTTTTGTTCCTATAAAAAGGACCATGTGTTTGAAAACATAATGTAAGATTCTAAGAAATGATAAATAAAATTAATACCATTTGGTTGATGATGACATGTGAGAGTGATGTTGTGAGGCTTATTTTGAGTATATATATTTTATTGATAATGGTTATATTAAAATTACAGTATCTTATATTTGTTGAGAGATAATGTTGAAGTGAAGAATGAAAAGAAGTTCTGGGATTTTATAATGGATGTGAATGGGGGTTTGCTCAATGGGATATGTATATGATGATTTTAGATTGTGAATTAATATTTTTTGGGAATGATGGTGGTGTAAATATTCAATTTTATTAATCTCAGAGGTTTTATTTTTCGGTAATTAGATCTCTTATCATCATTAAATAGTAAACATTCAAAAAATGGGTAATAATCAATCTTAAATTATTATATGTGAATATTTAATTAAAAAAATATAATATTTTACATATCCTAATTAAGGTATAATCTTAAAATATGAATTTAAAAATGTTATAATTTTATTTTTATGAAATGGGTTAATGGTTTATGTAATTTTTTCAAAATTATTTTATGGTTAATTCCTGATATTTTATAATTTTTTTGATTTATTATTAATAGCTTAAAATACTTATTTAATTATAATATCCCATTTTTTATATTATAATTATATAACAATGAAATGAGTTATTTTGACTACCTTCTAATATATAATATTTATATTATAAATTTAATATAATGTATTTTAGAATATAAGTTCTAAATAGTTATTCTCTATTTTATATTTTTAAAATATATTTAATATTTTATATAAATGTTTTAGAATTTTTAAATAAACCCTCAACAATGATACATTCAGTATTCGATTTTTTAAATTAAAATTTCAATCAATTAATTTTTAAAAATATAATAATTTAAATGGGAAACATGAGTACACATTTTTTAGAATGAAATCATTATTATTCATAAAAATTAAATTTTTCTAAAGATTGTTTTAATTTTTTTTACTAATATACATTGAAATTAATTTTTGAAAAATCATTTAATTGGATCTTCTAAATTTAACAAGATATTTTGAATTAGAATAATTATTATTAGGTCATGTGTCTTAATTTGCATTCAAAATGAATAGTAATGTAGTAAGAAGATGTCACTTTAGTATGTTTAAAAACTATAAAACTGGGGGTAAAAATATGATATATTGATTAAAAACACTAAATTTTTTTTTATTTTGTGGTTGTATTATTTATTTTTGTGGATATTTTTTCTTATATTCTAAATATTGACCATTTGGATCCAATTCCTTATGATTCTGACTTTAATATATTTTAATCTTCTAAAAACATATCTGTTTTCCACCCACATCACTTATTATGGTGAACCACTTATCTTAACTCACACACACTTCATGAGATAATTATAAAAAAAAATTCACAAATACCATCTTAACACCCCACTCAACCCCTTTGTGGCCATGGAGTAACTAAATGACATATTTTGTTGATGTGAAATCCAAAGGACATTTTCCAAAGAAGAGGTATAACTATTAACCGAGTGTTTTTTTGGTTATTTATTAATATAACTCCATTATATAATTTATATACATACTAATATAATAAATTATGTATTATAAATATAAATAAATTTTCATATGATGATGTTACAACTATTATATAAAATAATATCAATATATAGATAATCAAAGAGTTACTCATGCTTATATACCTACTTCCATCTCCAGGTAAGGATATATTTCAATATCAATAACCACCATTAATAAAAATATTATTAATTAATAATTTTATATATGATATATATGATATATATGTTATAATTATCATTATAGATATAAAATATACCAGCTGTCTTCTTACCCTTTCTTGCGTTGGGAAATGATAATATTTCTGCAACATAGGTATGGACTGTCAACTACATGAAGCGATGCGATTCATTTTAATTTGAAATTTCACTAAAAATCATAGGGAAACATATTAAAAATATAAATTATATTTATTAAATATTTACTTTTCTTTAAACTCCATATTTTATAAGTTTCCTTTCCTTTCCTACCATTTTGAGAATGAGAACGTCAATAATCAATATATGTGGACTACAAACTCCATAATGAGATGCGATTCATTTTTCTAAGACCACCATATGTGATTTTTCATAAAACAATTTCAATTTAATTAAATTATATGTTTATATGAATTGCCATTATAGAGAATATGAAACCATTTCATTACTTCATTAACTATAGTCAACAAAATGATGTAATTGTAGATAAATTAGCTGAATAAACATATAATGTCGACGTAATCAGAAGATATTTAATGAATTAGTGTTTGGTGATGAATAAATAAGGAAAAAAATAAATAAAGATGATTTTTTTTTTGAATAATGTGTTGAATAAAATTAAATCAATAATGATAAATGGTATAATTCATTTGATCAAGAAAGTATCCACGGAAATGTTTTTTAATATTTATTCAATTACCTTGAATCATATTTAATAGTGTGCAAAAAAATTATATTTTATGGTACATATAATACCCATTTAACATTAAGTATTTAATTAAACTTTATCCACATTACATTAACTTTCATGTCATGTTTTTTATTTTAATTTGTTTCAAATCAAAAGTTATTAATTCCATTATAATTTATTTTAGAAAGTCAAACATATTTGTGATTTTTCACTTATAAAAGTAATTTTTGAATGAAATTTTTATTAATTATTCATTAGACCTCATATATTATATTAATTTCATTTCATTTCATTGTTTCCAATATATTTCCTATGACTTTTAATATCTTTGGCACTAAATGAAAGAATGAGTGTTTGAAGAAGCTATTTCTGTCATTTTTGGTCAAAATTCATTCAACTATATATACATAATCATAAATTTTTATTATTTAGTGTAATGTAAGTATAAATTATTTGTGAAGTATGTTTTATAACTTAAAATATATTGAATAACAAATAAAATTTATTCATTTATGGCTTTCTAGCCATGCGATTTTTTGACTTTTTAAAATTTCTTGAAATTAATGTTATTTATAATGAAATGATTTGAATGAATTTTCCTTACTCCCTAGCTATTATTCCTTAGTAATGTTACTCTATAACATAAAATTTTACTTAATTTATATAAATTGAATTTTAAATTATTTGAATATTTTTAGGATAAAAATGAATTAGTTTCATGAAGGAAGAAATTAAATTTATAAATTATTTATAACATCAATTCCATAAAATAGTTACAAAATTATTATTGAATTATTATTTTAAATTTTTTTCCATTTTTAGTATTATTTATGAAATGTATTTCCATTCTTTAAATTTTTTATATTTATTAATTGATGATATTTTATCAACCTTAACAAAATATACTATGTTTTTTAATCATTTAATTTCTATTAATAAATTTTTATAACTCTCTACAATATTCATTTAATGTTATTATACTACATCATGTCTATATTTTCATCATAATAATCATATATAGTATTATTTTATGTGTATATATTTTTCTTTTTTAGGAATCATATTAATAGTTTAATTTTATTTAGTTCGAAAACATTGAAGTTATGTATTGTTGGTTAAGTAGGTACATTTTTGTATTTATATAGAATACTAATAATATATTCAATGGTTTAATCAGTATATGTGTATTTTAATGGTCAAATGCATGTGTTGGGTCTGTCCCAACAATAAATAGCAACATAATGCATAAATTGTAACCAAGAGAAAACCATGTTTCAGGAAATATGTGGTGTGTATATTGTGTATAACTGGGAATTCATAAATAGATTTTTGACCTAGGCTTTGACCCTAAGGTTTATAATTTATAGGAATGATAATTTTTAATTATGATGTTAACAATGTAAATTATGAATTTCCAGAAATAATATTTCAATTATTATTATATATTTTATTGTATTGTTTAAAATTTATATCGATATATTTTGAAAGTCATAAGATTGATTAAATAAAATATATATAGATTATATATTATTATATATTATTAATTCCATATATACTCATGATATATTTTAATGTGTGGTTTTTCTTTAATATTCATCTGAGGTCAACCTTAAATTTTTTTTAAATTTTTTTATTATATATGGAATAAATTACTCAAAGAATTATATAGATGAAATAAAGGATTAAATTTTATCTTTATTATTTTAATTTAATGTCCAAATAATGTTTGCATCTTGTTTCAAGGACTACTAAACTAAATGATCTATTTAGTTTTGATCACTTGAATCTGATAACAGTTTAATAAAGTATACACTAGCATTGAGTTACTCGAATATGGGTTTTTATAGTTCCTATTATAGGATGTTTATTTTTACACCTGGTAACAAAATAATAAAAGATCATATCAAACACTAGAATTAGGATAAACTTGTATAATGGTTAATAAATCTCATGTATTATTATTTTATGCCTCAAAATTTATGTTCTTATTAACTAATTTTCCATGATTCACTGTTTAATGATTGATCATAATTGAAAAAAGTGAATTCATGAGAAACCATTATTTCAATGTTTGGATTTATCTCATCACAAATTCAATTTAGTGGGTGTTGGTGTTGAGATGTTCTTAGGTATTTTAAAGAAATATACCTTTTATTAATAATCATATATACTATAGCAGAATGTCTAGTTTTTCCACAATATATCAGACATATGATGGATTGGTTTATGTGTAATAAGACACAACCATTTAATTTAACCACTAGTTCATTGGTTATTGATCAATGTATAATGTTCCTTGATAATAAATTATAGTCATTGGGATGTAATAAATGTGAAAAGATTATACTATATATTTGTTGTTTTATAATACAATACAATTAATGGTGTTCATTAATCTAGAAAAATAATTAATAAAATGAAATATTAATTATAGAATTTAATTTTATTTGATTTCTTTAATAAATATTTTCTTCGAGAATGACTAATTTAAATGGTTATAAAATTCTTCAATCTAAATAAAATATAAGAGTAATGGGTAATTTAATATTAATAAATATTTACAAAATTTTAAATGTATGGATTACACTATATAAATATTCCAAAAATAATGATTAATGATTACATTAATGCCATTATAATGACCCTTAATAGGGAACTCCTTGCATAATTATTTTAATTAGATAATAATAAATTATAATGTTCCATTATTATATTTAAATATCCTTCTATGTATTATATCATCAAAATAAATCATTATTGTTATAGGCCATTAGATAGCTATGGAAATATAAATCATTAAAATAACAAGAATTAATGTGTAGAGTTTATATTATTTGTTATTTGGCTAAAACATGATATTAATTTCTTAAATGGAATGAGATTCTTCAAAAGAGAATATATAAGGGAAATATTTCTCATTAATTTATGTGAAATAAAGAAACCGATACTATCTAATTCTTTAACTATTAAGAGATGGGACATTATAAAAATAAATTATCCTTCGGTTATGGGAACCCACTATAGAAGATGCATATAGGGAAAATAAAAACTTATAAGATTACTACAACTAATGTTTAAGTATCTAATGACTAGGTGTAGGTAATTTGGACATACAATAAAGTTTAGATAATTATTTATTTATTATTTTATACATGTATTCAGTTATGACTTTGTTTTTTAAAAGACATTAAATCATTCACTATAACTATAATAAAGGGATTGTTAATCATATCACCTCACGGGAATCATATTATAGTAGGGATATTTTAGTCAACCTATATTATGATACATAAATATACATTATTTTCTAAAATAGTAAGTACGTCTATTGTTGGTTTTTATAAAATCCATTTTATGTATTCTATTTTAATTTCTAATGAATAAAATTTATTTTGAAGTAGTTAATGTTTCATGAAGGTGTTGTGGGATCCATTTTTTGTAGGGGATACATAATATTCTAAATCACTTCTAGATAAACCATTAGTGTCTCTCATTTCTTATGTTTTTGTAAATAAAGATAGAAAACAATTTATCGATGGAAAATTTAATCATGGAATTGAATATATTGATGTTTTTATGTAATACAGTTTTTTCATTCCAAAAATATATACATGGAAATTCCCCTCAGTGTGAAGTAGACTTTTCCATTGAAGTCATTGATAATAAAAAACTATATATGTGATTCCTTTAAATTTTAAGTAGTAATATTAATAGAAAAAATAACCCCTATATAAATAGAATTGATAATGAATTCATTCAACCAAGAGTGTCAACGTGTGGATCCCATATTACATTTTTTTAAAATATGATTGGTCTATAGGGGTGGATATTTATTACTGGAAAATCAAAAGAATTATTATAATGAAATTGTATATTTTTCCAAGAATTTTAGTCTAATATGGTCTATATATGAATCTAAATATTTTTGAAATATATTTCTCCATTCAGGTTTTTATTAAATTATAGTTCAAATCTGATATAATTCAAATAAGAGATTTTGTTTGTCATGTGAATATTATGTGATTAAATTTATCCCCTTTTTATTGAATAGTGAATCTATTATTTTTGATGATCTTATAAATAATGTATTCATAGATTATCTTGATAAAATGGACATTTCTCCTATATAACTGAGTAAAAGCACTTGAGTGTGGTACCTCTCCACATTGGTTTTTTGAATTAGTTGGCTTCAATCATATCTCTCTCTTTTTTATCTTATGAGTTGGATTATTCCAAGCCTTATCCATTCTATGGTATTTTTTTATCCTAGAGAATATTTGGGTTCCCCATATCATGATGATTTAATATTTTAATGTATTTTAGATGATCATGCCTCAATTCTCTCAGATATACCTAGATGTTAGTCCTCTGGTGGGATTAAATTGTTATATGATGGTTTTCAGTAATCATGGGACCTCGCAGGTGGCGTAGTAGCTTGGACATCATGTGATACTGTGATGTGCTTCTTCTATCCCAATTCAATCCAGGTAATGTAATAACGGGACTCTTCGATGCTAATGCCTGGGTTTTGTTTTCACTGTATAGTTGTCTAGATAGTACATGGTGGATGATTTTTTAGTGAGGTGATTGTCTAAAATCTGTCTTCATCTATCAGGATTAAAATCATGGTGGTGGTTTGGATTCATTCTATTGGTCGATATCAAAGACCATTTTAGTACTTTTTGTGTGAAATTTTTTCTACCAGTTCCCCTATAATAATACTTCATAAATTACTTTTATTGGACCATTTCATCTATATATTTCAATTATTATGTGGAATAGGATAACAAATGATGACATAGATTGAAGATTATTTGTGTGGGGTATGGAGTTTTTTAGTATTTTTTGTCTCTTATATTGATTATTATATATAGAACTGGTTGATTGTTGGGTTGATGATGTTCTAAGGGTTTTTTAATTTGTTTCATTGTAATTAGATTGTTCTGTAGCTTCATGCATGTACTGCCAGCTGGGAAGCCTCCAAAGAGGGATGGGTGTGCTAACACCCATCACCCATCCAACTTTACTTATTGTGGGATTGAAGGTTTCAATAATTATATTTATGTAGAGTGATTTTGTTTTTGATTTTTTTTTCATGAGGTTAAATTGGTGTGGTTTATTCATAAGTATTTTTGGGTTGGTGGAACAAAAGAGATACAGATTTGATGGAATCTATCATCTTGACATACCACTATTGTATAATGTGTGGTGGAGGGGTTCTCTACCTTTTTGTTCTTCCAGCACGGCACATATTCATAGAAGGCAGAGACACATTATATTTGACCAATTTTAGTACTACTTTATCTTATAGGGGATGATGATAATATTACCCTTTCTATTAATGAACTTTTATTTCCATTAATCATGTTGGAATTTTTTATCCCTTTGGGTCTAGTTTATTATATAAAATTTTCCACTTTTTTGTAATTGTTTTCTTATTTTGTAACTCCTCAAAAGAGGCTTTAATCATTTATTAAAATTGGGGTCCTTTTCTATTTTAATTTTTTGAATGGATTATTTAGATAATTGTTTTACATTATTAAATGATGCAATATTTTTACTGTTAAGAATGTCTGAATATCATACAGGATAATGGAAAAACATTCATGAAACTCTTAATGAAAAGCTGTTAAAATGTAAATTTATAAATAGAAAAATATATCTTTAGGATGTTCCATTAATTGGATATATATTTACTATAGACGGAATAAATGGTGTTGTTTCAATGTCAATATATGTTATTGAGTGTCTTAATCTTATGATCACCAATGATATTTCTATTTTTGGTGGATTAGAAGGTTTTTATTAGTGATTAATAAAAAATGATGCATGATCAAATAACCCAATGAAAATTTTGACATATTAATCGGTTATATTCATATTGTTATATGAATATTAATGATGTTTTAAATAACTAATGGCTAGATAGGTCAATACACTAATATCGAAATTCCAACACTATATAATGTAACACAATAAAGAATACAACCAGCTGTATCCTTATTCTAAAATAAGGTTTTTCCCTATAAATCTCGATAGTTAAAGTCTTAAAAACAAATTAGTCCATCTTTTTTTTATATAAAATCAATAGTATTTTCATAGATTATATGAAAAAATTAGCTATACTGTCTAAGATATGAGACATATAAAACATTTTATAAATATTTATAATCATAAAAATATATAAACATGATCCAAAGGAGTGGGAGAGATGTACATATTGAATAATATTCATCATCAAACTTCCTCTATGGAAAGTAAATAAAGGTGGAATATGTGTTTAGTTTGAAAAATAATAAATTTATATCTAAAATTAATATTTAAAATGTTATAATATCCATTCATAATGTAATGTTAGATATTAGAATAATTACAAATGACGAAATAACAACCCTATTACAAATCATTTAAATCCATATTTTCTAAAGAAAAAAATCATTCATGATGATACGAGATCTTATTAGAAATTGATAGCTATCAATGATGGTAAATTAGAGTAAATGATAACGAGTAAAGAGTACTGAAATCGTTAATGGGGATATGTGCCCTATTAATTCCCTAGAAGAATATGGATTAACCGGATAAATCCCATGGGTCAAATTTTTTATATACCATAATATCAACACGATGTATAGGGACGTAAGAGGTCATTTTTATAGGATAATAGAATAGGGAAATTTTAAGATTTTATTATGGAATATGGTTTTTTGAAAGGTAAAAACTAAGATACAACATTGAAATGGATTTTTTCTACCTCTCTATAATCCTATGGTGATTTGGAGTGGTATATCAATAATTTTTTAGCAGAATAAAAAATACTCAAATAATACATTATCAAATATGGGTTATTTTTATCACCATATAAATTACAAATATTTCTTAATTTTTAGAGATAATCTATATACTGATCATCTTGAATGACACTATATATGTGATGTTTTGAAACTATATATTTTACCTCTATTGATTTTGTTTCGTTCTGACCAATCTATTATATAAAATTTTTATAAATATTATTATATGGTGGTAAAAATGGAACTTATATTCAAAAAATTATTATCAACCCCATGAAAATAAAATCAAAAATGAAAGGGGTATTCAAAAAATTCTTGAATTTATTTTTTACTTCTTATATGGAATTAATGGTATGTGGGATAAATATTTTAACTTTGTTGAATTTTTATATAATATGAGTTTCAAATCAGGTATTTAAATAGAACTGTATAGTGTTTTATTCAATAAAATAGAATGTGAACGAACATATTAGGTTAAAGTTTCTAAAAAGGATCATTTTGGACATGATTTTTTAGAGTAGAAACAAGAGATTTGGTAACTATAAAAATTTAAATAATTTTAATTTTAAAGAAAAAATAATATTATTATAATAATTGAAGAAATTATGTGAATTTAATGTTAGAGATAAGGTTCTCATTAAAGTATCAAAATGGAACGATGTTATTAGTTTTGGAAATATATTGAATAATTCCCTTGTATGATCCTGTATTTTTGATTTTTGGGCTTAATTTGAGTTGTAGTGTACAATTTAGAAATTTTACTTAGCATGGATAAAGTGCATGATGTGTTCCATTTCTCTGCTGGGATGTTAAATTACATAACCAACACTTGTAATAACCTCATATGAAATATAATTAATTCTTATTGTATCATATTATTAATATTGTATCACTTTTCTTGAATCATGAGAATAACTATTGTGGAGTTAGCAGACATAAAAGGTAAAACATCAGTGTTAAAACCATATGCTTAAAAAGAAAATGTGGTAACCTAAATAATTAGTTTTGAATGATCCAAAAATTTATTTATTTGATCAAATTTTTAAAATTTTGATGATGAAAATTTTATAAAGGAAAATATATCACAATATCATCAGTTAGAGTATTCCAATATTACATTTTTATGAATATAGACCATAGTGCACATAACATTGTTCAAAATTTATATTAAAAGTTAAAATCCAAAAAAATTTAACATTAATATGAATATATTAAATATGTTTTTTAATTCATCATATCAATATTTGGTATGGTTGAATTTTTTAGATTTATCATAAATAGATTATTTCTAGGTAAGTAGTGAAAACATGAAATATATACTAATTCCCAATTTTTATAAATATAATGGCATAATAATTACATGTTATCCTATAAAACAATATTTATAAATAAAATATAATTTTTATAACTAACATAATATAACTAAAATTATATTAATGCATGTACAAATCAAGGTTTTACATTTTAAAAATTATGGTTATATTAATATTGAATTCAATGTTTTTATCATTCTTATCTTTTAATCATTTTTTAAAAACCTAATTTCATTTAAGGTTATATTTTGGAAAAATATATTACTCTACTAATTAAATATAGTCCAATTAATTCCATTATAATCAATTTTATACTTAAATTTGGTTTTTAATCATTTTTATACATACAATAATTAATTTTCAAAAATTGTTTATAATTTCATTATGTGCTTCGATATGAATACCAATTTATTACCAAACAATTAATTGAATATTTAAAAATTGATTCCAAATTTGGATTTTTTTAAAAAAAACTTATATTAGGAGAACATATTTTTTCGTAAAAAAGAAGTGAAACCATGGTTAAATGTTGCAATGTTTGAAATAGTTTAAAAATGTTTACAAGGGGTAAATCTAAGATATATGGGTAATAAAAATTAGGAAAAATGAATTAATATTTATTATTTATTTTGTTTATATCTTAAACTTCAATAATTTTAATTTCAATCACATTTATTTTAATTTTCCCACCTCACATATACATGTACACAACTACTTATCTATTCCTACCAATTGATAATGAACATATAATTACCAATCCATTCCCAAATAACATGTAATTATACATACCAATTCACTATTAGTACTTTTCCCAAAAAAGTATTAGTTCTAGATGGCATAATTTTCATGAAAAACGATGTTTACCAATGTAGAGATATAACTTCTAACCAGGTGTTTTCATTTTTTTTATTATATTCATCATCCATAAATATTTTTCTTATATCCAAAAAATATAAATCAAGAATCATTTATATTTAAAAAATTTAATTGTTTAATTTTTTTGTCAATATTGTTTCTATTTTGAAATGAATGAAAGCATCACTAGAGCATATGTAAAGACTTTCATCTCCATGAAAATATGTATTTCATTTTTGAATACTTTTTTGAAAACATGATATTGTGATGTACTGAATGAATATATATTGTATTTATGACATAATTATTTTTATATATGGAAAAAATATCATCTACCTCAATCCCTTCAATCTATTATAAAATTATAATGTCACTCATGTGTATGCCATATGTACATCTATCCCACTCCTTTGACTCAAGTTAATATATTTTTATGACTATAAATATTTATAACATGTTTTATATGTCTCATATCTTACACAGTAGAGATAATTTGCTCATATAATCTATGAAAATTCTATGGATTTTATATTAAAAAAAGATGGACTACTTTGTTTTTAAGACATTAACTATATAGATTTATAGGGAGATACATTATTTTAGAATAAGGATACATGTGGGTGTATTCTTTATTGTGTTACATTATATAGTGTTGGAATTTCAATATTAGTGTATTTACCAATATAGCCATCAGTTATTGAAAACATTATTAATATTCATATAACAATATGAATATAACTGATTAATATATCTAAATTCTTATTGGGTTAGTTGATCTTGATAAATTCTTTACTAATCACTGATAAAAAATTTCTAAACCACCAAAATAGAAATATCATTTGTGATCATAAGAGTAAGACATTCAATAAATTATATTGACATTGAAACTACACCAGTTATTCTGTCCATAGTAAATATATGTCCACATAAAGGAACATCATAAAGATATATTTTTCTATTTTCATATATTTTTACAAGGATATATTTAATAAATATATATGATAATTACGATATTATATGATTAAGAAATTTTTAATTATTAGATACATTTTTCCCCTTCAAGCAATTTAGAAAATGATAACATCAGCCATGAATTCCAATGAGCTTCCACATTAATGAAGCGATAATTTTTTTCTATAATCAGCTTCCATGGTTGGTCATAAGATTATAAAAAATTAATAAAAATTATAATTATCACATTAAATAATATTTGGACACTAAATTTCTATTCAATGGAACAATTGAAATTGTTCAATATCGCCATAAAATGTTGGTAAAATATATTTTTCAATATTATGTAGTTGATGTAAGAATGAAATATACAATAAATATATCATTAATGAATATAAAATGGAATAAAAAATATAGATTATTTATTTTAAATAATGTATTTAATAAATGTTAATTTTTTATTTTGGGGGATATATTGTGTTTTTTCAAGCAGAAAATAAATATAAGGGTTTTCGTGTCAATTCTGTTCCATTGAGTAATATTTTATATGATGAAATTTTTTTATATTATATGTTTTATATACGAACTATTTGAATTATTATATCATGAAAAATTAATTATTCACTTTAATTTGTGTTTTAATTCACTTTTTTTATTGTTTTTGGGTTTTGAGTCAAATTATATTAATGTTGTGAACATTTATTTTACTTTCTCAATCTTATTCAGGATTGTTCATATTTCCAACTTACTATAGAAGAACAATATATAACATCTGCCTTAAAATCAATAAGTTTTATTTTCCTCTTATAATGTCACGATTTTCCATTATTTCTTCTATATATTCATCTCTTTGGTACTCTTTGAATGAATTAATAATTTTAAACAAAACAAACCATTTTCACCTTTTTGGGAGGAAATATTTCTCTTCCACACACATATGCTTCAATTTGTTTTGTTATTGTTTCTATTTATTGTCAAATTATTTGTAATAATCATTTTCTTATACATTTTAATCTATTTAAAATATTTTAAAATGAATCTTTTAATCATTTCTTAATGAATACATTTTTTAAATTTTTACAAATGTATGAATGGAATATTATTTACTACATATAAACTATGAATATATTTTACCAACTCCCTAATCATTATTAACCAATCAGAATCCACTAAAATAATAAATATTTTTCTTAAAATAAAATAAATATTATATTATTATACGAATTTAAGAATATTGTAATAATATAAAATGATTTTATTTTTTAAATGGTTGAATTTAAATTCAGAAAAAATTATAAAATCATTTTCACAATAATGTTTCAATAGAAATAAGGGAATAGTTTTTTTTTTTATTTTTTCCATCCCATTAAATTTTTACACCCCAAACAAATTTATTTCATATGAAATACTCATTTTTTGAAATTAATTGACTTCAATAATCCTTTATAAATTATATGATATTTTGTAATCATGCACATTCTCAGGGTTATGTCCCCCTTCACTATAAATTATTCATTGAAAAATATTATTCATATTATATATCCATTATTTTAGAGGCATAAATATATATTCTTATATCGTAACCATATAAAATATTAATATATTGTGTTAGTTTATTGAAGATTATACAATTAATGATATTTTCAAGGTATTATATGCTCTATATATATTCTGTATATAGTTTCCTTTACATTCCTCAAAATCGTACCATTAATTTTCTATCTCCAACGGTTATGAAGAGGGAATATCATAAATATTTTTCTGGATGAAAGAAATATTTTCATGCACTGGTTTTCATTTCAAATATTATAAATTAATAATTTGTGTAACTTTTATCCCAAGGGTTGTAAATTGGATTATCCATTTTCATCATTCCTTGTCTCAAATAATTATTTAATTATTTATACTGTAGATCTAGGATACTAGAGTCAAAGTTATTTTAATAAGTGTGCCTTATTATTCTTGGAATTTTGTGGGTTAGGTGAGGTTTTTGTTTTTTCAAGTATGAGTTTAATATATTAGTTTTTATCACATTGGGATCAATGGTTTTTGTTTTATAATTTATGAGTGACTATTTATTGAGTCAGATACATTATTCTTCCCATATTTAACTCTCTAAAATAACTGGTCTATCAATTTAGAATTAATTTACATCAAAATGTAAAACAAAATAAAAATTCTTTATTAAAATTTCTAAAAATTTATATAAATTATTTAGTGTATGATAATTTTTATCATTAGAAAATATGATCAATGGATTTAATTATAACTGATGTATATTTTGAAGAACATTTTTTTGTCATTAAATGATTAAAAATTATATTGATGGTGAAACATTAGTCAGAACAGAATAATGTATTGTTCTTATATTTTAAAACATAGTTGGTCACTTTTGACGAAGTAAACTATATTTTTGATTACACTCATAATCATATTAGGTAGTAAATAATGTCTTATTATTCAACGGATCATGGTGTAGAATAGATATTATATTCTGGGTGATATATGAATCTTATATCATTCCTTGAATTTAGTAATCCATCAACATTATAAGGTATTATCGATGAGAATTTTCGTTATTCCTTATGATTAAAGAGTATTTTTCTTGTAATGAGATAAATCATTTATATTAGGTATATCCCATAAATATTATGTTCCAGGATATTACATCACACAGAATTATGTCAATTTTAAAATGATTATTTTATTAATCTTTTGATTGAAGGTGTTTTTAGATTAGATTATATAGGTTTTTATTATTATTAATGATTAATTTTGAGATATATTTGTTTGAGATATCATTAATGTTTATGAAATCCTTTTTTATAATATTCATTTACTAGGATGTGGAACATTTGATAGGTTAAAAATTTTATGAAAAATAATTTATCATACATGTACATTATTTATTTGTTGTGTGGGAGATGAAAGTAGAAGTATACATGTATATATGATTATATAGAGTATATGTTTCAAATGGAGAGATTTATATATTAAAAACTAATTAATTTTACTCATGGTTAAAATAACAGACATAAAACATTAATTTCATGGATATTATATAATACATATCACAAAAATTCATTGAATTTTCTAACCTACAATTTTATTTTCATGGTGGAAAAATACATTTACATCTTAATATATTATCATTTATTTATATTTTAAATTCTCTGGATTCCCTCATGGTCCATCAATAGGTTATGATAATCATCAAAATTAATTGAAAGGCAACAGAAAAAAAATTTCGAGCATAGTAGGTGAAAATTTATCAACATGTAATTAAGGGTAATATTATATATATATATATATATTAGAAATGATGGGTAGGGAAAATTTTTCTTATAAAAAATAGTGTTGAATTGTAATATTTTTCTATATATAAAGAAATATGGTTGTGTTGTCTATAATAAACAGACATATACAATAAAAATGTGTACAGATTCATCAGACATTAAATTTTATTTAATAGTCATACTTACTAAAATAAGTTTATGATATTACAGTATGAAATAGGCATATGAATCCAAACTATTCATCTCGTCTACTCTTCCAAACAATAACCACATGACTGAATTCTATATCAATTTCTCATAAAACAATACACAAATATAATAATGGAAATGAATGAATACATCCATGTAACAATTGGGTTTAGTACAATTATATTAGAGTAAAATATATTTTAGGATAAATCCTTGTATGAAAATATTTTCATGGGGTAAATCCTCTATTATAATCATTAGCTTGGTATAACCACAGTATTATATTCATTGTTTAGGGATTAATCCTACAATTTACTCTTCACATGTCATGAGATAAAAAAATAAAACATCACATTAGAGAGTGATATAGGACCCCATGTTTCCATATACATATATATGTGTCCAAAATAAAATAAAACATCAACCTTTTTTAAGTATCCTAAGGAATGAAATATTAGTTTCACTTTATTCATTGATGTATCACATAAATTGACCTTGATTATGTAAGTTAAACATTTAAAAAATATATTTACCACTAATGAGTATTTAAAAAGAACATTATGAAGGTGATTAATAAAAAATAATTTTCATAGGATTGAATTATTTCGAGGTAACTATAATAATGGGGGTAAAATCATACAACATTTTTATAAAATTATTTTATTTCAGAACTAAAATAAGTATATAAAGACACAATGAATATTTATTTTAGGAAATCTGATATTATATAAAAGGATGAATTTTAGAAAAAATTTCAATATATAAAATTTTATATACAAAATGGTTATAAAAAATGGAGTGTAGAGGAGAGAAATATTGAATGGAATAAAAATAATATAAAATATTTTGAAATACACTTCTTTAAAACCACATCATAAAAATGGTAGCATGAATATTTATTTAAATGAGGATAATAAAAATAAATATATTACATGAGATAATATATAATTATGCTTGAATTTATAATTTATAATAATGGAAAGATTGTAATATTTTAATGATTATGGGAAATCATCATTAAATATGATGTGAATTATTTTTATCAATGATATCATCTATAGGAATCAATTTCGTCAAGGTAATTTATATACATTTCAAATTCATATCCCTTTAAATTGGATGAAAAATTATACTAAAATAGAATCTTTGGGTGAAATAAATAAATCTTGGTAGATATAATTATAATAAGAAATTATATAATTCAATTAATGGTATGGAGTTATCGAAATCTCTTACAACTTTGGTATCATTAAAATCACTAGAAAATTAAATAAATGAAAAGTTATCTATCATAAACATCATGAATCTCTGGAATATGTAAATATATGTTCTTTAAATAATAATTTGACCATTAAAAATTTGATGATGTTGTGAAATATCTTTAACAGTACATGTTTCTAAAAATTGGACAAGGAAAACCATAAATTGAGTTCATACTCTGATGGCCACAATCTAACCAACTCACCTCATGGATTATTTCAATTAAAAATGTTATAATGTATTGGAGAGTTGGAATTTTTATAAAATCAAAATCAACTATATTTGGGAAGAATTATTGAGAATGGTGTTGGGGGTGGGGGGGGGGGGTTGGTCAAAACTGAGTGGGTTTTTATGTGTGTGGATATGAGGATATGAGTTCCCCTTTTATAAGATGAAAGGAAGTGAATTTTGAACAACACAAAACCTTTTAATAATGTATAGTCAATATCAAGGTGAGTAGTAATGAAATTGGGAAATAATGGAGAGAGGGAGTAATATACTCATATATGGCATCAACCATTGATTATATCACATGTTTTAAAATTTTTTATTGTCATTCTATATTTTTTAAAAAAAAATTTTAAAATTTGATTTATACTATGATAAATATTATATAAAAAAAATTACATTATTAATTTATACCCGAAATAAAAATTCCATTGTTACCAAATTTGTTCAAAGTGATTCCAAATTAGACAGAATACTTAAAATATTAATTTTCTATATGAAAAAAAAATTAAAAAAAACTAAATATTGAATCAAAAACCTTTATTTCAATAAATTATGTTCTGTAATAAAATGTAAAATTTTAGTTTTAAAATTATTTTTGTTAAATTTTAAATTAACTTATAAAATAACTTTTTACTCTATGAAAACGGATTAATGACACTTAAATTCATATATATATATATATATATTAATAATTTCATATTATTTATGTTATATAATTTTTTTTGAAATATTCATGTAAAAAAATTTATTTTTAAAAATAGAAAAAAAATTATATTAAAATAGAATTGTTGGTTTGAATTCAAAAAATATGGCCAGTTAATAAAAATAAATTTGTATAATTTATAAATTTTTCTTTTTAATTAATATATAATGAAATTTTATTTTATTGAAAAATGGATTTTTAAAACATTATGTTTTATTAATACTTTATATTACAAATTATTATCATATTGATGTTAAAATGTTAGTTAATATATTTAAATAAAATATATTTCCACTATAACATTTTTGATGCGTTGAATTTTAATTCATAAATAAATAATAGAGAAATTTGAGGATGAAAAAATTCTCTTATATAATAAATCCCATTAATTAAATTCCCTTTAATAGTGAAAATTTTAAAATGGTTAAGATTATTTGATTTATAGATTATATAAAATTAATTTTTTATAAATAATAAATTATTCTCAATCCTTTTGATTTCAGTGTTATCCATGGATAAAACTACTGAATAATTAATTTTTCAATGAAATATATTCTAATTTATCAGGTCATTAAATGAATGAACTACATCGTGAAGATTTAGAGGATGTGGATGGTTTACTATAATATATTATGTTTATTAAAGGTGTTTGGAATTATGGCATGGTTTTAGGCTTGAATGTTAAAAAATAGTAACTGGTTTATGAAATTTCTCAATGGTAGTGTACAAGGGATTTTAGGGTCACCTAGTCACAAAAGGGAGAGATAAATATTGAGTGATTTGTATTGTTTATAATGAGAATGTTTATGGGGTATTCATTCCTAGGAGAGTATATCAATTAATATAATATTACATATAAAAATATTATTTAATGTTTTTTTTGTTGGGGATTTGATAAAAATTATAATACTGTTGTATTCTCCAGTTTTTCCAATGTTATCATATGTTTGATGGATTTCATGTATGGCCATTCAAATTTATCTCACATTATTTTTTTTGTTTAATTAAACATGGTTGTTATTATGGAATTATTCCGTTATCAATGACATAGAGACATTTGTGTTAAAAAATAGAACTATAACTTATTAGAATTATTTCATTTTTATGACATCCATTGTGTTGTTGTTAGGATTAGAGATTGTGGGTGTAAAATAAAGATGTATGAGTATCAAAATGTGATCTATAGAAGTTCAAGTATTATGGTGATCCCATGTTGGAATTACCATAACAATAATTATTATATATTTTATAAAATGTATTTAATTTAATAATATGGTGGATATAACATATTTTTTTTGGTTTTCATGAATTGGTCAAAAAATACTCACTCACATCACATCATGATTTCATCATTTCAAATAGTTCCTCGAAATTAAGTATTTTCCATAGATCCTTCATAATTGTTAAATTTTCCCCAAAAAGCTAAATAATTATTTGGGACACATTAAATATATTCAAACTTCATTAGATTATTTTTGGGTAAAATATTAATGATATAAAATCATTTTTATTAGAGGTGAATTTATATTCTAATTTCCATGATTCTAATGTTTTCCTTTATTTTTTGAGAGGTAGTTAAATTATTCTTGATCCAGTTTTACTATTTCAATGTTCTTTTTAAAATGGTAAATCATTATTCCAAGGCCTTGTAGTTTATACCCATGTTATGGGTGTTGTTTTGTTGGAAATTTTTTATCTCTTTCCATTATAGTAAAATCATCAATTAAAGTTGTGTATTAAAAACCTATCAATCATAATTTTTTAAATAATATATTTAACATGTTTTTAGTTTAAGGATGTTTCTAATTGTTTAGTCTATATAACACAAATATTTCAATATAAGAAAACTATAACATACCAACATGAGGTAGCACACAACAATACAATTACTTGCCCCCCGTAATTCCATATATACATTCCCTATTACCATAGATAGGAAAAGATAACACAAGTGTGATACAAAGTGAAGATAAAAATTATTCCGCTATAAATGGTTATATGGTAGGATACGGTAAAATATATTTTCATACAAGATATCCTAACTTTATAATATTTAATAAAAAATCCCAAATGGGAAAATCCAATAATAAAAAAATGTTTTCGACGAAAAAATGATTGGCCATCTTTGTAATAACCTAAACATCCCCTGGGTCCATCTCTAGGTCGTTCGACATCACTAAAATACCATCCCATATGTAAGGCAACACAAATTTTAATTTTCAACATCTACTTATTTTTATTTCATTTACATATATCATATAAAATAATTCATACAGAATCCCAAAAGAAAAATTAGGTTATGAGCTCCTCAGCTCTGTAGGATACCCTAAATAATCAATTAATTCTTAACTATGTAAATCATGTAATTAATGAACTAAAAATAAAAATAAAAAATTTTTAAATATATTATTTTATTTAAAATGTTGTCCATATTTTCTATAATCATTTTTTCCATTAAAAATCATTTCATAATAAATTTTATGAGGTGATATAAAATATCACATTTCTAATGGAATAAATATATCAATATAACAGTTTCCATGTATCAATATGATTTTAAATTTAAATTTAAAAAATTATAATATCATATGATCATGAATGTAATGTAATCACAAAACATCCAAACAGGGACATACATGATGAAAGGTTATTCTCAAACAATACACAATGATGCATAATGGAACACAATCCATCTTAACTGACACGTAATTTCCAGGAAAATAAATTAAATGGGAAATATATCCAAGGATTTAGTTGAATCATGGGTACCTCCACTTATGATTTATAACTACATAAGTTCATTACCTTGTTTAGTGTTTCCATATACACTATGACAACTGATTGTGCTATTATGTTATCATTGTGTTCAAGGAGTCAAAACAATGGTTCATAATATATATCCTAATTAAAATTAATATTAATTTCTTACCCAAATAAAGGTATAATTTATATAAATATCTTATAATATTTTATTCATGTTGAAACATTTAACCTTTCAAAATAAATTTTGATACAATTAAAAAAACCATCATGTTTACCAAATAGTTTCCATAAAACCCTTTTTTTTCAGAGCATTTACAAAGACCCCAATGATCAGTATGCCCGACATGATATTAACAGAAAAATTTAATTTAATAAAACTATAGGTAATAATCATAAAAATATAATGTTTCTTGTTTGATAAACATAAGGATATATACACCTTCCCTAAGAAAGATGAAAATCACGGCTCATTCATAATTAATGATGGAAGGGGAAGAGATTGAATCTATGAGAACATAGATACAGGAGAAAAAAATAAATCCCTTATGTTAATTCTATATCTAATAGACTAGTAGTAGTTAGAAAAAAATATAGGGTAAATAGAAGAATGAATAAAAGTAAATTGTAAAACTCATCTGATTACAATCAAAGTTGACCCAACCTTGAACCATCTTGTGGTTTTTTCATTTGGTAGATGGGGAGTTCCATGAATGTCACATTAGAGGGAATAAACTAATAAAATCCCATATAGATTATAGGGTCATATTAAGGGATATAATCCCATATATATTTCAAAAAGACATTTTAACCCCTAACTAATAGAGAATCACTGTGGAGAGAATGAATAGTAAATGGAATCTTAATAGCTATCTTATTGGTGTATGTAGATGGTTTTTTTTAATTTCTTCCTCCTATTGTTAAATCTTATCCCGCCTATTGAATATTGTTTAAAAAAATAATTCTTATACTTCTGGGAACACCACCATATAATTGGTGGAAGCCTACTGACTGGATGAGGTTAACAATATCCATAAAGGTGTTCTACCATCCTACACTGGCTAGTCAGTTCCCTGAAACATATTTCTAGTAGCCTCCTTTAACTACTCGTGATATAAGAATCTTATCATAACTTATTTTTGAATAAAATATTGAAGAAATATCTATATCACTATTAACACATACATAGTTTCGATAATTCTTCCAACCATAAAACCATTCTATCCCAATAAAGGAACTGATTCATGATGTCAATAACTGATAAATACATTGATTTATTATCATATCCTCGTGATACAATGTCTCTTCAATTTAATTAACACTTTTCAATATCACTCAAACAAATAATATCATTTTCCATGAATGGCCATTTCCCATTGGCCCACTATTTTAAATTCCATTCAACAACTATGGTGTCATTCTCAATATCAATATACTCCCAGTCAATCAAGTGGGATAGATTTGGGTGACCCTGAATACCATGGGAAAAACTAAATAAATATTATATTTATATAAAATGAATTGGTATATCTTAATGATAAACCATAGTTCTAATTAACTCCAAAATCAGAAACAATTTAAATAAGAACTCCTTAAGATATCCTATGTCCACAAATGTCTTTGTGATGAAAACAATGAATATCTAAAAAAACATTCCACCAACCTCAATTCCCAATTTATTATGATAATGATGATAATAAATTTTATTTGAAATCATGGTTATCCCTAATCTATTTGTAATAAAAAGTATGATAACGATTTTCATACTAATGATTTTCAATCTTACCGATGAGTTCTCTCGAACTCATTTCCAATAGAGAGGTGAATTTTGGTGCCTCCAATAAATTTTCAGAGATGGAACTATCCATATCATAACCTGATAATTACTATAGCTGAAAAAATATACTAAGCTAATTTGTTTTCCCCATGATGAACTGAAGTTAAGCAAGCATGCCCAGATCATTTCTCCAATAATATGGATTTATCTCTATATTTGTCTCCAATTATAGATAATTACCTATTATCATCATCATTTATGATATCATCACTATATAAAATCCACTCCCAAAATTGTATATAAGAAAAGGCCACTATCTGAATCTATATTTGAGGGAACACCATGATGTTTGAGATCCCTCTGATTTTTTGTGTTCCCATGAACCAATACCTTTGTCAACTACTCCATATTTACGATATTATTCAATTTATGTAGTAATTCAATAGTTACCCACAAAAAATACATGCACTATGAGATTGAGGAATCCTAATGACATTATCCATGGATATATAATCTCATTTCTATATTTCAATGGGTTATTTTTTAAATAAAATTTGAGGCCTATTATGTTCCAACAAAATATTATAACATGTGAGGAACTAATATAATAATCCCCCAATCATTAATATTATTCCTGACCACCAATAAATATGAAATATTTCAGGGAAATCATTTATTTATCTTAGGTTCATTGGAGAACCTATTTAGTGTCTATTATCCTTCAACTCCAACAAAAATGATAACATAGAATCTCGTATTCCATTGAAGTAAAGAACTCAATTTAGAGACTGCGACAACATACACACAGCCTTACTGACAAGGTGATTTTTATGAAAATAATAACACTCATTGTCCTTATCATTTGTTATTTAAATATGTTCATCCATACATTTTCCATATTGACTATAATCATGGAATACTAATTCTTTATATCACTTGGAATCCAATAACATATTTGATATCATGCTCATCAAGAAATAATTTTAAAATTATTCCTTCACAACATTAGTCCATAATTTACTACTTAATTATTTTTAACCACATTCTCTTTTCCTGGGGGGGTAATAAATATTAATGTCAATGTTATAAAGGTATTAAACCTACTATATCATTGTAATTCTGATATCCCAATGACTAATGATATAATACAGAAAAATATGGTATGAATATACTATAAACTGCTCAGTTAATATGTAGTAGAGATATGTATAGAAAATGTTCAACCATTAAACTGACTCATAATCATGGGTGTGGTACTTATTCCTATAAAAATGAAACTAATTATATCCATGACATTCTATGTTACATTATTTCATCATAACCTAAGAAAAAATCATACCTAAGGATTTATAGTAGAAATTATAATTGACAACTAATAAAGGACGAATCAATATTAGGGACGAAGTAAATCTCATAATAAATACCTCAAAATATTGTTTAATAATAACAGTCAGGAAAAAAATATCTTATGGGTAAATTGTGTCATTGGGTATTTCAAAATAATTGATTCCATAAAAATTATTCAATAACCCTCTATCCTAATGAATTTCAGGATCTTAAAAACTGTTTTGCCTAATTCCATGTCATCGCAGCTTAAATAATTTTAGGATCCACTAGTAATACGTTATTGTAAATCACGTGGAATAGAAATTTAGACTTATGAATCAAAATCTAAAATATGTATTGATTTATTAATATTTTATATTCTATAAATATTGTATGAATGATATTTAGATTCCCAATGGGGTCGTTCTATAATTTGGAATATTCATGAAATACAATGAAACTTTCGAATCGATGAAATATATGGTTCCTTAATGATAGAAACATCACAAGAGAAGTACTAAGGATAAATTATAGTAATATATAATCATAACTCCCCATCATTTTGAAGACTATTATCTTAGTAATATCATTCTCTCAAGCCCATAGTTGATCATACCCATCCACCAGATCAATTTTCATAAACCACTAATCCTCCATAACATGATAAAAAATAATCATCAATCATCACAAAGGGATATTTAACATCAGTATAACATCGTTTTGTTTTCAATAATCAATACAAATTAAGATTATCTCATTGTCCTTCAGTTCAAATTCAATAGGCGATGGAAATGGTAAAAAATAAGAAATATAAATACCAAATAATCATGTTTCTAATTTTGATACTTTAATTATTTCAATTTATAGGGTTCCATATAGTATGAAGGTTCGAATAAGGGTATCCTCATTGGATTAAAGTTTATAGAAATATCATCTTCTATATTTGTGTTAAGCGATTGAAATAATTTGTAAAATCATCAAGAAACTAAAACACCACATTATGAAGTAGAAAATAAATACATTGAACAAGGGTTTATTAAATCAGATTTTACAACTAGAATAATTTAACCTCTCTATAATGAATAACAATAAATTCAAACCTCAATATCAAATATTGTATGACCTGTAATACATGAGTGAATCTATTAAGAGAGTGATTATATAACTGATGATGGCATAATTTCATTATATATATATATATAATCATTTAATCAATTATAATGGTAATAGAAAATTGTGATGATTAAGTGACAAATATCGACCAGTGGTTTTATAGTGAGAAATCATAAACAAGAACTCTGTGAAATTAAATTAATGCTCCCATATCATTTCTAAAGTAAGGGAATGTGTCATCAAGAATGGGTTATATTTTGAATGCAATATCAACATATACGTAGGATTGGCTGATATAAAGTAATTAATTTAACCAATATACAAAATCCATATCCATATATGATTTTATATAAATCATACCTCACATTGTATCTATACTAGCTCTTACTCCGTTGGTGCACACTGTACTGTATAAAAACCTCCATCCTCATCATACCTTTTCTTTTGCACGTATGAACCACCCGTATTGAATGGTTGAGATAACATCCATTTTGATTTTATGTATAAATTTATACCTTTTGGTGAATGTGGATTAATATATACTACCTTGGAATGGTCTTTCCTAGATAAAATGATTATGAATAGATTTAACACAAATCTAAAACACCATAGTTTATTCTATATAGTTAGGTTTGATGTAAAAAAATTCATAAATCTACCCCAAATCCCATTGTACACACCCAATATCACCAAATTACTGATCATCCATCATCTTTTTATAACAAAAAAGTAAAATCCGGTAACATCGTTATATCATTTATTATCTGAAGGGGCTTGTCATCCATGCCATGTCCAGCTCATCTAAAACGTCCCTGTCCACAATATCTGAAGAGTTTTGTAAGCACAAAATAATAATCATAGATCAAATATATTACCTTAATTACAATTTCAATCCTATGTTCTATAAGATATATGTTGGAATCATGGTATAAAAAAATTTATACTAACAATATTAATTTATTATCATAATACATGAAAGAAAAATATCTTTAATCTAATGTAACATGGTCATGAAACTTTACTTCTATTAGTGTACCATTATAGAACTATTGATTAAATTATCTATATATGGGAATTTTATAGTGGTCTTCATGAATATATTCATGAAAAATTAACTCCATAATCACACTTCATGGCCCACTAAGAAATTATGTGTTTAATGATTCCTTGGTCACATCTAATGATTTTAGAAACTAAGAATTCCACTTGATCTACATGATAAATTACACTACATCATTTATACACCATTCACAAACAAATACAATTGGAGGTTATATATTAAATTATGAATCATGGTCCAATTTCATTCATTATATATACTATTTTCTTTTCCCATATAATATATCAAGTAGAAAACAGTTTTGACCAAAACATGATAAATGGGAGGATTCTCTTATGAGGTTTTCTCTATTTATTACTCTCTAGAATTTTCTGATATTATAAATGGATGATATATACATAATAAAATAACCAGAAAATATATTTTGGGACATAATTTGATTAATTTATTTTATATCAAATTTATGAACATAATCCATAAGAATAAAACATAAAATTTGAATACTTGACAACCATTGACAACATATGGTAACAAGTGGATTCAAATTGAAGTGAGTAGGCCAGATATAATCAAAAATTATATAATTATATTTGAATTTCCAATATCTTATATATGGATAACCCTTAGACATAGTAAGTTGAGACACATGAATGAACACATTATTTAATGTAAAATGATTTTATTATTCATTTTCAAATAGTCTGACAATGGATAAAAAATAATGATACCTGAACATGCACGCCATACGACCCGAAGTGTGTTATCAATCTATATGTCCTGGAAGAAAGAAAATGGATGTTCTAAAAATGGAATCTCGGATTTTTTTCATACAAAACTGACTTATGATTAGATATATTCAAATTGGTTGTTAAAACCAATTAGAAGGGTATGTCATATATAATGAAAAAATATTTACATCCAACATCATGATAATAATGTGGTAAGGAAAACATAAATTCCATCAATACACGAGATCTAAAAACCCATCTATATATCTTCATTTGACCTTATATTACCACCGTACTGAACCACAAGAAAGGAAACATTATCATGGAGACATAGCCTCTAATTTATGAACTTTTGATAACTTGTATCCTAAAAGCAAAGGATACTAATTCTTAGATGAAGATGTTGGGTGTGACATCAAAATAATAATATGATCAAAAAAATCTATTATATATCTATTTTATGAATATATTTATTTTATAATATAATAAATTTGAAAACTAATTTAATAGAAATAATTTTACATTAATAAATAATTAATTGGGTTTCATTTCAAAATCACGAACCTTCAATAAGAATATTGTAAAAAATCATACAAATGTGGGGATTTGATATATCCAATTTCTAATTGAATATCAATATAAATATCATGTTTTAATGAATCAAAATACTAATCATGTTAATTTGGGAAAAAATAATATTAACATAACATTAAGGTGTTATATTTTCAATGAATCTTAAGAGGGTAGTCCATAATGTAATGGTGTAGACCAGAAAACCCCAGACAGTCAAATGAACACTAGCTCACACATCTAACTGTTAATGTCTGGGATCCATAGTTCAATAAAAAGGAAATCCCAAATCTTTCATGTAATCATGGGAACATCATTTAGATATATTCAACTCAACTTTGATTCATACTCATTTATATTTCCAATATTCACCAATTATATCCCAATGTGAAATTATACCACTATTACATTCGAGAAAAACATTACCTTGTCTTAAAAATCCAAATCCATTTTAATTTCATGATTTTTTTCATAAAATAAAATTAATTGAGATCTACACCACATTTATGCAAGAAAAATAATATCCATATTTAATATTAACATTATGGTAATGAAAAAGAAGCATCATTTGTCTCAAATGGTTTATGTAAAAAGTACCCTTTTGAAAAAAATTCATCTTCCATATATATCAATTCCCCTATCATGAAGTTGAATGTATAATTTTATATAATAATACTAAACAGAAGCATCAATATAGATTATGTCTGGTTGAGGATTACAATATAGGATTGGGAAAACTAAATTTAGAATGATGAAAACCATTTTCTCTCTTTATCTAGTGATGTGAGAAGACTAGATGATAATGTTGTGAACATACATTATTTATAGAAATCACTAATTATCCATTCCAATTATAAGTAATATTTTTTAGCCTCAATTGGTAATAAAACAAGGATATGGAGAGATAAAAGTGAATCAAATGTGTTTAAATCTCAATATTATGATAAAAAATGACCCAAATTTTTTTTTGAATGAATATATTCTACAAGGGAGAGTGGGAGATCCATGAATATAACAGCATAGACTATAAATAGAGAAATATCATGTTAAAGAAAATGGGAGTGAATTTGTAGGTATAAAAACATATTTTTTGATAATGATCATTTTTCCGCTTATATATTTGTATGTGTTGTGATACCACAAGTAGAATTGTAGATAACCAATGACTGTCTAGTGGAAGAACACAATCATGATAATAGATATATCTATATGGTATGAAAAAATATTTTCTATTTTTATACAAAATGTGATAATTGAATGTTAAGGTGTGGAATTAAAGAAGATTGTTTGGATGTCTTCATTCCTGAAAAATCTTTTTTCTATCACTAAATTTCTATGTTTATTCTTATTATGGTAATGTAAATGGTTAATTATGTGTATCATTTTGTTTTCTATTATATGGATAATGTGATATATATTGGTTGATGATGTGAGATAAGAGGAAATTTTTATTATGGATACAATTTCTGGATTACATTGGTGGTTACTAGAATTATTTTTTTGGTGATTTATGTAGTAGAACAGTTCATCATGGTGTTTTTATAACTATAGTTAAATGTGGTTATATTATGAGACTATTAAAAGGGTTCTATTACATGTTAAAAGTGGATTGGGTGATCAATTAAGGTTGAAAATCTATATTTCAATGATGATTTGGTTAATGATATAGAATGGGTAAATGGTGGGTCATTAAAAGGTTCATAATAATAGATAAATAAATAATCATAATAAATTGAGAATAATATAATTTATTTCAATGATGTGAACAAAAATGGATAATTTAAAAAAAGTTATATAATTAGTCTATTGACAATAAATATGGTCTTGATAAATTTGATAAAAAAAAATATACATTAAAAATAATCACATGAGTAATATATGGTTTGAAAAATGAGTTTGAACTTAAACAATGAATAAAGTTGTAAATCAATATTATTGTTATTGCCGTATTATGTTAATGGGATGGGGTTTTATTGTGTCATATAGATCATGTTGGTTTTTAGAAGGTGGGGGTAGTGTTTTAAATATTGGTACTATTTTTTGAAAGGGTATCATTTGATGAGAATTATTTGAGGCCATCATATAAGAAAATTTATTAATATTTATTATCCACCACCAACAGAGTTGACTAACTCGACTGTTGTTTATTTGATGATATTCAATCCAATAGTTAATCATAGTACATATCCTATTGCGGAATAAAATGATTTAATGAACCAAATTACTTGGTACCTAGTAATGTTTTCTGAATATATATAAATGATGTAAGGACTAAATATTTAAGTATATTTATATAATGTGACATAATTATGAGGATGGGGTGTGGATACAAAGTTGGGGTCATGAATGGTAAGTGGATGGAATTATAATTACCTTCTTCATGGACACCATACCCTCTTTTGATATGGATGTTATTTATAGTAATGATATAGATGTGGTATATAGTATATAGTTGTGATAATATGGTCTTGTAGTTATATATAAGGTTCTGGATGAAAATATATTTGTATTACTGTGTGAGGGAGACCTGGTAAGTTGGAAATTGCATGAATTGTAATTTATAAACACATATTTAACTAGTGTAATATTAAAGAAATTTGATATTAACTTCGGTAAGTGAACCATTGTGAGGTTAAGTTATTGATGACCTGATATAGTTACATGTAGGTTTTTTTATTTATTCACCAACTGATTAGTGTTTTTTCCATATAACTGTGAGATATAAAATTTCTAACCCTACTATGTATTATTCTATGTGAACCCATATATATATACATATATATATTAATGTATGTATAACATTAATAATAGGATCTTTCATATTAGGATGGTACATACGATCTAGAGGATCTCATGACTGATATAGATGTCACTACTATACTAGATTAATTTTTGTTATATTTTTCATGAGTTATATAATTTATGGTATTTATACACATAGTTGATTGTGATTTATTTTATATTACATTAAATTGAGTATTTTTCATTCCATCCTTGATGTAATATTTAAAGACTCCAATGTATGGGTGACTATAACCTTTTTCTTATCACCCACAAATGACCTTTCGGAGTTTTGATTGACGGGTCTCCCATGATTTCATTATAGTTCCTAATGGGGTTTATTTTACCCGATTTATGATAATACATCTAAACAAGATTCTATACTAGATATTTCCATATATAATTTACACTATTTACTAAAATAATTCATGATGAATGATATATTAGGTCACTATAATGGAAATTAAAAGTTTAAAATGGGTCATCAATTTAGTGGGAGAACATTTTATTGAACTATATATTAAATTATTATTAAAAATTTTACAAATGTAAAAAGTTATAATATTGATTTTAAATGCTTCCTATATCATCAATCATAACCATGACATAATCCATATGAATGTAAAGGGAATTATTATTTTATTATATATCCAAATAACTGTATAAAATATAATAAATTCACTTAATCTATAATATTATTTTTGAGGAATGAAATTATTGAGTAAAAAAATGTAAAATTTTTTCGAAAAAATGAAATTCGAAACTTAAAAGAAGTGTAAAATTATTTTATAATTGTTTGAAAGGTTTAATAAAATGAATTAAATTTTTATTTTAATCCTCACTCAAATACTCAATATTATCTTGTCGACAAATTACTTAGTGAGACCAAAATTCTTTATTATGAAATAATATTACTATGAAAATGATTCATTTGTTATCATTGGTAATGTTGCAACAATGTCATCTAGTTCATGTATTCTTATCCTTATTTTATTAATATATTGAGGATAAATAAACTAGGTATTCCATGCCTAGGTATGAGTGTAGTACTGATTTTAAATGTTTTAATTATTTTGAGTTGATGAAGAATAGTTATGTTAAATTTTGACAGTTGTTTCTACATATAGAAACCGATTTTTTTTGAAACCTAAATATTGATTCATGATTTAGGGAAATATGTCAATGTAATGAAATTTTTTGTTATAACCAAAATAGTTCAGAAATTAGTGAAATTTCAATATCAATAAATGATGTTATATAAATATATTTTATTATTGAAAGGGTATATGATATAAGTGTCTTGTTATAAAACAATGTTTATATATATATGATTTCATGATAGATGGAAGAATTGATAAATCATGTATTTTTTTTGTATAACGAGTCAGTGGGTTTTAGAATCAAAAAATAAAATATAAATGAGTATATCAGGTTCAAATTTAATCCAAACAGTTTTTTAATTTTTATATTATATCTTTTTATTATTTATGAAGTTTTTTAATAATGAGTCTACATTCCAATATATTAAAAAAGACAATGTTTTTTAAAAAGTGATCTAATAAAAAATTTGAAATGATGGTTTATATACACAATTAGTATGATTTTTTTATTCTATAGCATTACTGAAAATAAGATTAAGATTCATGGGGATTCATTTGGAATATATATCTTGTCTAGTTTTATGTTATAATATGAGGTATTTGATATCACATGTAGTAGTATACTCAAAATAAATTCCTTTTTTTAATATAATATTCATATTCACTAAATACTATTAAAGATATGGATAATGTAATTTATTTGTATGATAATCAATAAAAATGGAATAACTTTTATTTACATAAATAATGGAGTGTGTCTGACATAAAAAGACAATATATGTAGAATAGGAACCAAGAGGGTTGTGTGTATAAGTTTAGAAATTGATAATTTGAATATTCAAAATTCTATGTATCACAATATACCATTGGAAAATTAAATATAATTTTTTTCAAATACATTAGGAGACCTCATGGAAGAAAAAAATAGAATATTTTCTAATGATGATGTTAGTGTAGAACATTGAAAAGGTTCTACGTTGTTAATTGGAGTTCTTAACAATGTAATATTTTATATTGGGGTGTAATGGTGTTTTCATACTATTTTCACATAGATAATTATTGGGATAATTTTTCAATATATCAACATTAATCAAACTGTCTCAATTCGAAGATGATTTATTCAAACTAATTTTTATGAGTGTTTTTTCAATATCTTACATAAAGAAGTGGAAAAAATTATATAGAGAATTAATGGGTTTTAAAAAATCATAAAAGTATAGAAAAAATTATTATTATCATGTAATATATCATAAGTTTTATAATATGATATTCCATTATTTGTTGTTTAATAAATATTATAAATGATTTTTAACAATAAAAAAATTATTATGTTTTACTAATAACAATTTATAATTTATAATTATTTCATGTTGGTTGAGTATATCTATCAAGGAGAATTACACACTGAATTAACATAGATCATACACTAAGATCCAGTGCTTGAGACATACCCTATACATTCTATCTTTGATCCATGTTATAAAAACCCATAGATAATTACCCCATAATTATATTATTTATAATAATTGTTTCACATTAGAATATTTCATGGATTTTTTTATATTTATAGTCTCAGTGAATTAAGAAATAAATATATAACCAACTATATATTCCACCAAAAGGTTCATTATTTCCAAAAAAGGTTTATTTTTTTTATAATCCAATTTCATTCTTAATAAATTTATCTAATTAAAAATATGTCACCAATGATCGTGATATAATCTCTACATATTATTTTGTATTTTCAAATTCAACTGATAAAATGGATTGATAAAAATAATGACCGGTATGAGTTATAAAAAATGTAAAACCATTATTCAATTTAAAAAACTGGAAAACCCATAGGGATGATTTTATTTTTACAATATAAACCATAAAATAAAATAATCTTATACATAATCATGATATTGTATTTAATTCAATATGATTCTATAAAAAATTTATTGAATGAATTATGTTAAAATCATTATTCCTATGGTTTTCATGTTTGATATGAAAAGTAACATTGAAAATAAACCATTGAAAATTTAAAAACTATAAACAGTACTAAAATAATAATAACATTTTTTGGAATCATTTCAATAAAAACATGCCTCTACAACCATATTTAATGAATTGAAAACCCATGCTAGCATCATAGAACATTATCCTTTTAATCGCCCTTATAATGACCTCTATAAAATGAAGATCCATTCAGGATTATTCTATCATAACTCATCTGTAGTATGTATTATTACACAACACAATAGAGGGTTATGGTTGACCAAACATCATAATATAAAATTATTATGTACCGTATCATGATAAAAATAAGTAAAATTATTCATTTCAATCATAAAACACACATAATTGGGCATTTGATCCCATAATCATGTGAAATTAATATATCTCATCAAAATGGTAGCAAATATCATTTTCATTGGATTTTTTAAATTAAATTTAAAATTATGTAATATATATTTAAATTTAATTCATTTGAACCTGTAGAAGAATATAAAAAATAAATAATTTATTTTCATCAAGGATATAAATTTTATTTGTTAAAAATAAAAAAATTCCCCACTTTTTTAAAAATTGTCAATAATGTCTAGAATAAAGAATTTAAAACATACCATTTAAGATAATAGTTATTAAATTCAAATATAATTTAACATTAAATTAAACATTCATGTTTGGAATAACTGATAACCATATTTAAATATTTCAATAAACATGGTCATTTATTGTAAATACTAAGAAGGTTTAATTTTATCAAAAAACATTAATGAGAAATACCTTACCTCAGATTCCCGCAAAGTCAAACAATTGTAAACCTATTTTTTAATGATATAGACATTCTAAATGATAATGTCTCCTAATGAAATGTTTTATTATCTATTATATAATATTATATGAACGAAAAATATTATTAAACCAATCAACTTTTTTAAAAATTAATATTAATTTTGAAAAAAGAAATGATTACCATAACCCACATTTCATGTCATGGAGATCCCATTTGTCATAACATTGGAAGGATGTATCATAAATTTTGTCAACTCCTGAACATGACCAAACTTATATTCATCCTGAAAATCCATAAAGAATTCACCTTGGGGAGAAGTTAATGTTTGTGGAAATTTCTATTCTGTCCATGCTAGCCAAGCCGCCCCATGAATATTTCACCATCTCACTGAATACCCATAGGTCATAAATTGGTTTCTTTAGGGGTTATATTTCATGGAAATAGTTATATAGTGTATATTTATTTTGAATAAATAATATTTTATTCAATTAACTACAATTTATTTTAATTATTCCTTAATATTTATTTGTAATTGATGTGAATTTGATAAATCTATTTTTCATACACAAATTTTACCTTCCCGCACCTATATAATTGTTTATAATAAACAAAAAGTTTCTAAATAAAATTTATTTTAATGAAATAGTATGATAAAATAACTCGTATTTTAATATTGAGGATAAAATAATTTTATTATATCATATGAGATTTTCAACAATCATAAATTTGAACATGCCTTACAAAATTCTATTTTTTTAATATTTAATGATTACTATATCTAAAAGTTAAAATTATCATATATAAAGATTTATACTGATAAAATAAACATTAGTTTCAAAATCATCATCTTTAAATTTCTATGGGGTAAATTTATCATAATTGTATAAAACAAATTATTTTGGGTTGAATGTAAATATACAGTTTGGGTTTATTTGATATTTTTAATGAATTAATAATTATTTCATTATGATTTAATATTTATTTAAGCCTAATAAATGACCTAGAATATTTTTTTTAATAATGTATTATAATAGATTTAAATCAATTTATTAACCATTTATTTAAATACTAATGTCTATGTGGGAATGATTGACTTTAAAAACATTATTTTTTTTGGAAAATTTGCTTTTCCATGCCAAAATAAGAAATGAAAAATAATTATTGATTATTTTTGATTAAAATTGCATAAAATTATTCCCAATTGTGAAAACCCATTGTAAATAACCATTGATAAGACAATTGTTTTTTATTTTCCACAACCTAGATTTCCAAGGCCTATATTTATAAATTATTAAATAGATCCTCTACTTTTTCTATAAAAACAAACCCATTTTTCAATTTACATTCACTCCCAATTCACCCTCCACAAATTTATGTGGGTTATCTTCTCAAGGAGTCCCCCATGTTTTCCTCAATCTCCCATGTTTCCATTCCTCATGAATTAGTGTTAACTCTTCATTGTAATGGAATTATGATTTATATCACATCAAATCAAAAACCTATTTTTGTATGTACCTTTTAAAAGGTGTAACCACTCTCATTATACATTTGATAATACCCTTTAATATAAATTATGTTTTATACAGGGAATACTCTTGTACACTCTAATTTTTTCCTTTTCAAAACTAACATTTTAAAAATGTCATGGGGTGTAATTTTCTTATCGAATTTAACTCTATACTTATATAAATTCTCATTACATTTTTTTTGATTTCTCAATAGTCTTTCAATTCCATGGGTATTCACATATATGTAGAAATTGATTTTTTTTGTATTTACTCATAATACACCCACATTACTATTTTTTGGCTAATATGGATGAAATCATCACGTAGTTAAACACTTGGATATTCCACAATTTTTTAAGGAGATCCATCTTTTATTCTCCATATGTTATAAATGAAATGATTGATTATAATAAATGTGAATCCAAATTATTAATAAATTTGAATTGTGTTCCCTATTAGCACTCTGAAACATTGGGTAATTAATTTATTATATAGAGATGACATGTTTTACGTTACCTTCATGAATAACATTGGAAATCAACATTTATAACATCTTAGTGACACACCTAGGTTATGTAATTATAAATATCTCTTTTATATGTTTCAGCCACAATTCCATATTAATATTTGTGTTTTTTATTGATATTACTCATTTTCCCTTTCCCATTCGATAATGGAATTCCTCAATTTTTTTGTTGATATTCCTAATGATCAAATATAAATAGTTTCGTTTGATTATTCCATTACTAGGACACATTGTCATCCATTTCCCTTGATGTATGTTCCTAGTTTATGAGATATGGTTAATGTACTTTGGATGAACCCATGAGAATTTATTCTATAGGATTTAAAATATTTTTTTCGGTTTCATGTAATATGTACTTTGTTTTGAAGAAACTAATAACTAAAAGATCATTTATTTAAAACATGTAATGAAAAGTAATGTAATAGAAAGGCATAATACTATAGTTTCAATTTTTTTAAATTGTTTAAATTATTTATATAAATCAACATTATGGACCCAATATAAATGATTAAATATTTGAAAACATCTTAACATTTGGTTGTAGTAGTAAGTGGATATCATGAAAACTAACTCATGTATGTATATGAAAAATTGGATGTGGTGCATGAAAAAATGTATCTATGAGTAATAATAGGAAAACCACATTGATCTAGAATCATTTAGAAACTAGTGCTTTAAAATGGTCATGTTACACTCTTGGTTTGACACCCCTGAGGGATATGTTCAGTGAATCACAAGAATTTTATGCACCGCTAAGAATAATATATTGAAAATGTGATTGTTGAAAAAGAGTAACACATGTATGCATGGTGTTTTATGACATGACATTCCTTTATAATTATATGAGTCTTAAAATAAACTTTTTTTCTTATAATGTACTCCTCTTTTATAAAATATTGAGAAATATGAGGAAATAAGTAAACAGTGAACAGAATAGTTGATGTGTTGATTTTTATCTGATAGAATATAAAAAAAGTATAATGAGAATGAAAAATCAAGAATCTGTTATTATGATTATTAACTTGAATAAATTTTATAGAATTGATTTTCCTCCAAGGGATCAACATCACATTGTGTCATTCATGCGTCAAAAACCACATTCTTTTTTTGATATACCAACCCATTAATTTATTAAAAATGAATAATATCAATAAATATTATCTTTAATGTATTAAACTATTAAGAGAAAGGGAATGTATATCAAGTAATATACTACTTTGAATGATATATTCTTCAGTAATTGATACTGATTAAAAACATGAATCTATGATGTGAGATTATTTCTATAGATTGGGAATAGTTTTGGGAAATATTATTCAATTAATATTCCTGGATTCAATATCCCAAAAAAAGGATAAGGAAATTAAAATTTTAAGAAGTTGAAATGAATCTATCAAAAGAAATGATATGAACATTACAATAGTTTCTCGATACAACTCTATCAATATTAATGAAGTGAAAGGAATGATTTATTGATCCAGCTATAGACTTAGGCCCTATCTATATAGGAATCATGAAAATCAACACTATGGTAGTTATGGAGTTATATCATGAAGTTATATTATGGTTGAATTGTACATTAGAGAGTCACAATGGACATATAGATCGAATTAAAATAAGAGTGTTATGGATAAAAAATTACAGAGAAACATTGATCGTGGAAAAAGAGGAATAGAAGTGAAAAATCCCACATGTAATAAATGTATTAACAATCACCCAGAGAATTTTTTATATGGAGTGGAAAATGATAAAAGTGTGGAAATGATGGTTACATAGATAGAAACTATCATAGTTAGGTGAATATTTAACATATCAATAGTAATGAAATAATAATGACTTCTCAGGCCTAGAATGAAGTTCAATGATTCATGTGGGTAAATCATGGGAATATTTCAAATAAACATTGAAATCATATGCCCATGGAGGTAAATCACATTAACCCTCAATATAGAACAAATGATATAGTTCCAATAGTTTCTATCATGATTTATACTGTAGGAGTTCCAAATGAAGTGGTGGAAGGTACTATTGTTTTTCACTATAATATATCATATAATTTGTAATTTCTAGTTTGAAAAATTCAATTATTTCAGCCATGATTTCAATGTATATATATTCAACCCCCAAGATTATAAATGTAGAGTTACCCATCAAGAATCATGGAGAGATTATAAAAGAATAATCAGAGTATAAAAACTCTCGTATCATATTTAGAGAGTATAATCTCTTTGAAAATCTTGTAATCATTCCAATGATTATATTTGGAACTATATAGAGATGGATTATATTTCAATGTCAAATGTTAAGATAAAATCCAAAAGTAAGGAAATCATAGTATTCATTAATCGAAAACATAATTTTATTTCCAATGTTGACACATATGGGACTGATCATTGTCATGAAGATCCTCCCATACACATATTTATCATGTTTATTTCTGAACATGGAGAAGACAATAACTGTATAAAAAATAGTATTTCCCCATAATTTATGATTACATTGAAATATTTCATGTGGAGTCACCCGGACTTACCCTAAAAAAGAGGTAGAGTTCTCCATTGAACACATACCTAGATCAAAGCCAATATCAAAACCCCATATCGAATGGAAAATGTGAAGCTAGAGCAATTAAAAGAACCCCATCAATATCATTTGGAGAAGGGTTTTATCTGACTAAAATTTCCTCCAGGGGAGAACCTACTAAACTTTTGTAGAACTACGATGGCTCAATTCGATCATGCTTTGATTGTAGATAAATCAAAAAGTTCATAGTGATGAACATGTAACATTTCTTAAGGATTAATGATTTATTTGACCATATTAATAGGGATGAATTATTCCTATGTTTTAACTATGTTCTAGTTATAAATAATTTTGGGTGAAGAAAAATGTTAATACATATACTAACTTCCTAAGAAGATATGTGCATTATGAGTTTTTGGTTTTTACATTTGTCATTACTTATTCTCATACTATATTTATTGATTTTTTAATATATTCTTAGAGGAATATATGGAGAAATTTTTGATAGATTTATTTGATTACATTACGATATATTACAAAAATCACGAGGGCTATGAGGATTATACGATGTATATATTGAAAAAATTGAGGAATTATAGGATGTTAGGAATGTTCAGAAAATTTGTATTATGGTCACATGATGTATAATTATTGGGACACATTATAACCAACGAAGGAATCTCATTTGAAACTTCCTATAAAAAGATTAGGGGATAATGGCCTTATCCTATAACACAAACACATATCAATAGTTCCCTTACATGAGAATGAAATTATATGAGGCTATTGAAAAATAATTATGGTAACATAATACATAAACTAGGTTAAATTAACAATAATATATGTTTATTAGGAAAAAATATTGCGAAGATAGTTTCCTATAGGTAAATAACTGATTGGTTACTACAGTTGTGTTAACTATAACCTCTATCAAGGATTTATTTATTATTTTGATAGATGAGTTTCTAAAAGGGATTGGTTTCATACTCATGCTGAATAAAAATGTGATTGATTATGAATCTCAATAGTTAAATCTACATGATTCGAATTATCCTATATATATCCTAGGACTATTTATCATTGTTTGGTCTCTAAAGATATTTGGGAACTATACTTATGGGGAGATGTTTGATCTATATGTAGTCCACGATAGATTGATGTATATAGTCACCCAGAAGTAATTGAACACCATACAACTGATGTGGATGGAACATCTTAAATATGATGACTATTTAATTCATTATCTCACTGTAAGAGAATAAAATATTGTTGATCTATTAATTAAAAAAAGGACTATGTTGTGCTGGAAATGATAAGGAATTATTAATATCCATTGATAAAGGACCTAGAATAGTTGGAAATGGGTATAATAAGCAAGGGATATCATCAATCCTTTCCAAAAATATTTCTCAACAATTATTACTAGAGTATATCAAAAATAATTTAAAAGAAAATATTTTTATAACAAATATAGGATAGTGAATGTAAATTATAAAATGATTCCTAAATTCAATATTGATAAATAAGGTGTACATAAATTTTTTAGAAGGCTATGAGTTCCATCTATTCTGGAGATAAAGATCAATCTAATGGATGAATTTCATAGATCAACATTCTATATACATCCAAGGCATGAAAATGTATTAGGGCCATCATGATCATTATTGTTAGGATAAAATGTAATGGGATATTTCCAGCTACATTACAAGGTAATTAGTGTATCTATAAGTGAAAGTGGAGTGACAACATCCTAACTGGGTATTAAAACCACTACTCATACTAGCATAGAGGTGGTATAATATCTATATAGTCGTTATCACTACCAACCCAATAATATCAAAAAATATTAAATTTTAAATGGATTATATGGTACTAACACATCAATACATCCCATTTTTTCACAATTGGGGAGTATTTTTCACTTGAAAAACATTTTATAATATACATAAAGGATGTGTTAAGGCTGTACGAGATGTTATAGTCTATCATTTCAGACTATGATTTATGATTTTAATGTAAATTATAGAGGGGGCTTCATCACACTCTAAATACCAAATTTTATTTCAGTATGTCCTATGACCACCAAAATGATGGCCAAAAGGAACAAAATATTCAACCACTATAGGACATATTGATAACATGCTCAATTGAATTTAAAGGTATATGTGATCAACACCTAAAATTATTTGATTTCTTATATAGCAACACCTTCCACATGATTATTCAAATGAAACCCCATGAAGCTCTATATATGAAGTAAAATAGAATTACATCATTTTGGGATGAAATTGATGAGAGAGACAACCTTGGGCCTAATATTCTATAAAAGATGTAATAAATAGTATTATTCTATCAAACAAAATATAATAACTTCATAGATTTTTTCAAATAGATATGTAGTGAATCATGAAATGACCTCAAACATAGATTTTAGAGATGATGTTTTCCTTCTAATATCACCAATTAAGAGATTCATGCAGTTTTGGAAGGTATGGAAGCTTATCCCTTGGAACATTATCCCCTATGAGGTCCTTGATTACTTAGGAGGAGTGACATATCAACAAGAACATCCCCCAAATGTAGATTACGTTCATGATGTATTCCATGTATATACTTCAAATAAGTATTTACCTTGTCTATCATAAGTACTAAATCCATAGGTGATTCAATTTAAACAAGACCTATCTTATGAGGATAATTCAATACAGTTTGTGGAACATGGATACATAGTTTTACGAAACATGTCCACCAAACCTATCAAAGGGTTGTAATGGAAACATAAGTTTAAATAAGAAACATGGGATCCAAAACAAACAATGATATAGAAATACCCATGAATTTTCGTAACTGAGATAATAACATGAAATTTCAAGGTACAAATTTTATTAGGGTGAAAAATTTAATGATTCATTCATTTTAAAAGATATTTTTTATGAAAAAAGGTATTTATATATTCTATAATAATAAACATGTAAATAATATTACAAAACCAATAAATATTTTATAATATATATATTGTTGAATAAAGGATAATTGATATCCTCAACCATTATAGTCAAACCATTTGAATCCCATTTGTTAAAAATTAAGAGGTAGGTAGCATCATTGGTGTTCAACCTTGACTAATCCCAATATTAAATTCAATATGTAATGCTATAAAATAATCACATGTGATGGGAGTTCAAGTTAGAGTAAATTACCACCCTTTTAATATTAGTAGAGACACCACATGAATATATCATCACTGCACACCATACTCTTACATCATATGTGGGTTTTATAAGTTGTTATGTGTCTAGTTTTTATTAACTAAAAAATATTTCCGTTGTATAAATAAAATTATTATTCAATAAATTCTATTTTAATAATATTATCTCTTAATAAAATATAACTTTAATTGAAATTAATTTCATAAAATAATTTTTTGTATTAAAAATCTACTTTTTATAAAAGATATAAATTTTTATAATTAACTAAATTTTTTTGTATAATAGTTATTTTAATGAAATTATATATTAGTAACACTATTATTTAATTATGAATGATGAATTTTTTATATATTTAGATATTTTTCTATTATAGAATGCAGACTATGTCATAAATCCTGGTATTTTTCTAATAAATAATTATATATATATATATATATATAATTTTAAATTTTCTTATTCATAGAATTATTCTTAAAATTTTTTTTTTTGAAATCATCATTTTGAATAATTTTATGTTAATTTTATGTTAATTTTATAAAATACATTGTTTGTCATTATTATTAAAAAGATAGTTTGGGTTTTTCATTATGTTTAATATTTTATTTTTAATAATGATGATTTAATTTTCTAAACATTAACAATGATAAAAAATATTATATTTTATTAATATCACGTTTTATAATAGATTTTAATTATTTTCCAAATTTATAATTGAATTTTAAAGTCTAAAATGGATACATTGACTTTAAAAGCCCTATGTTGTTGATAAATTATTTTCACATGCCTAAATAGCTAATAAAAATGAAGGTTAGTTCTTTTGGGGTAAAATAAAAAAACATATTTTTAAATGTTTTGAAATTATCAAATAAAACCATGTGTAAGCTAATGGTTTACCATTTTCCATATCCTAAAATTTAATGTAATATACTTAGAAATTATTAAAAAATTCCTCCAATTTTTTTATCAATACCCCCTAATTTTTACATTATCATTCAAAATTAATAAACCCTCTTCGATGTTATGATGGGTTTTTATACAAAAAATTCACCCCATGGTCTAGCCAAGCCCCCATTTCTCTATTCCTCTTGATTTAAGTTTCACTATTCTGTGTAAAGATATTATCATATCTTTCTCTTAAATTCATATTATTTTTTTTGTATATGTATAATAAATGTTATAGTTACATTATGTTATTACAAATTATATCAAACCCTAATTTGTAAAATATTTTATATCAACTGGATACCCATGTACTCTCTCAATATACACTTTTCCTAAAACCCATTTTATACACATCGTGTGACTAAATTTACTTCCCAGATTTATCCCTCTACTTAAACAAAATATCTATTTTTATAATATGAAAAACAATTTATTATCAGTGGGTATTCATTTTTTCCTAGAAATGTTTTATTTTATTCATTATTTACACATAACAAACCCACAATCCTTTTTTTGTAAAAAATCATGTAATATTAGGGTCCTTATGAACTTTTGAACACAATGATTTTAAAAGCCTATCCATATTTTATCTATACAATTTATTTATGAGCTTATTGATTCTAACTAAAATATATAAAATTAACCAATGCATATGACATTATTTACTTAATATTCATCCAATGAATTGCCTAAATTATCTATTCAGTAGAGGTGTCATGTTTTACAATAATAAGGTGAATTTGTTTGGTAAGTTTTATTTATGACACCTTGTTGAAAAACCATGGTGATATACTTATAAATGTATAATTTAATGTGTTAAACCCTTTTCCATGCTTAGTTATTTCTTTCATGACACCTTGTTGAAAACTCATGGTGATATGCTTATTAATGTAAATTTTAGTTGTGTTATACACCATTCCATGTTATAATTAATGTTTTTTATTGATATTCTCCATTTCCCATTTCTATTTCAATAATGATATTCCTCATGTTCTTATTGATATTCATAATGATCACACATAAAATGTTTCCATTTCTTATTAACCTATTGGGCCTCATGCTCACCCCTTTCATATGATTTATGTCCCAATGATATGATATATAGTAAATTTAATTAGGATAAACCCATTTGGACTTATTCACAAAGATTATATGGATTTTTTATTTTTTTCATTTAATATGTCACAAATTTCAATAAAGCTTACCAATAAAAGATATTTTATTTTTAGAATGTAAAAAAAGTATTTCATAAAAGGTGGGATGATGTATGTTTAAAAAAATTGCCTATTTTAAATACACATCATTGGAATATTTACATCAATGAATATTTATACCAGCCACACATTTCTTATTTTTTCCCACTAAAATATAATTCATTATTATACTCAATAATTTTATGGTTGGTGTCATGTATCCTATCAATATTTTTATTGTATTGTTTTTGTCCATGTAACTTGTTTCTGGTTCTATAATATATTTTCATCTTAACATGTTATAATTTTATTTTTTAAACATTAAAAATAATTTTAGAACTAGCATTATATAGATATCCTAAAAATGTAATAAATCATTTTGGAGTGGTTGTCGTGTTTCCATAAATATAAGCAACATTTTCATAATTCAATGGATTTAATGGAAATAAGTTGGATATATTTTGAACATTACAATACAATTATAGTATTTATAATATCAAATTTCTTCATTAATTATACAAATAGGACCATCCAATTGAGAAGTTAAGGTAAATGAAAATATGTGATTCATGATATATTCATTTTACAATGGATAAGAGGGTATTAAGGTATATAACATGTTGTCAACAATAAGTCATAATTATGACATTATTATTACAAATCCTTATTAAATACGTAGTTAGTAAAATGTATGTGAGGTGATGTTGTAACGCCCCGACCCTAGTTACCCAGAGTTGGTGCATTATTACATAACATTGGCATGATCACAAGAAAGATCAAATCTCTAAAGACCGATTGGTTTAGTAGCATTGGAAACACTAGATATATTCATAAGTTTTACATTACATCATAAAATGAAAAACTACTACAACAACACAATGTCTCCACAGTCCACACTAATATCCCCTCATAATATCCCTGCAGGTCATTCATAACTTACTTCTTCACATCCTGGGAAAAATAAAACATAGAAAAGGGGTGAGCTCAAATGCCCAGTAAGGATAACAATATAGCAGCACATTCAAAATAAGCATAAACATTTAAGGTAATTCATTACTAAAACAAAAGCCTTTTAAACATGAACTTCAACATAGTATGGAAAAATTAAAATGAAATAATGTCATTTACTTGTTCACATGGATATTCTACTAATCGAATAATCACATGCAATATCAATAACCACTTTCATAATGTTGGAATGCATAATGCCAGACTATCATAACTACATAGCCAAGGCCTCATGCCAAGACTACAAATACGATTCTTCCAAGGCCTTGTGCCAAGACACTAGTTTGTCTCATGAGACCTACCGATGCATCGAGAAGCTATTGTGGGCTCCACCCGTCACATATTAAGTCCAATGCATTCCCATATGAAAAGGTTTAAACAAAACATAAACATTCGTATTAAAACTAGAATACTAAATGTCAATAATTTCATCATAAACTATGAATGGTATAAAAATATCACATCCACAGTCAAATATATCACAAAACATTCAATACAATATAGAAGTTTTGTATCATAATAAATCAACTTCAAATAAGCGTAAAATCCATCAAAGGATGTTGACATAGATGAAATCAAAACCCTTTTTAGAGAAATATCTCTTTCTATTTTTGAAATAATTTAAGATCCATATAAAAAAATAATTTCATTGAAAATATTCTTATATGCTTGTAAGGGAAGCTTCGACGATTTTATAACGGCAGAAAATAACCGCACCCGTCGTATAAGTTAAAAAAACATTCTTACCTTAATTCTGTCGAAAAGGTTAAAAAGGACCTTGTTTTGAAAACGACGGAAAGATTCCTCTTATAAAAAGTCAAAAATGGTTATAAATGACTTTAACCCATATTCTTGTAAATAATAAAAATGTTTTGAAATACATTTTTAATAAAACATGGATGTGGATGATAAAGAGATCCCAGTAGATTATTACATATAAACAACCTCGGATAATGAAGAGATTGTGAAATAACCCTTACCTTGTAATTTTCCTTGGTTGGGGTAGGTTAACCTCCTCTATAATGGTGAAATAATTGTTATTAAATTATACAAGAATCATATACATTTATATGATATCATATATGATCTTTTAACATTGATTTGTTAATAATATCTTAGTATTATCATTGTTTCGGGTGTTAATTTACTCGTTTTATTTTATATGTTTTGTTAAGTAAGCCATGTTTGTCATGGATCGGTTGTATATTATTCATATACAGAATGATATCAAGTCCTTAGATACTATTATTAATCATAAAATGATAATTATACTTGAATGGATACGATGGAGAATGAATCTCATCACGTTCATGGAGACGGTAGTCCGTACGTACGCACGAGCGACAATATCATTCTTTTGATATTAAAATAATATATATATGGTTGTCATATCATATATACAGAATAATTAACATGTTAAATTTATTATTTACATGAGTTACACATAATTATTATACCCATCCAAATAATAATATATTGAATAACAATTACACCACGACGTGGAGACGGTAAGCCGTACGTACGCACGTATGGTGACATGTTATTCAAAGGATGGATAGAATACTGAATATGGTTGTACCATATTTTTAATAACATCACAGTATATGTGAGATACTAGATTTATTATTTTATAATGGTAATAACAAAGAACGAATAAGTGGAAGAAGAAAGGAACTTGAAAAGGGGTGGTGAAAACATTACCTCTTCTTCGAGTTCTTTCTTTTGATTTGATCAAAAGGGCTCCTTAGGATGGATTTATGATAAAACTAAGGCCTATAGGTTGAATTGAAGGATTATGGGAGAGTATTTGGTCAGAGTTTGGCCGAACCAAAAGGCTTGGAATGTGTGAAGAAATGGGAAGGAGGAGTGCCCTTTTATAAGAGGGGTGAGGGGCACCTTTGGAAAAGCTAGAAATATTAATTTATAATAAATCCATATTCGGTTTCTAATGGCTCCAAAGTTGATTATTTAAATTTTAAGGTGGTTATGGGTATAGAAACACTCAACTAATAGAATTTAGATAGGTTTGTGTACTTATATTAACCTTATCTTTAAGTATTAACTCTTATTTAATTAGTTTCACTTTTACAATGTCTCTTTGTATTTTTATATAATATGGTTAGTAACCATACCATATAAATCCAAGATACCCCCAAGTGGTCCATTAATGATGCAACTATTATGATATAAGTTTCTTGTCCGAACATTAGATTTTTAAGAATTTAATATCAATTAATAATAAAATATTTGTTTTAATAACTCTTTTATTTCAATTTTAACACTATTCAATAGTTGATTTTTGTGAAACTCATTACATATTGATTACTTCGAAAAAAGTCCATTAAATAAATACTAATATATCATATTATCCTATAAAATTATTTTAATTCATTAAAAGTTTCATATTATATTTATTTGGGTATTTATAATATCAATTATTTTAATTTTTTCACTATTATAGTAATTACTTCATCATCATTTTGTCATAAATAAATTAAATTATTTAATATATAAAAATTATAAATAAAATATCATTATATAGGAAAGCTTTTTATCTTTCTAATGAATATTTATATTCTAAAATCCAACATATATAACCCTATGTAAAAATTGTTTTTCTAAAAGATATATGCTTGTGTTGTTTTTGTATTCATTTTAACTTAATTAAAATAAAGTGTCCCTATCACTTACAAGTGGCACCATGGGGTCCAAAAATCGACCCAAGGATGCCTATGGTCGAAACCATATCAACCAATAAGGCTAGGACACGTTTTAAGGTAATTTATTATTATTATAATATTATTTATTAACCCTTATTTACCGGATTTACCCTTAACCGTGGTAAATAAAATATTTACAGCAGTAATTATTCAAAATGTCTAAAAATAAAAGATACTTATTTACACAATTTGAACATTCTGATTCCAAATATGGAATCCATTTTTCTAAATTGAAAACACAGAAGTGGCAGAAATTAATTTAAAATTAATTCCCGCTGTCAAAACAAAAAGCGTGTTTTTAAGAGATAATAACTATCAAAAGATTGACATTTGTTTATGTTTGGTTTAATTGTAAAATTATGTCCAATGACCAAAATTATATTAAATGATAAAAATATATTCTAAATATACTTTAAAACCACTCAAATTTATAATTTATCAATATTAATTGTTTTGATTAAAAAAGTTGTTTTAAATTAAAATTTAGTAATTTTCACTATTCATCTAAATATTAAAGTTATCCGAAAAGTACCAAAATTTCACCTTAGGCTAAATTAGATATTCAAAATCCAAAAATGAAGTCAATTTGGAAATATAAAATATATATAATTTCAAAAAGTAGGTATTACTATTCATAACAGCTAATTTGATTGGTTATGGTGTGTTAGAACCCGGTGTCGCGTACAACACACGCTATCACATTATTCAAAGAGAAGCGTACCGTAGAAGCATGGTTTGTTACAGATGATGAAAAAACCAATGACCTAATGGAGGCGGTAGTCTACACATATTTTGACTGATGTTTTAATTTTCCACTAGATGTAATGGTTGATGAAAATATTTTTCCCAAAAAATGGGAATATATCTACATATTTATAATAAATAATAAATAATTTAATAATTAATATAATATAATTTTATATGTATATATATGAATATATAATAATTTAATTATTTGTTTAAAACATATACTTCATCCTTGGATATCTTCTGTTGGATCACACAAACAGCCTTCATGGATTGGTATTTTGGGGATAGAATGATCTATAAGACATGATAAAGAATTTTTGGAAGGTATTTTAGAAGATAATGATTGATATAAGGATCTCAATGTGTGTTAAAAAGTGTGGATAAGTAGTACCCCTATATATATGAGGGGAGTGGAACCCCTATAAATATTAAGAACCATAAATGTATATTAAATATATTTATCCTAAAAAGTGGTATTAATTTAACCAATATTTAGTTATATGATATAATATAAAGATTATAACCTCAAAATATCAATTTTTTACAATCATTAAAGGAATTTTATGCCTGACTAATTAGTTTTACCCCTCATTAATTCATTTAACACTTAATATGGGGATAAAAGTTAACTATTGTAATTATTCAGTATGACTATAAAAATGGTCTTGATTGTTTTTTATTTAAATTATAATGAAAAATATTTTTTATATTTTTTATATTTAATTTTTCAAACTGGTAAACCTGAAAATGTAAATAAGTATGTCTATTGTATTCAAAAACTATTTTTTTAAAAAAAATTATTTTATAAATAAATATCACATTATAATAATTTTGAATCATTTCGATGATTACCATGAGATTAATTAGTTTCTATTTAATCAAATCAAACATAGTTTAATTTATTATAAATTCTAATTCTGTTGTAAATCTATGAATAATTTATTAAAATATGAGCACCTGAAATTTTATTTATTTTAAAAAATATAACATATATTTATAAAATATAAAACATATATTTATTATATCAAAATTATATTTTTCAAATATATTTATCAGATAAAAATATGCATATATTCCATCAAAATGTATTAAAAAAATTTATATCCTTCTTAAATCAATAAAATATCATTATATTTTTAAAATTTATAAAAACAGTATTATTTAATATTAAAAAAAAGAAACCATTTCAAATATATAACAGAAAACCAGTGTTTGAATATTTTGATAGGTTTTTAAAAAATTAAATATTTCTTCTTCATAATTAAATTTATAATATTTATAAATTTAAATTTTTAATGAAAATTTAAAAAATAATCTAAATATATTTTATCGAGAAATTCATTTAAAAACATTATGTATTTGTACCCTTATATCGTAAAAATATAAACTAAAAATATATATTAGTTTTAACATAATATAATATTATATTTTTTGTGATTAATTTTTTTTAATGAATTAATACTCAATTGATTTTGTTTTTACATATTGTACATGATATTCACAATATATTTAATTAAACAAATAATTATGAAAATATCATGGTGTTAAATTCTTCTTCACTTAATGAGATTTTAGCCTCAATATTTCTATCTAATTTTTAGATTTTTTTATATTATTTGTAATCAATTAAGTGGAGTGGTAGATAAATATAAATATGTTGGGTGAAATAGTATCTACTATATTTTAATTGTTTTATGGAAACCATATCGATAATGTAATGACCTAATATTGTGGATCTTTCAAATTAAATTCTTTGTTGTATAACATGGGTCACATTCTACCCCAACATAAACATACCCAAAAAATTATGAATTAAATATTAACGAAATGTAATAATAACTATGCTGGTAAACCATTAATTGTTATTTTTTTTAGTAACATTAATAATACATGTTAATATTGATTTTTTAGTAAAAGAAGATTTCATTATATGAAAAAAATGTTTTATATTAGAAAATTTATAATCATAAGTTATTGATTTTATTTATGATGATGTAAAATTAATTTTTTTGATTCCCCATAACAGAATTTTCTTATGTTGTATTTTTTAGTGATTTTTATAAAATAATCAACTTTCAAATATATAATAAAAAATATTGATTTTTATTATAACATCATTTTAATTTTACATAGAATTTTGGAAAAAACAATTTGATAACTGAAATATATATTATATATGAATTGAATAAAATATATAAACAATTATTAATTATTATACTTATTCTGAACATTTTGAAAATTTCATTTTCATTTTAATGAAAAAAAATCAACCTCTTTTAATTAATTACAATAACATAAATGAATATTTTTTTTAACTAATATTGAAAAATATGTAGATGACATATAATATTAATTAAAAATATATTTGAATAAGTGATATTGAATAATATATATAATAATAAATATATATTTAATAAATAAAAATTATAAAAAATCGGGTTTTGAATGATTCATGTGCTCAACGCCATACTAATTTCCTTATACATAGATTATTAATTTGATAATGTCTTTCATATATTTAATATAATAATTATATAATACATATTTAATATCATACCCCTTCTCAACATGCCTAATGCTCCTTTTCAGCAAATCATTCTCCATTAAGTTGGTTATACCTTTGTTGTGTTTTAATTTGGGGTATTTTCATGAGAAATTGGAGAAATTTGGATGGTCATATTGCTATGAATTGTAGGTGAAAGGTTAGGAAAACTATGTGGATTTCCCTAGGAAACCATGAACCCATTTGTAAAGCCATAAGATGTGGCACATGGTTTTTCGAAGTCAACCAACCTCACTCTTCAAATTGGGAACCATCAATCTGTGGTGGTTGGAATGAAGGTTGTATGTTTTTTATAATCGGGTACCACATAGGAAAAAACATGCACCCCATGTGTAGGTGACGTCAGTTATGGTGCATGGTTTCCAAAATCATGTGCTTCTTTATGACAACCGTGCTTTTTATTAAAACATAAACATGGTTTATTACATAAAGTTTTACTTGATACAACAATGAAGATCGAGAGGTTTAGTGTCTTTGGGGCGTAGGATCATTACATAAAAACATAAAACATGAAATACATCATCTTTATTGAAAACATCCTTTACATGACCACTACATTCCATTGTACTTAGCATTTCATAGGATAACCTGAGGACATGCATAAGAAAAGGGTGTGCTATAAAGCCCAGTAAGGGAGTAAACATGGAATAACATGAGGAGTACAATACACATTAGACAATAGGCATATCAATAGAGAATAAATGAAGCATGAACATAAAGGCATGATAAAGCATGATAATCATAACATGGAAAGGTTGCAACAACACTTAACATGGAATTAGCATGAGCCAAGGCTCATTGCACATAAAGCATGACTAAACCCTCATTGCACATGAAACATGAGTAAACCCTTGTTTCACTTGATATGAATGAGTCAACACTCATTTCACATGACGTATCATGATACTATACTTTACCCAATGCATTGGAGCGCTATAAGGGTGCACCATTCTTAAACATTTCATTTCATGCATAAGTGCGCCGCATGGATCATAAAACATGGATTCATAAAACATAAGAATTTATTCCACGACAAAGGAATGTGGAATTCATAAATGAAAATTTATAATAAATATGTAAATGTGCATAATGGTGAATACCCTTGATGGATAAATGGGATTGGTATTCACTACACAATGACATTAGATTAGAAAATTGGTGCGATTTTTGCAGCGTAACGGCATGACATAAGAAATCATAAAAATGGTTGATGAGAAAGAAAGGGGTTACTAATAATATTTACATATAATGGAAATTAAGGAGGCTATATATATACATGTCTCAACAATTGTAATGGAATTTATATTCATGATACAACATTATTGCTTGAATGTAATAGAAGAGAGTGAAGTTCCTTTCAGAATTTCGGCATAGTAACGGGTGTAAATGGGAGGCATTTAATGAGAGTGAAAGGGGTGTCCCATAATTACAACAATAAGAGGTAAGTATAGGGGAGGTTTGAAACTATACCACAACATTAATAATTTAAATTTAAAGGGCAATACAACTTAATGAAAATTGACAAGAAAGAGAAAGGAAGAAAAAAACCCTTACTTGGAAGTGTGCTTCCAAAGGCTAAAGAGAGGCTTGTGAGAGGCTTCTTGGGAGCTTGGGGCACCTTTGGAGGATTCAAGAGAGTGTAGGGCAGAGGTTGGAAGAACTCCAAGGGATTTTAGTGGGGAGGATGTGGGAGAATAGGGGGGTTTTATAGGAAAGGTGAGGGAATTCTTTATTATTTAGGTTTGGGTCCCCTTATATTAAATTAATCCAAACCAAAAACCATACCATGATTTTTTCCCATGGTTTCTTTCAAAGGGAATAGTAAAACAATATTTTATAAGGCCCAAGTCATGTCTTCTTAAAATAATAAGGTTGCTTATGTGGAGGTGAGTCACACTCCCAGACAAATTAATTTAAAAAGGCAAAGTGTTGAATATGTATTGAGGGGTCCATTAATTCTTTCAAAAGTAAGTCAAACAAACCCAAAATCACATTATTTTAATGATAAAACATATATTGACCGAACATAAGGATTATGGTATTTTATTACATCACCATTGGGTCATTATGATGTCATAAAACACATTATATATTTAATTCGTATTTAATTTTTACCCAAAAATTTGATTGTCTCAGAAAATTATGAAAAAATCACTGTTAGATAATTCGACATCCAGATTCCAGAAATGACATTTATTTTATATAAAAAAATTTCTAAATATGTTAATTTTTACTTTTAAAATAAAAACAAACATTTATAAAAAATTCACGGGTTTTGAAAAAAATTGCTTTCAGACCTTAATAAAAAAATTTAATTGCGTTCATAAAATTATAAGATCATTTATTTTTAATAAAAAATTAATTTAATAATAATATTATTATATTATTAAAATATTATTTAATTCAAAAATCCCTTAATTTAATAAAATAGATTTCTTAATTAAATAATAGCTTCAAACACCGTTTGTACTTTTAAAAACTATTTACAATGTATCAAAAATGACTAGAAATTATATTCATTATTATATAAAAAAACAAAGTACATGAACATAGTACTACTTATTCATTACATAACCCCTTAAAACAGCCTCATAAGACCTAAGGGTAAGGTGTGCGATGGTGACATACTCTTGGGGCAGCTCAGATAACATTTCTCGAGTGGTAATCTCTATCAACTTCAACTTTATCCGTAGACGGTCCCATTCGAGCTTGAGATGGTGAATCTCATCTTGGGCTTGGTTAAGGGAGAAGCCCAAAGATTCCACCTATTTTCCGAGCTCTGACAAATGGGCTTCGTATGGAGAAATTCTACTAGATGAGGCCATCACTTCTTTTGTGTGAGTAAATTGGATTTGTTAAGATCTTATATTTAAAATAATCATGTGATCACTGTTCAATGGCTCTATTAACAACGGTCAAAATTCTTAACATAAAACCAAAAAATTTGACATCTTATAAAAACATTTTTCATAAATATACATTTAACTGGATCAAGAGGGATTTTCCATTAATGAAACTTTGGGTCGTTACAACATTCCCCTTAAGAAATTTTTCCCTTGAAATTTTTCATTTTCCCACACTAAAAAGGATGTGGGTAGCTCAGCTTCATCTTTTCCTCTATTTCCCAAGTCGCTTCTTCAAACTTGTGGTTTCTCCACAACACCTAGACAACGGAAATCTTTTTATTTTTTATAACTTTTTCTCCATGATCTATGATCTTCACCAGTTGCTCCTCATAAGAAAGATCATCTTCCAATTGTACCACCTCAGAAGAGAGTACATGTGAAGGGTCTGGTATGTACTTCCATAAGAGGGATACATGAAAGACATCATGTACATTGGCCATAGTAGGTAGAAGTGCTAGTCTATAGGCCACAGCCCCGACATGATCAAGAACCATGAAGGGGCCGATGTACCTTGGTCTTAACTTCCCTTTATTTCGAAACCTCATGACCTTTTTCCATGGAGATATGCGTAGAAACACCACGTCTCTAACATTAAACTCAAGGTCTTTTCAACGATTATCTTCATAACTCTTCTATCGACTTTGGGCTGCCTTGATATGATGCTGAATGGTTTTCACCTTCTCCACCATTTTCTCGACCATTTCTGGTCCAAGCAGCTTACATTCACCGACCTCATCCCAACATGCCGGTGTTCTACACCTTTTCCCATACAGGGATTCATATGGTTCCATTTGGATGCTCGAGTGGAAACTATTATTATAAGAGAACTCAACCAGAGGAAGATATTGATCCCATCCTCCTTTAAAGTCCATTGAGAATGCTCTCAACATATCTTCAAGTGTTTGGATAGTCCACTCGGATTGGCCATCAGTTTTCGGATGATAGGCTGTATTGATGTTCAGTTCAGTATTCAGAGCATGTTGAAGACTCCTCCATAACATAGAAGTGAATCTTGGATCTCAGTAAGACACAATAGATAGTGGTAATCCATGTAACTTTAACACTTCCCTAATATATATCTATGGCAGTTGATCCTATGAGAAATCCTCCCGAATAGAAATGAAGTGTGCAGTCCTTATTAGACGATCCACAACAACCTAGATTGCATTGTTGCCTTTGGATGTCCTTGGAAGTATGGTGACAAACTCCATGGCGATTGTATCGCATTATCATTCTGGTATGGGAAATGGTTGTATCATCCCCTTAGACTTCTGCCTCTCTGCCTTCACTTGCTGACACACTAGGCACTTTGATGTATATTCAGCGATCTCTTTCTTCATATTATCCCACCATACGTTTTCTCGGAGATCTCAATACATCTTTGTGCTCCTTGGGTGAATAGAGAAATTTGAACTATGTGCATCATCCAAAAGTTCTTTCTTTAGCTCCGGAGTTAATGGAACACATAGTCTTTTCCCAAACCGTAGAAATCCTTCTTCATTAACATTAAACTTCAAGGATTCACCCTTTTTGAAAGCTTCCACTTTTTCTTGAATTCGCACATAATCCTTTTGAGCATCCTTTAACCTTTCCAAAAGACATGGTTGAGCAATAATTTGTGAAAGTATTGATGATGTTCCCTTCTTTATGATTCCCATGTATATCTCCATCTTGTCTAAGAAGATTTGATCCTTCTCAATTATCATCATTGATAGAATCGCTGGATCCTTTCTACATTGGGCATCTGCCACCTTGTTCTCTTTCCCAGGGTGGTAATGTATAGAACAGTCATAATCCTTGATGAGCTCTATCCATCTTCTATGGCGCATATTAAGCTCTTTTTGTGTGAATATATATTTAAGAATCTTGTGGTCAGTATATATCTAACATTTCTCTCCATATAGATGATACTGCCTGATTTTCAAGGCAAAGATCACAGCCGCCAACTCTAGATCATGCGCTGGATGGTTTCGCTCATGGATTTTCAACTGCCTTGAGGCATAGGATGTCACTTTATCATTCTGCATCATCAAACAACCTACGCCCTTCTTTGAAGCATCACTGAATACCACAAAAAGTTCCCCACTTGTGGGTAAAGTGAGAACGAGTGAAGTGATAAGCCTCCATTTCCACTTCTTGATGATTTATTCACATTCATCACTCCAAGAAAACTTTAATCCCTTTTGAGTTATCTTGGTAAGAGGGTTGGAAAATCGTGAGAAATTTCTCACAAATCGTCGATAATATCCAGCTAACCCCAAGAAGGTATGGATATCCGTTACTGATGTTGGCCTCGACCATCCCTCAATTGCATCTGTTTTGGAGGGGTCCACAGATTTCCCATTTCTTGTGATGATATGTCCCACGAATGATACCTCATTCATCCTAAACTCCCACTTGCTGTACTTTTCATTGCGATTCTCCTTGCACAAAGTCTTTAGTATAGTTTTTAAATTCTCCACATGATTATCCTTGGTTTTGGAGTATATTAGAATATCATCTATAAAGAATACCAAAAATTTGTGAAGGTAATCTCTAAAGACTCTATTCATCATGTGAATGAATATTTCTAGAGCATTGGTGAGTCCGAAAGGCATTACTCTGAATTCATAGTGCCCGTACCTTGTACGAAAAGCAGTCTTGGGACATCTTCCTTCTTCACCATTACATGATAATATCCCGACCGCAAATCCACCTTGGAGAAGTACTGTGCTCCACGTAGCTGATCAAACATGTCATCAATTCTTGGGAGAGGATACTTGTTCTTTATCTTGATTTTGTTAAGTTCACGATAATCGATGCAAAGCCACACTGACCCATCCTTCTTCTTGACGAAGAGGACTGCTTCACCCCATGGTGAAGCACTTGTGTGTATAAACCCTTTATCTAGATTCTCCTGTAGTTGTTTCTTCATCTCTTCAAGTTCTACAACAGCAATTCTATATGGAGTCTTGGATATTGGTAGCACCCCTGGTATATGTTCAATTGACAACTCGACATCTCTTCTTGGAGGAAGACCAGGCAGTTCCTCGGGAAACACTTCAGCGAATTCCCTCACAATAGGCATTTCTTCAATGATGGTTTCTTTCTTTTACTAAATAATCTGATCCATATATGCGTTCTAATAAGGCAATAATATCCATTCTTGAGATGATGGATCTATAGGAGATTCATCTTCCTCATGTAAATTGTAATTAATAGGGGGTCTATTCTCCATATGGAGTGTGATTTTCCTCTCCCAACAATTTATGTTGGATCTATATAAGGATAGCCAATCCATGCCAACAATTGCATCAAATTCCATTAGAGGAGGAATGATGAGGTTTTCCAGGAAATTCAATCCATAGATTATAACAGGGGTGGACATATACTCATGGGATGCAATGATTGCCCCATTTTCCGTACTCACCGACATCTTTACTTCCATGATTTGTGGTGGTGTTGGGATTGTTCTACTAAACTTTCGAGATATAAAAGAATGAATAGAACCTAAATCAAAAAGAATGTTCTCTATTATTGAATGAATAACTAGCGTACCTGTCACCACTTCGTTTTCGGGGTTCACTTCGGCAGAAGTGATGGAAAAAGTTCTTCCTTGCTGTCTTGGAGGTTGTTGGTTGCCTCCGATAACCCTTGGATTAGGGCACTGATTTGAAAAATGACCCGGTTCTTTTCATTTGTAGAAATGAACAATGCGTTGAGGTTCGAACGGAGTGTTCCTCTCCTCTGTCATAGCCATAGGCCCTTCTTGCTGATAGTTAACAGCTAGGTGCACTTCTCTTCTACACCTAAATCCATTTCTCGTCCCCTTAAGGAAATTTCCAGCGTGCTTCTTTCCGCACTTTTGGCAACTGGGGTGCTAGATCTTCTTAGAATCATTGGATTTATCCATCGGACCACCATCATTAATGTCCACCTTACGCTTCTTTTCCCCATGATACCCCTGTGATTCCCCGATCTCCATTTCAACCTTGAGGGCACATCAGACAATTTCCTCATAGTTGTCGAAGTCACAGATCACTAATGCTTTCCGCAAGCTAGGCTTCAGCCCACCAAAGAAGCGGTCAACCTTTAATTCGGGGTTAACGACAATGCCGAAAGCGTATTGGGAAAGCCTTGTGAAGTTTTCCTCGTACGCCCCAACAGATTCTTCATCTTTTTTCTTGAGGGAAAGGAAGTCCCTTTCCATATTAAGCCGGAGGGTGCGCGGAAAATATTTATCAAAAAACGTCTTCTAGAAATCCTTCCATTCCAATGCCTCGATATCCTCCTCAAGCTTCGTATTTTTGATCAACGTCCACCATTGTTCAGCTTCACCCTCCATACGATAAGCTTCCAGAAGAACCTTCTCTTGTTCATAACATTAGAGGATGGAGAATATCTTTTCAATGGAGTTGATCCATTATTCGGTGATTGTGGGATCAGATGATCCACTAAAAGTAGGAGGCCTTTACCTCATGAAGCTCTCGATAGTGGCTTGTTATTTCTTAGGGGGGGTTGAATGTTCCTCTTGACCCGTGTTTCTATTCAAAACTTGAGTTAGCTGAGAGATAATCGTGACAATGTTTGTGATTCCCACTCCCATTGGATTTGGTATCTCATTAGTACAGTCATCACACTGATCTTCACAACGGTTGTTAGCCCAAGTCCTCCTATTACCGACCATTGGATGGAATAAAAGGACAATTAGGGGTAACACATAAAGGATAATCTAAAGACAAAATGTGATGACTCAAAAAATAGGCTATTATTTCCTTCACTCATGAGTCTATAGGCTTCAATCTAGGCTTTTCATGATATACTTTCTAACATATATTCATAGGGGAATTTTTCCTTTAAATTGCGTTGATACTAAGATTGTGAATTTATGAAAACATATCCCCCAAGAGTTTCGTAACCAAGAGTGCAGAAAGTCCCTTTTTAATGCACCAGTTCCCGTTCGAGTCTAGCTCAAAGCGGTGTTTTCGGGTTTTACCCCTAGGATACATCTGGGCCAGAGCCTCCTCTACCTGCTCGTATCCAGACATGGATGTATTTGTTTTATAAAACACTTATATATTATTTACCCAAACTTAGGGATGTTTTTATTATACTTAGTCCTGTATATAAGTCTTTACTATGGTTTCCTAATCCCAAAAATAACTAAACCAATCATCTGATACCATCTATGACAACTCTTCTTTTTATTACAACATAAACATGATTTATTACATAAAATTTCACTTGATACAAGAAAGAATATCGAGAGGTTTAGTGTGTTTGGGGATTAGATTCATTACATAAAAACTTAACTCATGAAATACAACATCATTATTGAAAACATCCTTTACATGATCACTACATTCCCTCGTACTTACCATTGCATAGCATAACCTGAGGATATGCATAATAAAAGGGTGAGTTATAAATCCCAGTAAGGAAGTACCCATGGAATAACATGAGGAGTACAATACATGTTAGACAATAGGAATATAAATATAGCATAAAAGAAAAATTAACATAAAGGCATGATAAAACATGATAATCATAACATGGAAATGTGGAAACAACACTTAACATGGAATTGGCATGAGCCAAGGCTCATTGCACATAAAGCATGAGTAAACCCTCATTGCACATGAAGCATGAGTAAAACCTCGTTTCACTTGAATTATCATGAGTCAACAGTCATTGCACATGAAATATCATGATACTATATTTTACCCAATGCATTTGAGCACTATAAGGGCGCACCCTTCTTAAACATTTCATTTCATGCATAAGTGTGCCATATGAATCATAAAACATGGATTCATAAAAAATAATCATTTATTCCACGATAAAGGAATGTGGAATTCATAAATGAAACTTTATAATGAATAAGTAAATTTGCCTAAAGTTGAATACCCTTGATGTAGAAATGGTCATGGTATTCAGTACACAATGGCATTGGCTTAGAAAATTGGAGCGATTTCGGCAGCGTAACGGCATGACATAAGAATTCATAAAAATGGTTGATGAAAGAGAAAGTGGTTCCTCATCATATTTACATGTAATGGATAGTAAGAAGGCCATATAGATACATTTACCAAAAATTGTAATGGTATTTAGATTCATGATACAATATTATTGCTTGAATGCAAAAGAAGAGAGAGAAGTTCCTTTCGGAATTTCGGCATAGTAACGGGTGTACATGGGAGGCATTTAATGAGAGAGAAATGGGTATCTCATCATTCAAACAACATGAGGGAAGTATGGTGGAGGTTGAAACCCATACCCCTACATTCATAATTTAAATTTAAAGGGAAATACAACTTAATGAAAATTGAAAAAAAATAGAAAGGAAGAAAAAAACCCTTACTTGGAAGTGTGATTCCAAAGGCTAGAGAGGGGCTTGCGAGAGGATTCTTGGGAGCTTGGGGAACCTTGGGTGGATTATAAAGATAGTAGGGCATAGGTTGGACGAACTCCAAGGGATTTTATTGAGGAGGAAGTGGGAGCTTGGGTGGGATTATATATGAAAGGTGAGGGAATTCTTTATTATTTAGGTTTGGGTCCCCTTACATTAAATTAATCCAAACCACAAACCATACCTTGGTTTTTGTCCATGATTTTTGGTAAAGGGAAGAGGAAAAAAATATTTTATAAGGCCCAAGTCCGAACATCTTTAAATAATAAGGTTTCTTATGTGTAGGTGAGTCACACTCCCATGGAAATTAATTTAAAAGGGAAAAGTGTTGAATATGTCTTGAGGGGTCCATTAATGCTTTGAAAAGTAAGTCAAACAAACCCAAAATCACATTATATTAATGATAAAACATATATTGGCCGAACATAAGGATTATGGTATTTTATTACATCACCATTGGGTCATTATGATGTCATAAAACACATTATATATTTAAACGGTATTTAATTTTTACCCAAAAATTTGACTGTCTCAGAAAATTATGAAAAATTCACCGTTGAATAATTTCGACGTCCTGATTCCTGAAATGAAATTTATTTTATCAAAAAAAATTCTAAATATGTTAATTTTCACTTTTAAAATAAAAACCGACATTTATCAAAAATTCACGGGTTTTGACAAAAATGGCTTTCAGACCTTAATAAAAAAATTTAATTGCATTCATAAAATTATAAGATCATTTATATTTAATAAATAAATAATTTAATAATAATATTATTATTTTATTAAAATATTATTTAATTCAAAAATCCGTTAATTTAATAATATAGATTTCTTAATTAAAAATTAACTAAAAACACCATTTGTAATTTTAAAAACTATTTACAATGTATCAAAAATGACTAGAAGTTATATTCATTATTATATACAAAAATAATGTATATGAACATAGTACTACTTATTTGTTACATAAACCCTTAAAATATCTGCATAAGACCTAAGGGTAAGGTGTGCAATGGTGACAGACTTTTGGGGCGGCTCAGATAACATCGCTCGAGTGGTAATCTCTATCAACTTCCACTTTTCCCATAGACGGTCTCATTTGAGCTTGACATGGTGAAGCTCAGCTTGGGCTTGGACAAGGGTGAAGCCCAAATATGCCACCTCTTTACCGATCTCTGACAGATGGTCTTTGTATGGGGAAAATCTACTAGATGAGGCCATCAATCCTTTTTTCTGAGTAAATTGGATTTGTTAAGGTCCTATATTTATACTAATCATGTGATCACTATTCAACGTCTATATTAAAAAAGGTCAAAATTCATAACATAAAACGAAAGAAGCTGACATATTATAAAATCATTTTTCATAATGAGACATTTAACTAGTTCAAGAGGGATTTTCCATTAATGAAACTTTGGGTCATTACATGCTTCCCATGAAACCATGAAGTCTGAATTTAATCTTCCCAAAAATTTACAAAAATTTTGTAGACCACATTATTGTTCCCAAATTTCATCATCATGAACTAATAGGATTTTCATTCTTATTGGATGATTTGGGATGGATTATATTTCTCCACAAACCCTATATGATGTGAATAAAATATACAATGGAATAATTCAACCCCACTTCTATTGTGTGTTCTCTTCTCATTTGGATTCGATTCTCTATACCATCATTGTCCTTTAATTTAGAAGAATGATTTCCTCCATTAGAAATGTGTTTTCTTATATGTATTGATGGATCGTATTTCTTTATATCACTGAACTATTTTCCAATTCAAGATATACTAATTCAATGTTATTTTTACCATTCCACATTAAATTAAAGAGTAATATTTGGTGACATTTTATCAATAATCATTCGGTAGATGGTCTATTTTCTATTTCACATAGTCTTAATCATAACTTTTTAATGTTTTACATAATTTCAATTCCCCAAATATGAAATTTCATTTGTAATTAATATCATTAATATATTTATTTTTCCCACTTGATTATGTAATTGGTGGAATAATGGGATTATAAAAATTTTAGATTAATGGGATTATGAAAGGGGTTTCATAATAGGATTATGAAATTTTTCAAATAACATTTTATAATTATTATTAAAAATTAGTTATAAACGAGGAATCACGGTTTTTTTATTTCATGAATGATGTGAAAAATGTCTTATTAGACTGGGGTTACTACTCCAAATACCCATGACATTCCAGACTACTAAAGTAGGCACCCATGAAATATATATATTTTTTCATGTCAACATTGAGATGAAGATAAAGGAATACTTCTTCAAATTATCATGGGGTCATAGACTACTTCTCTATCCCCCCATCATGTGAGTGTAAAATTATAATTTAGTGAATAATTAACAACCATGAATGAATGATTTCTGAAATCTATATGTGTATGTTTCAGACTCTAGAACAACTCAAATTTGCTATGATTAGTTCACATGTCACCATTAACCCAAGTGATTATGTTGTTAATTAAGGAATAATAAAATATTAAGAATCTTGACTTTTTAAATTGTTTGTTATTATTAATAAAACCTCGTGCACTTTTATAAAATAGACATTGTTTTAGAATCCATTTATTGTGGCATACTGAGTTGTACTCACAGCATACTCTAGATACATTATTGGTGTGTTCTTCTTTTATGAAAAGGATAAGATAATGATATGTATATTAGATGGATGATTTTAGATTCAAGAATATGTGTGGATGAAGGAACAAAACATTCCATTAAGACCTACATAGGAGTCACCATTGTGTCTTTATTTTGTGATTGCTTTTGGCACTTGACTCTTATTTTGTATGACATATCTACTACATGTGATATAGTTATTTTTCTTTTTTATATTCATCATGTAATATTTTATCATTATTTATTATAGTATTATCTTGAATTATATATATGATCATTTAGATATTGTTTGCTTATTTTTTATAGTGGCCACAATAATATAGAGGGTTTATTATCCTTACATTTCATATTATTTTATCACTTCTAGTTAGTAGCCTCAAGAGTATGAGGTAGAATGCCGGAGGCCACATGAAAAACCCACTCACAACACAAACATGTGGAACCATGTTCAAAAGGACACAATGTGGTATCAATTGAGTTTTATTTTAATCTTAATTTTCATACTATTTGGTAAAAGTAAACATGATAATTGGATGATTTGGAAATTTTTCCACTTATTATACATGAGAGTATCTAACCCAAGTATATGGGAGATCCCTAATACCTAGGGTGGGATTTTTATTGATGTTTTATTTTACATGTGGATGTCATTAAAAAATGGGTGGATAAATTATTACATTATATTAATAATTTAGTATTTTCCACTCAAGGATCTATATAATATTATTGTTTAGTGTACATTCATCATTTTAGAAACTTGTGATTTTTATGTGAGATGAATAATTTGAGGCACTGATACAATATATGGAATTTGGTATGTGTTTTTAATGAGTATAAATATCTTCTTTTGAGTATTTTAAAAATAAAATTTTTCCTAATAAGATATTTTTATGGTAAATGAAAATAAATGTGATAACTTGAGAAGGATAAAATTTGGTTCTAATGAGAATCTAAAGTTATGACTGTGCTTATTATTTTCTAGTTATTATAATGAAAATGTATGGTTGAGGGTAGTGATAGTGTCATGGTTTTTACCATGTAAAAAATCATCGGGGATAACAAGTTATATACTTGTGTAAATCTACCATATTTAAATTTAATAATGACATGTTATGTGTCTTAATGAGACTGCTATGTATTATTGTGACATTATTCCCCATAAAAAGTTTTCTAGGATGACTAAAGGAAATGGATAGAAATGTTCTTCCAGTAGAGGAAGAAAAGGCTGTTATTGTAATATACAAAATATTGGGAGTTAAGTTCCATGAGAACATAACTCTCTTCATAATGTTAATTGAGATAAACCCATGGATGTCTATGAGAACGATGTCTGACCTGACACATGTGAAATAGTTTTATCACCCTCTAACCATCCCTGTAAACTGTATACATATGGCTACAATGATTTGGATTAAGTCTATCAATATGATATTTGACCTGTTTGAGTGTCTTGTTTTGAAAAGAGTCAATTTGAATGATATATATTATTTTTCAAGAAAACAAATTGTAGGAAATTATAGCTTTTGATGTGAAGCTAGAGGGCATTGTGTGAAAAAAAATTCAATTCCTTGTTCATGGACAAAATTTATCTTGAATGGATGAGGCATGGCATGGTGGAATTGAATATAGCATAGAACTAGGGGAGTATGTTTGTGATTGTCTATGGTGGACACATTACCAATATGATTTTCATTTCTCGTGTATTAGAAAGAGGTGAGGAAACTATAGTGAGATGATTTTTAGACAGATTTACATTTGAGATTCTGTCTTAAGATATCATAAAATGGATTCAAAAGTGTTTTGAGGGGGTGAATTAGCTCTAATTTCTTAGGGGAACCTAATGGATGCCTCAATATTAATGCTTTTATTTTTTTCCAGATGAATTGGAGTTAGATATTATGTGGAAAAGATATTTTATTATGGGAAAATAAAACGAGGTGAAGGACTAGTCTCCAAGTGCAGTAACAGAGTATACTCTCACATGTGTGCTATGTTGGGACACTCTTTTTATTGTTTCTCAGAATACTAGTGGAGGGACCCACCTGTGTCTAGATGAGTCACTTATATAGATATTGTATAATCCCATGATCAATGGGTAATTATTGATTATCTAGGTATATCCAAAGTATTAGATTTTGGTATTCAATCCAATATTTGTTGGGTAGTTGGACTTCTTATGAATATGGTTGTCAATGTGGTCAACATATTATATTGAGGAAAGTGAAGTCTTATTAGTAGGGTGGTGCAACTCAAGGGATTCATATTAGCATAGGGTTGATGGGAATGAAATTTTCTTGTAGTTGAGAAAACACATGTAGATAAAATGAACTGAAAATTGAGTTTGAGAGGGATGATTATATATCTTATGTAATTTATAGTGCTTTTTTGGTATAGAGGCATCTTATTATTTTATATCATCTCAGTCTTTTTATATTTTCAGTCTAATGGTTTTGTTGGTTAGTGGGGCTTATAATGAACCACATTATCTTAAGAATATGGTCATAGGAAATCTATTTATGGTAGGTGTTTTATATTAATTGATTAGTGTATTATTTCATTGGGATCATTGTATACTTCATATGTCATGTTTTTTGTTTATATTGGGTATGAAATGGCTAGAATCAAACAAATCATACATTGATTATTACCCGAGGATTCTATCATTTTAATCTCTTCAGAGTAACTATCATATTTCTTGTAGGGGGATGGGACGTTGAGGAATACTTTATAGGGTCGGTCATCAGCAACTAGAAGAGCATAACTCCCATGTTGTAGAACAATTTATAGATTTTTTTGGGAATTTTACATAAATATTCACCCAATTCATGCCCAAATAAATTTAATAAATCAAAAATTTTACAATAGTAATCTAGAGTTGTAGTGAATTTATGCCCTCAATAAAATATGAAAAGAATTATTGGAATATTAAAAATAAACAGAGATGGACCTTGCTTCACACATACTCTATGAAATGTGTATTCCTCAAGAAACAACCATATTTTGAGAAACCACAAGTCCACAGTGGCATCAAATATTATTTCTAGCAATAACGAGGCCTTTATGACCTCCCAAACACCCATAGATGGTAATCAGATTTGTGTTGAGTCATCTTAATATGGATTATCCATTCTGATGAACCTGAATTCCTACTAAAGACAGTCCAGGGATGTGCGGGACATTGCAGACGACATTCATGGTTCCTCCAAAAAAGAAAATAGATTCCTCTTTTTCAAAGATAAATCCATGCTGAGGACAAGATCAACCTTAAAATTTGAAATCCATAAAGGGAGCCACAACTACCATCCTGGCATGCCTGAGAACTAAATATTCCTCCACCATAATCACATCAACAGAATTCAGAAGTGTAAATGTCCAAGAAATAAGAATAAACCAAGTGAAATCTGCTAATTCAAAATTAAAGTGAAATAGACCAATGTGCAAGAACGATCAAAATCAGGTTGCAACATTGGAGAGATCCTCATCACACTAGTGAGATGTCTATCCAGGGTAAACTGAATCATATGTTAAAAACCACCCACCAACCATGATTTTCTAGGAAGAACAAAAAATCATGTGAAGTCAGATGGGGATCGGCCTTGGGTGAAGTCCAGTAGTTCTGACACATAAAAAATGGAGAAAAACAAGTCCCCATTATTAGTAGATAACAAGAATTGATATCAAATAATTGATATCATTCATGGAGTTGAAATATTTTCAATACAACCATACAGAATAGAATAAATATATCATCATATGATTAAGACATAACTTGAGGAGTTGATGGATATGGGATTTACCCTTTTGAATACATCACATTTGGGTTCAACACTATTTATTATAACAAGGATGTTAGTACCTTTTATTTATTTGATTATTTCCTTAAGATAAAATATTTAATAATGATGAACCAGTATCCTCTTCTGCCCATTGAAAATCACTTTTTCCAATTTAGTGGTTCTTGTGATTTATCTAAAATTGACATGTGGTTGGGGTATGAAATGTTGAGATTTAGTGATTCATTATACATCGTATATTTCTTTTGTATTTAGCTATTTCATATATGAGTTTATTGATATTATGTTTGGAATGATGAAAACTCTGTTAATGTTTATGGAAAAAATTAATTGGATCATTCACCCATACAAGGATCATTCTGTGGATGGGATATTTTTATCACTCCAAGATTCATAATGATTATGACCAACATCATTATATCTTTTTGAAACCCTAATAAATAATAAAATATACACCATGATATTTATGTTTCAATTATATGTATACAAGGTACATTTCATGGGTCATATCATCTCTAAGGAATGTATCTATATTGATCTAGAGAAAAATATGTTGGTGGAATCTTAGGAAAATTCCTAATTTTTTTTGATATCCAAATATTTTTGTGGATTGAGGGTTTTTATTAGATACATATATTTGTCTTTTAGTACATGATAACCACACTTTTGGTCCTAACAAAAAACTGGATCATGATTTAATAGTGTTGAGCATGTGGGATTTCATTACAATACTTTAAAATTTATTTGACTACATAACGTGAATTGATCCTACCTGGGTTAGGTGAGGAGGTTGATCTATTTTATAATGAATTCAAGATATGAATTGGAGTGTTTTTTATGTATATTTATCTTTTTTTTGGTTATGTTTCATAGAAGTTGAGGCCACATGAATAAAAATTCCTTTCACATGATCTCATGTTAGCAACGGTGGCTTATGGTTTGATTTTTTTTAAATTTCATGTGTGAAATGACTTTACAATGCATAAAATAACAATTCCTTAATGTAAAAATTAATTTAGTAATATTTGATGGATATGAGTTGATTATATTTCGTCATTGCATTTTTTATTGACTAAACAATGGGGATGTTAATTTTTTTCTTGCTTTGAGAATTACGATAGAGAATCATGAATTTTTGGAGTATTGTTCTCTGTGCAATATGATGACTATACTAGTTAAGGTTCATATTTAGGATTTGGAGGGTTATGATAAGATGACACCTATATACATATTAGTTTATTAAAAACGTATATTATGGATCGTGGATATAGATTATGGGGATCTAGAGTCTTTCAACTTGAGGGAAGGGAATGAAGGTGGGGAGACCAATTAAAATTTTATTTTAGACTAGGATGAGACCATATATTCATGGAATCAGGTTTCTTTAACCATATATATGTGTGATGAGACAACTCATAAAATTTACGCTTCAATGTGGTCAATAAATTATTTATTACTAACAATTTTCATTGAACTACATTTCTAGTATTGGTGGTCATGTCGGAAAAATTTATATATTTTTTTGGGACATGATAATACACCTTTCAGTTGGTGATGGCAGAGCATCAATGACATGGTGGATTTCAATATATCATTTCTATTAATGACTGGATGTGGAATTATAATACCATGATTTTTGCGTATATTTCGGTATCCATGGATGAATGAATATAAATGTGTGATTGTGTAATGATTGGAAAATGTATTCCATTTATTATCTATACGGGAGACATTCAAATGGGATTAGTTGTGGGACATGTATGTTAATGTGAAATTATTTTTTCAGGGTATTCTTTTGACTATTTTTATTGTCTATGAACCAAAAATTACTTTACTATTATGTAAGGTAACACATAATGTGTTGTGTACAAAGGAATTCTGAGACTGGATTATCTCCCATTGATAGATGGGATGACATAGTAATGAATTATGGTGCTAGGGAACATGCCATGAACATGTGTGAAAGATTGTGGCTGGTCCTGAGAGAAGTAAATAGTTATGAATAAATTAAAATATAATAAATTTTATCATTAGACTATCTAGATATAATAATGTGAGAATATTTATTTACGGTCATATAGATCACAATTTTGATGGATGAAGGCGAGAGAGTCTGGTTTTATGGGACTGATTCCCATGCAGGAGATATCAAATCAAGATTATCAAATTAAGAAACATTTTTCTACATTCTATTCTAGGAAGAATTTATATACTGATTGAAATATTAATCCTGTTGTTTTTATATTTGTTGGTCATTTGTTCTTTAATGTGTCGCTATTATTGGGTCACGTTTGAATTCCTATGCAGAATAAGTTGTTGCCCGTTTTTTTGGTCCTTTTGAGAGTATGGATAGAATCATGTTATTTGTGTACCAAATAGATCCCCAAAATTCATATTTATATTCATGCTATTTTTCATGTGTCATGCCAATGGTAGTATCACACTAATCCTTTTCACATGATTAACATTATGGATTTTGATATTGACGATGATGCATTCTATTAGGAGAATCAGATTCATGATGTGGAATTCTGTGAGAATTTTTTTCAGGGAAGACCACGCTGATTGTCCAATAATTGAGGAAAACATTTCTTGTTCAGGATGAAATAACGGAGAAGGAAGCAAAATTTTTTTTGGGCTAACATAGTTACATTGGATGCTTAATGATTACTGGGAGTATATATCTTGGATGATCTATAATATTGTGGTTAGATAATAAGATCCTTAATTTATAGATAATCCTCATGCTTTATTTTTGGTACACTTTTACCCTTTTTGGTTATAACATCAATGGGTGTTAATTTTGGGTATTATCATGTGAAAATGGAGAAATTTTGAAGTCCATGGGGATGTGAATGATGGGGACAATGTTAAGGAAAATTGTGCAATTTCTTATAGAAACTAGGCTCTCCATTTTGGGGACATAGGATATACCAAACAATTTTTTCATATAGTGTAAAATCCCTCCCAAAATCATTCACTCTAAAATATAGGGGATTTTTTTGTAGGGGTATAGTTTTTAAAAACATTCTCCAATTATTTGAACATATTCACCACATGAGCAATGGAACATTGTTATGGAACATGGTTTTGGAAACTATGTGCCTCCACTCAGGGAACCATGAACAATAAATTTACAAACCTCATAATTTTTCAAATTTCCGATTCCACATTAATATTTCCCCCAAATTTACTCTACTCAATCTAATAAGAATTAATTTGGTCTTTTAGTCTCCTATAAGGATTCCAATGCCCCACAAAACACATTTTGGTGAATAAAATATCTGGTGGAAGGATTTGACCCCTCTACCGGTATATAGAATCTTCTTATTTTGTTTCCATTATCTATTCTATATTTTTCACTTATTTAAAATGGAAAGATACTTATATTATCAAGGGGTTTAAATATATATTTACAATTATTATGATTCTTTGGACCTTGTAACTATGTATTGATCCTAGATATCCTCTTTTGTGGTGATTTTAATAATTCTTTTTCCAATTAACTATTATCATATAGTGAGTGTTAATCAATGATATTGAGATAGGTAGTCTAATTAATATTTCCCATAATATTGATTAAATGATTGGTTACTAGTTAATGAATTTTAATTTCCACATTGGTAATTTATATTTTAATTTAAAAAATTAAATAATTTTGCTATGTGATTATGGAATATGTGTTAAAATGGGGTTACAAAATTCAGGGAATAATGGGGTTATAAAATTAATAGAATAATGATATTATGAAATTAGATGATTAATATGTTATAAACATGGATGATAATTCACTTTCAATGTGGTGTAATGGTTTGAGGATTTTTTATGATATAAATAATGAGCTATGAGTTTGGGACTACTACAACAATACCCACGTGGTGCTAGACTGTCTCTCTTGTCCCCAAATATATATGTGTTTGTGTATGTGTGTGTGACCACTATGTTAGTGGTCAGGTACTGGTAATCCATATAACCATAGATTTCTGGCCTACTACTACAGGACACCACTATATGAATGTCAAATTGGAAACAAATGAATAATGAATGAACATAGAAGAATGATTTGTTTTATACCTATGTTGTGTGGTTCAAACTCTTATATAGAAGATATTAAGTTTGATTGTCTTGGGTCTCTCTATGAACATGGCAGAATATGTCTTTATTTAAAGAATCCATAAATTTTAATCACCTTTTACTTTTAATTTTTTTATAATTATTTATACAATTGTATATACTATTATATAATTTAAATTGTATTGTATGTGGTTGGTGGTGTACTGCTGAGTTGTGCACACACCCTACTTGGGATTCCATATTGGAACCCATATAGACCTCATGTTTATAGCACATTAAAAGGTAAATGGACCTATGTTAGATGTATGAGTTGGAACTTGAGATCGAAAAAAGGATGGGGGAACTAAACTTGATGTCGAGACCCACATGATATTTTTTTATTTTCCAATATTTTGTGTTGTTGTCTAACACTTGGATTATATTTGGAATTTCATATCTACTTCCTGGTTTATGGTCATTTTATCATGTATTAGACTTATCACGGTATGTTGGATTATTATTTTATATGGTTTTATAATGGTTTTAAATAATTATCATTTACATAATTTTTATATATTTATGTTATTTTCTATCTTTGATTTAGGGAAGAAAATACAAATGTTACATATTCATCCCCCGTTTCTAGTTGGACGCCTCTAGAGTACATAGAGGACTGACTAATTCTAATATATAAAATGGGACACGGTACTGTAATGTGACATCTGGGAGAGGATACACGCTATATAATATTTTAAAATGAATTTATTAATAATAAAATGTTTATTGTAAGTATTAATTCTAATTATCAGGATAATGGTGAAACAATTCTTTTATCATTATAGTTTTATTATTATCAATGAATTTGAACAAAAATAATTACCAATATATTCATATAAGAATAAATTTAACATGATTTATGATCTAATAAATAATTATACTTACATTCCTCTCATTGGATATCAATACTAAATAATATTAAGATCCATAATGGTCAAAATAACATTTTTCTTCTAAAAATGGTTTCCTATAGTTTATATATTTTTTTCTAAAATATATATTTATAATTTATTGAATTGAAATTGGGTTAAATTATGTATAATTTAGTTCTATAACACACAAATTTGTTTATACTAGGTAATAAATATTATTAATTAAATATGAAAGAACTTAGTTAAAAATCTGGTTACATTGCTTTAATGTAAAAAATGTAAAATGTAATTAATTATTTTTAAAACATAAATAACATGTTTAAAACATATGTGTAATCATATGGTTTGTCCTTGATATACCATAATTAATTAATAATAATTTATTTTTAATCTTTTTATACATTGACAATGATGTCATGTTTGTGAATTTTTTAAAAGTAGTGATTATTTCCAAAAGTGAAACTTTTCTCCACATATAAATGGATACCACTAAAACCTTCAATGTTAAAAATATCATTATAATTGATCCATGAAAAAATTCCATTCTAATTAAAATTGAATCCACTCCAAAGAGTATAATTTTTTGGACACTATATATTATCACATTCCCTTTGATATGAAGGGAGCAACAAAGGGAAAATTCATGTCTCCAACATAATTGTTTTTTCACATATGATTTTATTCATAATTTTTCACTTCAAAATATTGTTCACCATAAATATATGTTGAATTAATTATTATTAATAATTTTATATGTTGTTATATTGGTTATAAAACCCTTATTTATTACATTTTTTTACATATGAAAATTAAAGTACCCCCATAATGACTTATGTGGGAAACCTAATCTATAATCCCATATCATATTGTTTTCATCAAAAAAATTAATGGAATGTATTAATGGTTATAATAATGAATAAATATTATATATCAAATAATATTAAAATCCTAACAGTTCAATTAAATATCCACTACTACCCCATCTTATGTGTTGACAAATAGAAATGCTAGTCATAGGAACTTGTGGACTATAACCTCTATGAAAGAATCTTTTTCGTTTTTCATACAGATTATGATACATCATTTAATATATTAATTTTTTTTATAAATAATAAATATATAAAAATAAAATCATCATTTTATTTTATAATATTATTACATTAAACTAAACACAAATATCACCATACTCACTAGTCTGGTTAAATCATGTTCATGTTTGTGTTACATTGACAATTTAAATGAAAATTTATTTTAAATAAAAAAATTGATGTATATGGGAACATAGACAAATATTATTATAATAAAATAATAAAATAATATTATTAATATTTTTCATGAAATATTCTATTATATTTAAAAATTATTAATAAATTATTATTTTTGTACTCCAAAAGCACCGAAATAAGCCAGTATCGATTTAGATTTAACATAACAAAACTAAATAAAATTGGAGATAATGAGAGAATTTTTTTAATAATGATTATTATTATATTATATAATCTTGAATGATATATAAATTATGATATATGTATAAAATAATTTTTTAATGGTAGCAATGTTTTTAAACATATATAAAATAATAAATGTTATGAACCCATGATGACCATAGTACTTTATATACTTTTATCATTATCATGAAAAAAATAAAATAATGTATTAAAATTGGGTAATATATATGGTAAAATTAATATAAAATGATATGATGCTTATTAAAATTATTTTATAGTAGGTTATAGTGTGATCTACTAAGTAAGGAAACATGGTAAGGGTTTGAGTCCCAATTTCCTTTAATTGTGAAATGATTATTTTATGCCAAATGTTTATTTGTATGTTTTACTCACAACCCCAATGTACTTTATATTTAATTATTATTTTATATATAATGATATTAAATGATCAGTTTCATGTGATCAACCTTATTGGGGTTTGGTTCAAATGTTTTTGATATGGTGTGTGTTTTTTATATCGTTTTGTCTTTTCTTTGAGTTTTAATTTTTATTCATGAAACCTATTCTACTAAGATGAATATTTTTTCCTATAAATTGTTTTTAATTATTATAAACAATTTATTCTCACTATATTAAAAATATATTCCCATAGTTTTATTTTTTTTAAATGGTCATCTCATCAATTATATAGATATTAATATTGTTTTCTTATGTCATGATATCATCCACTGAAGAATCATTTCATGAACTGAACATAGTTACCAACAATTTGATATAGAGAATGTAACAACCTGATAGTTAGTGTAATAATTTTTTTAAATTAATTTAATATTTTCAATATTCTACATTCCAGGAAACTCAGAATATATCTTATGAAATATTAAAGAACTATGTTTAGCTTGTGTATCACACAATAATATATTAATCATGCATAATACTGAACATTAGTATTATAATTTGGTAAACAAAAAACTTTTTCTGTCTTGTTTTACACACAATGATGTGTTCCTTTGATAACTTCTGTTACATGCAATGCTGAGTAATACCATCATACTATATTATATTAATAATACTATTAAAATAATAATATATTTATCACCTATTTTTTAGAATGTAATATTTGAATTATATTAACTATGTTATTAATTTATGGATTAAACATGTTAATAAAATGAATTATTTTCTAATAAATTAATTAGAAATGGATGTAAGAACCATTTTAAAATTGAGACATTTAATTTATTGAAAAACAATTTTTCTATGGACAAACACAATTTTACCTCAAGAAATAAAACAATGCTATTTTTGATAAAATAATTATAAAAATTAATATATTATATGCAAGGTATATTTTTTTGAAAGTAGCCCATTATTTTTGATAGTTATAAGAGGATAAAAATACTATTTTTATGAATAAAAAGATAAATTCCTTTAAAATATAATATATAGAAATAATCAAAAATTAGAATGATATATAAAAATAGGTTTTTAGAAATATGAATAATGAAATTATATTTACTATTACTTAGGATTGAATTTTTATTAATAATGTCAATACATACGGAAAGGGTTTTCATGTCACACATTTATTATTGTGAAATATATGAAATATACACTTCAATATTCTTATAATGTAGTTTACAAACTACCTTGTGACATTTTTACATAAATTTAATTTATTTCTTTACATTAAATGTTTTATTTGATGATATTATTTCACAAATCTCATAATTTAAAAGTTACTCCAATTGTAAGGGGATTTCTAGTCTCATGTTTATTTTTGAAATACTTATTCCATATTCACCACATATTTATTTTTTTACTTTATGTTCATTCCAAAAATTTATTATTTAATTATTATCTTTAAATTTATAGTAATTCTAATATCCATTTTATTATCACTCTTTTATATGGTTTATGGATAAAAATATAGCAAGTCGATAAAGTAATATTGTCTCAAAATTTCTTCATTGAGAAACATTCTTTGTTTTGGACCTATATTATTATATGACATATATGTACTGTTATTTTACATGTTACATCATGAATATCATTATTTTAATGATATTTTAATAATAATGTAATTTTATTTCTCATGGGGATTCAGATTCAGTTTTTCCTTAGTGGTAAGTGTTTTTGTATAAAATCATTGTTTCTTTTGATTGTTTACAATTATGCATCCATTGATGGAATTTTATGATCACTATCTCATGTACATTCATGAAATATCTTATCCCTTTTTTCATGATATATTCATGATACTGTATAATTTTTTACACTTTAATACATAATATAGTGAAGATTTCTTTATTAATTTCACAATTTAACTCTCAATTTGGAAGGAAAACAATTTCCTTTCACAATAATTTTTTTCTAAAAATGTATTAAAAGGGATCAAATATTCTCTAATTATCATTAAAATAAATTTTTTACCCATGTATTAACATTTATAAAATTGATAATAAAAATATAATATTCCCATATTTTTTATATTGAGGCACATTCCAAAACATTTTATGGTGTAAAAGGAATATTTAACATGTTCACATTTATCTGATGTCCTGAAAATCATTTATTTGATGCTAACATTGATTATTTACTACATTACATATTTAAGATGTTTTTTTCATAGTGTTCTTAAAAATATTTTTTCAATGTTTTTTCAAAGAAAATTATTTTTAATTTTCTTTTTATGTTATGAATATTGATTTTCAGATAAATTTTAGTTTCTATTATGAAATTATTAATCTGGTGTTTCAAAATCCATAACCTTCAAAGATGATATAATTTGATATAGTTTATGATTTATGGGGGAATATATTTAATTAAATATTTCTTATTCATTCTTAGAATGGAGTATGAATATGATGACATGTTGTTTATGAAACCCATTACCCTTCCATGGGCTATACGATGATAAAAATATTGTGAAACCCACTTATATTCATGGTTTATTATTTGAAAAAATGATTAAGAAATATGTATCTTTCAATACATTTAGATATTATGAAATGTCTATAATACCATTTTTTTCATATGTTATGATATCATGTTTCAGAAACCAATTTATTTTTATTTTTCATTATATAATGAATTTTTTCCATGTGGAACATGTATGTATGATTTAATTATGTGAAATGTCAAAATTATATATTTTTTCAATGCATTGGGTGAATATTCATATATCATGAGATAAATATTTGAACAAGTCAACGAGATTGTTTATTTATGTTAAAATGGTGTTACCTAATCCACTATGTTGAAAGGTCTGCCACTTGAGATGATGTTGGGTCTTGCCCATGAGGCATAGATACCTATTTTTGGAACTGATAACATGATCACAATTATTTGTGTCATCATTATTACATATTCATAATTTTATGTATGGACCTGGGTTCACATGCATATGTTTATTTATAGTCCTGATTAAATGTTCATAATGTTATGAGTGAATGTTGTTATGTGTTCACAATGTTATGTATTGGCCTTGTTTCATTCCCATATTTTTAAGAATATACTAGATTACATGTTCATTCTATTATGAGTTAACTATATTATGTGATAATAATGATATGCATGTACTGTATTTCATGTCCATATATTTATGTGTGGTTCAAATTATCTGTTCAAAATGTTATGAGTGAACTATATCATATATTTACAATGTTATGCATGGTCCAGGATTCTTGTCCCTAAAATTATGGGAGGAATTTATTTCATTTACATATCATAATGAGTGAACCTATTTTTTACACATATTCACAATGTTATTATCTAATGTGAATTCCATATCTCTATAACTTATTAAAAAAACAATATTCTCTCACAAATCATGCTCTTTGATCTATATATGATTTATGTCTTATTCCCTACCAAACTATTCAGAAATAACATTCAAGGTCACATTATATTGTTTTTCGGTTGATTGTGGTAATTAAAAAACAATCTTTCCATAGAAAGTTTTGCATTTATAAAGATATTGTTTGACATGATATGTTTACAATGGTTTAATAAATGGAATGTATTCTTTAGGTATGGTACTAAAAATATATTATACTTGGTGAATCCTTTTCCCGTTGTTTTCCACATTTTGGGGTACCAAATATAAGATAGAAAATCATTTATTTGGAAAGTTATGAATTTCTACAAAAATATAAAATGTTGGGTGCATAGAGGAATTTTTTTGTGATGTCTCAAGGAAGTAAAGATTCATGGACATAATATGCACATTTTTTAAATGAATGTATTGATAAAATGATCAAAATGTGTGAAAAAGATGATTTTGTGTGGAAACTATATAGAGTTATTCATGCCCGTGAAATAGAGTTACACACCAAATATGACTCCACAAGGAAAAGTTATCTACCCATATATTGTAGATAATGATTTTTTTGCATAGGGTATACCCAGTATATAATTAGGATACTACCCCCATCATTTTAATACCTCTATCCTTATAGAAAATCCCGGATCAAAATAACTTAATAGTTACGTGAAAAAGAATTATGCCGAAAAACACATGAAATATTAATTGTGTATAAAAAAGTTTGGTTTTAATGACTGATGGAGTTTTAAAAATTGTTAAAATTTTGTGAAAAATATGATGTTCTGTGATAATAAAAAATATGTGTGAAACATTATATTTTCACAAGTAAACATTAATGTTTCACAGAAGTTGGTAATGATACATAAAATATATCCAATATTTTCACAAAAAACCATGATTTTTGAGACTATATAGTGTTTCTGGGTAAATATTTGGTAAATTGGTATTCATTTATTGGATGAAAGTGAAACATAATAACGCACCATAGGAGTTGTAAAACATAGTGATTGGATTGATAAATGTGGAATTTTTTGAATGATCAGTGAGCACATTTCATTTGAGAGAGTAGTGAGATTTCAAAATATTATTGGTTGAATACATTTTTGGATGGTGAGTATTATCCAAACATAAAAAAAGATATATTGGGAATATAACTGATCTTCCAAAGACCATATTTTGGTAGTGATCCTTACATTATTTGATACATCACCACATTTGAATTGTATTCTCTATGGATGTATCTCAGTGAGGGTGAACCATATAATATTTATATATATTACGAATGATTTAAATTCAATTCATAAATTATCAGGAGAAATGTATAATAGATTTTTTAATGATAAAACATGATCTGAATGAGTAGCTGTTTTAATCTATTACACACTAATTCTCCCCCGTGCCATGTTATTTAACCTAGTTGGGATAACACAATCATTAATATTTGACTCATGGTTATGTTTTTTATATGAGGTGTATAATATTAAAATGTTATTTTCATATTAATGTACTATTATGTTCATGTAATTCATATGTATCTTGTTTATATTTAACATTATAGATCATCTGAGCCTTTCATTTTTATGTTTCATTTCCAATGTTTATGAAAAAAAATTAAGAAGGAGCACAAAAGTGGAAAATCGTTATGGGATATGTTTTAGATCATTCGACATATTATTATAATGTGTTGTAAGTTTCCATAGACACCAAACTATTATGTTCCCCATGAATATAATTTTGAAATGATCTAAATATTAATAAAAATGATGTAATAGATATGCATGATAAGATAGGGTCACTATAGTTTTTATTAGAAGAAAGGTTTAGTCAAGTATTGTAAACATGAATTAGAAAACTTATTGATATATATTAGGATGCTTATAAGAATACGCCAGGGGATGTGTCTTTGGATAACCCTATAGTTTCATAGATTTAAATGTTTGCCTCAGGATTTAGGAATTCTATAGGTAATATTTCATGATTATATGGGTTTTTACTATGATTCAAGTTTCTCAAAATATAATTTATGTTTTTTTTCAATTACGGGAAATAGAATAAAATGGGTTAAAATTGAAATTTTTTGATGTTGAAATTAAGTGCATTAAAAAAAATTAATTTCCTTAGAGAATGTCTTGTGAAGAGAATCATGATGGGGGTACGTTTTTTTGTTTTACTACTCAAGAAAATGATACTAAAAAATAAATATAAACATTATGGGATGTTCTAATAGAATTTTTTACATTTAACATAAGAAGTATGATTATATTGAGCATGATTAATCATCAAACATGTTTCATATTTCCTAATCATGGAAAGGGGTATTAAGGAATAATATAATTATGAATGAGTAGTGGTTTAAGATTAATATAGGATGGATGAAGTGTAAATGGTTTGGAAAACAATTATTATGTTATATGAATCATGATGTATATAATAACTTTTAAGAGTTTTTCATTAATGATAATCAATAATTTATTAAATTATACTGATGACCAAGAAATTTGATTTAATTGCATCGTTATATTAATAATATGTCACCATTAACATGTATGTAATGAAAAAAAATTATTTTCAATGGATAATGAGATACTGATATGGATAATGTAAATTATATTGTATTTATCACCCTAAAATAGTTAAATAATTTTTTTTAAATGTAGTTTATTCAATCATGGACGGAGTATATGACATTTTTGGATTTTAGTAACATTTTCTGTAACATTTTCAATTATAAATCATTAATGTTTTCAGTACAAATTTATGATAATTAAATTTATTTTCATGTGTTAAGAGGAAACATGATAAATATATTCACATATTTGGTATGTGACAAACATTAAATACTTGTTGATATGTGGGGGATTAATTTAATGCTGATTTTGTGAAATTTGAATTATTTTTTGTAATGTTTTGGACATTCATTTTCTGGAATATTAATAAGGTTGACCATTTATTGAATATTTTATGTTAATCCCTAGTTTTAGTTTTTAAAATAAATTTATTATCTCCCCATAATATTATTTTATTCATTTTGTAAACCCTATGGTATACTATTATCATTGATGATTACAAAATATAGATGAAATGAGTTTTTATTAGACATAGGGATTTTATGATCCATAAGGATTCATGTATAAAAAGTTCAACATCATTTTTGGAGTAATATATGATGTTCAGATTGGTTGAGAAACAGCCAAAGTGTAAGATTAAGAATATGAAATTGGATGAAACCAATAAAGTCTATATATTTGTGAAAATACATTGTCATTAGAAATGTGGTCCTGAAATAAGATATTGTCTCATTATAATCAATTTTTATGATATCAGTGAGCTTTTTCAATAGTGTTTGTTTTATTTCTTGGTGATAATTAGAATTATACTAAAAATTCACACTATAACTCTCCATCAAAACATGATTGTCAGATTTCTCTTCTACGTCCATGTTTTCACTTTCCACTTATGCTGTCTTATATGGAAACCTATTAATGAGTTATTTTGGGAAACTGTTTTGTCTATAAATTTTTACTTTGTAAGTGATGTTTCAGTTGTCATTTATATGATGTGGGTTTCCTCAAAAGAAACATTCAAGTACTGAATATTTTATAACCATTATAAATTATGAGGGGGAAATTCATTTTAACGTGGTTGAATATGACACCTTAATATTTTTTAATTTTTTAATTAATTTAATTGTTTCAATATTCTTCATTTCATGTAACATTGAATATATATTTTGTTATATGAAATCACTAATTTTGCAGTATATTTCTAACAACACCTACACACAACAGTTATATTAGATTGGAGTACATGAAACACAATGTTTGTTATGTGTTATAGGAAATTCCTGGTTATTTTGATACCTTTTATTACACAGAAGATCGATTTTTACTGAAGTAAAATACTCTATTACTATTATGATTATAAAATAAATATAGTTATCTCCTATTTGTTATAATGAACGATATTAATGATATTAAATAAATTGGGAAAAAATTGTTTAAAAGGGATTATAAAATTATTAGGTTTTATATCAATATGTTATAAATTAATGTAAGAACTATTTGAAAATATATTAACTCATTTTCTACAAAAACTATTTTTCAATGTAAAATAATCAAATTTATCACAATAAATTAGAAAACCCAGTTTTTATAATTTTTTGAATAAAAATTATATTTTATATATTCAATAATATTTTTTAAGTCATCCAATAGGTTTGATATGTGTAATATTATAATAAATCAGTTTTTATGAATAAAATGATATACTTTTTCAAAAATGTGATTTTATCTACTTTTATTGGTGATCCTAGATTAAATATAATTTTTCACAATTTTTTATTTATAATTTGAAAAAATTATTTAAATAATTAAATTTATATAAGTAATATATACTTGGGAATAATTTTTTTATTTTTCAAAAATGATTAATTTTTTGATTAATAGTAAAAATCACAGAGTTTTTCTTAAAAATATCGTTTTTATCATATATATATATATTTAAACTAAATTTTATTTTATTTTTTAGGTTTAAACAGAATTATTATACCTATATTAATAAAATTTATGTCATTATTTTCAATTTCACATGGTAATTTGGCATGAAAATTTTTCTATCCTTTATTCATTTTCTTTTGAAAACATCGTTGTTTTATCCAGTCTGCAAAATTAATTTTATAATAGTTTTTACCACTTCTATAATTTCAATTTTTAAAAATGGATTCTATATATACAATCAAAATAATATATAATTTCTATTATGATTAACATTGATTTTGAAAAAAAATATTAATTTTGAATGTAATTAAAATTAATTACAATGATCATGGTAAAAAATTTATACTTTGTGGTTAAACTATAACTTAAGGAAAAAAATAACCATGAAACATGTAAAAAATTAATTTTATTGCTATATTTTTACTATATTACCCCTTCACTATAATATTTAGTACTATTGGAGGAACATTATGTTTGGAAGACCTCTCAATAGTTTTTACCTTTTTATATTTACATGAAAGCCAATCCTCACCCACTATAGATGGGAATCCCCACCTCCATTCACTTATACATACATATCATGACCATTTATTAATACAATCACATACCAAAAAATGTAAATCTTTCTTCCATTTATCATAAAATCCTCAAATTGGGCAGAAAAGAATCTAAGATTGTGTTTTATTTCAAACCAAATTCAATTACCCAATGAAGAGGTCACTTCCTTCAATAATCACATTTGTTGTATTTCATTATACACCCCTCTCAATTATTATTATTCAATGATTATATAATAATATAATTATATTTAATAAAATGAAATTATTTTATTTATAGTTTTTTACCTAAACAAACTCACACTTCCCTGAAATGTGAAACATAGTCATAATTCGTATGCACGGAAGACAACCACCCCATGAACCAATGCATTCGGTTCTTCCATTAAACTCATAAATGGATGGGAATCATAACAGAAATAATGTTTTATCTGAATTATATGATGTTTATTATTAATTTTTTTGTTATTTAATTATTATATGACATATACCTTCATGAATTCTATTTTGTGGGATTATGATAACATCATTTATGGATGTGTGGACTATCGCATCCTCAATATGATGTGATTTCATCCCATATTACAAGGAATGTATTAAATATGGGTATAGTTAAAATATATGATATATATGATATAATAATATTAATGGAATGATGATATATATATATATTTACATATATGTTAGATACTTTCTTTCTATCAATATGACAAGAAAAAAGAAAAAACATTCTTGTATAAGCGCGACCTATATTATCCATAAACGGTGAATTCCTCTTAATATTTATATATTTTAGGAATTTTCATAAATACTTATATAATGAATATATATAAAATTTTACTCATTTTTTACATTGTTGAAATAATTAAATCATGATATATGTAAAATGGTCAATAATAACAAATCAATTCATGTATATTAAACAATAAAATTATTACCCAAAATATAACAATAACATGGATTTATTAACAACATGATTATATGAATTCAAAATAAAATATTATATGGAACGATATAGAAGAATACCGTTCTATGGTATATTTATATTAAAATTATATTTATTATATAAGATGTTTGAATGGGTAAAAATGAAGTCAATACATAAGGTGAAGGTTTTCTCACCACACATTTATTTCAACGAGATATATGCTAAATTAACCAATTTTTATTATCGAAAATATATATTAATCTCTATGTCAGGTTATATGATAAATATAAATTACTTAATTAAATTAAATGTTTCAATTAAACTTTTTCATTCATATATCTCATGATTCAAATGTCAGTTAAGCAAGAAGGGGATTTCTAACCTCGCATTTATTTCTTTGATACATATTCCTATTAACCAATCTCTTTTTTTTTGTTCATAAAATTACATTTAAATTAAAATATTATTATTATAATTATGTTTATTAGTATTAACATACACATTTTATTATATCTCATCCATGGGTTTTAGGGTTCAGAACCTACCAAATCAGTAAATAGTTTTTCTCTCAGTTTTCCTTATTTTATTTAATCATGGATTTTATAATTCAATGTTACTAAAGTATTAATAGTTTATTGCTACTATCTCGACATTTATCTGGATGATTTATGATTATGCTTCTTTGATGAAATTTAATGATCCATCACTCATTGAATATAACGGATTTTCTTCTACACAAGTTATTTATGATATATCCAAATAATAGAACTATTTTCACCTCTTTCGTAATTAATAAAATTAATAAATAATTTAATGAGAATGTATGAATTTCTCTCTCAATTTGGGTGGTAATAGTGTCTCTTTAAAAACCATGTTTTATATAATTTTCTACTATTATACTGTTATCATTAAAATTCATTTTTACCCATGTTTTACCTTTATAATAAATGGTTTCCAAATATGGTTTTTTTTCTAGGAACTTGTATATACTTTTTACTATGCAATTTTGTTGACATGTATATATTTATTTTAATTTATGGACTATATTTAATTAAATAATTATTTAAAAGATTATAAGAATAATGTTTTTATGTATAAAATACAGTAGTATTATGTGTTTTATTTCAATATTTTTTAATATAAAATGATTTTCAAAAATAAATATGTATTAAAGAACATTCAATGAATTATTATTTTCCAATATGAAATGATCTAAATTACCATTCAAAATAATTATCCATATAATATTATATCATTGATTTATTTTGTAAATTTCTATTGATATGATCTATGAAAACTGTTATTATTATTTATTTTAATTTCTTATGATTAGTATGATAAGTTGTTTTTCAAACCCCTTTCTTTTCCTTGGCATATACCATGAAAAAATAAATGTGATACCATATAGTATTATAGGGTTATTTTATAATGAAATTATTAAGAACCCATTATATTTTCTATTGGATAGAATAAGAGAGAAATTCTATAATATCCATTTATTTTCATGAATTTTTATATGATGTCCACGATACCCATATCTTTTTGTGTGTCATGGTATGATGTATTTTTATCTTATTGCACATTTATGTATGATTTCAATATGTGGTGAGTGGGACCAATACTCCATATAATAAATTGGTAAAAGATTTAAATCTAATTAGATAATTGTTATAATGATTCATGGTCTTGATCATCTACGTGAAAAAGGTGTAACCTGATCCAATATAATGAATATATAGTAATAATAGATTTGGTTGTGTCCCATCTAGGAGGTGTACCTACATTAGTGTGGACATGATTAAATGTAAAAAATATTATTATTAAGCCCTATTATGCATTCATAATGTTATGTATAGATATGGTTTCATATCTATATGTTCTACACGCACACAATTACATGATCAAAATATTATGATTGACCCTTTTTACATGTTAAAAATTGTATTCATGGACCTAGATTCATGTATATATGTTTATGCATAGATCATTTTAAATTTTAATAATGTTTTGAGTTTTAAATATTATGTATTCAAAATATTATGTGTGGACCTGTGTTGATGCCCAATAGTTTAAACAAGGGCCTAATTTCAAATCCATTACATAATGAGAAAAAAAAATATTTTATACAAGTTGAATGTTTTATTTTATGATATGTATTCCAAAAATATATGTCTTATGAAAAAGATATTCTCTCATAATTCATTACCATTAATTTATTTATGATTCATGTAATATGAACTTCCAATAATTATTCCATGACCCATGATTATGATCTTTGATATCTATTGTATGATCATAAAATGTAACGATCACATTTCCATACCCTTATGTACATATTATTCTTACATATCTCCTTATTTCTACCCCTACTGAGCATTTTATCGCACACTATCTTATGCTCCATTAAAAATGTTATGAAGAAATGATTTATATAGGATTGAAAAAGGGGAATATATTTATGGACGATTTTCTATATCATTCCCCAAATAAGAATAATGTGTCCCCAAGTTCCAATGACACAAAACCATTATATTCCCTAGGAATGTACTTTTGTAATGTAATAATTATTCTTCTAAGATGATGTAATATAAATTTATGTTAATATAAGGTTGATATATATAAAACATAATGAAATATTTCATAATAAGTCTCCCATAGTTAGGATATATAAATTGTTATTTAACATTATCAATAACACATGATTTTAATAAAATCACTATTCAAATTTGTAATTGGTTGTAGGATTTTATCAATTTATTGTGCATTTTTTGAGTTAATTGACAATAAATTTTATAATTTAGAATATTAATTTCCTAATTTATTTCATTTATAATAAAACTCACCCCTTACATTATATTTCAACTTTATTTTTATGGTATCCATCGATTGTTTTATTTGATTCTCCTAACACTAATACAATATGGGGTTTCATCTCCAATTTTTTTCTTTGAGAGATGCCTTAAATTTTTCTATTAATTAAATTTATGTAGTGAATATACTACCAATTTGAGATATTATATTATTAATTATGTTATATTCACTGAAATGTGTGTTCAATTTGTGTTTATCTCTTTCATATGGTTCATTTTGAAGTACTCTTTATGTTATAAGTTATTTTTGTGTCTCATGTATTTTTAGTCGGTAATAATTTCACTTCTATGACTAATAAATTTTAATAATAATGTATTTTATCCCATGGAAATGATATTTTTTATTTAAAAATAATTTTATCAAGAAAATCATGTTTCCCACTAATGAATTCTTCCTTCATGAAGCATGTTTATTTTAAAAAATACATTTATCTTATGATTAATTCTCATCGATTTTAATGGTTTTATTTAATAAATAGGTTCTAAAGACTCACTAATGATGTCCATTACCTATTTTAATGTCAAATTTTTTAACAATTATCCTTTATACCTATTTATTATATTTATAAGAAATCATTAATTATAAATTAAACAATGTTGGTATCAATAGAGTTATTTCAAAATTAGCATGTGGTTTTTATTCTATCCTTTCAAAATAAAAATTATTTATATTCCACTCTACATTTTAATTTCCTCTCCATTATATGTTTCTTTTCAGTTACCTAATACTAATTATTCTTTTGAAATTGGATGATTTTAATGTAATTAAACATTCTCTTATGGAAGAAGTATGCATCTCTCATGTATCAATTATTTCTGTTAATTTTAAATGTAAAATATTTCAATGTATTTTTAATTATTTTCTAAAATAATATTTCTTTTTTTGGAATACATTAATAATTATTATTTTAAAATTATATTTTATCAAAATATTTTCCCTTCATTTATAAAGACATTGGGAAAATTTGGGGATTATTTATTTTTAATGCCATATAACTAGCTTTTCATAAGGATTTCTCCATTCAAAAAAATGTATTTTTTGAATGTAATTTGAAATTCAATTTTATAAATTATACCGTGAAAAAATAATTACTTTAAATTACATATAACAAGATGGATTAAATTACATTACGTTATGATTTGATTAAATTTTATTTGATTTGATGATCAGATGTAATTCTAAAATTTAAAATTTGGATATTCTATATTTTATTAATTACATGTTTACTAATGTTTTTGATGTCTTAATACACACCAATTTTTACCATGATTTAGTTTTTATATTTTGAATGTCTAATTTTCAAGTGGCCAATTCACATATAGTGTATGATATTTGTAGGAACCATAACCCCATAATAATCATTTTATAAATAATTACATGTTCTGAGATAGAGATGTTATGATAATTGGTCAGTTAATTAGTAGGTTAATATAGGGTTAGTGTGGTTCCATAAATCTATACTGATAATTTTATGTGTCATTGGGGTAGAGAGTATCTAGTTTCATAAATGGTGTGATTCATGGGGTTAGGATATTCTAAAAATATTACATATGAATAGATTAGGGGGTAGATAGGTTCACAAAGGGAGAGAGAAATGAAATTTATCACTATTCAGAGTTTTATAAATGATAACATAATGAAGTACTAAGATTTACTATGACAAGAAATAATATGTTCCTTATTGTGACACATTTTCATATCATGTAATGTTTTTATAATTATAAATTTTTATATATTCTTATGTTTTATATATTTCTCAAGCTTTTTATGATTATTGATAATTTTGAAGCTTAGTCATATATTATATGCATCTATAATGATATTTTTATGATCATATGTTACTCCATAATGTTTTATGAAAACAATACATGGTATTACGATCTTGTATAATGATATATTTTAGTTTATATAATTCTAAATCAAGTTTACGAACATATAAAACATGATATTTCCTTCCCTAACATAGTGTATAAGATTAACCATTTTTTTATTTTTCTCTTTCACTAGCTTAACATGATAAGAATAATTAATTCAATATATTGAACTGAGTCTAGAGAAGATCAACTATGGAGAAAGTATTGTGGATTATAATGTTTATATGTTGAATCTCCAAGTAATTAAATTTTTTTGTCTTTTAAATATCCATGATTTTTTTAATTTCAATCTAGAGATTAAAATATTATTTATTTGATGTTATTCTTGATTTGATTCAATTTCATTCATAGTTAGGTATTGTATTTTTTGTGAGATTTATTCATTTTTGAATAATACTGTACATATTTTGGGGGAGTTGATTGGAGAACCTATGTGAAAACTCTCGATACAATTATATGTATTAGATGATATCCTGAAATATTACTATGTACTTGAGTAGATGAATTTTCTAGAAAACAATCTAGATATAGATTGTTAAAGTGGATGTTGTTTTGGTACATATTCCTCAGGGTGTAATAACCTAAATAAGAGTTGGTCAAGTATATCTCATCCATTAATCCGGTGCATGGTGAGTTTTCACATACTGGGTATGTAGATTGTGAATTTTATAGGATATGATTGGGTAGATCATATTCAATTTATAAACAAAAATGAAAGATTGAATTCATAGTTCAATTAGAGGTGCATGTTAAGAAATATTATAAAACATAGCATAATGATGAACTAATATTGATATTGGTTTAATTGAATGTATCATAGTATAAAATATGGGCATGTATACCAATTTTTAAGATTAAAAATCTAAAATTTATTTCTTTATATTAATTTTAATTAGATACTATAGATCCCACATGATTAACTATTTAGGTATTAGTAGATTATTGGGAATACGAGGTAGACAATTGATTTATAATCAGGCGTTCTATAGTTCATTAAATAAAATAATTTATTATTTCATTACATTAATGATGTTTTATAAATATTGAGGTGGGGAAATATTTCATTGAAATATTATCCCTCAGGATGATTAAATAAAATTTATTATTTTAAAATATAGTGTGAGTGATCATGCCACAGTCTCAAAAATACATCTCACTAGCATGTTACTTTGCAATATTTCAAAGTGTACTTCTAATATTCATCATTATGATCACAGATTAAAATATTATATCTATATAATAAAGACTCAAATATCTCTTATTAAAAAAATTCATAACGGCCATGGTAGACATGCTTGATATTTCATAATGTCTTAACCAAAATAGGAATTCCCATCATTTATAAGACAATATAAGAGATGATATATTGAAATCCTATATCGGCATTATAAGATAAATTGTAGGATTATTATAATATTTATATAATCAAAAATATTTAAAAAAGTTAACTATGATAATTTCTATGGTTTTATGAAAACTATTTTTGGAATATAATTTTGAAAACAAATTTTTCGAAATAAAAAAAATACATAAATAATTATTCATTATACCACACACATTTCTACAATAATGTGACTTTTGTTATTGGGTTGTAGAATTTATGGAATTAAAAACCCTTCAGATGTACTATTTCGAATCATGTACATTACCTGATGCACCCATTATACATCAAATGTGACGGTGGAACTTGAGTTCCAAGTGTCCATCACTTAAAATAAGCATGCCTCTTGAAACTATTATAACCCATAACCCTATTTGAAAAAATAATTCCATAAGTGGTTTCTAATTATAATATTTGCCAAAATTATGGAAAAACTCTGTATTTTAGTTTTATATAAGATATTAATATATAAATATCATTTGATATTAAACCATGAGTCATGAAATATTCCCTTATCATTTGTTATTGGTTATTAATAGATAAAATTTCATGGATTCAGTTTAATAAATAATGGATGCCTATAACTACCCATGTTTTTGAATCCCTTAAAATGTGTTTTATGTTCAACAAATAATGTGACATGCTATTGATAATGTAAAACACTAAATAATATTATGAAGACATTATTAAAAATGCTGTAACAATAATAATATGGTAATCTGTTAATAGGTATTACCTTTAAAATGTTGATACTTAATATAAGTTAGGATTGGATTAATTATTTTCAATAAAACCCATTTTATATGTATTATATTTATATTCATTTAAAAAAATGAAAAAAAAATTGTAATTAAAATCTCAAAATGAAATATTTATTGACCAATTATAGATAAAAAATTATAAAATGTTACATTTTATATATTTTAATAAAGTTATGCATTTTTATGTGAATTGTAATAATATTAAAAATTTCTCTATGTTGTATATTTAGTTTGAAATTGAAGTAATTTTAACCATTTTGATATGAAAAAAAAATTTCTAATGAATTATTTGTAATTTTAAAAGTATATGTGGAATTTATAATTCTATTATCAATATTTTGAAAATTTAGTAATCTTATTAACAAAACCAAGTTGTCAAATATTTTCTTTAAATGGTTATAACCTGAAAAAAAAAATTATTATTAAATAAATAATTTAGGAATTATTTTTTTCCCTATATTAATTTGAATCTATGAAATTAATATTTCTATATTAATGATAAATATAATTTTTATAAAAATAATTAATATGAAAAATAGGTTTTAACTCTTTACATGTGGTAATTAAAATATAAATTTCTCTTCACAAATAAATATAATATGACACTATTATTAAGATATTTTTGATAATAATTTTCATTCAATCTAATAGGACAATTTCCGTTTTTTTTAAAAATTTACATCATTAGTACTAATGTTAATTAACAAGATAATATTGAAGCAATTATGTTAAAACTATTTACATATTAATATCATGTAACTACTAAAAAATTAATTATATTTAAACTTATTATATAGTTATTAAAATATTATTTCAACTCACATAAATAATTATACTGACACTTACTTATATGGTAATCCATACTAGGTAATATTATGAATCCATAATTTTAAAATGTTCATTTATCTACTAAAATAATTATTCTAAAAACTCTATAACCTTTAAAAAATTATAATATTAAATAATGGAATATTATTTTTATTATATTAAATTTATTCTCATAACCCTAATATTTTAAAATATGGGTAAATTTATGATTCTAATAAAATATAAAATTAAATAGTAAAATACTACATACCTTGATAAATAATAAATAATTAAAATGTGCATATTAAATTTAAAAACAACTATAAAAATATTTATACATATATGGATTCACATTGTTATTCCTTTATAGACTTGAAAAAACAAAATACTAAAAAATTATAAAACATATAATCCATTGACCTAGGAATATTGTCTGGAGGTTATTAAAAATGACTACTATTTTAAAATCAGAAATTGTTCTCCCCTTGCAATACTTTACAACTAACACTCTTCAAAGATACATTTCCCCATTTGATTTATCATATAATCTGTTAAAATCAAAACTATATATAACAAAAATCACACAAAAAATAATCTCCTTGTAAATTATAATTATACTATGACCATAAATTTTAAGATAATATCCAGGGGAATTAACAAGTCTCTAATGTTGCTATTTTCTCCTCTATGAAATATATTTATCTACCTAATATAACAAATTTCATTTGAATAAAACAATATGAAGAATTTATTATCATTGATTTTTTATATTTTGTTATGTTAGTTCTAAAATTGTTATTTATTCATTTTCATCCCCATATAAGAACCAAGGAACATCAATAGTAGGTTTCACAGACTTCAATCTCCATGAAGTGACATTTTTTTTATGATTAAAAAATTTCATAGAATTTATAAATAATTATAATTATAAATAAATATTATATATATATTTATATATTATATTTATGATCCTGATATATCAATTTAATATCAATCTTGAACACCATTTATGTGTTTAACAACGGGAACACTAATAATTCACACATGGGGATTCATTCCTCCACAATGAAACACTTTTCTTTTTTTCTTTAATATATACATAAATTCATTAAATATAATAAAATATGGATCAATTTGAAAAAAAAACAAAAATTCATCTATTGTAATATTATTATATCTAATGATTCATCTCTATAAGCATACTCACCAATCGAGTTAAGGTGTGTCAATGTTTGGGTTAGTTTAAATACCTATGTGAATAATGATTAATAATATGATTATAGTAGAAAATTTTAAAATTAAAAATGATTTTTTATAATAAAAATAAAAATTTAATATGGTATTATTATTCTAGAATTTTTTTTCTTATTAAACATTCTATTAAAGAATGATTTATGTATTCTAAAATCACCAAAAAGAGGCATTATCAATTATGTTTTCACATAATATACCAAAAAACATATTTAATTAAACGATATCGTTTTAAACAAATATATATCATTTATTTATGAATATAAAATTATATATCAATAATTATTGTTTTAGAAAAATATGTTTTATGGTATCATAATTATTAGAAGATTATAAATTAGTAAAAGTTGATAACACCCATTACTGATAAAATTTTATAAAAAAATATATTATGATGATAAAAAAGATACTAATGATTATAAAAGTGTAATATATAAGGGTAATTTTTAAAAATTCCATATTAATTTACTAATGATTATTATTTGAGTTAAGGGTGTGATATATAATGCATAGAAACCAAGTATGGGTTTTAGTCTCAATATTTTGTCATTGAGAATTTATTATGTTATACATTATGACATTATTATGGGGAAAATAATATTCTATTGTATTTTTATATAATTATAATCTTATATTTTATTATATTTAATGTTCAATTTCATGTTATCATCCTAATGGGTTTGTGGATTAAATCAATTAAAAGGTTTAAGGGGTTTTCGTCACTTGTTTTCCATTCATTGAGTTATTATGATTAATCTTGAAACCCTTTGATATAAGTTGTATTTTTTATCCCAAAAATACATAAAAACTTATTAACACTTTAATTTAATATGATATAATTTTTTTCTAACAAATTCCTCTATAAAGTATAATCACTTCATGGATTTGGAGATTGGTTAGGATTTTATGGAACATGTTCACTTTTGTTTATGCATGATTACATGTTTTTATTTTATTTCTCTTTAATGTGATATTGTTATAATCCAAATGAAATATTTAATTACAATTAAATGGTTTACGTGAAATATAAATATTTGTTTATTAATATCCCTTTCATATTATTTCAATCAATTCATGTCTCAAATATTATTATGGTTGTCTTCCGCAATTTTCAATTGCATGAGACCTGTTTGATGAATTATACAATATATTATTTTATATGGTGTAATAAATGACATATTTTCTTAATATTTGATTAATATCAATCACATAGTCATATTTATGTATTATTTTTTGGTATCACCCTCTTTTATATTTCATTCTTACATTGCTATTAATGTAAGGGAACTCATATCAAGATTTTCATTCTAATAAATGTTTGATATTATGCATCTAATTCCATTTATATGGAATATAAACTTACAATTATTTATATAAAATCATTTATTATCATATATATATATATGGGACTTTTATCTTCATTTTTCATATTTTTATTTCCAATTTATATGATTTAATGTCTCCTTATATTGTAAGTTGTTTCGATGACTCAAGTCATTTACTTGTGTAATAATCAGTCTTATTTGACTATTATCATTCATGATTGATATAGTACCCAAACAATATTACCCACTACCATTAGAAGGGTGAATCAATGATTTTTTTATTCATGAATCCCTTTTCATTTCATTTAAACAACTATAATACATTAATATTCTAATTCCACTCAATATTATCTCTCAATCTTAGCTAGTGTGTAGTTTTAGTGATGGATAGTGTAACACATAGAATTTAAAATTTCCAGAAAATCCTATTCTTTTATATAAATGTTGTTCAATTTAGTTATGGATTATTTACAATCAAATAATTGATCAATCTACCCCCATCAACAACTAAGAGAAATATTTTTCATCCATCTCCATCTAAAATAAGTTTTCCCTATCTCAACAGGATAGAAACTTTTTTCCATTAGGATCTAATAGAAATATATGTTTCTATAGATCCAACAAAGGTACTTCATCTACTCTTGTATCCAGCCATAATACTTATTATTCACCCTAAAACAACTAAACAACTTCTCCTGCATCAATATTGATCCACTATATATTGATATATTGATATTACTCTATGTTATGTTGAATCAATAATTGTCTTATACTCCTAAAATATCGTCAGGATCCATTTTCGGGTAAGATGGCCATAATAAATAAATATAATCACTTATAAATAACAATTTTCATCCGTGAATCTATTTTAGTGTTGATAATTTCTATTTAAAATTAATTACTAGTTTAAATATTACATAAACTGTTTCACTCATGTTATGAAATATTATATGAATGATTAAATCCATCATATTTCAACTATAATATTTTCACATAGACATAATGTATGAATATTAAATTGGCTTTCCATGTTATAAACTAGAGAACATATGTTTCTGTAATTATTATTTTTTGTGAAAACTGACATTTTATATTTTACTTGATTAAAATGGATGTGTTTGATTATTACATTATTTAAATGTGTTTGTATTCACAAAATAAACGCAACCATTCATGTAAATTTTATCTCCTTTATCATATGATATTGTACATGTAATCAACTAATATATCCTCCACCCAACAAGTACTAATTTTAATGTCATTTTTCCTCTTTGTGAATGTCTCAAAAATCCATTATACTATCATTTTTGTATAATGAACATCACACATATGATATTTTATATGCTTTTTTCCATTTTTCACTTAAGATGACTGTGAGGTATCTCAACCTACACGTAGTAAACAATGTATAATATGAGTATGAGTATTATAATATAAATTATTCTATTAAAGAACATGTACTTTTAAAATATATTCGAGTCTTACAGAAAACGTTCCAATTCATTTTTCATGTCATCTATCAATACGTGAAATGATTCAAATAACATGCTTCCACTCGTAAATAGTTGAACCCTTCCATGAAAATAAGTATCTCAACAATCCTCATGAAACTAGTTTTTCATTCCTAAAAAATGTGTTCATAGTGTTATCAAATTTATTGAAATAATACCCTAATTATAGGAAGATCAAGTCCACATTGATTTAGGTTGTTCATATTAAAATGGGAACATATGTCGCGGTTCAGTTATAATTTTTTCTATTAACTTCTATGTAAATATCAGTGTTTTAGATGAACGGTGACATTGAACAGGACACATAATTCCAATAATATTTCTAATATCAAGGAAATTGGATTTTCGTATTATCTACATTACATTTTAATGGTGGATTATCATTAAAACACCATCTTATAACATCATCCAGTGATTTATAATTATGATACTTCATTAAAAATTTGTGTTTCTACAAAAATGTTCTGTAAATTTGGGGGGTCATCACCCATGTCATGCATTCACACATATGATTCATGGCCCAACCAGACTCCCATTCCCATATACATGCATGTGTACACACATGACTACTTATTTTGGCTAATACATATACCACTAATATGTATCCTTGTAGGCTTGTCATATCGAGGTCCCTTTAGCATGGATGACCTACTGGACCCATAAATCCTTTGTTGAACCTCTAATATGCTTGCTTGTGTGTTCAAATCTTATTGTTTTATAAGGATTCCAAAAAACACATACAATATTCTAATAAAAAATTCAATATATTGACATGATAATGAATTTTTTCCTGGACTTATTTTTAAAAAATCACCTTGAAAAATAAATATAAATTTTTATGGCCTTCATTATCATCTAATCATCATAATTATGTAAAATATGTGTCTATAATGACAAAAATCATTGAACATAAGACCAGTTATTTTGTAGTCACATTTAACATGGATATTAGCATGTGTTTGAAATCCAAATGCATTAAAATTCATTCATAATATTATCATGGATAAAAATATTTATATTTATCTAAACATATTATTTTCCCAAATCATTGAAAAAAACTGAAACACTGAACTAATAAACCACCATGTTTCTATTTTTTTCAACATCTCTTTAAATATTTAAAATTAAATAAGACTTATTTAATATGTATGGAATTTAATAATAAAATGGAAAAGGATATGTGAGGTGATTTCCACCTGATTCCAATGGTACTTATATTGAACTGATATCACATGGTTCTCATTGAATGTAGAATATAGTTTGTCAACTCTTAATTTAAGTAGTCTTGGTTAGTTTAGATCGAATGGGAGTTATATCCATTGATGTCTACATTATCAATAAAATACCATGCATATGAAATCATGATCTGGAATAATAATTTCATATTTAAGGGGTTACCAATAAATAATGTTTTCAATGAATTGAAAAATATTACACACCCTTAAGTTCATTTTCAGAATGTATATGTGTAATGAAAAAACACCCATTTGTATCATATTATAATCAACTAAGAATAGAACATAAATTTATATGACTACTGATAATTTATATAAAGGATTAGTACATATTTAGAATACCAAAACCACCATTTTTAAAATATTTCCTATAATTATAGAACCATTTGAATTTATTTGATATATATGTTTTCTTCAAAGATGATCCTCTTTAATACAAAATTTTTTATAATTTTATTTCATGTCAGTCATTATAATCCATGACGTATAACCTCTGCAGGCTATCCAGAAGTGATATCCTCAATCAATTCCATTAAATCCGTATAGTATAAGATAAAAAAATCATTATTGGGATTAATGTTTGACACATTGGTTTCTAAGAATTCACATTTACAATGAGATCCCCTTCTCAATCCAACATAATATTTTCATCAAATTTCTGTAAGGGAATATTTCTTTTGACTATTATTTTCAAGAAATTCATTGACTTGAATATCTTCATTCTTCCATTATTATAATTTTTTTGAACAACATTTCCATCCTATGTATTTTTTATGTTTATATTTCCTCATTTTTTAACATTTATTCTAAAATACCCTTATTATCAAAGACCACTAATATTACATTATATTTGGAATGTTCCTCATCTTACATCAATTTAATTAAAAAATTTCAATTGGTTTTTCAAAACAAATAGGAAATATTTATTTATATTTATCCTCTTTTTAGGATCTCCATAAAAACATCCATTATTTATGTTTTTAAACAACATACCTTTATCATCATAGAAAATTACACTAGAATATCATTGCAAAAATATCATATATTTGTGACCTTTCTCACAACATATTCCACAAATATATTTTAATACATCAAATATGTTTAGTCATTGAAGATTGAATTTTTTTAGTGAAATCATTCATTCTTAGAGAAAATAATTTTTGTATTTACCATGACTCCCCTTTATTCATAATAATTTAATATATATAATATTTTATAAAAGTAAGAGTAGACTTTATTCCAACAATTCTCACTGCACAAAAATACCTCTAAAATCTGATCATTCACATTTAAATGTATTTTGTATAGATATTTGTCAATGAAGTAGTTATTCATACTAAGAAATAAATTTTATAGGGGGAGTAATATTCATTTAATCATTTATTCTCTTAATAATGTAGTATATTATATTTGATTTTTCATTTGTGATTTTTAATATCCCAAGTACGACATTCCTCATTCAATTTTCTATGGATTACACTTCTATGAAGCATATATATAATGTTATTCATCTCCAACCAATATTTTTCTTTTGTAAACCTCATGAATTTTCATTTTGTGAAAAAATATAATACATTGTTCCAAAACATCTAAAAAATATCCTATGATATATCTTTTATTATTTAATGTTTTAATATTTTTAGATATAATATATTTTGAAAATTGATGATTATTAGTTGGAATAACACATTGTGGGAAACATAATAGTGAATAGATCATCATGTTTCATTCCCCAAATACCCAGGTTGGTATCATTTTTATCATTATTACCATTCATATTTTATTTTGTTTTTTAAAACATGTTCGTGTAATTGAAATAATATTTTTACCAAATATTTACTTTGGTTTGTGGGAAACCTCCTTCTAAGAGGATTTTTTCATTTTATTAGAGTATTATTTAATACAACATGTGAAATAATTATCCAAGATGAAATATTTTGTGGTATAATAAATTAATTTTGCAATTTGTGAATTAAAATATTATGGGGATTTCTGATATTTAATAGCACCGACATCACAAAATCGTTCATGTTAAGGGAGTTATTTTCATGCATAGTTGATTTCATATTAGCTTCCTAATTCCCCTTAAACATGTTTTTTTTCATCATGATTTTCATAGATTCATTACATTAATTTTTAATATTATTTACATAATTTTAATTATCCTCCAATTGAGAATCCTTGATATCCATAAAAACATTGTCCAATTTTTAAAATCTATTTAATTCATATAAAAATAAAATATCACTGATATCATTATTAGAATTTTTTTTCAATAATTAAAATGATTTTTTATAGCCTTTTTTTAAAAGGAAAACTATTTCTTCAAATCATTTCACATTTTTGTGAGTGTTGGATATGCCAATCCATATAACCAATGAATATTCCATATCATTATCCTCTTAATTTTACTAATAATTTTTAATATGGATATCCTTGATTCCTCTAAAATATGATTTAACACTCATTTTGGGATTTTCATAAGATGTTCATTGAGTAGAGTATTAATATAACTATGTTAACCATCATTTTCATAACATTAGAAGGCTTTATCAAATGCACCATGATCTAAATGATTATTTAACGCTATAAAACATTTATTAACTTATGTTGGTAGTGTCTTTTACATTACTATATTATTATCATTTATCTACATTAAAAATATATTCTTTCCATACAATTGAGTCTTAGTATAAATAACAACCTGAATTTTATCACACATTTTTTAAATATTCATTTCATTAAAATTTTCATGGATCTTTATAGTGAACCTATTATCTTATAGAACATGTAGTACACAAGGCTAATTTTTCATAGAGATGGGAGGGGATAATTAGTGGTTTTATATTAATTTTTTTTATCTTTTCGTTTCAACCTATCAAATATGATAAGGTTCTCAATACACTCAATATTTTATTTCAATATCTCTTCATTTGAATTTTTATTAATGGATATAGAGAATTATATATTATTTTCATGGTTTGGAAAAATCTTTCTCTTTTTTGAGTGTACCTATTCATTATGGTTATATATTATTTCCTAACAAAAATGTTATTTATATACACCCGATAAGAATAGAGACACGTATTTTTCATTAATCATCATATAAATGAATTTTTTTCAACTAAATTCAATAGAAACCTTTTTATTCAAGATTCAACAGGAAGACTTCATTTTCCAGATCCAACTGAGAGACTCATTATGATCCTCACTCAAACCAGATGACTTATTCTTCATTTAGCACTAACAAGAAAACATGAGTATTCATTTAGGTGGATTCACTATAGGGTGATATATTTATCATTCTCTATGATCTCACTGAATAAAAATTTCTAATGTACACTTTATTTACCTTCAATAGTAATTGGTATTGTTTTTTTCCATTTCTCAATAATTCGGATTTCTTGTAATGACATATTTCCTCATTGAAACTATGCGTGAGATGATTATTTATTCAAATGATGATTTGTTTCCCAGAATTGGATGTGTTTCAGATGGAGAACAATATTCCTTAATATATTATTCGAGGATAATATATTCAAAATTCAAATATATTATTTTCATTCCCAATTAATTAAAATATATTTCCTAGGTTTCTCATATTATAAACACTAAAATTGTATATATTTCACCTTTTATTATTATTTGTGAAAACACCTAGTTTATGGTTTAATAGATATTTGTGATTTTTTTTTACGATCACATTCATGGTATAAATTTTTATTCATGTAATTTCTGAAAATTATAATACACTCAGTGTATCCCTCTCCTAGAAATATTGTATGTGGGATATTTAGAAAAATGATTCTCATAACCATTATTAAATAAAATGTAACTATTTTTATACATGAAAGTATCTTAAATCCACCGCACAATCGTTCTTGTGAAATGACCTCAATGCATATGATATTTTATGGCTACAATTTCCCTTATTCATGTTAGGTTATTATTTGTTATCACATCCTTCTTCATGAAAAGTATGGAAAATATTAAAAATATTATCTTGTTGTCATAAACGCTTTCAAATATTATTAACATTTAAAATATATTTGAGAGTAGAAAAAAATTACTTATTACATTATCCTCTTCCTCAAGAAGGTTGATTATTTATGTAAACTCCTAATCGAGAACACATAGATACACAAATACTTAATTTACTTGTAAAACATTATCAGATATCAAAAATACCACCCCCACCTCAACACAATCCCTCATCTTTTATTGAGTGTTCTCCACTGCCTCAAGTATGATTTAAAATCAACATTAAAGATCAACTATTTTTACCCTCTCATGGATAATTATTAATCACGAATGAGATCACTGTAACTGAAAATAACTTTACATAAAAAATAATAATTTTTAAAATCACTATTTCGTAATTTTAGTAGTGAGGATGTATATTTGCTTCTTCAATTTAATGCTCAATCCTTCCATTTATCATTAGTTTCAAAATATGACACCTGTAACACCTTTTTCACATATATATAATTAATTGTTTTATTTAAAACATAGAGGCACAAAATACTATACAATAATGAATATTGTGGCCTCATAACTCCATTATACTAGTATTATAAAGAGAATGGTATAAATGGTTTGATAATAAAAAGCTCAAGTATCCTATATGGTGCATTGTAAATCACATGTAGAGGATAAGGGTGAAAATGATGACTCATTATGGCTAGATTCCATAGATAAGTGGAATCAGACTACCACATTATTGGAGTAAAACATTATTTGAGTAAAACGTATTAATCAAGGGCCCACAACCCACAAAGACTACTAAATCTTAATGATACTCCATTTTTGAATGTATCTCACCTCTATGAAAAAATTCTATATCATTATGGGATTGGAACTTGCAACACACATAATTAAAACATGCCACTTTGTAGCTGGCCACATAGGCCCATCCATGTGTTTGTTCACAGTGGTGTTTTCTTCAAATAGCCACTATAAGTCCCACTTACCCTTTGACATGTGAGATGGAACTGTAACGAACACTTGGGAATTTTTGACCTCCTGGATCCATAATTCCTTATATTATCCTGGATATTGATATCTTGTGTGGTTGGCCCTTATAATTTAAAAAATATTAAAAAAAACATAAAATATTATAAGAATTATTATTAAATAATCATAAAATAAATGACTATATTAATATTATTCAATTCATGAAATACTCCTGAAAAATTGAATTTTATATGGTCTTCATACACATATAATCTATATAATGATGTAAAAAAATTTCATTATTGACTATTTCCTTTGAAAAAGTATTAGTTCATCAATAATAAAATATAACAAGAATAATTATCTATAATTGACATTGAATTCCATTATATGTATCCATAACAAAAAATTAGGCATCATATTTTTTTCTTTAACTCTTAAAACACATATTGATTCATCATTGAAAAAAAATAATACATTGGGGCCATCAATGGATATTTTCTCACCAATTATGATGACGTGTTCAGTTTCTACCATTTTTGGGAGACATATTTTTTTTAAAAATATCACTTTTTTGTTCTTGATTCTATTTTTTTGGGAAGATTGATTCATGTTAAGAATAACTCCCATATTATTTTTAATATTTTCCACTATACATATATTTTTAATTCCCTCCAATGGTCACTTATTTATTATAAAATGTTGAATTTTTTTTATAACTATGATAATTTATTTTGCTTAATAATTTTAAAATAAATGATTTATAATGCTTTTTCATATTTGTATTTTTAATATGTTTATTTTAAAATGATCATGTTGTTTTTTCCATCCACTCAAAATTAAAGGATTTTATCATACACTATAAATTTTCTATTGATAAATTTTATTTCTTTTCCTTGTTTTTATTAATTGAATATTTCTTCTATGAAGAAATAAATTAAATATTTTTTTAATTTTTAAAAAATATTAAATTTCAACATGTTAAAAATATTATTTAGTCATTTAAATGAAAAAATTGTAATCATATTTTCAGATCCTTTTTTATAAAACTTCATATATTTTTCATTTAAATATTATTAAATATTTTTTTTAAAATTGAAACATTTTTATGTATTTTAACAACATTTTCATAATTTTTTGTTTTGTTTTTAAAACTATTTTATTGGAATGTTTTTATTAAATGATTATCACATGTCATATCTTTTACTTTAAATTTTTTTTTTGAAATTAATTTCTACATAAAATATTGATATTGTTTTCTCTCAAAAATTTTATATTTAGTCATATTTACAATCCATTGTTAATCATTAATGAGGTTAGCATATCATCAGACCTAAAATGTTAATACAATATGTATTCATTCAGAAAATGATTGTTTTGATGTTAATTTATTTCTAAAAATCATTTCATGAGATGATTTCAATATTATTGGAAATCTATTAATTTTCCATGTGTTATTTATGGGAATATGATGGTTGGATTTTCACATGAAAAAAATGAATGGATTGGGAAATTTTTGACACCTATATACCCCTAAATTGAATTTTTTGAAGGATTATATCTCATGAGATAAAAAAATATGATAATATTTTTGTGATTCTAGAGGTATAAAAATGCTTATTGTGATATAATTATACCAAACTCACACTTTTATTTGTGAACATGTCAATGTGCAGCTATTTTCCGGAATTCTATGTTTGATAGTGTTAATATCTATAGTATAATTTTTAACATATATTCATGTATCTATATTAAAAAATGTTGGGTTTGGTTTCATTTTTTTATTATAACAATTTTACATGTTAATAGGTTAGTAAGTATCTATGTTCCAATATGAATAAATACTATGTTCTTATTTTTTTACACATTTTCATGTTTTTCCATGATTTGGAATTATAATTTATTTATACATTCTAAATATTTATGACATATTCAAATGTATTATAATTATAAATATATATTTTTTTTGAACTATGATATGTTTTTTATGATCATTCAATGACCATTTAATGATCTTATCTTTTAACATCGTGTTTTATGATTATCATCCATGGTATTTTAGGTACTTATTATGATATTTATGTTAGAATATTTTTCATATAAATTATTATGACTTAAACATTATGATATGTATTTTAATTACGTTGAATTTGAGATCCTCGATTTTAGTGGATTTCTATTTCCATGGTTTTTAATAAATGTGTAAATTATTAGAAGAATTTGTTGGTGTATAGAGGAGTTTGATTATGTCAAAAATAATATAACATATGTTGTTCATGAAGGTAATCTCCATGATCATAAATATTATTGTTTTTTATATGAAAATACTAATGACATATATTAATAAAATAATTTGGATAAAATTTATGTATATCCTGTTATTTTTGGGTTACTTTTTATATAATTCCCGGATAAAAGAATTTCATGTCTATATTATGATTAAAATATATATCATTTCCGAAATATTCCTATTCTTATATATGTGGCATTTTGAAATTCATACCAAGAATCATATGGTATAACATTGTATCTAGGAACTAGAATCCAAAAAAAGATATCATATATTTATCTTCTTCTTGATTTAGTTTGAGGGATTCTTTTATTATCAATAAAAACAACATTAAAAAATATTCCTACATGATTTATTTTAATTAAAATTCTACCAACGGTTATGAATCATGTAGTTTTATATCTCTAATTAATATAATATATCCAAAATATAAATAACCATGTTGAATTATTCAAAAATAAATTCATAAATATAACACTAAATTTTTAAATAAATGAATAAATGAATGTCCTGTTAATCATTATTTCTCTATAAATTTTTCAAAACCCCAATAGTATGAACAAGGTAAGATAATACCAACTATGAATAAAAAATTCAAAGTATAACTGGAATAAAAATATATATAACCATAGAAATAACACTCAATGGACAATATAAGACATTCCAAAAAAACAATAATACTCATAAAAGAATATACATGATTTTATTCAATACACAAAATTAAGGTATATTTTACCACATTTTCATTAAAGAACAACATGATATTTATTTCCAAAAAACATAAATAACTAAATAGGTGTTATTTTGAAAAATTATATACCCTAATCATATATTTTAAATAATATACCAATTTATTACATAAATAACCTAAACCACTATAAAACCATTAAAAATCATAAATGAATCCAACACGTAACTCAGTATCTATTACATAAATAATAAATACCAATAGTAATGAATAACTCAGACAATATAATACATTCCCACTCATGTTAATCATATAATTACCCAAATACACCAAAATTCTACAAATATAACAATAATTTAATAATCTCTAAGTGAACTGTTTTTATCCCATAATGATTTGTACAATCATACATATGTTCCCAAAATAAAATCATCATTTATCTTAATTAACAATAATTAACTCAACTCTAAATAAAATATTTTCATTATAGATATTTAAATTATTATTCTCAACATTAATTAACTAATAATCCAAAATACCCAAACCTCAAATCACATATCAATCTGGATATTATAAATCAATCATTTATTGTTCATAAATTGAAATAAAAATATGTCAAAATATCATTATTTACCTTTGAATAAAATAAAATAAAACCTCAATGGGTATCAATAAATTACAACATATGATAATCATAAAAATTTTCAATCCTTATATGAAACACCAATACATCATAATCTTATAATCCTAATAGGTAGAAACATCAATCATTCAACTTCCTTTATAAAACTTTATCACAACTTTATCATCTTATTTCTATGTAATTCATAAATAAAATTAATATTACGAATAATTTCATATTCTTCATAAAAATAAATTAATATTATTTCACACATTGTGAATAAGGAACGATGTAAAAAAATTATAGTAAATATTTTAGACACGATTTCCTCATATTTAGCTATAATAAGATATGAATTTGCTAAAACATTTCATTTCATCAATATGATCCTTATACTGTAAATTTATCTTTGGAAAAACAAATATATATAATTAACTATCTCATCATAGCTAAAACATGTTACTTTAGTTTTTCTATCTTTCATCTAAACATTAATATTTATCTTTTCTGTAGACATGTTCTACATAAGCTAAATTAATAAAACAATAACACTCAATAAATAACTTAATAAAATAACATAAAATTTTATTATGAAATATATAGTAATAATTAATTTAATTTTCTTTCCATCATATTTTCAAAATGTACTATACACCCATTATTACCTCCAAGACCCCTTCTTCTCGTTATTGCGAAAAAATAAAACGAACTATATCACGACATTTCAAAACATAAAATCATTTCATAATAAATTTAAAATTCATGAGTGACTAATTATCTTTTAAAAATATTATTCAATCCTGAAATAAATTTTAAAATTTCAATATCATGTAATAGAGTAAATTATTATACACATTTTATAATAAAGAAAAAATTTCTTTATAAGAAGGATTTGAATTATCCTCCTTATACATTAAAACAAAAAACATCCCTTCCACTCTTTATCAATCATATTTAGTAATGTATTCATAAAGAAAATATCCATAAATGTCGTCTATTCAAAGGCCTCAAACTCATCCTACTTCTTATAGTCTTAATAACTGTCCACCATTGATTAAAATATCATTTTAATGATGAATATGAATTGATAAAATATAATAAAATAATCATTAAAATACATTGAATATATTCTGTAATGTATCGATAGATCACTCAAATGCCCCTATTTCTATGTTTTTACCAAATCAACAGGGTAGTTAGTTTATGAAATTATCCACTATAGTCATTATCTTATATAGAGGATTTACGTACTCCCATATATGGGTACCATAATAAATAAGTTTTTTCATTGATTTAACACAACCTAATAAAACATAGTTTAAATTTTATCCATTTTGGGTTTTTTTATTAAAAGAATATTGTCCTTTGATGTCCATTTTAATTAATATACAATAATTTATATATATAAAACTAAATTTAATCTATAATATATTTTAGTGATCTATATGTAAACTGATTAAAATTTTCCATTAATAATATAATATAAAATGTATCTTCCTTTATGTGTCTTTTTATATCATTTTAAAAAATTGTTTTATAGTCCCTTTCATAGATAATATGTATTACTCCCTAATCGTGTACCCCAAAATTTCTTCTTAGTAACATATTCATTGCATATTTTTGACATAATCATTCAAATCAAACATATAATCTACCAATTATTATGTGTTTAATAAATTGTTTTTGAACTTTATTACATTTATATGACATAATTGGAAAATATATTTATGTAATTAGAAAAATCTTATTGCATTCTAATGTGAAAATTAACGCATAGTGTATACTTTTAAAAAATTAAGATACTTATGTTTACACTCACATTTCATTCATTAAAAATTTACATTATTTAATAATTTTAATAATTTATCGTTATATAATACCCACACATCAATAGGCCTTGTATAAAAATATTGGAAACATTATTAGAGTTAATTAATGAACAGTATATGATATTAAAAAAATGAATTATTATTTGAATAACATAAAATCCATTAGAAATTACTATTTTCATAAAAATGAACCTATATCTAAATAATCATTAAATTATTCATGAAATAAAATTATTTTCCAATGTTTTAATAAAACCTTTTTGATGATAATAATTTTAAAATTCATAATATATGAGAATTTTTGGTAGAAACATGAAAATTTTTCCTTTCACATTATAAAAACCTACATATTTAATTCAACGTACATAAATTTTTTATAACTTTATAATATTGAAAAATTTCCATAATCATAAATTTTCAATCATAGATATACCAAGTGGTATTCTTTGGAAACAATCCATAAAACCATCATTACATTGGAATAATATTCACAATTAAATTAAAACATGTATCCTCTAGAAGAAAATAAAATTACCCAATGTATCATATAATTATATCAGACCCACTCATTATTATATAATCATTCAATGAACTATATCATGATAGACTCTCATAAAATATATATATATATATTAATTAATGTTTTAAAATATATTAGTTGATCATATAATAAAAATAATGGTCAATTCTTTCATAAAAGTTAAATAAAAATAATTTTGTTTTTTTAAACAAAAATTAAATAGTACAAAGAAACTTTCTTGATGCATAATATTTAGAGGAATCCTGATAAAGAATAATAATTATTAATGTGAGAAATTGAATTTAATGTGTAAATTATTAAAATATATTCTTTTCCTATTATTATATAAAGTACAATAAATGAAACATATGAATATTTATAAAAATGTTCCTCCTAATTTTTATTATAATATAATTGATAGATTAATATGTTATTTTATAATCATGTATAGTATAAATAATAAAAAAACATGAAACAATTAAATTAACATTAATATTGAATAAATGTATCTGAAAATTTATCATTAGAATACATTTTTAATAAAAAAATAATACTTAAGACATCAATTTAGTCGAGCTTTTTTAAAACTACCAAATAATTAATTTTATCAAATTATACATCCACATAATAAATATATTTATATCTATATTAATCTACATCGTTCACTCATAAATATTTCCCATTTAATTATAATTCATTATTAGTATTAGTATTTAGGTGAAAACAATCCTATTTCCCATGTTCATTTTCATTTGATAGTTGCAATCCATTAACCGTTCTATTTTTTTTATAATATACAATATAGTAAATATTGTACATATTTAATTTTATTGTTATAAATTTATTATGGTTATAAAAAATTGAGATACATTATTTTTTTGATGTGGTAGACTTCACAGGAAATTATGAGATGTTTTCAATATCAAAATGGATTAATATAAAATAAATATGATTTTTTTTACCAATAAATAATTTTTGTAATATTATAAGTTCCATATTTATACATAAAATGTATAACTATTACTATCCATGAATTATGGTAATTAAATAACTAATAAATCATTCATGGAGGTGATATTCTTCATGTATTCACGAGTGAAGATGCCATTTTATAATTGATTGTAGGGTAGCAATGTAGATACTATATTATATTACTAGTGTAATTTTTTTCATAAATATCTTAAAATTAATTGTGTAAATATTATTTACCATCCATGTGAGGTAGTAATAATAATTGATACACTTAACATTACGGGGGTAGTAGTTTTCATATATGTGTGCTCGATGTTTTCATCTTCAAAAGGATTGAAAATAGGTTAAAACTAGATGTTATAACTCATAATAATTAATTTTTATATTTAATATACTTCATTAGTCATGTAATTATTGTTAAAATATATTTTATTGAGTTAGAAGTTAAAATAAACATAATGAATTATATTTAAACCTATACCTCATTCATGGAGGACATCTGTTACATTTAACCTTTTTCCACATGTGATTGGACTTTTGGTGATTAAAATAATAAATGATGTGGGAAGGAAATTTGGGAATGTATTTTGAAACATAATATATAATGAACCAACCTATATAAAACTGACATGTCAGCAATGTTGGCATTCCACATGGTCTGATGTGTCTTCCCTATCACCATGAGCTAGTTACATGGATCATGGAATTAACTAAAAAAAGTTGGAAGGATTAATCACTAATATAAAAAAATGTCCAATATTAAAAAATATAATATAATTAATTGCTTTATTATTCAGATGAAGATATATACACAAAATTGATATAAAAAACAATGACCAAAAGGCATAGTTGGGTAAAAACGATCTAAGGCCAAAACTAGTTTCCATGTGACCATACATTATCAACATCCCAACCCAAAAGTAAAACCAAATAAAACTGGTGATTTTAAAAAAAGAAACCATTACCATAAAACTGTATCCCAAATAATACTAGTTAAATTCCACTATTATAAAATTTTCCATGGAAACTAATTTATAGTATGTTACCCCAAAATAATCAATGAAATATATATAACCATAACATCATTAGTTATTTCATTCAAAAAAATTATATAATTAAATTTCTTTTTTAAACCCTTAACATAAATCATAATTTGGGATTCTTTAGAAAATCCAAAATTAAATCCATAACAATGTGTTTAGGTACATGAAATATAATTATATGGTAGTTGTTAGAAGAATTCGTCTCTTTGAAGGTAAACATCTAAGATATAAAAAATTATAGATAAATAAACCCAAATAATTAAACATTATTTGGATTAAGGTTATTGGTATAATAAACTGGTATACCTTGGGATCACTAAGCCATTATAATAATGAATACTATGATATCGATCCCTATAATATTTTATCATCATCACAATTATAACCCCTTGTTGTCCCACACTCACAAATGTGTTCATATTTCCTCACCAATAGTTCCCAAAATGATAACATGTTCTAGGAATTCAAAAAATATATATAATAACAAATAAAATTTATACAATATATTTAAACTAATGAATAATCACATATTATGTTTATAAAAAAAATTATTACAAAACATCATTCAACTCCTCCAAAAATTATGTTCTGCGAAAAAAATTATAATTTTTTAAATTAAACTACTTTTAAACTCAAATTTAGAATCCTCAAGATATTTTATTACAATAAAATTAACCATATATATTTCAAAACAATAAATTTAATAATCCAAACTAGAAAAATATTCCTATGAAATAGGTAAAATGGGATATAAATATTGTTAATGGGCACCAACCAAAATCCAAAATTAATCTTTTTAATCCATGGTAAGTGATCGATATCCTAATATCCCACAATCCTAAAAATTATTGTATAATAATCAGATGATTGGGGTCACCTTACACTAATGTTATAGAACAAAGTTCTATGATTATAATTTACCCTATGAATAATGTCTATACAACATTTTTGAAAATTAGAGGGGAAAGAAATGATTAATATTGTGGAATAAATATAAAATATGAAATAAACACATCATTAACATTATTTGTGCCCCGTATAACTACCTACATAATATAAGATGGTTGCGTGAGAATTTTAAAATACCAAAACACTAACACCAAGGCCAAGTATTATAACAATATCATGGATACATAACCCTTGATTTATACCTTATTGAAAAATAATTATGCAATGGGAAATTATGTGTTGGGAAAACCAACACCCTTGTTAACCACCACAACCTACCCGATGCCATTATGATGGCCACACTAGTCATCGTACTAATTTTTACTCCCCAAATATAAGGTTAAGACCATATTAAACCCAATAAACATTTGTTCATATAGTTTAACTCAAGTGGCTCAATGTCACCCCACTAGCTCAACTACTAAGGTAGTCTTGGATGTGATTAACAAAAAATGTACAAAAACCATTTCTAATCCATTATGTGACTCCAAAAATTATGATTCTGAAAGTCAACTACTTAATGATCAAATGAAATAACACTAATAAACCAATGAACATCATTATGAACCCTTTTAAAATTATTTATATCTATATAAAATTTATTTATGACATGAATTCATATAAAAAGGGCCCTAAATAAACATCAAATATGAGATCTTCTAAATTTCATGTTTATCTCATCCCTGCTATTATAATAAATAGTCCTAATAATTTTTTTAAACATTTAACATTATCATGTATATCTATATTCTGGAAAAGCATATTAATCAATGAGTTTTCATGATTTAGATACATAATATACAATTCATATTTTTTAGAAGGTCCCTATTTATACCTCCTCGAATGGTAAACAATAAACACATCCTGCATAATTTTTATGAGTGAAGGAAAGTCCACTATATCGATCCCAACCTCATCAACCTGGTTCCAATACTGTACTTCACTATATTTTCATAACATAAAATGAATTACATACAATATTACCAAATATATTAGTAGTCTAGGTAAACTATATACACAAAAGAGTCTCACATTACATTTTAAAAATCATATAACATCATATTTTTCAAGAAAATTATTTATTTCATCTAGTTTATCCTTATACATAATTCATAGTAATCTTCATATAATTCTAGGGAATGTAAATACAAAATTTTGAGAGAAAATACCCAATAATTATTATGTACAGTGTTATATATTATGAATCAACATGAATAATCCATATTTAATAATAAAAATGGTATACACTCTATTTAGATACCTTGATAAGTTATAATAAATATGGAAACTTAAATAATGAATAAAATGATTTATTTAAATAATAGGAAATGGAATAATCAATATAGAAATGTATATAACTGAACAGTCATTCCATTTATATTATTGGATAAGGAATAATCAATATGAAAATATCAATAAAAGAATACACATGACATTTAAAAATCATAATATATCATAATCAATATTTCCTAATAAATAAATGAAAAAATATTCCCTATAATAAGTAATCAAAGAAATAAATGATTCCATAGATTTTATCGTATTGAAAACATCAAGGTTAATAAATAACTGAATCTAAACGAGAGAAATGATGAATTATTTAATATCATGTTAATTTGGAATTTATTCCATTATAATCTTGGTATATTCCGAATGAATTTTAAAAATTATGAGTAAAAACCCATTTACCTAAGGTTATCTCTATAATTCGTCCACTGAGAATAATAATTCATCATGGGGATTCCATTAACAAGTCCCCAACCATATCTGTAGGTCCAAAACATTCCTCATATATCAAATATTTGATTTATTTACTACATTTTTTTCATTATTATGAAATATCAATTTTGAATAAATAATAAATTTTTTTCAATATTTACATAAAAAAAGTAATTAATTAATTTAAAAAACCTTATATAATAGTAATGTATTGTTTAATCAATATATATATCCCCAATAAGTGATATGGAAATTTAGGGGAAATCTGGTGTTTAATGATCATAGGAATGATAATAATTTATAGGAAATTAATATATATAAAAATAAATCAGGTAAGTGAATTTCATTATTATCCATGGTCAAAATAATTATAATCCATATAGAAAAAGAAAAATATGTTTTCAATTCAAGGTATACCCATTATGTTATATATAAAATAAAGGGAGTTTATTTTTTGAAGAATTGAAATACCATTAATATATATTTAATTACATTACATAGGAAAATAAGTTTTTCCTTTTGAAAATAATTTTTCAATCCGTTCCATTAAAAATAATTTTTTAAAAAAGTATATTTCAAAATATCCTTTAAAAATGAAACGAAACGATCAAATAATAGACTATCATTTCATGAGGAAATTATTTATGTGATGTCAGTAAGATTAATTCTTTCTTGGTAGAAAGTATAGAAAGTATCATTTTTTAGTAAAGTGAGTAGAATATTCCATTGATAAAACTAATAAAAGTAAAAATTAGTAAAAATATCAATAATAATAAAAAATTTAAATAGTTGAGAACCAATTTTGAATTTTTTTATAAAATTTTTTTTTGGAGAAACAAAATTTCTGACCAAAGAGAGAAATGATATACAGATTTTAAGAAAAACATTTTATATTCATATTATCTTCCAAATAGTATAAAAATCGCACTATCAATTTATAATGTTCATTAATAAACATAAGGGAATGAAATAAATAGTTTTATTAATAAAATTTAAAACAATTTCTTTCAATGGAAATTCATGTATAAACAGTCTTGATTAAATTGATATTTTTATGTAAACCCTTACAAATTTTGTCACATTAATGTGAGAATAAACTAATGAATAAATTATGTGTACCAACAATAAATGGAGATAAAAAGTGTAAATAAGACTAAAAATATCCAAAATCTTTATAAACATAATCTTATATCATTACAGATAAATGGGATGTAATATAACATAATGAAATTAACTATCATTATGAAATTTTAATATCTCTTAGTAACATTAAATAAAATACCCCATAGAAAATGTAATTTAATTGAAAAAATAAATACCAAGAATAATTTATTATTCTTCATACAAAATTTCAGATGCAATGTATATAACCATATAATATAATCTTGGTTCACAACAATACAATATTCCATAATGAATTCAATTAAGATGAAACCTGTAACCTTATGCTCCCTTTTGGTTGAACACCCTTTAGCATAATGTATTATGAAATTAAACTAGATATTAACTTATTATAGAACCATATTAATATTTATTATATCATATATTATCCTTTTATAAAATAATATCAACCTTTCATTGACAACATTTTATTATTTTTATTGTTTTGTGTGATAATTGTCTTGTTTTCTTATCTATGTTTTTCTATGAATGTTTTGATTATTATGCATAATATATCATAATTTCATCTCTAGAATATTTATAATGAAATAATTACCTATTAATAAACATATATTAATTTTAAAAACAATCATGAATCTTATTTATTTATAATTTAGTACATTATGATCATAGAGAAAGTAGACCATACATACGCGTGAGTAATGTTTCCCATCATTAAATGATCAATATATAAAGGATTATGTAATATTGACCATTAAATAAATATCATATTATTATTAATAGAATATTATATACATACATAAATACATATATATATATATATATATATATCATTAATGTGGTGTGGTGATGAATTGATAGCCACATCACATTGTAAAGGCGGTATTCCACACGATCACAGACAACAATATCATCTTTCATTGTGTTAAAATGTAAGAAAAAAATGATATATATTAAATAAATAATTATTAATATTTAATTAATATCAATATAATTTCATTTATTACACCTTTAATCTTTATGTTTTTCTTTATCACTTTCTATGATCACCATTAGTGAAATACGAATCACATATCTCTACGAGGCAGTAGTCCATCGTACACTTGAGCGACATTATTATGTCTCCTACAGAATGGAATGTAAAATGATATATATAATATAGTTACTCTATAAGTATACATATTTTATAAATATTATATATAACTATATATATATATATAATCCATTATAAAAACTAACTTTGAATGTTTTAATGGAAGACTGAACAATATCGGTTCAAAAAATGGTAGTCTTCCATAAATATAAAAGATGATTTTATAACCCCTTTGATGGATGTATGTGAGGTTATAAGACTTAATAATAAAATTAAAGCATATAATAACATTTAATATACTATGTATAATATATCATCATGTTTTTAAAAATAATTATGGATCTGGATAAGGAAATAAATTAACAATACTATTTGGAAAACATTACACCTTCTACATGAATCGTCTTTATTTTTAAACAATAGCCATTAAAGGATGTATTTATATCTAATATGAGGATTATAAAATATGTTTATGGAATTGATTAATTGATATTTTTTGTTCAGGTTCAAAAAAAAATTTACGTTTGAATATAGTAGGACATGTGGTTTTGATTAATAAGTTTGGTGAGTGGCACACTTATTCTTTTTTGAAAAACGAGAATCCCACCCACATTTTTCCATGTAATGTTGCTCTAATAATAGAATAATATTATTCCTATAAACTTTTATGTCTATGATTTCAATTTAATGTTTGTTTCTAATGTTTCTAGTTCATTTTATCCTTATAGTTAATATTTAGTCACTTATTAAACATGTTTTCACATTAATAAATTTTTATAATTTTAGTTGTTTTCACTAATCACATTGGAATAAAATTTAGTTTTCCATATCACAGATTATAAAATATTATTATTCGAAATTAATAATCCATTTTTTTAATTCAATTCTCATAATATTCAAGAAAAATAATTTAAAATAAACCTTATAGTCGTGATGAAACATTTAGGTTTAATGTGAAATTGTTAATATGATTAAAATTTTATTATATATAAATTTGGTATAAAAATGATTCAAATGGACTAAATTGGATTAATATATGGATAATTTTAATATTTTTTATTTCAAAAAAAACTCAAAAGAAAATTTTATATGAAAAATGATATAGATGAATAAACAGTTTTCAATTAAATATTTTTATTTCTAATTGTTCATTAAAAAATATATCATATGAAAAATCCCAAAATTCACCTTAATATATATTTTTTACTATGATTAATTAATATTTTTATTTTTCTAAATAAAAATCTAAAATTTTCCAAAATTTTTTGTAAATTATGTGCTATGGAAAAACATAACCGTCTTTTAGAAAAAATATAATTTTTCTGAGAAAACATTTATTTTTTACATTTAATTATTATTATTTTTTAAATTGAATAGATAACTAATAAACATGTTTAAAATATATATTTTTATAAGATATTTAACACTATTCATAATCATGAATCTAATTGAAAGACGATAGATTTAATTTTGTGTTCTAATATTAATATAATATAATAAAACTCAGTGTCACGTATAAAGAATTTTATTAATATAATTTTTTATGTGTACTACAAGGTAAAAACAGTTTTGATGGTATTTAATTCTATATTATATATTTAAAATTTTTAAAATAGTCAATATATCAAAATATATCAGTATTATATATTATCCTCTTTATTTGGTGTTACATGTCATACACGCTATCGAATATGATATCTATATTTTATAATTTCAGGGTGTTACATTCTTCCCACAATTAATAAGTACCATACTCACAATTTATTCATGATCATGGTAATATATTTTCATATATATGAAATTTCTTTTGATGAAAAACACAAATTATATAATTGTTAATAAAAAATAAAATAAATAATATATATAGGAAAGTACAATGATTAAATCGATTAAAATATACATAAGTTACTATGTTAGAGAGATTATTTGAAGAGGATTATTTGGACTTGGATGAAATGATTGAATGGATATAGAAAGTGATTAAGGACATTGATCACTAGAATGTGAATGATCAATGTAATGTATTGGATATGGAATCTATTAATCTATGATGATTTAAAAGACTTCCATATAAATATAAATTAATGAATTTGGACAAAGTAATATCACAAATATATATATAATATTATGTATTTATTTTATTATATTCTAATATAAGGATGTTTACATTTTAAATTTATATTTCATAATTTCATCTTTTGGATTTATTTTTAGTTCCTCCCTTACTGCATGAAATTAATATTAATGATTAAAAGTTTTATGTCTGATGAACTAAAATTCACATTTAAAGTATTGTAAGATCCATAAATGAGTGAAATAATCTTTCAACCCATGTCAAAATATTTTTCTAATCTAATATGGCTTTCTTAAGATATTTAATATATAGAAATCATCATAAGTTGAATTAATACATTAATCTCTAAAAACTCAAAAGTAGAACCACTATATCATTAATAATATTTATTCATCATATTTTTCATCCTGAAACAATGAAATTATATCCGAGATTTCACATATCCCAGTGGGAGGCAAGAAATCCTTGTCATACATATAGGTTCGAGTCTAATGGATATACCAGAAATGATGGGTTATCACATATAATATAGTTTATAATTTTAATAGACTATATTTATATAATTACAATAATTTTCTTAAAACAAATATGATGGAAATTCATGATACAAATGTTCTGATTGAATCAACTTTTGATCATGTTTTTCAATGTAGCTTAATTTTATTATATATTATAATAATTTTATTTTAATATTATTTAAATTTTTTTTATAATAACATTATACCAAATTTTTTTCGATACCATATAAAATATATATATATAATCTAAATGAATTATTCCTTAAATAGTTTTTCAACTAAAAAAATATACTTTCCATAAATTAAAAAAAATGATTTTCTTGGTAGAATCTATTTTCATTAATCATAAAAATAATTTTTTTTTGTGAAATTGACCATTTGATAAACTATGATCTCATAATCATGTGATTGAATTCATAACTAATATGTTTGTAAATACCTACAATATTATAAAATTTAGTGGAGTTCTAAATTTTTTTATTATTCTCATAACAACAATATTATTAGTAAAATTTTACTACAAATTAATTCTTCAATCTAAATAAATGAAAACATCATTAATTTTATTTTCAATTAGGTCCTTCAATGTTCTTATATTTAATCTTGTTCATTTCTTTTCATCATCTATTAGAATACATCATAATGGTCTATAATGAAATTTTTTATGATCTTATGAATTTCCCCAAGTAGTGTTCTAAGAATTTCTGTAGTAAGGCCTATTATTATGTACCAGGTTACATTCAGATCAAGCCCAACAATCCCTTTTCAGATTAATTAATCATTGGCGAATCTTTCCGGGAACCACATCCAATTACAACATACATAAAATGATGTATTTATCAGACTATCCAGATAATATCTACCATATAAAAACATTACACATATATATATTCTATACCTAACATCAATTTATTTCAAAGGGTTATATTTATTATTGTATTTTTTTCATTAATCTTGTTCACACTGTTTTTTATAAACATCCATTGATACCCACTGAAGCAACCCCAATCCTAGAAACCTAGTGCCAATAGCATATTTCATTACATAGAAATAATATATAGTGAATCACAACATGAATAACGTAATATTTTATTATTCATCACACATTATATATATATATGTTCGACAATAAATTGCATTATGAAAATTAAAAAATACACTTTTTACTAAAGAAGCTTATTTCATATATCATATCACTACATATAAGTCATAATAAACTAATAGATTCATGTGAAAAAAAATAAAAATAATGGTGGGCTCAAATATTATGTGTGGATTAGTTATATAAGATGATATCATGATTTAATAAGAATAATCAACATGGAAAGGTAAAGAATGGGGAACATGTTCCCTTTAAATAACAAGATATGAATTTATAATTATGGAAAGTTAAATAAAATAGAATATATGTATTTTAAAATAAATGGATAAGGAATTTTAAAATCCACCTCCCTCAAATGATTCTCCAATTAGAGGAGCTAGATAATGAACCTTGAGTCCTGCGTCCAGTTGTCCTTGGGTTGGTGAATAGTCCCAAGGGTATAAATATTTGAGGCATGGGAGTCATTACACCCTAAAATATAAATTAGATTAGATGATATAATGAATAAAACATAATATATTATATGATATATATATATATATATATATTATTAAATGAAAATTTTCATCCCATAATGCATGTGTAAATAAATTAGATATATATAAAAGTATCTCGAATAAATACAAAAAAAACAAAGTGAAATAAGAGACAGAACAAATGTATAAATATACAAGCAAGTAAAGTCCATCATGGTCAATGAAGTCCTCCATAAAAGATCAATTTTTTATATATGTATGGTGGGAATACATCTAAAATTATTTTGATAACCAAATTCACTCATGCATAAGGAAAAATAGTATATTAATGCAGTTTTGAGAAAAAAATTATACCCAAATAGCACTAATACAGGTATAATAACCAATCACATTACCACACCAAGGATCTCTCAGTGTATAATTAATCCATTTATAAAAATATAATATTAATTATATCAATGGTAAGGTACCTACACCACTTTCCCTTTAATTTTCTATTCCCACACACCAACATTGTACATCTTGAAGCTTCCACATCTTCTGAATAACATTACAACACATCAAATCCCTTCTAATGGAACCTAAGACATCACATGGTATCACATTAATAATTAGGGTATATACTATCATGAATGTGATGGAATTACACCTCATGCCCACCTCCTAACATGAACAACCCCCACCATAATCTGTCTCACCAAATCTCACCTGAACACTCCTAGGACATCTCATTTCATAAAATCACTACTCGATGGAACTGAATTTAAAATATAGATATCATACATAATGCAAGAATTTGTCATCTTATCAATGAGGATGAAGGGAGAGAAGGTCACAAGACATCATTCCTCACATAAATATATTTGTAAAAGCTTCCCTAGATGAGTATGTAATATTTTTCACGTAGTTATTGAAAATTTGGGGCGCATATAGAAATCACAAGATTATGTATAGTATACACATATCAGAAAACAACAATGAATCCCACAATATGGGTTAAAAAAGGAATAATAATTCTTATAATATAGTTTACATATGTGAAAAATGATATATATAAAACCAACACAAGGAAAGAAATTCCCAAATTACATTCCAATATTAAACAATATTTTTCCAATTTAACAAAATTTCATATCATCAATAAATTCCTCTTTAACTAGCAACCAATATATTTATACATTCATCATTTAATAGAATTAATTTTCTTTATCATTACCATGCAACTATTTACATAACATATCAGGTAGCTATTGTAACAAAGCACCATCGTAGCCCCTCTTCACAACTGTACCACAGTTCTCCATCACATACCCACTGCATAACCACACTTCCACTCCCATCATAGCCTCATAGCATATCACACACTTCCCCCAGTCAAATCATAATAAATCCACATCCCACACATCACATCGTCACAACCCAACCACTGTACACAACGACAACCACAAACATATCATGACACATAACAGTTTTTTTGGAAAAGTCATAGGAGATTTTGTTCAATTATTATTTTGCTTTTATGTAAATTATAGTGAAATATATAATATCATGTGTAATCAATTTACGTAATTGAATATATGTGGTTAAAATTTTACTAATAGATTTTTTACCATGATTCACATGTCATTAGAAATTACAACATATATAAAAACTACAGAAATATGTGATACCAAATTCAATGATATTTAGGGACACAAAAAAAATAATCTAAATATTAAAATAAATATATATAAGCATTTGAAGAGTTCAACATCCACATTTCATTTCATTTAAAAGGCTTAATTATATTTTTTATATTTTATGTGACTATCTTCCCATGAGACATTAGTATAACCAAACCTACATTGTACAAAAACATGAAATTAATGGAATTCATACATTGAATAAATGAGCCATACACAATTTTACTACACTAAAAATTTCACGTACATATACTATATGCTACCTTTTTATGATAACATGAATTGTATACAACAGTATGGCTCTATGACTACATAAGAAGAAAAATTTTGAACCTCCAATATGAATAGATCATATGATCAAAATAATGATGGAATGAAATCCCTTTTGAAATATTAGATCCCAAATCACCAGGAATATATATGATTTTAATTATCTATTAATGTATGATACCATTAAATCCACGTGTTTTTATAATTTAAATGGTCTTTTATCTTTATAGAAACTAAATGTTTAAATATATACCATTAAACAAAATAATCCCCTTAATTAATGAATTAAATCCAATGTTCATCAAGAAAGTAAACTAAATGAAAAATTATTATACATTGGAAAACATGAAACAATATTTATGTGTTACCACTAAAAATAACCTACCACCAAAAATAATCTCCACCAGTATGGATTTTCCCAAAGAATGGATTACTGTTATAAATGGAATACTGTCAGAATGTATCACTGCCATAAATTTCTTATCTCTATAATGAACAACTGCTTAAATGACCCACCCATAGAATTGAAATACTACTAGAAAAAATCAGTACTTGAAATGAACTACAACCCTAATGAATCACCCCCATAAATGGAATGCCACCATACATCAATACCTCTGTATTGAATCACATACAAAAATGAAACTCTTCTTGAATGAACTATCACAAGAATGAATTCCCACAAGAAATGACCAGTTACATAATGACTCGACACCATAAATGTCCTATATATGTAATGACTCACCTCCAAAAAAACACCTCAGACTTCTCCAAAACACCTCAATAAATATGATTTTTAGAAAACTAATAGTATGCAGAGTTTATGTTGTTAAATCCGATACTAGAAAACAAATTCATCATCAATAATTCAAAAAAAATAAAGAGAGAAGAAGAAATGGTATTTAATCCCAACCTGCTTGATAATTTTTATTTTTCCTGAAAAATTATGAACACACAAAACACTAGATAAAAGTGGTGTAAATCATTTCTAAACATTAAATGATCACTATGGGAGATGAATCTCAAAATACGGTAAGGCCAATAATAAATGGTTACATCAACTGTGGAAATTCATCTCATATATCAAAATCAGATTAAAAAATTTATCCACAAAATAAAAATTAAAAATATTGGGAAATTATGAATTGCTTTAAGACTCTCATAACATATCATGGTTAAAAAATTTACTATAACTAAACTGACATGTAATTTTTATTAATAAACCATTAGAGAACATATTATTTATAACGAAATTCATCATTCACAGATTAAGCAAGAACATTCCATTATAAAAAACCATTAATTTAGAGTGCATTTTTTCGATAACCAAACACTGTATCAAATAAAATTTCATTTAAAAAAAGATCACACCCAATATTTTCAAATGCTTCAATGGAATGATGTATTTCATAATTCAATATCATTTATTTCAAAACCAAACATTAAATGTTTTTTTAAATCCCTTTCATTTTAATTGAAAACATTTTTATCTCAAGACTCCCAAATATGAAAAATGACATACAATGTAAAAAGTAAAAAAATATAAGGTCTAGAAAACCATTTAATCAAAATATAATATTTCACATGTTCTTTTTAAAAGCATTATTTATTAGGATATCACCCAGTAAAATATTTCAAATATCATTTATTAACTAACCCAAGATATCATATCAATATAAACAGATTTTCCACAGGTAAAAAAAAACAAAGGAAACCATAAACAACACCATGATATTGTCTTCATTGGGTGGAAATGATTTTCCCACACATCAATAAAATGTAATTTCATATAACACATCATGATGTATTAAATGTTTTCACTCTATTCATATGTTTGATTCATTAACACATTATACCAATATATGATCAATAAAAAAACCAACCAACAAGATAATTTTCAAATATTTTCATCAGTTCATGAAAAATGATTTAGGGGTTTGAATGAAGCCCATATTCATTAATTTCAAGACATTCAGAAACCCATTTTTCCTTTATTTCCTACTTTAATTTATTGTCATTTTTGTGGGAGGTGGTTGATTTCATCATTCGAATCACATTAGAGAACAATAGAAGCCAAATTACCACCACAACTACACTTCTCATCCACTGAACATCACAACTAATACACAATAAAACTAACATCCAAACCCTCCATCCAATGATAATGTCCACTATAAATTTCAGAAAACCAGATAATCACACATATTTACCATCCACCACAAGCCTACCAGATTACAAAACCACTTTTTCCACATCATCCCACCCACGTCCCCATCCTACGATCACAACTATAATCACGCATCAAATCCATAATTCAAAAACCATTGAATTATCACCCTCATGATAACATGTTATCTTCTATGGGAGGCACTAACTCGCCCACAAATTTTTTATCACATTAATGTTATAATGATTCTTGATTAATGATCAGGATTCCCCCTATTTGTAAAATTGTATTTCTTAATCAATCATCACACATGGAAACACAACATGAACAACCACACAATGTAACAACATAGTAAAGCTTCTATAATTATTTAAGACCTTACATTACTTTACCTAATTATTTTTTATGACTATTATAACATAATTTAAAATTTTACATGAGGACTAGTTAATTTACCATATATATATTGTTATCCTTTTATAGTATGGTGATCATGATATTTAAGTCTCATAATGGGTCTCATAATCCACAATAATCAATGCACAATTATGGTTTTCATTATCCATTACTTCCATCATGGCATATAAACTCTTCAATAAAATAACAATAATTAAACCACAAACAACACTAAATATATCCAAACATATTTTAAAATTTGTATATTCTTTTTTATTATTCAAATATATAATTCCCCATATACACAATATGTTTTTAGAATTATAAAAATAAATCATTCTCCCTATTAAAAAAATTAAAATTGAACTTTTTGTATTATTATGCGTGATGTGGTGTATTGATCTTACTAAACATTAATTAATCATTTATTTTCTCATTAAAACAAGCTAAAATATTGAAATAACAACAAAATGATTTTACATAAAAATTTAAATACAACATATTTAACATTATACATTGTCATGTATAAAAAAATATAATTTCCCTAGATAAAACACAAAATATTTTTCAAATTTATGAATGATTCGAATAAAAACTACTCGTTTCATAACATATGAGGAATGTTTATATCATCTATTGAAAATTATTATTATCTAGATACATAATAATTTTCACCAATTAATCGGGTTTCTGTCTCACTAGTTGACAACAATGAATCTCATAATTTTTAACAAAACATTTAAATGAATTTTATAATAATTTATACCCTAACACATGGTTAAAAAATATGGTTTTATCAATACCATATAAATAATTTCATTCCAAAATAAGATGTCATTAATTCTTAACAATGATTCCAAATTAAAATGAATTATCAACAATGATGATCAACTTTTTTTGAAATTTAAAATTTAAAATTGTCCTCACCAATGTTTAACATTATGCCAATAACATATGATAATGATTAATTACAAATAGAAAGAAACAAAAGATATATTACCTCACATGAGAAACATATTATTCTATGAATGGTTTCAAAATAATTCATTTTATTAAGGTAGTATAAAATATACATGAGGTAACATGATTCATAATTATTTTCAAATATTATATAGTCATTTAAAACAAAATACTTTATGCATGATTCTATAATTATTTATTCATTTTGAAAACATTATATAATGTTGTACATTTTTTATAAGATTATATAGAATGAAATTTTGGATTAATCCTATTATAACATGCAAGGAAATAATAAGTTCTTGCCGAATAAGGTTCAAAAAATAGATCAGTTAGATTAATCACCATTTTACACATTTTTTAGGATACAATATTAATTAATCAATCTATAATAGTTTATTAGATACTATAGCATGCCCAAATTTGTAGAAACACATATAAAAATCTATTATATATTAAATTGATGTTATTTAATTTTTATAGTTGCATTGTTTACACACAACAATAATCAATCATGATGCATGTATGTTTTACATAAATTTGGATTGCAATTAGTTCCTCCTCACATGGTCATTCGATAGGCTCAGAGTCATTGTATTTGGTCATAGTGATCTCTAAATACCCATATCTTAGTCGTTCTCCTTGTCTTATTGCATACACTAAGGAAAAATGAAATTGTTCCCATAAAAACCTAACTTTTCAAAATTCCTACCTACAAACTCAATGTTATGTCCCAATCATCGCCTTTTTTACGACATTGTCACACCCCCTCTCTACTAAGATGATTTAATGAGTGGAGAGAGATAATGACCCCTGATTCCCACGTCCAGTAATACATCCTTTGGATACTAGCACCAAGGGTAAAAAAATCATCTGTATGGGAGGCATTGCACTATATAATATAAATAGGATCAAGAGATATGATAAATAAACCACTATCAACACCATGAAATATTCATATGAGAATTCAAAAAATCTTTCCACATTTCATGTGAAAATAGAAATTGATACATATAAAAGTATCCAAAGTAAATATCCAATAAATAAAAACTAATGTAGGGACATAGATACTATCCAAAAGTTTGAGATAGTAATTTCCAATGTAGTCCACAAAGACCTCATGGGAACATAAAAATCAATTTTGATATGTAGGGTGATCATAATTGAATATATAGTTGGAAAACCAATGTCTCGTTTCCATAATTGAAAATTGAATATTAATAAACTAATGAGATAAAAACTCAACCAAATATCCCCTATGAAGGTATACTAACCAAAATACCAACTGAAATAAGTATTCATCAACAAATAAAACATCTAATTATAACAATATAATTTTAATCATATCCATGATAGGGTTCCCCTCACATCTTCCCATATATTTTCCACTCTCACACACCAACACCACATATCTTGACTTTCCCAACTCTTCTGAATTACAATATAACACATCACAACCCACCCACAGGAACATCAATATTCATATCACATCGCATAAAAAAACATAGGTACTAGGTTATTAGGAACATGAAGGACATCAACATCTCTCACTCCACATACCACAGACAACCCCAACTATAAGAAATCTCAACATATATCTCCCTAAAAGTACTTGCTCATGTCATCTAAACACTACATAACTCATCAATAGCACTTCTAAAATATGTCCACCACAGCCCATGCATGCCCTTATAAGAATTTGGGAATGGTAGAAAGGTAGGGTTGGAATCCATCCATCTATACTCCCATGAGGATATTGAGAAAACACCCCCACATGAATATGTTGGTGTAATCAAATTTTGTTCATTGGGGTGGGTGCATATAGAAATCAGAAGAATATATATGGTATTTACATAGAGAAAAATTGAACACAACCCCTATCTTGAGGGTTCAAAACTAAAGCACAAAACATATTACCAAAGACTCCACATCTGTTATTATAACCGTATTTAAAACTTAAACTTAAAAAAACCATATATCAGTTTCCACTTTAAAACTATATGTTTCCTATTTTTTGTATTTAAAATCTAAAATATATTCTACATTAACAACCCCCTCCCACTAATATATGAATTAAATATTATTTAGAATCCTATTTCTAATAATTATCATCTAATCAAATAACGTAATACTTGGGAAACTAGCATAACTAACCACCATCAACACCCAACTACACAACCACACCCCAATTTCCATCTCATCCCCACTACATAACAACACAAACACCACAAGCAGAGTCATGTGATGTATCACATCCACTACCCCAAACCCAACACAATAAATCTAAAATACATACATTATATCATCCCAAACAAACAACATTAAAAATATTTAACCGCTAACATATCACAACACATACCACAACATTTTCTAGTGCAGTCATATGGGATTTCATTAAATTCCACTTATTTTTTATAGGCATTAATAAGATAACATATAAAATACTAGGGAAATCATTTCATTAGGTGAATATATGTGCTTAATAATTTATTTACAGTGTTGTTACAAATATTCACACATCATGGGAAATAAATAGTGTATTAAATCATCAAAAAGGTGTTCTACTAAATTCCATGATACTCAGTGATACAAAAAACATAGATAATATAAATTTCATAATCAGTAGATATAAATTCATGTGATTAATTACACCCCCCCATTATTTAAATTAAATTAGTTAATTATTTTTGTTATGCTAAATGGTACTTTCATACCAAGGCATAAAAATAATAACACATCTTATAATGCACCGACACATGCAATTTGTAGAAATTCATACCTATAATAAAGGGTTCTTATGCCAACCTTTTGCACCATAAATACGAGGTTGGAACACAAGAGGAAACCATTTCATGGGAACTCAAACTGACTAATATAACAAGGCTATATGAATCCATGGTAAGAAGGATTTGAAACCTCCCATATTAGGATAATGTATGCTGGAAATTATGATGGAATGAATTCTATTTTGAAATATTAGATCCCAGAAAACAAGTATTATATATTGTTTTAATTGGACATTATTGTTGGAAATCATTAATTTTTGTTTAATTTTATTAATTTAAATGCTATCCAAATTTATTAGATAATGAATATATAATTATCAACCATTATGAAATATTTAAAATACTTAATTATGGCATTGAACTCATTTTTCATCATAAAAGAATTAAAAATGAGAAATTATTAAATTTTGTAAATGATAGATACAATTTACATGATACACAACTAGAAATGGCCTACCAATAGAAAGGCTCACCAAAATAGATAATGTATCTCAATAGTGTATCACAACAAAAAATGCCATTCTTTCAAAATTACTAATCTATAGGAATGAAATATTGCTAAAATGGCCTTCTTCCATAACAACACAATGCCATAACTGAGATATCATGAAAATGACTCAACACTAGAATTATGCACCACTATAAATGGCATACCTACATAATGACTCACTGTAAGAAATAACCAACCACCATGAAGACTCTCCACCAGAAAACTAACAGCTTGAAAAGTAAAAACACCAGAATGACTCATCGACATCGTCAAAACACCGCAGAGTTCCAACCTAAAATATTAATCCTTATATTTTCTGAAATATAAAATTATTGAAGGTTCATGTAGTTATAATAATAATAAATGTTTAAAGATAAATATCTAATTTCACATTCAATTTGAAAAACTGGTTAAGGGTTGATCCAAATTGATAGGTAAACAAAAAAAAACAAACATACAATATAAATAAATGGATAATGACTAATACAATGGTTGGCTAAATAACTATAAATAAATACCATTTAATAATTAACTAAGATTGATATTCAAACATAGATTTTTTATAGTGAAAATATCATGGATTATAATAATAGAATACAAATGAATGAAATTCATAATTGTTTAATGTCATGTTAACAAGGAACTTGATAAATTTATTATTAATTTATTTTCCCGATATATTTTTAAAATTATTAGTAGAAAACACATTTAACTTATGTTATGTAACTAATTAAACCTAGTAGTCTACCGATTGATCAGTGTGAGATCATTAACATTGATCCAACAAATTTTACAAGTCCATATCATTCCATATATATATTAATTACTCTACTTAATTCATAAAATTTCCTCTATCACATAAATTATCTGTATTGATTAAGGAATATATATTTATCCGTATTTACCTTGATAAAAAATAACATTCAATATAGAATGAAATAAGTATAAATTATTATAGTATTATGAAATAAATATAACCATGATAAATTATATGGATATTTATAGTACAGTTAATGTTCCATGATCACAATAAAGTGAATAATTCAAGAGGAAGTTAATGACTATAAAATGAATTATGGATACAAATGTCAATAAAATACCTTATCAAAATAATTATAATCCACACAGTGGAAAAATAAATTGGGTATCAATACTACATATACATGTTGATATATATTTAAAATAAAGGGATTTATATTTGATGAATATAAATACTATAAAATTATCATTAAATTTTATTATAAAAAAATAATTTTCATTTTGAAATTACATTATAAAAATTGTATTCATTGAAAATAAATTATAAAACATGTTATTATAAAAAATAATTGTAAAATTTAAAAGTCATCAACATTCAAATTGACAGTCATTTTAGTTGATAATTCCATAAATGTTATAAAAATAATTCTATTTTCATGGAAAAATTGTTAGAAGAGTTCCATTTTTGGAAGGAGATAATAATATTACATAAAAATACACATAATATAAAAAATGTGTACAATGTTATTGAATAAACCATTATGAATTTTTTTAAAAAAAAATTGAATCAATATTAAGAAATCATGGTTTCGATTAGAAATAGATTTCTGGCCAACGAATGAAATAAGGCTGGGTTCTGTAAAAATAATTTTGAAAGCATTTTAATTATCAAGTATTTGGAATATGGTATGATGAGTTAAAAATATCCTAATTCAGTATTGCATAAGAAAATTAAATGGGTTATTAATGAATGACAAATTAATTTCCATTAATGGAATTTTAGGAAAAAAATATCTCAATTTAAATTAAATTGGGTTGTAAACCCTTTCATTTGTAATAAAAATGGTTTTAAAATAATAAATGAATAAATTATATGTATCAATAGTACATCCACATAAAAAATAATTATTAAAACTCACCATAGTTAAAATCATTATATGAATAATCATGGAATATTAATGGTAATGACAATGTAATACAACCCAATGGAAAGAAATTTAGTTGTGAATTTCAATACCACATGGTAATAATAAAGTCAAGTACAATAAATGTAAAATTTAAATATAAATGTAAATAACCTGAATAGTGTTTTAATAATGATATTACATATCATATATATCTTTTATACACCTTATAAAATAAATTAGTAGAATAACACTACTATATTATTCAATGATTGAAATTGAGACAAAATCAATTACATTTTTCTCCATTTGGATTACAAATCAATTTACCTCTAGTTTTGTTATTTAAAACAAGTTATTTACTAATTAATGAATTATATTAATATTTATGATATCATATATAATTTTTTTATAAAATTTGATCACCCATTTATTAATTATAATTTATTATTTTTATTGTTTTGGGTTTTAATTTTCTAGTTTTTTAGTGTTTTGTTACGAATGCACTACTTCTTGCAAAAAAATATATAGTAATATCATCTCAATACAAATAACTATTATATAATAATCATATTTATACATAAATTACACTTTTAAACCGATCATGAATGATGGTTCAAAAAACTAATGTGCGCTGTGATTATGGAGATAATAGAACATATGTACGCATGAGTAACATTTTCTATTTTTCAATAATCATTAAGGAATGTAGCTAAGTAATATTTACATATATATAATTATAATAATTTAATTAATGATATATTATATAAATATATATGTATAACTCTTTTGGTGTGCAAATGAAATTACAGTCGCATCGTTTCCTGATGGCGGAAAAACGACGTTACTAACATTATTTGAGGGATAATGTATGAATATTTAATGACATATTATCGTTCCAAAATGATAAATATAAAATTAGTATCATATTTATGTCTTGTATATCAAATTTAATCAGTAACATAATCATTATCAACTTCCATTTTAACTGTTTGTGAAATACGACTCATATTGTTTCGTGGGGTGAGAGTCCACATTACACACGTGAAATATTACCATGAATCATATAGAGTGAAATTTAAAAATATATATCTGATTTACTGTCTATGGTGGTATATATATGTTATAAAAATCATATATATGTTTTAAATATTATATATATGTATATATTTTATTTATATCCATTATAATATATAATTGTGATAGGTGGTAATGGATGAATGAACGACTTCAGTTCACGAGTTTGTAGTCTGTCGTACACATGAATGAGGATTTCATAACCTATTTTATGGATTTTTTTATAATTAAATATAATAACAATTACATACTACAAATATTTATATGGAATATAAGGATTTTATTATATAATAATTTATTGAAAATATTTTAACTACGTGGATAGGGGAAAAAATTAATACACCCATTGAATAACTTTAAAACATCTTCGAGTATCATCCTTACGATATGACTAAATAAATAAAAAATTAGATGTGTACACATGATAATATTTTTATGAAGAGTGGAGGGAATCTGAGAAGTGACTTTAGATATTACTGTTTGAAAAAATTGGATTTATTTTGTTAATATAAGAGTTTAGAGGGTTACCTTTAATAAGTGGGGTGAGTGGAACACTTGTAATTTTTTGAAATGGGAGATTTCCACCAACATTTTTTCATGTAATGTGGAAAAATAATGTATTAATATAGATAATAGAAATTAAACGGTCGGAATATGGATACAAAATGGTTGTTTCATATGTATCTAGGTCATATGGAATGTTAGGGTAAATATGTAATCCCTCAATAGACTCATTTTTTACCATAATCAGGGTAGCTATTATGATTTTTTATCACTAAACACATGATTGAAAAATTATGTTTTAATTTTTAGATGTTGTAATTTATTTTGATTCCAAATATTTAATCCATTTATCAAAATTATATAATAATATGTGAGAAATATATATATAATTACTCACAAAGATGTGACTAGAAAGCCTGCTTTTAATGATAAAATGATCAAAAGTATACAATTTTTTTATATCTAAATTAAATATCAAAATTATTCCAATGAAAGAAAGTTAATAAATATTTGTTTTATGGAACTATTTTTTATTTAAAATCATGTCAAAATATAATTTTACAAGATAATGTGTTTAGATAAAAATTCAATTTTCAATTACAATTTGTTATTCTACAATATTATCAAAAAATGAAACTTCTTCGAAAATTACCACCAATTCATAATATTTTTTTAATGATTTCATTTTTAAGATTTTGATTATTTATTCTTTTTAATTTTTTCAAATTCATAACAATTATTTCCAAATTATGTTCAAAATGTACAACTAAATTATATGTTAGAAAAAAATCTTTTTTTCAGAAAACATTTATTTTTTAAACATTGATTGTTTTTATTCCATAAATATATATATCTGACAAACATATTTAATCATTATATTTTCATAAACTTTTATTCCTTTTCAAGACAAAAATTTTTATAGCTATGAGATAAATTTAATAGTAAATAATAATATTGATTATATTTGGTAAAATTTGGTATTGTGAGTTTTCAATTCTATTAATGAAAGAAATTATTGTGCCTAATAAAATTTAATAAAATAGTTATTTTAATTGAAAAAATTTAATATATTTAAATTATTTAAAATATTAAATATATCATTAAGTAACGATATGTTTTCATAAACTCTATGCTTTTGTGTGCGTGTCATACACACAATCAAATATTAAATTCATATATTAAAATTTTAGGGTGTTACATCAACATGGAATGATACTATTTCATTTCGATTGAATATACAAAATAACCGCACAATTCTCAGTTCCAACATACCCTTGTTCCCAAATTAATATATAACATGAGTGTTAAATATATGAAAAAAATCTATTAACCCATCTCCAAATATAATAGACAATGGTGGTGGTTAAAAAAATATTTCTATTTTCCCAAATCTACAACCTACCATTATATAAATAATCATACAATCCATGTTTCACTAAGAAAATAAATGTTCCAAAAAGAGATCATTCACCTGCCCATACTCAACATCAATAAGATTATCAATGATACCCATATGAAAAATTATTGCGATTATCCAAATTTTATGATATATAACGATTTTGGTATCGGAAGAATCTACTAGTGGTAAATGATAAACCGGTAATATAGTAATTTTATACATGAAATTTGGAATCTTATCTCTATGAACATGGGATTTTAATAGATTCCAAATATACATCTGATTATAATTTTTTTTTCATCTATAACATTGATTCTATCACATTTATCGATACATTCTATAATTTTGGTGAAAAATTAATGGTATATTTCATAAATAGCAATTATATAAATCCAATGGATATTTTCAACCCCTAGATCATAAAATTTATAAATAATTTCATCTATAATAATTTTATCTATATGAAATATATAAACCAAATTCATTAATCATGAAATCATATTATCTTCCCTAGAATGGGTTTGTTATAGTAAAATTAAAAGGCCTATTGTTCTTTCTTATGACCTCAATAATGGAAAGGATTAGGCCATAACCCTTGTTAACCAATGGTATTCTTATTCTATTTTATATAATACATTTAATGATGATATAGATTTCATATTTTTATGGTCATTTTGGGACACTAACATTGATTTAGTACATCATCAGATATCCTAGAAACACTAGAGGTCATAAAATATAATGATTTGTATTTCCAATAAATAAACTCAATTTAAAATTTACTAGAATATCCAATGTCCTCTTAAGCCACAAAGCACCATCTAGAGACAAGAAGAAACCTATTGGTCTCTAACTATATAATTTTTTATTAAAAAATTATAAAAAAGAATAATATGCTTTCTATTTGTGAATGTAAATGAACATGGAATTTCCAAATTCATCAAAATATGCTAATAAAACACATTAATTTAACATTCATAACAAAAAGTATTTGTACGTGTATGATCACCCCTGATTTCTACTCAATTGATTCATTAAATGTTTGTATTGGTAATTTCCTTCTCTAAAAATCAATGACCACAATTCTTTTCTATAATATTGAAAAACTTGTAAATAAAATATCTCATATAAAATAACCCATTATTTATATCATCGCATCACATTATTATGATTTAAATTTAAACATAGTATTATATAGACTAAATATGACATATCGGAATATTTGATAAATAAATGGATCCATTTCATGGGAGTATGTCGAACTATTATCAAATTAATGTAACAATGATTAATATTATTTCAATTATGGAATAATATTTTAATTCCTTAATCTATAATCCATAATCCCTCATCAAGGTATATCCCAATTCCATGAAAGAGGTTTCAAAAAAACCATATCATGAACGAATAGAGCATAACATTAATCAGCAATAGAGATGATGATATATTCACTTTTAACCATTCAAAGGAGTCATATATTCCATATTATCTTACTTAATTATCTAAAGATATAATATCCTTACATTTTCCTGCACAATATTTATATTTAATTTAAATTGTTTTGAAAAAGATAAACAACATTTTTAGAAGAAAATGAAACCACTATAACTAATGTTTCACATTCAATTATAACAGAATATCACTGATCATTTTTCATAATAATGGGAAATAAAAATTAATTCAATGGATTAGTCTATCCAAGATGAAGTTATTCCAATAATATAGAGAGGAATCATTAAAAAGAATCATACAAATGATAATGGTATCAATTCTCCCTAATGATGATTTGAATGGAAAAATTCTTAAAAGTAAGAGATAGAAAATGAATAAATACCTAAAATCAAATTTTCAATGATCATTTCATTATACATGAGACTAAATTCCCAATAACTCATCTTTAGAGAATAATACCCACTATGTCACATAGTTATTCTGATAATATATATATCAATGATAGATTCTGTAACACATCTGACTATTGAATGAAACCTAGTTAACCAATACATCACTCGCAGATACCAATATTTAAGACCCAATTAATATAATCATGAAATAAAAGACAAGCGATATATTTAATTAGAATTAATTAATTATTAAATAAATAATATTTATGTTAAAATCATTATAAAATATAATATGGTTGTGTGTATTTAGGTAATTAGATATAACAGAATAACATAATATACATACCCATCTAAATTAATTAAAACACTTTTACATTACTATATAATGCATAAATATTTTTGTAATACATAGGATAACCAATTGCTATATATAAGAATGGGGTGAGAATTAATGTTCATTAAGGGAATAAGAAATTAAAAACGTAATTAATGTAATACAAGAAGAATGTCATGTTTATATATAACGGTTAAATTCATTAACATGATAATAAAATCATTATATAAACTCATAGAAATAAGGAAACATGGTAATTTAAAAACAACATTGAACTCTGCAACATAAATATTACACATGTATAACGATCCATATATCATTATATAGGATCTTTAGAATGACTTACAATTCAAATTCCATGGAATATCTTGAGTTATAAAAATTAACTAATCAATTGGAGTTCTCTCTAATTCCAGGTCCACCATTCACATTCATATCATGTACATGCATTTGTGTTATATGTAGATCAAAAAAAAAGAAAAATTTTCAATAAATTTAAAACCACATATGAAAAGTGTGGGTTAGGTGAAATGATATTCATAATCAATTAATGAATATACTACGAGTTTGATACCCTTGATTGGAAATGTGTACTCATATTCACTATATGGATTTTTCTCATGAAACATCATAAGATGATATTGATAGTATACTTAGTGTGCATAATGGATTATGGAAGGAGATAATGATAGAGAAATTAAGTATCCCATTATATTAAGATCATAAGTGTAGTAATCAAATTTTTAATAACCAATTGATTTCTAGAAATATTTATATGAACATTGATTATTACAGTTAATGTACATGAAATAAAAAGAAGAGGAGAGAGCATTTAATCGAGTGATGGTGACTCTAAATGTGTGGTTGGATCTTTATAAGAGATTGTCAATACCGTGAGAGGGGATTATAGAACATGAGTGGATGTAAATTTTTTCAAAATGATTTTTGAGTGAATATGTGTGTGAGGTTGGATGGGTATTATTAAAAAATGAAAAGGGGATTAATTTATTATTTTCTTAACTTTGATTTATTAATCAATGTGAAAAAAATCATTAATCCCAATATAATTTTGGATGATGGATTTTACAAAATGTGAATTATTTTATATTATATGTCCATGAACTATAAATATTTATATAATACATGTAGTGATGTAGAAGTCTGTCATTTTATTAAATAAGTGAATTTAAAATGAAAAAAATATAATATATGATTTGGAGGATTTATTAATAGATTATAAAATTTATCATATAACCTTATAACCTAATTATTTAAATCAGAAAATCTACAAATCATCCAAGATTAAATTTACATATTTCATTTAATCACATTTAGGATATTTTGATGACAAACAATAATCCATCTAATTATAGTATATTTAATTTTCCCAAAAAACAATTTTATCCGAAATGTATAAAAATTTCACCAGTTACTGATTACAGCATGGTTATTTAAATGTTAATATTTATTTCATTGAAATAATTTTAAAAATATGTTTTTAATTTTTAAATAATTATCCATATTTACATTAAAATTCTTTTTTTACATATTCACCACTACATTACCATTCATAAAATAACATTTTTCTTCATTAAATTAAATTTCTTATTTATATTTAAACCGTTTTTAAAAAATAAAATTATTTTCTAAAAACTTTATTTATTTATAAAATAAATTAATGTATCATATTATTTTCGTCACTAAAAAAATTATTTCCCAAAAATAGTATTTGTATTTATTCATTACTAAATATTATTTCCATCAAATAAAGTATATAATCAATTATAATGAAATTATAAAATCATATAAATATAATCATTATTCATTAAAAATATTAGATATATATATTCAGAATACTATATTCTAGATAAAAAAACCCCTTTTCATAATGGCATACACACCTAGGGAATGGTATACAATAGTAGATCTTTCTTTGAGTGTTTTGAAGAGCATATAATGAGTGGGGATTTTGATAATAATGTAGTTCAACCATAAATTATTTATTCACAACATATAGTTTTTGAATCATAGCATGTGGATTATAAAATTCAAATCCCAATGAATTCATCTCCCGTAGAATCTATAATACATGGTCTTCATTGGGTATGGTCCAACTGGTGCAGTTCATTACTAAATCTATCTATGACAATTAAGAATTACTAATATTATTAAAATAAAATAATCTTTTGGTTAACATTTATGATATGTAATGTATCAATATTTATGTTACAAAATAGTATTTTAAACCAAACATGATAAATTTCATAATTGTCTAAAATAACCATGGAAGTAGATGTGTCTTCTACAAAAAAAATGTTAAAATGAATTTATTTATTAATAATTGAATTTTAATTATAATGATTTTGGTTCTCTTATTGTATTACCCTTTTAAATGATTCACAATTTCAATGTAATTTAATACGCTAAAATAGATGAAGGTACTTTTGTTTCATCACATCTTCTTGTTCTAATGTTACTCCCTCAAACAAGTTATTCTCCCACAAAACATTATCGAAGTGAATTTTCCTCTTTCTAAAATATTTTTACCAATAATCTAAGATCCTAACATTCTACTCCTTTTGTGAAATATCATTCTGAAAATGTTCCACCATAAATTATGGTAATTTTGAGTGGTTAGGTTGCTTGTTCCTTAAGATGAATACATGGAACACATCATTTACGTGATATTTTATAGGTATGAGTGATAGATAATTGGATATAGTTCTTATGGGATCATAGATCTAAAAGGGGGAATGTATCAATGACTAAAGATTTACCTTCATCCCAATACACCTGATGTTTCCCCATAATATTATATGAATAAAATCCATATCTCTTTCCACATACTCTACTTCTCTTCAATGAATTTTGATGTATCTTTTCTATCAACATCGTCTGTATTTCATATTTTTTAAATTTTTTATACTCTAGCATAATTTTTTTCGAACATGTCACATAAACCATCTCTCTAAAACATCAAAATAATATGTTAGAGACTGACACCACTTCACATTTTATCCTATTAAAGTTCCTTTTGAAGTATAGATTAGAATCTTTTATTATATGAGTACTCCATAATATGAAAGCGTTAATTCCAATATCCTGTAAAAACATTTGATCATGTACTTAACATTTCACCTAGAATTTTAATGGTTAATTGTAAATGAAAATAATCTTGTGGGTGATAATATTTAATGTTTCTTATCTTGGTATCTATTTATTAATGATGTATTTTCTTAAAACTCAATGAAAACCATGGATCAAAGTCAGTTAAACTAGAGAGTGTTACTCCAATTAGTTTTATCAATTCCTGTATATATACCATAGATGGTTGGTAAAGAGGGAAATAATACGTTATATAAATTATATTTGATGACTTTGAAAGGCGTTCGACTACAACAATAATGAAATTATTTCATTTAGACGTATCATGATATACTATCAAAAAATATGTGGGTTTTTCCCAATTTCATACAAGCTTGAAAAATTGATTAATGACAACCATAGACATATGTCATCACCATGGAATTCATGAGACACATTCCATCAAGATAAAAATCTTATTATCATTAAAATTATATTATACATGGAAATTATTTTCATCAAATATTTATTGATCTAATTATATATTGGATTTATATAAATGAATGAGAAATATGTACGATACAAAATCCCTCATTTATGATTATATTTTCTAGGGACATCTATTATGTATTGATGTATTATACATCCATATTTGAAAAATATCTACATCAAAATATTTTTTACCATTTTCCGTAAAACCTAATCATCATTTTGGGCCTCCATGATCCTCTTACAAACGGTTTTTTCATCAGATATTTGATAAAGGTTTGATGAATTTCCTTTTATAATTTCCACTTTATTCCTTTCCATGTCCAAACAGATTATTTAGCATTCAATAATCACTATGGATAGGTTAAATGGAATCCTTTTACATAAAAATTCCTACATATTTTTTCTTTCCTGTTATAGTATTAGATTGCTCAATCATATTACATAAAAATATATAACTTCCATTATCGATTGAATTGTATATATTATTTTAATATATTCTTTATTATCTTAGTATATGTATATATGTCTCTATTTTCATGTATTTAAAATTTATCCAAATCATTATCATGATGATCATTATAACTAACTATATATCATTTGACAGGATGTTCTACTCAAAGATCATTAATTGGTTGGGGGAATAGACAATCATTTTATTATCTTGAAGTAGTACACAACTGAATCCATTTTTTGATATGTAACTATAAATAAAACACTCTTCCCCGTTATTGGATAACATGATAGCTGGTCTAGTGGAAATATAATTAGTTAACAGTTTAATTCTATCCACACATTCATATCACTAGAAAAAATAACTCCCACTTGAGTTATATTGGTCATTGGGCTTGAAAAACATGACAAGTTTCAAAAAATCCATGATAGAAACATTATAGTAAGAAGAATCTATGTATCTATAAATCATATATAATTCCTAGTCATCCTCAAATTTACTTTATTTTTAAAGGATTATAAATATTCTATGAATTGGATAAAATTCACAATGAATGTGACTTGTTACATCTAAAACATTTAAATACTATTCATCATATATAAAATTTCCATTCACATGGTATTTAGTAAAAAATTCAATGTTTCACATATTATTCCATTATTTTAGATTATATAAAAATATCCTATAATAAATTACCTTAAATTTGTTGAATTAATCATTAGAAACTATTTTGATTATTTATACTAGGATAGATAGAGATTTTGGGAGTCCAAATTTCATCATTATGAACATTTATTTCCCATACAATGTGTGAAATAAAAACGTTTTATGCCCAGTTTACCGATATTTAAATTATTTTATAAAAAAATGATAAACCTAATAAGATATATTTTTATATATGTAGTTAATTGAAAAACTCATAAATTTCTAGATGTTGATGCTTTATATATATTTTGATATGCATAATATCAAGATAATAAATAGAGAGGCATATTAACCAATCCTTCTTATTGATGAAATTGATACGCACACCCCATGTTGAACCATTATAGTATAAAAATCATTTACTGTGGTTACCCTATTATTGTTTCTTAATATCCTCATTTTCAATAATTACCATTCATTATAGGTAATTAAATATTTTAAAGGATATTAACATGTTTCTGATTGGGATGTCATCCTCACAACAAAGAGGAAGAAAAAAATTCATTAGGAAACATTTCTCCATATTCCCCTAAAATTGGAAGGTCATCAAGGATGGACATTTTTGTAGTGTCAACCATTTGAGATAGATATGATTGATCGTATTGAAATAATATAAATTCATCAGATGATGATTCCAAATGGGATTCATCATTATCCTTTCACTTACATGGAAGAAGATAATTATTTGAGATATATCTGGTGATTTACTTATCAAATAAATTTATGTTTTCTATATACAAGTAAATGAAATGCTTCACCAAAATACTGTAAAATTACACTAAGGGTATTTTCAAATAGTTCTATAGTAATTTTATCATGAATATTTCTATGGGGGAGAATTTATATGCATGAGATATAATAATTTCCTCATTTTCCAATCTCAGTGATATCTCATGATCATTGTTTTGAGGTGGTGATATAAGAATTACACTAAACCTTCATGAAAAAATACAAATTCATTGATCAAAGATCAAAAATTGAATTAATTATCCATATTTAAATAACCCTAATAGCTATAACCACATAATTACAAGGAACCATCTCTATAGTTGTGATGGAACATTCTCTCCATTGTTCTCAATGACTTAAATGTTGTTGGAATTTGATACAATCAATATCCCATAGATAAGGGAATTATTTACAATGTTTTCCTTTTTAAATGAAATTAATACATTTTTTAGTGGGTGGAGGATTAACTAAACATTTAAATTCATCCCTCATATTTGTGTTTTCCCCAATTGGAAACCACTATATAGGTTCATATATTACCAAAAAAATAATTCATTATCCCTTCTTAAAATTTTATGGATATTTATTCCCATTCTTCATACAAGTGGCATGTTGGAGATTCGTTACCCTATTATATTTCATCAACACATCATTATAATTAAATTTCATTCCATTATTCCCAATAATCCATGTTTCAGCACAAATCATTGGTTAGTTTACTAAGTAATTTCGTGATGATTGTGATTACTACTCCAATTGTGTTGGGAATATCATTTAGTAATTTCTTTTTAAGGTGGCTTATTATATAATTACTTCTTTTCCATACATTGATGATTAATTATAAGGAGATTAGGGAAGAGAATTATAATGAACAAAATAACATAAATGAGAATATATGAACACTAAATAGATAAATCATAACTGAATTATTTTCCATAACTTATGCATTTTTATTCTTAAATCAACGTTATCTATTTTCTATCTCCTAAAATAATGTTTTCTATTTATTTTAATTTCATTAAAAAAATTCACAAATATCTTATGCTTTTTCGAATTCATATCCATCTATATTATTAAACACAGCTTGAAGAATGATGTATTTTTCATACAATATCTGATTATCGATTCAATTCCCAGTGAAACTTTTTTGTGTTATTTCTGCATGTTACATTTATTCTTCATCAATATAAACATATTCTATCTAGAAAAATAAATTGATTCTTGTGAACTACAAAAATTATACTCTAATAAATTTCAAGGATGATGTTTTATTTTTAGTATTATCTATTCAGAATTATCTATGGGATGCTATTCCTAATCTGAAAAATATCATGTAATTTCTCTAATATCAAATCATAAAAAATATTTTAATACACCATATTTTATGATTTAAAATAATAATATAGACTTTATACAATATTTTAAGATCGTGGGGGTCTAGTGAATTTTGGTACATAAATAAATATAATAATTACATAAAATATGGTTACAAAAACATTATTTAAAACCCCAACAACATCCCATTAAAATCCATCAATGTTATATTACGATATGGGATAACCTATGAAAGGTAATAAAAATGGGTGAGCAATATAAACTAGTATGGAAAAAATCATAGAATATCATGATAAATGTAATTTAAGGGGTATATCACGGGGAATATAAGTGAGATATCGTAAATATGATGATGAAATCATGATATAAGACGATAACATCAGAGAATCATTAGAATGTGTAATCAAAATGAAATACTCTATCATAGACATAGATAAAGGGTTACCACAAAACAAATATCTCAGTATGCTTATGATAACCTCAAATACACTATACATTGTATTATAGGACATAAAAATTACCCACTTCACTATACAGATATATAATTTAGGTCCCATTCATCACATTCATATATTAAAAATGATGTTTTTTTCCAAATATTATAGAAATAATAAAAAATAAATTTCATTGGAAAACAATTTAAATGAATGTGTAAAAATATAATACAACAGGTTGTATTGGATATCACAATGTATTAGTAAAATTACATTACTTGAATTAAAAATGAGGGAGTCACATACCTTGATAGGTGGATTCTAATTGATTATGAGATTCTTCTCAAGATATTGGGAACACCTTGGTTTATATTTTTCATGGGATTGGGGAAGATTCATTATCAAATGTCATTTTAATAACATATGTACCAATATGGGAATTTATTTATAATAAAAATGATCTTCTTTTACTTTTAATTTATAAACACACATTTTTTAATTTATATGATAAAATTATCAATACAACAATTCATGCATTAATAATATTATAATTATACAGTTATTTGTGTGGAATTGATTAACGTTTAATAAGAATTTGTTTTAATACAATAAAATGTAATACATGTTTTGGAGGAATCATAAAAGGATTTTAAAATAAATCATAACACATAAAAAATCATTATTTTATATTTGAAATATTTATTTAGTCATGGATTCCATTTATAGATTTCATTCCATCAATTTTGGTTTATTAATATTTTATAATAAGAACTATATATTTACACATTATTTTACGATTTCCTAAACATTCGATTGTCTCAAAAAATATATAAATAATTCAAAATAGGATTATCTTTATTTAGTTATTTTAAAATTAATATTTATTTTACCAAAATGATTTTATGAACAATAGAGTTTAGACATCTATGTAAAAGTAAATATTTATTTGAAAATAAATTTTTATATAATTTTGAAAACATTCCAACACTATTAAATTTTTTGTTACATTTTAATAAATTATATTATCATTTATATTTTTTTAATTTTAATGAAATATATTTATTTAAATAATAATTATTTAATGATTTATTTAATTTATCTAATGACCATATTTATTAAAATTATATGTTTCAAAAAAATAAATTTATCATTTATTCATGTCAAAACATAAGTTATATAACACCCATTAAACAATTATTTAGAAATAAATAATAAAATTGATTTAATATATTCATTATTTTTTTATTTTTTACTACGGGGAATATAAAAAACAAATTATTAGACCAATGTACACCCTAATGATTCGGTTTGTGGTGGAGGCTCATTCATTATTTAGTTAGATGAATATGAGTTGGGTTTTGATCATTAGATTCTTTAAATTATCATATATATTTATTCATTTGTGTATTAATTTTTGAATATCATTTTGGACTTGGGAATGAGAAAATACAATTTATTATTTCTCTATTGGATGAAATAATTGATAGGCTTCATTGTGTATGATCCTACTGGTCGAGACCATCGATTCTTACATATATGTTAATTAGATATTAAAAAGACCCTTAATATACACTAATCATAATGGTCAAGGAAACAATTATATATTATTAATGGTAAATATGATTAATATAATTTTAATAAAAAATTACATATTTGATAATGGTTGTAAATAATAAATGAAATTATGTGTTTTATATTATTATGATATATAATAAATTGATTATTTATTCAATGGGAAATATTATTTATATATTTTGGGGTATTATAGTTTATATTTTTCAACAATGAGGTTTTTATTCATAAGGGGAACATAGTGAAATGAAGGAAAATGATATAAAGAAACATTATATATCCACAACTCTCAATGGAACAACATAATGAAGATAACACATTCAACTTAACTCGGATACTATGAATTAATAAGGAGAAAAGGAGAGGCCAATATTTATGAAATAAAAAAATATTACCCAATACAAGTCTATAATTGAAATTCATGATGGAGAAATTGTGAAATATATCCCCTGATTTTCATTAGATATCATCATAAACACACTAAAAATGAATTGGTTAGAAAAACACATACTATAAATAAAGTTTTTATGAGAAATCATTCACAGAGTTTTCCAATCAAACCCTCCCCATGAGAAGATTCCAATTTAGAATACTCATCATTATGAAATCCAAGAAGAACAATTCACAAAAGGATGTATCTAACCAATCCATTTCCTTGTGAAAAATGACAATAGAAAATATATTATGGGAAATAAATTTGTAGTTTATTTTTTAATTAGATAAATGCTTCATGGGTGTAAAATTTCTACTTATAGATCATTATATGGTTTTTGAACAATAACATTTTCCATTTTATTGTGATTAGGATACCATTTAAAAAAACAAATTATAAAAACCATGCATAAATTTTACGAAATAATAAGATCATTACTTATTAATGAAAAATATATAGGAAATACCTTTTTCACACATAATTATTATTATATTATATATAAATAAACACAAGAACACAATTTTTTTATTTAATTAATTCAATGCAATTCCTTTTTTTGGATACCCCGAGATTGATTTCCCATAAGTGAGAGTCGCTCAATGAATCTTATAATAATGGGTTATACACAAAATAATCAATTAGATGTGGAGTTATTCTAATCCCCAACACAATGTTGAAAAATGGTAGCATGCATTCAAAAACAAACTTTACATTTCAAAAATCATGTTTTTGTTTCTCTAAACATTTTTTGAGGCCATCCATATTGACTTCACAACATGATTTCTCCTCTCGTATACATCCCAATATATAAAACACACCTTTATGAAAGCCATAAAATACAATTAGTTTTACTAGTATTCACATTAATCATTATGTCATCTAAAAATTAAAATAAAAGTTATATCATTACTACAAACAGACACTAAAATCTCAATATGAAAGGGGATAATCAATAAAATAATCATAATGTACTTCATAAGTCCCAAAAAATTCATTGTAGTACATTAAATATCCCCAAAATGTTTCAAAGGAATTATTATCAATCATCAAGAAGTATAATGATCCAATACTTGTATGAATAACGCCCATATAGGTTAGCCTAACATTAAGTTGTCACGCCACATTATATGAATGCAAATTCAATGAGCAGGATATGGTGATAGGCACTTCTGTATAAAAAAATCAGTAGGAAATATTTAACCCGTAATTAAAACACACCATGTCTCATGTATACAAACTAAGAAAAAAAATCATTTTACACTTTGAAATAAGAATTATAAAATCATGATAGATTCAAATCCAAGGAAAATTATAACATATTAAAAAAAATAAAAGGAAAAACATATTCTCCGTGTTACCATATGTTACCCCTATCCATCCCAAAAAAAATTTATCATCATCCATGTTAAGATAGTGAATGAAATTAAACAGTTTCCAATACATATCCAATATAAAACAATTAAGGAATAAAACCAAAGGAAAATATAGGTCATGAGAAATAAATATCTATATTATATCACTAAATGTTATGATAAATTTAAAACACCATTCATCCATTAGTTATATATTTAAGGAAATAATTTTTTATAAAAATATTATCCTTGAATATCCTTCACATAAAAAATCATTTGTTCCCTTTTAGAATAAATCATGATGTCTTCCAAAAGAATATTAATATAAAAATGGTTGATTAGAAGAGGTAAGAAGTCAAAAGAATTGATATATAAAAAATCTAATCATGTGATACATCAAAACAAAATACATAAATAAAACCAATTTAATGAATCATAATTATTCTCTATAAAAATTAAATATATAATACGGATATACAAAAAACACAAAGATGAAATAAATTTTAACCCTATGATACTGATTCCTAACATTTTTTTTAAACCATATCGCCTTGGTGATCAACACATACTATACCATTAATATGTCATATCCCAATGTTTAGTAAATTCTCCCATGTTCTATATTTTCATATTACATTCAATAAAAAATTCCTGAGTTTTACAAATTAATATCTAAATGTTATTCAGCACCACTATCAAACATAAAAATAATTTTCTTGAGTCAAACCCATTATTGAGTTATTTTATCAGGATCATGCTGAATAAAATAATTATTTATAAAAAAGACCATTGTTCACGTATTTCAAAATCAACTGAAGATGTAATTTTATAAAAATAACCATCATATATTCCAAAATAATGTATTCTATATAATGATCCAAGTGAATATACTAATGAATATGGAAAAACCAAGGTTGTCATAACCCTCCACACCATCCACCTTGATATTATTTTGGTAGTATTGTCCATGGTTCATATGAGGACTAGTTATGTTTCACACTGTAGACTACATCCAACACTAATCATTAGGTCACCCATCCTAAATAATAATTAAATAATATTTCAATATCTTCGTTTGAACAATAAATCTCTGAAATAGCCACACATAAAAAAGGTATAAATGTTTTTTATAATATATATCAGTTACGTAAATATCATATAATAGTAAAAATAAAACAATTTATCCGTAAACATTCTCATATATACAATTTCTTAGATATCAAACTTACTACAATCATTTTCCTAATATGGGGATTGGATAATTATGAATATTTCAAACTCAAAAATCTTTTATGTAAAATATAGATCATAAAGTATTTGATCATAAAAAGAAATGAGAATATGATAATAACATAAATAAAGTTATTAGTTCCCAAAAGAGCAAAGGTAATAATCATAAAACTCAATGGGACACTATCATGTCATAATAAGATCATTAATGAACCATAAAATATGTGCATAACGCCATAAAATATGTAAAAATGTTAAAGGATGTATAAAAATATTAAGGTGACAGATACATTAATAACAGATAAGCCACAATCGTGAAAATCAATAATTTTTCCATAAACGACATAAAAATTTACATTAATCATGAATATGGGATTTATTATCCTTTTCAACAAATCTAATAGTTTTCTTGTTAACATATAAAATTATGTGATGTTCTAAACAACATCACACTGTCCAATTGTAATACATGCTACAGGACGAGGCATTTATGAATAAAATTATGAGTTAAGTTTAATTCCAATACACTCACACATTTTTATCCCAACTACTCGCGTTATTGATATTAATTAATATTATCAGTATGTATCAATTCCATCACCCTAAAACATTGTAAAATTAGCCACTTGATAACTTTTTCACACATATTGTTTTCAGTATAGCTAAAATCATTCACACTCATCCGTTGTGAAACTAGATACCTGATAACCTATACACGTATCATTTCAATCCCTTGAGTTATTATCAATTAAAAAATTATTTTGACTGTGATATTGGACCCATCCACACATTATTGGGCCACATAATATTTAATCATATATTTTCTCACAGAGAACCCATTGAAGATGAATTGATTTATTAAATGATTATGAAATCACTCAATATTAATTAAATATATTATATAATTTCCAAATTAATTAATTTTTTATCGATTGTGTTGTGAAATATTTAATAGGGTTATAAAATGATTAGTTCCAAATGGATAATCATTATATGGAAAATAAATTTTAAAATAATGAATATTTAACAGAACCTATCAACTAACTGAAGTGAAAATTAATTTAAAAATTACTTCCATGATAGGATAAAATTAATTTTTAGTACATTTATATTAAGAGTTTTATATAAACATATTTTAAGAGATTTAAGAGTTATCATAAAGAATATTTACAATAAAATTGGAATATTCTACTTCTAAATGAATCATTAAAAATGTTGTCTTAAAAAAGACATAAATTCATCAAAATTGTAATTCATAATGTGTTTAAAAAAATAAATTTACTGCAAATATTTATAATGGGAAATTTAAACATCATAATTTTTAAAAAATCTAAATTTAATGGTATTTTAAAAGAAATTATTATTAATTGAATCATTAATAGTAGATAATTGAAAAAGAAATAATTTTTTAAAAAATAAATATATGCTATAATACATTGAAAATATTAACCATATAAAAATTTTCTATAATGATTTTATGGTGAAAAGAGAATAAATTTATCAAAAAAATGTGTAGTTGGTGATATGACATTTTCTTAAATTATAAAAAAATCACATGAACACTAATAAAAGTACTCGCAGAAAACCCAATAATGTAAATGGATAATGAGAATATTGATTAAAATAATAAGTAAAATTATCATTTTATTGAAAAAATGTATGTTTCGAATTTTTAATTACGGTTATTGGTGGTGGGTAAAAATACAAATGTTTCAGAAACCACTAAATGGCATTAGATTAATTTTTTTCAAAAAATAATTTTAATAGATCATTAAAATTATAATAAAATAATGATTTAGTTTAAAAAATGATACCATATAATATAATATAGAATATATACTAGTATCATCATAGTATATTATAGAGAAATTAGTAATGATAATAAGAAATGATGTGTTCTTATGACCTAAGAATGTGAATTGAGTAAGAGAAAAACATACACATTTGGATTATTTAAATAATATAACTTCAATAGTTAATGATTATTATTGAAATTAAATTTCCATGAATAATAGGTAATATAGGAAAATAAATCTAAGAGTCATTATATTCACCAAATAAATGGTATTAGGATAAAAAGAAAGTCAATCTCTCTGAAGGAAAGTTTATGATGAAATCTATACCTCATTTCATTGACTAATTATTCACAATCAAACTCCCATAAAAAATACTAAAATTATAGAATAATTTATAGTATTATCCATAAATATGATAAAATTATAACACAAATTTGTTTTTTCATGGTAATATTATTTATTTATATTGTGTCATGACTATGGGGATTAAATTAGTTAACTATTTTGAAATGTTTTGTTTACATTAATATCATTACACAAAATTTGATGAAATGATAATTATTAATATAATATTTAATAATCTATAATATATAAATTAAATATATTTAAGATTTTCTAATTTTGATAAATATGTGTTTTTGTGAAGATATTTAAAAAAAAAATCTATAACAGTTTGTTTTGCTAATTCTAAAAAATAAAAAAGATACATTAATAATTTTTTATATGCTTAATATAATATTTCTAAAATATTTTAAAATCATTATTTTTATACTATAATAAAATAATATTATTTTTATATTCCCCTTGCCACCCACAATTATATTTTTTTTATTATTGTTCACATAGTGGATTAAGGTGACCTAGTCAATGACATGCTTTAATATAATTGAGGAGTATTGTTAAAGAAGAGTTTATCTTAAATTAGTGTATCTATAAAATATTAAAAATCATATAATTTTAATGTATTTATAATAAATAATTATAGTTTATGAGTTTTATATGTTTCAAAAAATCTACATGAAGAAGGAATAACAACTTATCATGTATGCAGCAATCTGCTATTAGACATTATCAGTTTTCCATACTCCCAACATGAGAAGAGCTATGATGGTCGATATTAAACTAAAATTTTAGAATCATAATATTATGATATATATAATATTTATTAATTATTATGACAATTAGTTAAATACATGATATGAGGCATTGAATAACAAATTATTTCCCTTTGGGGAAGCAATAGTTCACTCATTGTAATAACAATGTTATGTTTTTCTCTAAGAGGACATAAATGAAATACTATGGTTTGTATCATTGACTTAAAAAATATACGTGTAATATTTATTTTAATTATACTTATTGTTAGTGTTATATGTTATTCAGAAGAGTTAAATTATTGTTAAAATCCTATGTGGATATGATATTTATAGTGGAAACATAATTTTTCTCCTCGAAGTTACCTATAAATTGATGTGTATAGGATGACTATTACAGAACAAGGGATTATGTCTACATGATTTGGTTATTTATATATTAAATTAGATGATTTATATAGATTAATTCATAACATATGCATTTCATTGAATTATTTTAGTTCTTTTCATATATTAGTGGAGAACAAGGGACCTTTCAAGAACCACTCCTCACTTTCCAAAAATAACAAGACATAATTTCCTGTTTAAAGATTCCAATATTTTGAAATTATTTTCTTTTATGGATTATTTTTGTCTTTAAATGAATAATTTTTTTTAAATACATTTTTTAAAAATTTTAGAGGGATTTGGACATAAAAATGTTACATTTTCATTTTTACCTTTTAAACTAGTTTATCCATGTTGATCTAAGTTATTTTATGCTTTAGAAAACATAATGTCTCCAAAATATACAATTATGGTTTCCTATAATATAAATTAAAATATATTTCATAAATTGTTTTTCTAAATATAAAAAAAATACATTTAAATAAAAATATTTAATGTGTAGGAAAAATATTTTAGTATTAAATTTATTTTCATACCATTAATAATTCTTAATATTTTATATTATTGATTAAAAAATATTATTTGTATAATATATTTTTCATTTGTATAAAAATTATATTAGATTAATTATTTAAATTAATTTACTTTAATACATTCAATATAAGTTAAATTGAATTTATGAAACGATATTTTTAAAATGATTATTTCACACATATCTTTATAATAAACACAATTCCCAACAATATAAATGTTATACCACAAATTAATTGAAGATATTAAATAATTTGAATATTTTAATCTAAAATTTATGTATCATTTTATAAAATTATCTTTTAATTAGTGGGTAAATTAAACTTAATGTTAGTAGACTGAAAAAACATTTTTGTTTAAAAAAGTTCATTTATGTGTAAATGATATTTATTATTAAGAAACAACATCCAATTAAATAAAATATCAATTAATTATAAAATATTATTTCTTATTTAAAATATATTTATTTATAATTAAAAGAAATTTAAAAAACATATTTAAACATGTTATAATTAACAGGAAAAAATAGTTGAAAACTCTTTTCATTAATATGTTTAATAAATTTTCAAATTGTTGACCTACAGTTCATAAATCTAACATACTATTTCAAAATTATTTATTATAATTTTTAATATATATATATATATGAATTGGATTCATGAAAATATTTATCATATTTAATTAACAATATTACCAAAATCAGTAAATGTATTACTATTAACCAAATAAATTATTATTATACATGTATCTAGAAAAAATATCATATGTTAATTTTAATATTTTATAATTAAAAAAATGAAAATTACATTATGTAATGTAATTACAATTTAATTTATATTTAGTTAAAATAAAATATATATATTATAAATTAAAAATATTTTATTGAAAAATATCATTATTAATATTAACTTATTTTATTTTGTTACTATCTAAAGCTAAGAATAAATAATGGTTTACAATATTACTATTTTTTATTACTTTATTTATAATTTTTTTTATTTTGTTTTCTTTTTTTTTACATTGTGTTCAATTTGTGAGAGAATTTATATATCATAGTATATATTTTAAAATAAATAAAATAATGGATCATTATAATGCATGTTAGTTTTTTGACATTTTACAGAGGAGTCTTAAAGGAACACCATTACCTCCACCATGGTCATGGTCTTTCCTATGTTTAAAAAAAATATGTATCCCCGTTTTAAACTTTTATATACCAAAAAATATTCTAAAACCAAAATTAGCAAACATAAGTCTTAAAACAATCAAATTATATGAATGTTGTCATATATTTCTGGTTATATGGTACATGATTTTTTTTGGATGTGAGGAGAGGATACACCCATTTATATGTTATGGGAGAGTTATAATGACATGAATTATTTTAAATGAATATGGATTTATTTATGGGTACATTAATTATTACATACTAGAGTCATAAAAAACACATTCACTACATTGGATTTCAGTTATAGTTATAACAATTTATCTTGTTAAATTCCCATGAAGAATCATTATCATTGATAATGTAGATGCTTTACGATGACCATTTGAGATTCGTTTGTTGTGTTTTATGATAAATTTTACTTCCCTAATAAGGAAGGAGAAATTGCATTAACTAGTATGATTGTACCTTATGAGTCCCATTAATCAAAACATTCAAGTGTGATGGATTCAGTTTTATTTTCCTTGGAAGAATCCTAATAATAGATATAAAAAATAAATCCAGAGGTAAAATTTTTATGGAATATTTTCATGTTTATGTAGATGTTGGACCAAACGATGATTGTTGAACAATAACCTTAATATGTAACCAACACACACAGTACCCTGAGGTCAAATGTTGTATGGATAGAAGGACATATATTTAGAACCAAAGAATATAAGTTTCTATATAATTCAATTTATTAAAATATCTATTATTTATAATTTTTACGAATTCATTATAATGATAAAAAAATAGATTAAAATCAACATTTGATATGATGAATCCCTATATTTGTAAATTATATTGATTTAATAAATAAAATATTTTTTACAAACTCAATAATTATTGAAATAAATTTAATTTGAGTTAAAAATTATAATTAAATAATAATTATAGAAATAGAATCTATATGATATTTTAATGAATTCAAATGTATTTTTTATATGGATTTGAAACAATTAACATCATAAAAACCTGTATTTTCATTAAGAATAATTTTATTATTTAAATGTTTAAATTTTCATTTCTATAGATTTGTTTTTTTATGAAATAAAGATTTATTTATTAAAAATTCATCATGAGTATATCAATATGTGAAATGTTAATAATTTTCTAATACATTTGAATTTTTGTATAATAATTAAATACAATATAAAAATAATGTTTTTATTTTGAAATCATTAAACAAAAACGGGATGAATAAAAATTCCATGACTTGTCCCCCGGGGCCCATGACACGACTACCCCAATCCCGCCTTCCATAGGCCAGGGGCTGGAGACTACCACCAAAGGCGTAAATCCCTAAAACTGGGAAGACATTGCCTTTATATCCTAAAAACGCACAAAACAGAGTACACGCTAGAAATAAACACTACGTAAAACTATATAACAAACTGTATTGAATGTAAAAGGGAGTCCGAAAAAAATCCAAATTGTAAAGTACATAGAAACATAAAGTACAATTGATGAAAAAATAAGTTGTCTTTCGGTTGTCATACGAGGTTCCTAGCTGAGGGGTTGGTACAGATCACCTCTTCAACACTCTAGGTTTTCCATATCTTTCTTGTATCGTCATGATGTATGGTCAAGATCTGGGTATCCTTCGGTCTTTGTGCTCTCATCCTCAGTCAGCGCTTTATGTCGTCTACATCTAACACGACGAGGTGTGTTCATAGCCCGTGCAGGGATGAGTATAAAGAAACTCATTAGGGACATCGAGACCCTCAAGGACTCACAAAATCCAATAAGGATAAATCACAAAGTACGAAATCAACAGATAACCCCACTAAGCTATATGCCCATTTATATATATAAGTTATCATGTAATCCATCTCAATCAGGAGGAAAACACAAAAGTTATTGACTCAGCTCAAGAATGTATACAAATTTTGTAGAGATTTGGAGATGTTTAGATGTAGCCACTAAATCATCAATTCTGTCAAACCCACACAGGATCCCGGAATAGTAGTCAGAGCTGTGAAACCCACACAACAACCATGAATAGTAGTCAGAGCTTTCTATCCCACACATGATCCCGGATGAGTAGTCAGTTTTGTTGAACCCAAACATGATACAGGAACAGTAGTCAGAGCTGTCGATCCCACATATTATCTATGAACAATGGTCAGAGTTGTCAAACCCACAAAGGATCCAAGAACAGTAGTCAGAACTGTCGAACCCACATAGGATCCAGGAACAGTAGTCAGAACTGTTGATCCAACACAAGATCTAGGAACAGTAGTCAGAGCTGTCGAACCCAGATAGGAAACCAGAATAGTTGTCACAACTTTCAAACCCACACAGGATCAAGGAACAGTAGTCAGAACTGTTGAACCTGCACAGGATCCAGGAACAGTAGTCAGAACTGTCGAACCCACACAGGATCTAGGAACAGTATTCAAAGCTTCCAAACCCACACAATATCTAGGAATATAAATTAGAGCTTTCGAACCCACATAGGATCCAGGAACAGTAGGGGTCATCTGAGGGTACCCAGTGGGCCAGGACCTGACGACCACGTTAAGGTGGGGTGGTTGTGCTGTCACCGGGACCCAATTGTCACAACAAATTATAATAAAGTTACATGAAAAAATTATATATCCCATTTAAATTAATTTTTATGTCATTTTATTAGCTTTATAAACCTTTTATGAATCCTACAAAACATATACTATATTTTAAGTTTTTAAAATAGATTCTTTATAAACATGACAAACTTCAACATCACTAATGAAATTATTTTAAATATTTATGGTCTTATCATTATATATTATTTAAAATAACTCATCTTTGATAGAAACGATGGGTTTAAATGTGTCTAATGTTTGATGATTTTATTATTTTACAATAGTGATTCCAAAACAATTGTTTTTAAATTAATTATTAATTCCCAACTCCTTTTATATATAAATCCATCCAACCTCTTATCCTATATAACTAAAAATCCTTATAGAACTACATAAATCTACCCTTACCAATCTATATACATCCCAACATACCACCAATATCTTAATAAACTTATCCTAATATTTTAGAAGCTCCCTCTCAACATAAGGTATCATATCCTTCGATTTATTCAAGAACATTATTTATAATATTCCTTTATTTCATTTTGTAATGTTTATATAATTTTGAAAATATCCCTATTACTATTAATATAATTAAATGTGATTATATAATACATTTCATATCATTTATAACTTATAGGAATATTAATGTATCCATGTTATATTTCTAAAATTATATTATGGTTTTTCATGTTAAACATTGGTGTAAGGAATATCCATTTAGATTTCAACTACATGGTAAAACCTAAATATAAATATACATAATTTATAGGTTAATTCCATGAATATAAATGCACTATTTATCCATGGTTTTAAATTTGATTCAAAACATCATTATATTGTGTGATCTAGGTGTCACACTTATGTAAGTATATGATATGAATGTAACATGTAGTCTCAAAATTATATATCACAACAATGCGTTGGATACTACTTTTATAAAATAATATTCTCTATATGGTGAATGATTTTTTATTCTAAGAGCACTTTTTATGTTTTCATTCGGGTTATCTTAGATAGATGATTAATATTCCATGTTTTATGTTTTTAACAAATTTTTATGTTTCCTTCATGCTATCAGATTATATCATGATTCCATGTTCATTATTATGATTATAACCCATTTTACATCCCTTGATATATCTATTTACAATAATTTCATACATTATTTACATTATTATTGTATTATTTTGTTATTGGGATTTTTATATAATCCCTTTCTTATATGCATCCCTCTCTCACCCCATGCAGTTTTTGAATAGGAATGTGTTATTAAGAGCATGAGAATGGAGTTTTAAATAATGATGTTCTATCCCCATTAGTGATATAATGTGATGTATCTAATTTACCAAACTAACAATGAATCATGATCATTTGGGGGATTTTTTGTATCTTAATATAATTAATTATTAAATAAATTGTATTCCATATATGGGTTATGTTGTTGATATCTGATGATGTTCTAGTTATTTATGGAATTGTGAATATGAATCCCAAGTGAAACCCTTACAGATATGTCAAAACAAAGTAAAACACCCATAAAGTTTTATAATGTATTGAGGAATAGGGCTCCAAGAAAAAACATCACATTTAAGATTCTACATGTGTATGTTCATCATGAATAGATAGAAATAAATAATTACCATGAAAATGGAATTTTGGCATGTAACTCTATTGTCCACTTATTCGTGATAAAAAGTCATTTCTTAAAAATAGGTTGAAACTCCATGGGGATATGATTTCATAAATTCAAAATATCATTATGATCTATTACGAAGGGAGAATTAATGAAAATAAAATTTTATTTTAGGAAATAGAACATTGATAACATAGATTCAAACCAATAAATTATAATGTTTTATAATATATATTAAATTTATGTGTTCTACTTTCATTTTTCATAGTCTTACATTTTATATTTTTAATAGTTTTAAAATATTTATCTAAATTTCCATTTTTTATGATGTAAATGGTTATAACAAAAATAAAATATTGAAAGGAATGGTTATCATTCATTCAGGAGCATAAATATGTCCTAGGTGACTATACTTTGATTCATTCATTCATATCACAAAATATTATAGAACTATCAAATTAACTATAAAACATTGAGGTTTTGTTATTCGGGAAGGGGGTAAATGTTTCAATTAATGCGTCACCAGAATAGAATTAATCTGTTATCCATATCTGTGAGCTAAACATCATATACTACACTATGATAATATTTTTAGGGTAATTTGAGGCAATTATGGGTATAGATTGGATTTCCTTATTAATATCCCACATAGATTATCAAGAGAAGGAGGTCACCCTCTACATCTTGAGTTTGACTCTTATTTTAAAAAATGAAGATAATGAGATGTGTTTTTATCGGTACCATCATCTGAATAATATTATTTATTACTCATTATGAATGCATTTTTCACCTAATATTCTTGATACTAAGGAATATATCTTCATTTATGAAATTATTATTTTGAAGGAAATCACAAATTTTTTACCCAAATAAATTCATTGCCTTCCTCTTGAAAAAGAGTTAGATTTATCTATCAATATTATACCCATATCATATCCAATATCAATTATTCATAATATAATTGTAACTGTTGAAATCAAGGAGCTAAATAATAAACTATAGAAGAATATTGAGAAAGGCATTATATACAAAAATGCTTCTCCATGTCAGTGTACGAGTTATCTCCATCCAAAAGAAGGATGGGTCAATGTGCCTTTAATGAGATAATTGTAAAGATAATAACAACTCTATAATGGGAAAATATATTATACAATATATTTTTGACTTTTTTAAGTTATTATAAAATAAATACATCCCTAAATTGGTTCTTCAGTCTTGATATTATCTTCTAAAAGTGAATGAAATAAATATCCACAAGGAATATTTTTGAAAATGTTGATGGAATAATGAATAGTTTAGAATTACATTAGATGAACTATTTCTACACAAATCATTAGGAATGTGAGGATTATTATATATTGGTATTACCTAAACTAATATGTGATAGGTTTTTATATGATATTCTTATCTACTCTAAATTGTTGGTGGAATACGAGGAGTATATGAATGTAGTACTAGAGACTTTGTGTAAGGAAATTTTATCTACAAATAATAGAATATATTTTGTTGGATTGAAAATGGGAAATTCCTGGTGTATGTTATCACAATAAAATATTTGTTTTTTATCCTTAAAAATTTAATTTATAATAAGGAGATCTCATACCAACCTCTATGAAATAAATAATTACTTTCCATGAATTACCTTATCACCATTGTCAAATTTTGGAGAAATTATCACTATTGGGATCATACTAACCTAGATAACATGGGTTTCTTGTTTTGATGGTTTGATTTATGAAATATAAAATTAATGATTTGAATAAGAGGATGACAATTACACCTATTCTAGTTGTACCCACCAGTGAGGAAGGGTTCATGATCAAAATTATTTCATGAAAACATGCATTGGTTGTGTAATCATGAATGATGAAAAAGTTATTTAATATTAAATCCAACAATTAGTTTTCCCATTAGCATAGTTACCCAACAAATGATTTTGAAATCGATATATTTATCTTCATAATGAATATTTAATGACATTATCACTATTTTTTTGACATATATATGGATCATAAAAAAATCCAATATATATTCACAAAAAATACGAATAACATGTTCCAATGATGGTGGATAGGGATAATCAAAGATTATGATTGATAAATCTATTACAGTCATGTAATGAAAAACACTATGGTTGATTATTTTAGATGAAAGGATACAGATTCACTATCATATATGAAGATTAAAAGGAATCCAATCATCTGGGAAATGAAATCGATTGATATTGGAATTAAAAAATAATATTCATCCTAACATTCTCAAATAACTATGCAACAATAAATTCTATTAATGATCAAGGAGTCCTATAATTGTAATGAAGTGCTATAAATGGGAGCGAATAATACGTATCTATAATTTTCTAAAGATCAGGTTAAGTGTTTTGAAACCCCGATATATGTCCCATAAAAATTCTAATTTAAGTGGGATCTTATAGATGATTCATGTAGATAATCTATCTCTATTAATCAATGAATCCATATTAAGTATATGTATCTAATAAAATCAAATGGGTTACATGTGGTGGGATATTGTATATTTTTAGTTTTGATTCTTGGTATACTAATAATTCATGGAAGATTGCAAATTGTATAAATGTAAGCTACATCCATTTCCTATAAATGTGTTTAAATTTGTAATATTAACCATGGATTTCATTTTAGGAATCCCCAAGAAACCAAAATATATCATTCCATTAATTTTGTAGTCAATTTATTTACCAATTCAGGACAATTCATTTAAATTAAGGATTATATCAATCATGACCATTTCAGTAAGATATAGATAATGATGTGGTAATATTCCTAGAGATATAATCTCTATTATTTCAAATCGAGATATGAGGATTACCATATGATTTTGGATAATTCTTCCTAATGTGTGGGATAAATAGGTGTGTTTTAATGATGATTATCTCACATTGATAGATAGTCCATCTAAGAGAACCATTCAAAATATAGTTTATATTTTGATATCATGTTCAATTTATTACCATGGATATTGAGATCAACACCTTCCCCTAGTGGATTTAGCAAATAATTTTTAGTTACATTCATTCATTATAATAGAACCTTATGAGGATCTGTATGGGAAGAAATTTTGGCCACTAATATGTGGAGAATATATTTGTGAGATGAAGATGATAGGACCATATATAATCTAAATTAGTGGGGAAATAGATGTTTTGAGTTGTAATTTCTAATGACATCGATGTCATAATATTATATTGGATATGTTATTTGGTTATCAATACATGGTGTGGTCTTGTTAGGTAACATGACCTATGTGGGTGCATAATAAATTATATATTTTTTAACAGGTTTATTTGCATGATATTTCACAAAACACAAGAGGCATTGTATATTCCCCTATTATTTTTAATTTTTATAATAATCCTACATATATTAACTATATTTCATTTCTTATGTGAACATTGTGGACCGATCTAGAAATTACCAATTTTTTGGAGTTGTTATAGAGTTCCTGACTTAGATGTGTCTTCTTTGTATATTATTTTAGATTTTTTATGTATCTTATCTTCTTTATTCATTTAGTGTTGGATGATTTTTGGTTTTAAATTTTTAATTTTTTCTATAGGTTTTAGTGATTATTTATACAATCTTTGAAAATTGATTCGTGTATATTGGTTTATTCCTCTAATACTTTATAATGTTACACTCACATTATTTGACCACAACAAGGGATTTATATAGGTGAGACTCAGGAGATCTACATATCGATACTCTCATTGTATTATTGATATATGGAGGGAGTCATGATAGAAATCTATTAGTGTTTTGGTTGATTTATATGATAAATTATGGATTTAGGTATTGTGAGGTTTGCTGGGGTTGGTTAGGAAATGTCATAAGTATACCGTATTGAATAAAATTGACTATGGAGACTTAGTATGATATGAAATTTTTGGGCCCCCATGATACAATGTATAGGCTTAGAGTTTATTAAATTACTAATTTTGGTTATCATTTTTATAGGGTAGAGACCTTGGATATGAACATGAATCATTTTGACTTCTGTATGTATTTTAATTTTTTATTTTGGGGAAAAATGAATTGAATTATTAATATTTGATAAAATTCAATGATATCATTCATAGGGTGTTTTCTTTGATTTCAAGAATATAATTTCATACCTATCCTCATGTAAATTAATTAATTGAGGATCCATTGTATGATCCACCTGATCATTAAAATGTTAACCAAACAATGGAGTTTGAGGCATGAAATATGTTTTTTGGATACAATGTTGGATATTATTTATCACTTATTAGTGAATCTATAATCTAGAGAATGAGTACATGTTAGATTTGAAAAAAATCTATTTGATTTCATCTTATAAAATTAAATGTTTATGTTTCTTCTAAAAGTTATTCATATATATGGATATGAGTTTCGTTGATGGTATCTATTTTTTCAATACTACAATAAGAGGTGGGATTTTATATCCCATTATCAATATAGTTTGAGTACAAAGTATCTTAGTATTACTTCAAAGGCCCTCCTTCAATTTTCTACATATTCTTTAATATATTAGGATTCATGAAAATGACATCTTGAGGAGGGTTTATGACTAAGTATATGTTGTTCAGTACTATTTTTATAGTCTTTAAATATATAGAGTTGAAGAAAAATGATAAATTTATAATTAAAATTACTTCCATATTGACTATGTCTGATGTGATTCGGTTTTAGGTGTTAAACAGTTAGAATAAACATTATTGGGGAAACGATCATGGTAGTTTCTTCCTCATCCATCCAGGGGTGGTGCATTTTAAGCTCATATCACAGGTTTTCTAATTTCTGACATTTCTATGAGGGATATGGGGAACACTAGACAATTTTTATGATAGCTCTAACATATAAGCTTCAGATAGGTAGTCTGGACAATTTTCAGCTATAAAAACATCTTCCAAGTCATTTTTCGTGGTAGGAAGAAGATTGTATTCTTTAGTAGACGAGATCAGATGAGGTTGGAATAGGTAGCTACATGATTTTCACCCTCAAATATGTCATAGGTATAAATAGAGTTTTATAGGATGAAATTGTAGATATTTTTGAGTTGGGAATGGTCACATTTCTATATTATAGGCAACAACTACAGAATATTTAGGAGTTGATCAAGGCATGATTAGTTTATCATCTATAAGCACATATTATTTTTTGTCTTAAGTGACTCACACTCATTTTTTCCTGACTTGTCCCATATGTTGGGACTCAAAAAAGAGATAGTCATAGATCCCTAGTTCGATTTCCACTACTTATAGGTCATGTATATTTATTTAATGTGTGTCATGGATGTCGACTGGTGACTAGGAAACACCAATCAGTGGAGGACTTATTCCTCTTTCTCATATATCTATATTATATTATCCTTGTAATAGACTAGTTGTATTCATTACATTCATTTATCCAATTGCTTTGTAGCAGAATTAATTTCTTTCTACATTGAGGTCTAGTTAGTGGACTTCATTAGTGATCAGTATTATCAATAGGGCGTTAGGAATGTGAAGCCTTTTTTTCATAGTTGCTACAATGGTTAGTAGAACCTTAGTTTGTTGGAATTTATAGGGTACTGCAAGATTTCATGGAATATATTAATGATGAAGTCATGTAACTACATCTTCGACATGAAATTTGGTTTATAATATATTCCCATTGGGGGAAATCTCTAATTTAAATGTCTCTTAATCAAATGGTTCCTAAAAATTTTCACATTTTGAGTTATTAGGTGGATAATCTTATGTATTGACGGTTTAGTAAGATCAAGTTTACCACTGTTGTGAGCTATGGTATTATTCTCCATGAATTTGGATGGTGATATGATGTTTTTATATATTACCATATGTGGTATTAAGTAAAAGGAAATAACAATTTCCCATTCACTGGATTGATGATCTATTAGATTAGAGGAGAGTAGCTAGTTGGGTCAATAAGATCGATCAGTGGTTTCTATTTCACTACTTTTGGGTGACATATGATTATGTTTAAAATTTAATGATTAAATTTATGTATAGGAACTTCATGTTGGTAGTAATGATGATCGATGTTATGAGCACACTAGCCATGTTCATCGGGATTATGAAATGCATGTTCTGTGAGTTACTGTAAAGATTCAGCATCATATTCATAAATGATATCTTATAAAACACATAGTCATAGTATGATAATTATGATCATTTTATAGTGTTGTTTCCAGACCAATGATGACATTGTGTTTATGGAATGTTTTTTAAGTTCGAGTAATGAATTTTATCGATACATTTCCATAGAAATGTGTTATGTACGTTGGTATTGGTAGTAGATTCATCAATGCTCGATGCAGTTATTTCATGGTAAACACCAAAGAATGTGGTAGAGTTTTATTATTTCCGTGGACTCTAAGGATATTTTGGTAGGTTTTTGTCCGATTTAATGTGATTTTCTCCCCCACATACATCTTTTAAGAGGAACAACTATGATTTTATGTGAACTGACAGGTTCAAGTCATAATATGGTAACATGAACGAGAATATGGTTAGTTCCCTAATGATATCGTTTCTTAAGGACGGTTTCTTTTTGTTGTTTTTTGGTGGCATGTCTAGTCTAGGATTATAATGCATGTTGATGTAGTAGATAAAAGGGATATCATATGGTTCTATGAAGTTACATCCCCATTAACATAACTAGGACACCAATGATCTAGATTTAGAATAAGTTGTGTTCACACTATATTTTTTGTGGCATTACCTCATTAGATGGTGTTTTTTGGATTCCAAATAACACAATATATTGATTTATGTTTTTTCATAATATGATTTTATCTTATTATAGATTAGGTGGATGGATTTTATATATTATTATTGGATGGAAATATCATACACCCCATGTAAGTCAAATGTAGTTGTAGCTGCATTTAGATTTAAGTCTCAATAGGATATTCCACATTAATTTGTAGATATTGGGAATGGAATAGATGAACTTTTTGAAATGAATCTTGAAATTGGGGAGAGAAGAGTCCTATGTTTTCTTCATCAGACGAACATGGAATGTTCAGTTATATATAAGAAAGGGAGACCTAGTGGGGAATATCAATGTCATATGTGATGCCCAATCCTCTAGGCAAGGAGTTTTGTCACGAGGGATGGTTAGAGGACGATACATACTATGTATTTTTCTACGTTAGGTTATTTTTACAATAGATTATGAGTGATGGATTTACATTTAACATTCAAAACACAACAACTGATATAAATATTTGATTCACAACGATGATTAAATGAATGATTATCTATAATTGAGGGAGAGATATGAAATATTTATTATTATGGTAGGTTTGAAAAATATTGGTTTATTATCATGTGAAATTTTAGAACCAAGTTCTAAAAGGTTTTATAGTCCTTTGATGCCACTAAGTAGAAATGTAAGATAATTATAATGTATTGGATTAAAGGGTTTCCACAATATCTGGGTGGATTTGATGTATTTTTTTGTTAGTGGGAAATATAATGAAGTCATATCACTACATGGTGATTTGTGATTTGACTATCAAGGATAATTTGTAAAGGTGGTATGTTGATGAAATGGTTATTTTTTATGGGTTACTAGGGACCATTATCATTCATCCAGAACCTCAATTTACCATTTGAGTCTAGAGACTATTTTAGCATGAATTTGGATACTATTTTTCTATTAGAACTACATTCCACCATTAGATAAATTGGAAAATGGAAAGGACCATTCCAATACATGATTATATGTCATAAAAATATATCTTATTCATTGAAAATTATTTGTTATTAATCCTCATGTTGGTTGCGTTTTCAAAAAACCGATTTCACTCATCCTTCGTATTTTCTCAATTTTTGAATTTTTATGAAAGACCATGCCATTTTGCTTTATTTAGGGTGGAGTTTGAGGAGTTATCACTTCATGGTCCTGATTTGTTGTAGAGAATGGATTAGATGATATAGATGGATTGTGTGATACTGAGGGAGGAATTGATCCAGCAAGAGGGTTTATGATGATCCTAGAAGGAGGCCAATAGATTATTATTTTGGATATCATGTTCTCTTGTATGTCTCCATTGAGTGTGTGATGATGATATTTGTTAGGGGAGAATATTTTTACCTTGTTTGTTAATCTATTTGTGATGTTTGGGATTTTTATAATGGTTGCATATCAATTTATATATACACTATAGTTGTAGAGGATACGAAATTTCATCCACAATTCCTTGATTCATCAGTTTCTTTAAGATGTCTAAATTTTTATTTTCTAGGGAGAGTTGATTTTGAAGATAAAGTTATGTTCATAAATAAACTTGTAGAGTTCCAAGATCAGTTATAAAAGGATATTTAAGGATGAAAAAATACATTGGTTAACATTTTATAGAGGCATGAGGTCTTGGAGTATAGTTCATTGTAGTGAAAGATTCAACTAACTTCCAAGTACCCTAAGTTCTTTTAATCCTTATTTTGTTCTATTTTATTTTTTATCATTCACAGTTTGAACCTTGTTGTTTTACGAGATGTATTTTTTATTGTATGAATTATGATTTATAATTTATATAATAAATTAATAGGTAATTATTTTATTCTAAAATGAGACTAATTATATTACAATTTGATTAAAACTATATAGGTGAGTCATAACACATAGAGAAGATGATGTCTTGTCATAGATGGTAAAATTCAATAATTTTTGCGGTTGGTAGTGTAATATGTGATTGTTACAGAAATTGAGGTGGTTTGAAGGAATTTAGTGTTTTTTTGTGCATGGTGGTAGGTGATGATGTGGTTGGATGGTGGTACCGCTTATAGAATGATGAGATGCTTGATAGGGATCTCTGAGGGAAGCAGTTTGGATCCCTTGTTTTCTTCTACATTGATTGATGAGAATGATAATAAATTTTATATGTTTTTAACATATTTAATCATTCCTTATTATCCCCTAACATTAATATTTTTTTAGATGGAGGAATTATGTGGGGGTGAAAATAAATTAGTGGATATGGAGTTGTAAGACCACTACATATGGCAGTTTAATACATGAACCGAATTCAAATCATGAATTGATGATTTATACCTTGTTTATTCATTTGGTTTCATTGATTTTATATGATATAAATTGATATTGTGAATCACATTCTTGTTGTGAAGGTAGTTAAGGATGTGTAATTTATTGAAGGATGAGGTAACATGAATTTTGTAGGATTTTATTTATTTCAATACTAGTGAATTACATGTAATGAAATTATCATATTATGTTAATGTCTAATGTTTCAATATATTTTAAACCCATGTGTGGTCGATAATACATTACATTGTCCAATATTACACCTGTCATTTATATGATAATCTTAAGATATTTTGGAGAACTGTTCATTTTGTCCTCTCCTACATCATTAATGTGATTTCAGTGGATCACTAATGTTGATTTGTGCTGAGTTATACTATATTCCCCTTGGGGTTTCCTTTCATTATTCATCCATGATATACTATAGTGGTTTGATACGGGTTCCTGTGTCAATGTATTTCATGTTTTACTTCCCTTTTGTGTAGTGTATATTGTTCAACAATTTCCTTTTTTGGTGGTGGTTTCTATATAGTATCTTCTACACCCTCAGCTGCATAGTTTGATCAGAAATATTCCATATGTTAGGGGATCCTTATAATGTAACTTTTATGTGCTATATATGGAATTTGATGGATTTTTTCTAACATTGGTTGGATATTTAGGGTCACCATAATCAGATAATAAATTATCAGTGTTTAACTTATTACAATGGGGTGTTTCCTCATGCATCAATCCATTGATATATTGTGTTAATGATATTATTAATATTTATTTACAATTTTTAAAATTATAATAGTATTTAGCTTTTATTTCAATGTAGTTATTGTTCGTTAATTATAATTTCAATGTTTTTGAGTGATGTCTCCATGAATACAAATTATAAAGAATGAAAATTTGGGTAAAAAAACCCACTGCCCCGAGATTACAGTTTGTGTTATAATAAAGATTCAAAATAGAATTTAAGGTGATAAATCCCAGCAAAAATTGGGGTATTAAATTTGGGTTGTTATTGAATATTCGTGTTCATGATTTTTCATTATACTTTGTTTGGTCGGTTTGAAAGTGGTGATAGTGACCATATAAAAAGTGGAGTATGTTTGGAAGAAATATGTTTGTTCAATGACATATATGGGACGTCTGAAGTGGTTTTGGAGTATTGGTTATTTTTAGGATATGTGGTGATAGAGTTATATAATAGTTATGTTGTTAGATGTGGTTTTGATGTATTGAATATCATTGGAATATGTGGTGAGAGTATTATTTGTTGGTTATGTTGTGAGATGTGGTACCAATGAGTGATTTTTCATCCTCATGATGTGATTGTTAGTGATGTGTGATGTGACAACAATGTTATATTTGTGGTGCAAGGTACATGGTTTTTTTAGTTGGGATACTTATAGCATGGCATGGTTGAGATAGTTTCCCGGTTATCAATGAGATCAACTAGGAATGATAAATGATAAATAATTTTGGAGATAAACTATACAGACTAAAAATGGAAATTTTGTAATTGAATACAAATATTTAATAAATGATTTTGTAGCGCAATGTGAAATTAAATATCTAAGAAAGAAATATGGGATGTTATGTAACTAAATGTGGCTAATGATGATTCACTTTTTTGGCGGTTGTGTGGTGTTGGATATAGTGGTAAATATAATTTTGATTATTGATGAGATTTATAGTGGTGAAGATATGATGTGTTCTATTGAATATAATCTGAACCAATTATATAGAAATTATTTTTAAAAAATACCATACTTTTTTATGTAATTTTATATGTTCCTCAACTAGGTTGGATAACCATACCAACCCTCAAGGTGCCCATTTTTCGGTGGTTTCTTCAACATATAAGATGGAAGAGGTATGGATGTCTTGATACACCCTCTTCCATTCATATATATCTATAGTAGTGATCTGGGATTCTGTTGGAGATTACCCAACCACGATTTCTGGTTTACTTGTTTATGAGCGGGATTGGATGTCATGTGGTATATGGACAAGGTGTTTGTTGATAGAATGTGGTGTGATGTGAATTTTTTGTCCTATGTTTCAATGTCTGATACATGATGTGGTGTGATATGATATGAGATGGCTTCATTCATGGTAGAAAGCTTGAATGAGGTTAATATCCTTAGGACTCATGATACACTTCAACTCAGGTTTGGTATGGAATGTCTTCTGACATGATGTGATGTGTGTCCCATGTCGTGCCAGGTGGGATGTAATTTGATGTGACATAGACACCATGATGGTTTGGGTGGTATTTGATGTGACGTGATGTGTGACATCAGTTTCAATAGGTTGGATGGTACATGATTTGTGTCCTATGTTTCTATGGTTATGGTTATGATGTGATGTGGTATGTTTGGAAGGGGTGAGAATATAGAACAATAAATGTTAGGAAGTGGGAGAGGAAAATAACTGAGGAATTAAAATAAATCCTACAATCCTATGATATTGATGATATATTATTATATTATATTGATGGTATGGTGAGTTTGCCATGGTGGTGCTTGGATCTGTTAGATGGCATGTATAAGAGCTTTCTAGTTCAATTATTTTTTCATCAGAGCATTAACATATTGTTTTCAAATATAATAATGAGGCCTTTTATAAGTCCCATAATATTATGATTTTTATCATCCTCAAATAAATATAAACTATTTATGATGTTTCAAATATGAAATTATGGATATAGTTGTATATTACTTGGTAGGATGGAGCTACTGATGTATCACTACCCTAAATTTGTCATTTTTGTATATTATAGGTGAATTTTTTATGTATATGTTATTGTTAATACATTATGGAATGGCTTTTGGTTTTCCAAAATATTTTTTTATATAGTTATTTTTTATTAATTATAATATAACCAAATATTATTTCAATTATTTAGTGTGATTCGTCTAATCCAATGTGATGCACTTTTGACAGTTCTAGTCACAATCCCATGGCATACTAGAGGTGGGACACATGGTTAATCGTCTATCTCCTCACATTGAGATATATTTTGAGGGTGGGGTCATAACAATTTTCATCAACCATAATTTACCTTAACCAATCTGAAACTGATATTCAACAACAAAATAATGAACAAACCAATTTACAGTTGATTTTAATGATTATTAAGATCATAGCACAACCCATATACATTGATCCACCCCAAGAATGTGTCACTATATAAAACAGTATGATTAGGTCATACACGGTTACAATAAGGTGTCTTGTAGCTAGAACTAATGACCAATAATTTCTACATTATTCTTTTCATTAAAATAATGACTATATTTTACTTTTATTAATACTATATAATGATTAAATTATAATTTTCATAAAAAATTAATTTTTAGATGACAAAAAATAATTTATATTTTTAGAAAATATATTATAGGAATCAGTATATATTTTCGATTAATTAAACAAAATTTAACTAATTTTTAAATGAAATGTTCAATATAAATAATATTTATTTAAAAATAAATTCTGATATAAATATATAAATTCAAAAGTTATTTTTATAACGGTCGGAATCTATTAACAATGAATATAAATTTATTTTTTAAAAATGAATTCTAGTTATTTATAAATTTCAATTTAAATTCATAATGATATATTTGGGTATAATTAATATTATTTATGAACTCAATATATCCAAATTATAAATCTTTCATTTTTTTATATTTTTCTGAGATTGTGCAATTTTGGGTTAAAAATAAAATATGTTATATATATAAGGTGTGATTTATTACATCATAAAATCTAAAAAAATCATTATCTAATATAAATAGTATCGAAGGATTTAATTATAACCCCTATTATAATAATTATTTTTGATGATATTTGATTAATTTTATAATCCTTAAAGAAACCAATTAATCAAATATTATATTTTATGGTTTTAAAATTTATTATTTATAAACATTAAACTCTTAAACATTTAAAATGGAAGTACATTAATAATATCATTACATAGAATTATAATATATTTGGAACCTATCCTCGTTACTAAAAACCAATGGAAAAAACTAAAAATATGTTTTCTAATTAATTTATTATAAATAATCAAAAAAATATGTTTAGAAGTTAAAAATAAATCCCTCTATGTTTTCTATATAAACCCATTGGTCCACAAATTCCTCTTCATGGAAATCCCGTTATAAGTATTTAACAATACCCATACCTCTATATATCCCGATCAATTATCCCCCAAGATCATTGAAAGCTCCACTCAAGATTTCAGAAGTGACACTTCATGGTAAGTGATCACGTCATTCTCATATTTATTCTAGAACATTAATAAAAATATGAATTTTTTCATCAAATTATTTATGATGTGATATGTTTTAACACACCACTATTATTGAAATTATTATTATTAGTTATTTATAGAATTATTTAACTCTTAGTTAACCCTTCAATTTATTTTTATTTACCCCTATCATACAGCTGAAATTATCCATTGATTTTCCATTTATAAAATTTTTAGAGTGGATACCCAACCCCCTTTACACTAAATGGAATTACCCTAAATGTCAAGATAATTAGTTGATTTTTGGATTCCATTTATGTAATATAAACTCCCTAATAATGGGACTTAATGTGATGAAATGAACAATTATGTTATATGATTTATGTTGCAAAATTATTCCTGTACAAGATTTAAATGTAATATGTGGGAAGAATATTATACAGTCCTCTAATGCATTGAGAGTATTTTTTTCTCATGAGAATCATATATATGGTGGATGGAAGATCGTTCAAAGAACACTATATTAGATTGTTTATGAGCTTCTCTTGGGCTTATTCGTATGATTTTATATTTTATATTGTTCCAAAATTATTATGTTACGGTCAAGATGTCATCATTTATCATTCATTTATGATCATACAAGATTAATAGATCCTTACTCTTACTAACTTATCATAATTTTATCATGTTATCCCTTAATTATTAAAATACTATTAATTTTTGCATTCCCTTTTTTTATTAATTATCTTGCTATCCCTTTCAATTTCATTATATAAAACATCACACATTAATGTTTATTTTAGATATGGATGGATACAAGTTGAACACTTAAAAATATTATGAACATTAAAATATAATAAATAACTATTTCATGAAAATTCAATCCCATTTATTATAATTTATTACATAGAATATATTATGGTGAAAATTTAATCATACAATCGAATATATTGAGGTATTAGTTAAATAATAAAGCATATGAATTTTTTTTACCACCTCATTAGCCATTTTATCCAATAAATTATTAACAATGTATTAGCATGGTAAATATAAAAAAGAAAAAGGAATTATTATCTAATTTTACAAAAATAATCCAAAAAACATTATTTCTTTTGATATGATTTATTTTGTATAAGTTGTAAAAAATATTAAAATATATACACATATCCCAAAAAAATGGATAGTAATAATTTTATTTTTTCCTCATTATATTGTATTTTCTGTATAGTCATATGTAATGATGATTCTAATAGATATAATTGGATTATGATTAATAAATTTGGACTTTTTAGTCCATAAAATCATTTCAAATAAAAAAAGAACCTATACCATACATAACCGAATTAGACAAACTAAAATATATATTTTGAAAAAATACAATACTTTAATTTCTAAAATTTTATACATTTATTTATATGATTAATGTGTTATTTTATATAAATAATATTTATTTTTCAGCATATATATGTATATATGGAGTTAATAAAAAATTCATAAACATTAATTTCATTGTTACACCTTGATAATTTGAAAATTGAAGTTTTATTTTTGAAATCACATTTTTCTATATTCACAAAAAAACTATTTTCAGAAAAAATAAATACATCTCACACAAATTAAATTTTTATGTTCTAAAACAAAAAGATAAATAAATTTCACCAATGTAAATTTATATAATTTAAAATTTTCTTTTATAAATAATTATATGAAATATAATGAAATGAGATTTAATAGAAATATTTGCTTTTTATACATGAACATCTCTGAACATTATATGTAATTAAATAAAAAATATTATTAATTATTAGATTTAAAAATATATAATAATTAAATATTGATTCTTTCCATTATTTTTAAATTAGTATTTTTACTATTGATTAATGATTAACATATCATTCACAATTCAATATGATATTTCATTCATGTAGAGCATATTAAAATAATCGGGTGTTACAATAGACAAACACTTAAAAACGAATTTTTTTATCCTTAGTTTGTGTTGTCTATATTGTATTATTAATTATTTTCAAATTTAGTTTTTACCAAAAAAGAAATTTTTGTATCAATATATATAATATACACTTGAAGAAAAAATGGGTTTTATAAGTTTGATAAACAATGAATTATAAAAAATGGATTGTCATTCACTTTTCCTATGATATAATATGACTTATTGTATATATTTACATTTCTAAAAACCAATGATTGGTGAGATACCAAACTTGAGAACATTCATAAATCGAATTCATTGAAATTAAATCATAAAATATTATCAACTTTGATAGTGGTTGGGTATATTTCATCTAATTTCATAAATTGACACAAAATAATGATGTGATTTTCCCTAACATGTAACGAGAATGAAAACTGAGAAAAATAATTTGGACATATTATTTAATTTTATAATGATACCATTCTAATAAATTTAAATCTCTGATACTTCATAGGAATTCTATATGTTGTGGTAATCAGTAATAGTGGATGGAGTGTGATTTATTCATCAATCTGGTCAATTCATATTTATATAATAATTAATATTTGAGTATTAGTATGGGATTGACAGACTCTCTATACAATTTATACTTCTTTTCTTGGATAATTTTATCATATTGAAATGCATTTTTTATATGACATACGCAGTGGAATCATGTACGTAGATATATTTCATAGAATGTGATCATTCCATATCCTATTTTTTCATTACTATCCATTATTATTTTATTGAGGTAACACTTTTTTCACATTTTTTTATATCTATATTTCATATTTTTTATCATTGATAAAAATGCATGATTTGAGGGGTTAAGCTTTTAGGTTGAATAAATGGGATTTTTTACATAGATATCATCATAAAAGGGGAATATTGTTTTATCCAAATAGTTTTCTTAATATGAATTCACATGATATATAACATGATGTAAAAATGGTTACTTGGAAAATGTATACATTTCTTTATACTTCAAAAAGGTTTAATTGAATCATTTCCCAAGTAATTAAATTTGATAAAATTCAATGTTAAATAAAATATTTTCTTTAATATTTTGTCCATGTCTAGATCCTAGAAGATTTTTGGTTTTAAACATGTATATATGATATATTTGGCTACTGTAATAAGAAATGATATGGGATTTCATATTGTATCACATTAAAAATGTAATGGAATATTATATGGCTTTTGGTTATATCATTCTATATAATATATAGGCATCACAAATAATATCTAGGATTGTATTTTAGTATGAATGACGGGGGGGATTTAAAGGATATATATTGTTTATATTTGTACTAATGATTGAAGTAATTTCACATAATTCATCAAATATATCAAAAATTGAATGGTTAATAACCGAATATACTTCAAATTAGTTATTTTCAATAACATGTTTCATATTATTAAAATATTTATATTGTTTGATGATTGGAAATTTTTACTAAAATTCTTACTTTATTTATTAGTCAAATATAACTTGAAATTTTAAATAATTATTTAATTATAAGATAGTAACTAATGGATTCTAAAAGGAGTGATATTAAATCCATGAGCGGGCCAATGAATTATTATATATCCACTTAAATCACTCTTTCTCCTCTTCCTTTTACCATAAAAACAATATCATAACTTGTGTGGACTGATAGTCCTAGAAGGATATAAGGTATAACACTAAACCCATGGATACACCGTAGAGGATGGAATCCATATGATATCTATATTTTTTAATCACCATGTTCATGGGATATAAAAATGGTAGAATGTATTTATTTTTTAATGGTATAATGTTGTTTTCATTCACTGTTCATTTATGATTACAATATTAACTATTTGAGGTCATGGATTTCTAGGATTCTAAAACTAACCAATCTACATCATAAAAATTAACATCATGATTAGTGTTGTTAAAACCAAAATTCAAAAAATATTCATACTCTTAACAAAACATTATACTCATGAAATAATAATTTGAAAAAAAATAAATACATTTATTAATCATCCAATACTAAATAAATAAAAAAACTATGAATAAAATAATTTTTTTTCAAAAACACTTCTAATTTACCTAAAACCCAATTTCTCATATTCTTTCCACTATATTATTATATTATTTAAAAAATACTACAATATTTATCATTATGTTTTAACAATTGGAAGCATACTATATAATTTAATGGTGAAAATCAATGTAATTATAACATGGAATTTTCAAAAACCCCATATATGAATCTACTTTTTTTTCAATATTCATAAATATCATTTTTTTATTAAGTATATTTTATAATTTTTTACTATAAAATATATCATTATATTACTATAAATGTTTAATTATTCTAAAATATATTCCTTCATTACACAACATTATATACAAAAGTGATATAACTAATCATGATATATATCATAAAAATTTAAAGGAAATGATAACATATTTGAATATATATATATATATATTTCTATTATATTACATAACTATAAATTATTATAAATTTAAACCCAGAATTCATAGTCATTCTATAAAATTCATAAATCAAAAAATTCAATATAACAATATCTATCCTGATTCATTATATTACAATCTTCACATAGATAATGAAGAAGACGAGGATGTAAGGAGAAATTGATCAATGGTTTGATGGAAATTAGTCAATCAATTACTTCCGTGGTTAAATTCAGTTTATATTGATAATGTTATGATAAATTCAATTGATATAACTTCAACATTGAATAAATTTACACCATATTTTAGTGGAATAATATTTAATTTTTATCATTTTTGATGGATTTCTGTCAAATCTAGATCTAAAGAATATTTTATTTTTAAATATAAAAGTTGATTAATTTTTTATCTTTATATGTTTTACAAAGTTATTTATTATTATAAAAATAAGTTATTTTATTATATGTATTCAATTTCCTTTTATTGTGTATGAAATAATTAATTTTTGAAAATTCCATAGATCCACATATGTAAATTAACCATGTCTGTGAAATCAGATAAATAGAAATCCATCTACATAGGTGAATTCAGTGTATGTAGATTGCATAAGTGATTTATTCTAGGTGAATATTCATATATATAAATTATCCACATATAGAAAATATTAGAATCATATATAGAGCCAAATTATACTTGTGTAGTGAACCACATTATAAAAAACATCTGTTTTGGAAACTTGGCTTTGTAGGAATAAATGTATGTTAATCATTCAAGTATGGTAATTAAACATAAGATAAATATGGTATATATGTCATTGTAAAAGAAGATATCCCAGCTAAATGGGACTCCTCTATGGCCAGTAATGATGAATTTCTTATTCATTGATATTAAGGCTTATAATTACATGTTATTATTTGTGAACAATATCATATATGGACACATATAAACAAATAAAACTTAAATATATTAATCATAATAATAATTTAAAGACTAAAATACTAAAATTTATAGCCAAAATTTAAATCCTCATATTTCATGGAGTTTCGAAGACCTCAAAAATCATGGAGACATTCAATGATGTAATATCACATGGTTCTCATGAGAATAACCAAAACCAAACTAGTTAGAGTTTAATTATATATAATAGAAAATTTAATGATTGAAATATATAGAAAATATGTTATAATATGATCATAAAACAACATATGTTCTATAAATCTAAAGATAGTGGAAATTCCTGTTACTTGGTCTATTCTTGTGTGTGTAAAGTTTCTATTAGTTGTGCACAATTAAGATCCAATGAATCATTTTCCTGAGTCATTAATCATATCATTATAATCATTATAAATTATTTTGGACATTATTTTCAATAATTAATAATATATTTTATATTTTGAATTTATTTTCATAAAATACTCTCATTATGGTTACTGAAATCCAAAAATTGAATGTATATATTTTCTATTCTTATATTTCATTAGAATGTTAATTAAATCGAGATTAGTGATTTATTCTAGCACTGGATACATTGACATAATTGTGTAGTCCTATAACATTCATAAGAAGATTAAAAATTTCATTGAGTCCTTTATATAATATGTAGTTAATATTAGGTCGTATAATAGATCTATTGAGGCATTAATTGTTTATGAAAATTGGAGAATTTTGAATATATGTAATAATAGGTTTTCTAAATGGTTGAAAAAAGCCCACATTTTCTACTTCTTTATTGATATTTCCACACACCATTTCAATATTTATGAATTTTTTTAATCTATTATTTTCATCAGTATTTTTATTTTAATTTTCTCACAATTCTAAAAAAATTTACCAATACTAATAACATCTTATAAAAATTAAAATATCAAAAAGTGATAGTTGACACACAATATGTAGCCACCTCAAGAGACAACCCTATGTGTTTCTTTTGTATATATCTAAGGGGATAATAATATATTTAATTTATATAAAATTAAACCCTACCATGATCAGGAAACAAATTTTGAGGAGATATTCATTGATAATTAATATAAATTTTCATGAAAATTACTTGTAAAACCAATTTAGCCTCTTAAGATCCAAAAAATGACCACACCTAACACACAAGTGTTATGACATTCATAATTTCATTAAATTGTGTATATAATAAAGCGATGGAAGGATGGATTTAAACATAAAGTAATCTGATTAATAGATCAAGTAATGAATTGGGTGGACTAGAAATAAACATGGATGTATAAATTCATTATGCAGATAGTTATATCATATGAAGAAATCCAAATTCATACTAAATACTGTCATATAAATGACTTATTTTAATCCATATTTGGATTAGTATACTAATAATATATTTATTGTACATTCAAAACAATATCTACATAGAATAATTTATCAATTTTGTAATTACTATTTTAGAATGAAATATATTGGATTCTGTTCTAACTACATTAAACTCATTGTGTTTCTCTTATTTCTGTGTGAATTGTAAGAGGATGGTTCATTATATTAACACTCAACATGTATTTTTTAATAACAAATTTTCAAACAAATCCATCAAAATATCATATATTCGTCTATAACAACATTTATATGAATGGAAATCTATTAGATTCATAAAATCAATGAGAAATCATGCGTGAATATTGAGAATGACTAAAAAATTCTACTTTGTTACCCCACAATAAAATTAGTTTCAAAATATTAATTAAAAACATTTATGAAGGATTTTTCATTATTATTTCAGATTAAATGATGTTACTATATATGGATACTAAGATGACAAACATTGGTTACTAAAAAGAACATAATTTAAATCTTGTCTTAGAATGCATGATATTTTTTAACAGTATTTATTCTATAGGTTAATTCATCTTAAAGATCATCCAATATTACAATTGTGAATATAGTGATTGAAATTAAACACATTGATAACACAAATATGCTAATATATGTGATTTTTTGACACCTCCAGACCCTACCCAAAATCTAAAAAATATTATTGATAGCATTTCCCTTATGGAATGTTTTTCTAATAAAAAATTTTGTGTGAAACTCTCAAAAATGAAAGAAAAGATTGAAATCAGGAATAAGTATTTCCCCTAAAGACCCCTCTCATCACGCCAAAAATGGTTATTTCAACCAAGTGAAAACATCAACCAAAACTAGATTAACTGAAATCAACGGATGTATAAACATACATTGTAACTAAGAATATTTTATATGGTAAATTAGGTGAATCAATTTTATGATAATTAAACGATAAAAAATGATAAAATTGAGGTAAATATTTTTATATATTAAGACACACCCAAAAATAATAATATCCTTGAGTAAAATATGGGAGAATAATCGATATTACTATGTACCTTTAACACCCATAGAATACAACTTTCCAATAATGTAGGTAGTATAATGAATCGTAGTAGTGTTGGATTACAATTACAACTTATATTGAGCCTTAATGATATTATGAATTAAATTGGTAGGGTTGTTTATATTTAAAGTTTTATGAAACTAAAAGACCCCTAAAGTGGAAATAAAAATAACATATCTAAAACAAAATATTAGTATTTGAGTCACAAACTACTTTTTCCTAGTTTTGGATCTAAATACGACGAAAATATAAGGCTTATGTTATATAAATGTCTATTCCTATTTGGAAAAAACTCCCAATTTAATAAGAGACATTTTTACTCAAAAAAATATGATTAATTATTTGAGGAGAATGATATGAAATTTTATTTCTGAAAACTATTCAAAAAATGTTTGATAAGAATATTTTCCCCTAATTCCTTATACTTTTTGAACATTAAAATTAATTAATCCATCTATGGTTAAATTAGACAAACTAATCATATATATATTTAGAAATTTTAATTGTATCCATATATTAAATGATGTTATAATAAAATTAAATGAGTAAAAATTTCCAAAAAGAAATTATTTCTCTCTAAAAGGAAATACTATGGTTGTGAAAAAATCAACCTAGAAAAGTATGTTTCATCTATGATATGGTATGAATTATTTATCAAATAGATAAAAAAAAATTTATCCATAAATTATCTTTAGAATAATTAGAATTTAATTATATCATGAAATTCACTGAATTATAATAAATTTTATACCATATTGTGTCTACTCATTCTTTTAATTCAAAAAACCCAGACCTTTTATAATTATAATTTAGTTTCCAAAAAAAACCACAACTACAACACTACAAATTTTAAATAAATAAAAATATATTTAATAGAGTTAATGACAAAAATAACCAAGCATTTATGGAAATAAAATATACTATGAAAAATTAAATTATTTTATATTAAATAATTCTATCAATTTTAATTCTTTTAGTATACCTAACTCAATATTTATCTTGCGATACACACTACTATATGTTTATATTGTGAGATCAAATGAAATATGACTTTTTGATAAAATATTATTAAAATATTTATCACCTATAAGTGAGAATGTTAAGACCAAATATTATTAAATAAAAAAATAGGTTTTAAAATTAATTTATTATTAATTAATTAGTAACTAAATAATTATAAATTAAATTTAAAACCAACTTAATATGAAACATATCCTTTAATAAAAAATATTTATAGACAACCTAATCGTGCATTTCACAAATAATTTAACATTATTTTTTTTACACTTTTATGAAATTTATTTGATAAAAGTAACATAATTATTGAAATTAAAATACCAATATTGACCTAAATTTTATTTTTGGTATTTTCCTAAAGGTATTCTTTTTTATAAATAATGAAAAATACTAAATTTTCATTGAATACTATATTTCTCTTTCAATAATTTTAATGAGTATTATAATTTTTTAATTAATATTTAACCATATTTAATATATATATATACATATCATTCATATTTATGAAATTGTTTTTATTTTCATATTTAATTTGTATAAAAAACATTGTAAACATTAGAATATATTTTCTCTTTGAAAACACTCTTCATCAATATATATTATATTTATATTTAAATTAAATATATATAATTCTATGAAATTAATTTTAAAAATATGATTTAATTTTGAGAATAATAATAAATTATTATCTAATAAGGTCATCAGAATTTTTTTTACCAAAATGAATACTCAAAATAGAAAAATTTATTTATCATCATTAATGAAAAAAATAGATTTACCTGGGGATTAAATAAATAGATATTAAAATAACCATAAAATTATCTAAAATATAGTGTACGGACATATTTTGAGCTTATTTTTTCTATTTCTTTATAAAAATTTAATTATCTACCTCTGTGGGATGTGGAATGTGTTGTTACACCTTTTTTATTTAGAAAAATTTCAAGTTTGATACTAACATCAATTATAAAAGGACATCCTCTCTATTCTCTTTTTCTCACCATGACACCCTATTGGATTGACCAATATCTATGAAATAATATTTCCGTATTCTATGAATTCATTCTAGAATCACTATTTTAGGTATAAATCCTACCTAAGAAGGATTTAATTGTAAATCTAAAGAGTATACCTAATGAAGAGAAAACATTCATTAATCAGTGTATTAATATAATTTCATTAGAAAACACAATAAATTATTATTAAACCAATATTTTATAATAATTTTAGAATCATAAATATAATTATATGTATTTATTTTACGTTAATTACCTACATCTATCTCCACTATCATATAATTTGTTATAAAATCATCATTTGTTTGTACAAAAAACTATTGCCACATGAAATAAAGTTATTCATTTTGACATTACCACTAATCAATATTTTTTTGATGATTAATACAAAGTGTATATATATATGTTATTTATAATATATTTATACCTATGGATTTTTTATATTTTAAATAAATTTTACATTCTATTATTCAAGAGATACAATAAAACAATCTGCTGCAGGAAGGACTGCCACCTCGCAGAAGGGTCTGATTTATCATTCACTAACACATTACATGGAAGGTAATAAAGATAAATCAAAATATTATATTTGATATACTTTTATATTTTTATGATATTAGTGTAAAAATATTCATTCCTAAAATATATTATATAATTTAATTTAAATGCAAAAAGGATTACATTATTCTTGTATCTATGGACTACCACCTTCACGTAGAAATGTGACTCCCTTTTCATCATCACACCACATGGATGATATATATAATTATATAATATAATTAATATATTTTTTTGTTATTATTATAAATTTTGAATGTTAAAATATTAAATACATTCTCCCATAACAATCATTGAAAAATGGAAATGTTTCCTATGCATAATTATGACTAACTATCTCACTGGCCATAACATACATCATTTCTAAAAACAACAATTTATTATTGGTCATAAAAGTATAATTAATTTATAAATATTATAATAATTATTACTATTTATATCACATATTTATATAATATCTGTAACAACTAAATCATTCATGAAGAAACACGCAGTAGAAAATAATTTAATGAACACACAATACAATGAAAATAATGAATGATAACTACGAGAGTTGATAATATTTCATTAAATGATAGTATATGATATTGTAAATAATAATATTTTTATTACCCCTGTTTTGTGGTATGTAACCATTTCTTGATGATTTTCATGGTTTCAAAGTCAAGGGTGATGAATGGGAGAGTCAAGAGAACATTAAATGATGTTTGAGGCAAAGGGGGTGTCGTACGGTCGGTGCACGGGTTGTATAAACCATGCGGCCAAACCATGCATAGTGGGCCCTTGAGACAGCATCTCTTGCATGTGCAGCACACTGTTTTCTAACCATGCGGCCAAACCCTTCGTGGAGTGTCTTTCGAGGAAGTGGGTAATGAATGGTTAGCACGTGATTTGTCTAACTGTGCTGGAAAACCATGTGGCCACTTAAATGACATCCTATAATGGTTTATGTCACACTTTTTTGAGACTAAGTGAATCATTATTCCTCTTAAGCAGCCCTAACTCGGGAGTTTGATTCTCCTATGGTCATAGAAGGTTCTCCTGTCACGAACCAACCCGGTTCGACCCCGAACAGGTCACCCGAGTCGGTCCGCGACATGGCCCGAGAGGCGTTCCCGATCCTCCCGAGCTGGCGACAAGCGCAAGGGCATCACAGAGTACACATGGGAACGATTTCGCCCAAAAAAACATACTAAGAAGTAGAAATAAACAAACGACAATAAAATAAAACATCCAAAAACATAACTAACCTTACCACGAACCAAAACCCCTCGTGATTTCGAGAGTCGCCCAACAAACCACAACCAACTCTCGCCCACGACGAGCAAGCTCAATTCAACCTGCAACAGAAACTAAAAACAGGAAAACACTATAGGCGTGAGTATTAAAAATCAGCAGGTAGGCCCGACTAATTCTATTCCCAATTCACATACCATTAAATAAAGAATTTACCAACTTCAAGTTTGAACTACATTATAGCAAATATGGGTTTTCACACACACACACACACTTTCCTTTTTGAAAACAAGTAACAGTCCATTGCCCTTTTTAATTTAGAACAAGTTTAATGTTGAAAGAAATAGGTGAATTGCATTTTTTTTAAATATTTTGCGAACAATTTATAAATCCAAACTTTAGTTGTTAGTCAAAAGGAGAATCACACACAACACACACTAAGGGAAATGGTAAAAGTGGCACACACGGGTCAGCAACCGAACTCGACCTCTCAATCCTCCGCCACACACAAATGAACACTAAAAGAAACATGGGTCGAACCTAGGAGATCGTGAACAATCCAGAACATACTATACATGTGACTCATCCTGAAGGCATGCCATAACTCGATGACGTCATAACGCCCTAACGCTCGGCATAGCCCTGCATGGCCTAACCGAGGGGCCCAATCCCAATAGCAGCAATAACTCAGTATTCTCATGCTATAGGGCCACTAGCCAGTGCGTGGTCTAAACTAGTTCAGAAATCGTTCTCAGAAAATTTACTCAATATGCCAGGTTCCCATGTCAACACAAGCAATGAAAAGGGGGTACGTCTACAAGGTAAATAAATCAGTCACGATGCACAAACATCACATGCATCTCACACAAATAGCGCACACCAAAGATCACCCCCGAGTGGGATTTCCAAGATAATCCATTTCATTAAAGTGCCAAACGGGCCTTCACCAATTTAAAAGTAAAACCTCATTTCTCAAAAAGATCAAAACACTTGTTCAGAAGAAATTATTTACCTTTAAAACTAGAAGCACATTTGATGTTTCGTGAATTATGTTTAAAGGCCAAATGGGCATTCTTTCAAAACTGGGTGTCCGCCCGTCAAGAAAATGTCACAAGTGTTCGGTATAAAATAAACAGCTCTTTTCGCACTAAATAATAATTTAAAGTTTTATCATCTAATATTATTTCTAATTCATTAAAAATTAATAAAATAACAAGCAATTAATAAATTCTAAATCTAATGGTAAGTGCAATGGGGGACCTACCTCAATTTGCAGCTCGGTTATGACGACGCGACACGTCTCACACTAGTGCACAAGCACGCACAACATGCTAACGACCGCAATACCGCAGAAATACCTCACCAAAGAGCTGTAACAAGAGTAAAATAATCTAAAATATAGGAACACTGACCTGAAATAACCTGATAATTTAACACCGCAAAAATATCTAGAAACAAACATAACCACTAATTTAAAATAATCAAAACAAAATATAGCACATACCTTACCTGAACCCTTGTATAGGTGAAACAACACGAAGGAGGAAAAGCCAGTATGGGGGTGCGCTCGATCAAAGGGATTGTGAGAAATAGGAAATGACTGTCGAGGATTCTAGTGAAGAGCGCGACGCGATTGGGAGGGTGCGCGATGGCCGGACCAGAGGCGTGTTTGCTGGAAGCGCGCACGTTGCACTGGCGAGACCTGCCAGATGACGTGTGGCAGGTCAAAAGACGTGCGATCGGAGGGCGTGCGGCTGGAAAGAGTTCTGGCACGTGTACGGAACCCGGAAAGAGGATTGGAAGAAGGAGTTTGTGGCCGTTATAGAAAAAGGGGGAAGTCACCATGGTGTTGCACCGCTTTTGGTTGGCCGGAGTAAGGAAGCGGATGCAAGTTACATACAAAGGAAAAATAAATGATCAAATTATATGAAATGTAATCGAACCACGTGTCTAGAAAACCATTAAGGACATAGATGACTCAACCAGAGGGCACGTGACAGCTGCCAGAATGTGTAGCATGGGGGACCGCGTTCGATACCTTCTCGTAGGAAAGGGAGGTACGCCGGCACGGTGAGATCGCGTCTGGGGCGTTGCGCCGCTGCTGGTCGAACAGCGGGTGATTACTGGAGGTGGGTTGGAGGCCAAAGAGGCATGGTCAAAGCAGGATTACAGCTAGGAACAAGAGGGTTCCGAGCAGCGAGAAGGATGTTCTCGGATGAGGGGTCGCACACCGGCTGTGCGGAGCAGAGGGGCTGCGTACAGGGGAGTCGGGCAAGAAACATGAGGGCGGCGTGGAGTGCGCAGGATGCGTAAAAGCTAGGCGTGGCATTGGAGGGAAAGGCGTTGCAAGGAGGAAGTATGGACATCGGACATGGAGGTGCGGTGTTGCTTGACTACAAGGGAGACAATAGACGGTTTGAGGTGGAAGGCTGGTGTTAGCGCACTGGCATGAGTGCGGCGTGATGTCCGGTGCAGGGCAGGAGAAGCCGAAAGACTGTGCAGTAGCAAGGCGGAGGCAGGTTTGAGTGGGAGGCCGGTGGCTGAGATAGGAGCAATGGATTGGGGCAGGAGGGAGCATGGCTGAGCTGAGAGCAAGGGCTGGGGATGAAACATGGAGCTGGCACGGATGAGCAAGGAGGAGGGAACATGGGGATGCCGGAGTTGGGAGGTGGTGTCGGCAGCCGGGGGTGCGCACTGGACGAAGGGAAGGGGAGTGGTCCTCTGCCGCTAGTCAGACGAAGATAGAGAGAAGGTTGTAGCGTTGGCCGGGAGGAGAGAGCGCGCGGCTGGTGTGAGCGGGGACAGGAGGAGGGTGGCAGGAGGCGGCAACTTCTGGTCTGAGGAGTGGGAGGTCGGCGGTCTGCAAAGGAGGTGACGGGATGGGATGGCCGACTGGTCCGGCGGAAGGTGCAGGCGAGGCAGGGAGGGCAGTAGCTGGAGTGTGCGTGACTGGGTAGGAGGAGCCATTGTGCAAAGCGAAGAAGAGGGGAGTGGCGGCGCGAGGAGAACGAAAAGGTAGAGGGAAAATATAAGAGGCGCGGAACTAGGGTTAGCAGAAAATAGAAAAAACAAAAAAAAACCAAAACTAATAATTGAAATAGAATAAACATTTATCTATAAGAATAACTCATAAAAATAATAAAAATAACTTTCATAAAATATAGTAATGAAAAAAAATTCCTTAATAAAACTAATAATAGTGATAATATTAATAATAATAATAATAATAAAATATTTATCATTTCATATTTAATAATAATTATAAAATTATTACCAACAATAAAACAAAAGTTAAACAAAACAGTAAATCACGAACATCACTCATTTTAAAATTTCCGAAGGCCAACGGATCGTGCTGATGTCTAAGTGGTGGCGTGCGGGGTATCCAAAACGCGCTCTACCCAAGCGTTCAACGACGTCACTTGAAAAACACGCACTTTTTAACATGAAAAAACAAATTCGTCCTGGACTCAACCCGAACCCCAACAAAAATTTAAAAAGTCAAAGAAAAGCATAAAATAAAATAAATGATTGAGCGAGGTGTGACAATTATCCCCACCATAACGCTTTCCGCCCTCGGAAAGCAAAAACAAGATCAAGACCCAAAGATGAAACTCCTTAAGTGTCACTCACACCCAAAAGTTTAAGCACCTCCAGTTGGTCGATCCAAACAAACACTGAAAACCCATGACACACAACTCATCCATAAAACAAGATCACCTTAATCGTCACCAAGCTGAACTGAAACCATCTGTTTCAACCAAGGAACGAACGAACTTAAATCACCTCCGAGACTCATCCCTATAATCTTAGTCCCACGAAACTGTTGGGTGCACTCCAATCTCAACATTTACTCGAGAAGACGAACTCACGATTAGGTGGTTCTGCATGAAACCACCTACCACCAAACGATACACAAAAAGAAACTCAGATATACTGACACGGGGAGGCCGGAACGGACTCCCCACCATAAGGATCGGGCTAACTCTAACTTAATTTTGGTGTAACTCCGCGAGACCCATTGTGGGTCTCCCCACCATAAGAACTGATGATATTAAACGAACTTAATAACATTCCACATAGACCAGAAACCCCCACCATGAGGGTGGAAGAAGGGAAGGGCCTGTTTGGTAGAGCATCAAAACTATTGTCGTCTCCCCATCAACACTGTCACACCCTCGGAAACACACATACCATTCCACACTATGGGCTGAGATTAAACCAAGGCCCTTCTTCACTACTACGGTTCTCCTGACAATGCGCCAGCTTCACTCCGATGCCTATAACTGGAGCACTGATGATTGAAGCATCTCCTGCCTCGTAGTCAGGCTTCAGAAATTCCCAAACATAACACAAAAACCAGAAATTCACCAAACACATTCCAATAAATTAAATATTTTAAAAAGGTTCAACCACAACCATTCTTACAACTGAAGAAAAAAAAAACTACAAAACGCTACAAAAGATGATTACCACATCCAAGAAACACTACGAGGAGGAGCCCTCGAACTCATCCCCAAAAATTGCCCTACTCCTACTGATGGGCCGAGGTAACCTTAGACGAACCAGGTCTGACTTCAGCGTGCTTCTTGGAAACACCTTGGCAGAGTCGCTTCAAGTGACCTATACGTCCACAGGTGTGGCAGGGTCTTGGAGCACTTGGACATGTCGGCCTTTTGTGACCCTGCCTACCACACTGGTGACAGATCACAACATTGCGCTGTGATGAAGATGACTGAAGGTCTGAATGTCTCTTGATTCCTCTACCATCACCACTAGCATTAGGTCGCTTCTCATTCTTCTTATCACCATCCTCTTCACTGCTTCCCAAAATTGGAGGATTCGCCACCTCAAGTCCTCTTGCTAACCCAACCTCAGCCAAAAAGGTTTGCCCCACAACATCTGAGAAGGTGGTTAGGTTGAGTTCTTCTACTTTCGATCACAGCTCAGGTTGGAGTCCAGACTCAAATTGTCGAGCCTTCCCAGGATCATTCGCAACAAACCACTGTTCATACGGAACTAGGTCTATGAAACATCGATAGAATTCCAGGACCAATTCAACGCCCTGCTAAAGACAACACAACTCCATCCTCTTCCTCAGCTTCGTCAACTCAGAGAAGTGTTGTTGGATGAACGATGACTTGAAAAACTCCCATGTTAGATCTTCCCCAGGCTTGTTCTGAGACATGGACTTCCACCATTTCCAGGTTGGACCTTCAAGCATGAAGGTAGCCAACTTCACCTTTAATGACACAGGTAGACCAACGAAACTAAACTTCCTCTCGATCTTCTGCAACCACTCATCTGCCTCAAGAGGCTCTGCTTGTCCATAAAAGAGAGGAGGGTTCAACTTCCGAAATTTCAGGACATAGTCTACAGGCTGATCAACTGGAGGACTGGCTAGGGGCGCACAACCCAAAGTTGCACTTTGGGGATCCATCAAACCATCGCGGGGGGTGAACACTAAGGAACGAGGAAACAAATAAAATAATCAAAACATGGTAATAGCCATTTCAAATACCAAAATAACATTTTTTTTCACATCCATTTTTTCAGAAAAAAAGGAAAGCCCAAACGATTCACTAGAGGGAAACTAGTGATGATTGGTGACTCGACCATATGGTTGGCAGCCATACGCCAGTCACACCACTGTCACTGAGAGCATTGTAGGGTGAAGTCTCCGGCTCCGCAAGGCTTTCTAGGCCCTGCGAGCTCACGAAGCTACTTTCCCAACTCCCTTTTCATTTCACAACATAAAACAATCCAAAAGACCCAAAAGACACTAAAAACCTATAAATCTCATGGTAACTCGAGGTTTAGAACGAGCAAGGGTTCATGACGTCCTTCACATTCCCCCTCCTCGAGTCCGAGCAACTTTACTCCCTTTACCATGACAACTCCAAATAGGTATGGGCGCTTTGAAAAAAACAAGGTCTGCTCAGGAGCCGACCGGCTCTGATACCATTTTGTCACGAACCAACCCTGTTCGACCCCGAACCGGTCACCCGAGTCGGTCCGCAACATGGCCCGAGAGGCGTTCCCGATCCTCCCGAGCTGGCGACAAGCGCCAGGGCATCACAGAGTACACATGGGAACGATTTCGCCCAATAAAACTTACTAAGAAGCAGAAATAAACAAACGACAATAAAATAAAACATCCAAAAACCTAACTAACCTTACCACGAACCAAAACCCCTCGTGATTTCGAGAGTCTCCCAACAAACCACAACCAACTCTCGCCCACGGCGAGCAAGCTCAATTCAACCTGCAACAGAAACTAAAAATAGGAAAACACTATAGGCGTGAGTATTAAAACTCAGTAGGTAGGCCCGACTAATTCTATTCCCAATTCACATACCATTAAATAAAGAATTTACCAACTTCAAGTTTGAACTACATTATAGAAAATATGGTTTTTCACACACACACACACTTTCCTTTTTGAAAACAAGTAACAGTCCATTGCCCTTTTTAATTTAGAACAAGTTTAATGTTGAAAGAAATAGGTGAATTGCATTTTTTTTAAATATTTTGCGAACAATTTATAAATCCAAACTTTAGTTGTTAGTCAAAAGGAGAATCACACACAACACACACTAAGGGAAATGGTAAAAGTGGCACACACGGGTCAGCAACCGAACTCGACCTCTCAATCCTCCGCCACACACAAATGAACACTAAAAGAAACATGGGTCGAACCTAGGAGATCGTGAACAATCTAGAACGTACTATACATGTGACTCATCCTGAAGGCATGCCATAACTCGATGACGTCATAACTCCCTAATGCTCGGCATAGCCCTGTATGGCCTAACCGAGGGGCCCAATCCCCATAGCAGCAATAACTCAGTATTCCCCTGCTATAGGGCCACTAGCCAGTGCGTGGTCTAAACTAGTGCAGCAATCGTTCTCAGAAAATTCACTCAATATGCCAGGTTCCCATGTCAACACAAGCAATGAAAAGGGGGTACGTCTACAATGTAAATAAATCAGTCATGATGCACAAACATCACATGCATCTCACGTAAACAACGCACACCAAAGATCACCCCCGAGTGGGATTTCCAAGATAATCCATTTCATTAAAGTGCCAAACGGGCCTTCACCAATTGAAAGTAAAACCTCATTTCTCAAAAAGATCAAAACACTTGTTCAGAAGAAATTATTTATCTTTAAAACTAGAAGCACATTTGAAGTTTCGTGAATTATGTTTAAAGGCCAAATGGGCATTCTTTCAAAACTGGGTGTCCGCCCGTCATGAAAATGTCACAAGTGTTCGGTATAAAATAAACATCTCTTTTCGCACTAAATAATAATTTAAAGTTTTATCATCTAATATTATTTCTAATTCATTAAAAATTAATAAAATAACAAGCAATTAATAAATTCTAAATCTAAAGGTATGTGCAATGGGGGACCTACCTCAATTTGCAGCTCGGTTATGACGACGCGACACGTCTCACACTAGCGCACAAGCACACACAACTTGCTAACGACCGCAATACAGCAGAAATACATCACCAAAGAGCTGTAACAAGAGTAAAATAATCTAAAATATAGGAACACTGACCAGAAATAACCTGACAATTTAACACCGCAATAATAACTAGAAACAAACATAACCACTAATTTAAAATAATCAAAACAAAATATAGCACATACCTTACCTAAACCACTGTATAGGTGAAACAACACGAAGGAGGCAAATCCAGATGGGGGTGCGCTCGATCAAAGGGATTGTGAGAAAGATTAAATGACCGTCGAGGATGCTAGGGATAAGCGCGACGCGATTGGGAGGGTGCGCGATGGCTGGACCAAAGGCGTGTTTGCTGGAAGCGCGCACGTTGCACTGGCGAGACCGGCCAGATGACGTGTGGCAGGTCAAAAGACGTGTGATCGGAGGGTGTGCAGCTGGAATGTGGTCTGGCACGTGTGCTGAACCCGGAAAGAGGGTTGGAAGAAGGAGTTTGTGGCCGTTATAGAAAAAGGGGGAAGTCGCCATGGTGTTGCACCGCTTCTGGTTGGCCGGAGTAAGGAAGCGGATGCAAGTTACATACAAAGGAAAAATAAATGATCAAATTATATGCAATGTAATCGAACCACATGTCTAGAAAACCATTAAGGACATAGATGACTCAACCAGAGGGCACGTGATAGCTGCCAGAATGTGTAGCAAGGGGGACGGCGTTCGAGACCTTCTCGTAGGAAAGGGAGGTACGCCGGCACGGTGAGATCGTGTCTGGGGCGTTGCACCACTGCTGGTCAAACAACGGGTGATGACTGGAGGTGGGTTGGAGGCTAAAGAGGCATGGCCAAAGCAGGATTACAGGTAGGAACAGGAGGGTTCTGAGCAGCGAGGAGGATGTTCTCGGATGAGGGATCGCACGCCGGCTGTGCGGGGCAGAGGGGCTGCGTGCAGGGGAGTCGGGCAAGAAACATGAGGGCGGCGTGGTGTGCGCAGGATGCGTAACAGCTGGGCGTGGGATTGGAGGGAAGGGTGTTGCAAGGAGGAAGTAAGGACGCCGGACATGGAGGTGCGGTGCTGCTGGACTGTAAGGGAGACAACAGCCGGTTTGAGGTGGAAGGCTGGTGTTAGCGCACTGGAATGAGTGCGACGTGCTGTCCGGTGCAGGGCAGGAGAAGCCGAAAGACGGTTCAGCAGCAAGGCGTAGGCAGGTTTGAGCGGGAGGCCGGTGGCTGAGAGAGGAGCGATGGATTGGGGCAGGAGGGAGCATGGCTGATCCGGGAGCAAGGGCTGGGGATGAAACATGGAGCTGGCACGGATGAGCAGGGAGGAGGGAACATGGGGCTGCCGGAGTTGGGAGGTGGTGTCGGCAGCAGGGGCTGCGCACCGGACGAAGGGAAGGGGAGTGGTCCTCTTCCGCTAGTCGGACGAAGATAGAGAGAAGGTTGTAGTGTCGGCCGGGAGGAGAGAGCGCGCAGCTGGTGTGAGCGGGGACCGGAGGAGGGTGGCAGGAGGCGGCAACTTCTGGTCCGAGGAGTGGGAGGTCGGCGGTCTGCAAAGGAGGTGACGGGATGGGATGGACGACTGGTCCGGCAGAAGGCGCAGGCGAGGCAGGGAGGGCAGCAGCTGGAGGGTGCGTGACTGGGTAGGAGGAGCCATTGTGCAAAGCGAAGAAGAGGGGAGTGGTGGCGCGTGGAGAAAGAAAAGGTAGAGGGAAAATATAAGAGGCGCGGAACTAGGGTTAGCAGAAAATAAAATAAAAACAAAACAAAAAAATAAAACCAAAACTAATAATTGAAATAGAATAAACATTTATCTATAAGAATAACTCATAAAAATAATAAAAATAACTTTCATAAAATATAATAATGAAAAAAAAATTCCTTAATAAAACTAATAATAGTGATAATAATAATAATAATAATAATAATAAAATATTTATCATTTCATATATAATAATAATTATAAAATAATTACCAACAATAAAAAAAAATTTAAACAAAACAGTAAATCATGAACATCACTCATTTTAAAATTTCCAAAGGCCAATGGATCGTGCCGATGTCTAAGTGGTGGCGCGCGGGGTATCCAAAACGCACTCTACCCAAGCGTTCAACGACGTCACTTGAAAAACGCGCACTTTTTAACATGAATAAACAAAAATTCGTCCTGGACTCAACCCGAACCCCAAAAAAAATTTAAAAAGTCAAAGAAAAGCATAAAATAAAATAAATGATGGAGCGAGGTGTGACATCTCCCATCTTTTAAGAGGTGATTTGAAGGCTTATCTTGGCGAATCAAATCGGAATTCATGAGGTATGTGATCATTCTTCTTCGTTCATGATTTGATTCTTAGATTTACTTAGATCAATTACCATATTCTCTCTGTTTCTTAGATCTATGATTCTTATGTGTAAATATATGTGTGTGGATGCCAAATATGACGAGATTTGGTCTTGGTCTTCCTAGGAGAAGAGATATATGGTGGGTTTTTGAAGAATCAACTTGGTTTTCTTGAGCATTCTTCGACCGTTGAGGTTTTCTTCAAAACCATGGAGGCTTGAGGATTCACTATTGACTACTCATCATAGAATTGATTGTATTAGTTTTAAATTTGTTTATTTGAATGGTTTTGATTGTGTAAAGCATGTAATAAATCATCTTCAGTGATGATTTATGGTTTTGATGCAATTGTGAAATCTTGGTGAATTTTTGTGCGATTTGATTTGGCGTCTGGAATTTAAAATGATTATTTTAAATTATGATTTCTAAAATTGTATATGGTCTGATGAAAAATGGGTATTCAATAAAAAGGGTGTTTTATTGGAATGGTTTGAGATTGAAATTACTATAATGAATATGATTTTCAATAAAAAGGGAGTTTTTATAAAATGGTGGAATTTAATTAGTTTGAGATTAAAATGACTTTGATGGATTTTGTTTTTAAAAAAAGGGAGTTTTATAGAAATTGTTTGGAATTGAAATAGATTTGATAGAAATGGTTTTCAATAAAAAGGTCATTTTATTGAAATTGAGTTTTGGCCTGATCATTTGGAATATGTGGTTTTTTTTCTTGTTTCATGTATTAGGCTTGGCTGAAATATGACCTTGTGCTCATTGTCAAACGTTTAATGGCACAATGGTATCTATATGTATGAGGATTTGTTGAAATATGACATTGTTCTCGGTGCCAAAGGTGTAATGTCACATGGGAATCAATTAACTTATGACGAATTGGTTGATCGACGAGAGACCGTTCATGAGTATGGAACTGTCATAATGAAGAATGCATGGTTGGTAGCATGGGTTGGAAAATAGTTGGAAATACAAAAAAGGAATGTTTCTGAAATGGGTTTTTAATGAAAATTTGGTTATTTTTCTAGAAAAACAACTTTCTGGAAAATTGGTTTCAATTGCTCTTGGAATGCCATTGGTTATGAATGGTTTTAGAAACTTGTTTATATTTAGTAATAAACCACTTTTGAGAAAATGGTTTATATATACTTTTCTTATATAAATGTGGCTAAATCTTCAATCCTAGAGGTGTGAGTAGGAATGTCATTAAGGAAAACCTACTGAGTTTTATAATCACCCCTGCTTTGTCACGTTGGTGCTTTTGAAAATATTTTATTCCGTGACATAGGTAAAGGTAAAAAATATTATTGCTAGTGGCTTGTGGTGATGCTTGGGAGATGTTGGGGAGCTTGGAGCTTATGAATCATGGAGTTTTAGTGTATTTCGAGAGTCTTGAGTTGTTCATTCATTGTGTACATTGATACTTAGTTTATTCTTCCATTATTTTGTACATTAATAAAGTTTGATATAAATGAAGTCATTATTGATCTTTTATTTGTTCGTGCAATATATAGTGAATGTTTCATGTTGGTTGGTTTATGGGTTTATTTTATAAACAGTAAATCATCATCCACTTGTACTCGAAACCCTTTTGCATTTATTACCAAACATTGAAGCCTTGGGGATGTCTCTTAAGGCCTTGTAATGACTCGTGTTACTCTCAATCCAATGAGAATTGGTGTGTCATTACAAATTGTATCAGCTTGTTCAGTCCTTTCCTAATAAGTAGTCATTGATGTTCATGGTCTTGGAGTTCAAATTGATTTTTATCTATTCCTTGGGATAAAATCTTAGACAAGAGTAGGATTTTCAAAACATGAAAGGTATTGCAAAATAGGTCATAGTTAACCCGTTCAGGCTGAACATCAAGTTACGATGGTTTTATGTACATAATTGTTTTGGTTACCCTTCTAGAATTTTAGAGATCTCTTTGTCATGGTTCTATCTGATGATATGAGCATGAAATTTATTGTAGAGGATGACTTCCCATTAGGATTTCATATCTCATTGTGATGAATGAGTAAGGATGTTGTGCAAGGTGAAAAAATTTGAAAAATGTAGAAATTTTATTCAAGTAAAAGATTTTGAAAACAGGGTATTTGGTGTACTTTGAAAATGGGATGATTTTCAAATGGAATGAGGAATGTTTTAAAAATTGTTTGAACATGGGAAAAAGGTCATTTGGGAAACATTTTTTTGATATATGATGGGATTGAATTAAAAATGATATGCCATAAGATTCTAGAGAGTGAGATTGATGGAGGTTGTTGTTGCTAAAGAAAATGGTACCTGGTAGGCGTCGTTGGAACCAACCCAAAGTGTATGTAGAGAATATGGTTGCACCAGAACCACATGTTAACAAATAGATGGTTCATAGTATAATCCAGTTTTTTCAATATGTGGATATGGGGAACCATAGGAATGAACCAAGGCATGTGGATCATTCAATCCAGTTCATGGAGCAGAATCCACCGAACATTTGGGGTGACGCTGAACCTGAAAAAGAGGAGGTGTGGCTATGTAGTATTAATCATATATTCGATTTCATCGGTGCACCATCAGAGCTCAAGGTCAAGTTTTGGACGTTTATGCTCGAGGATATTGCACAGAAGTGGGGGGATTTAGTGGTGCAAGCTATATTGGCTGAAGGCCTTACATTGGAGGATTTTGAATAATTGTTCAATAAAGAATTCTAACCTCACACGTTCAAGATCCAGAAAATGATGAACTTATTCACACTGAAACCAGAGAGTCTCTCTGTCACAGTGTATGTGGCTAATTTTATGAATTTAGATTGTTTTTCACCCGGGGTTGCGGCAAGTGCATCATTGAAGGAACACATCTTTGAATCGGGGATAAGTCAAGAGATTTGATCGAAGATTGCGGTGCTCTGTATTACAGATTATACAGAGATAGTGAATAGAGTGATAGTTGCTAAACATGGTATATCTGGATCGATATGAGGATGTATGATGATACCTATAGAAAATGGTGGTAACTCAACCTCTGGGAACTAGAGGGAAAGGGACACATATTTCCATGGTGCAAGTGGAAATCAGTACCAGACGGTGGGATCTGTGAACCTTCTTCCATGACCCTAGAGCAAAGCATATTTCATTCAATGTAGTGTGATTCACCATGCAAATCTAGAGTGTATGGAGAAACCTAGAGCATGTCACAATTTCAAGAAAATTGGGCATCTACAGTTATATTATAGGAATGCTCCTAGGTTGTGTGAATGTGACACTTCCCAATCGTCACAAGCATCGTATGCTTTGATAGTAATAGGACAGTCGAATCAGTCTCGTCAGCATAACAGAGCTAGTCATGGAGATTCTCAAAATACCATGACTCCACAACCAGGGCAATCTGACCACGACAACAAAGAGAAGAGTGCAGTGGTGAAGCAATTGTATGGGGCTGAGAAGATGATTGTCGATGATCATGTTGGACCATCTATAGTTATAGGTAATATTATTCTCAATTCTACCCTTAGGTAAGTGTTTTTTATAATATATCATTGCATTCCTTCATTTCTTCTTATTTTTTTTGACTTGAAATGTTTAAAACTGGAAATGATGCCTTCTATTTTGAAACTGAATACTCCTCTTGGTGAAAGAAAATATCAAGACTTTGTGTGTAGAGAATGTGCTATAACTGTTGATGGAGCTAAGTTAAAATATGAATTCTCGATGTTAGACATGTATGTCTATGACTTAATGTTGGGTATGTATTGGTTGAAAATTTTTAAGGCTCACATCAACTATTGTAGGATAACTGTTGGTTTCACGACTGATGACAGAATCGATCATCTCTTCAGAAGAGAAGGGATGGTAAAGAAAGGTGAAATGATCTTTTTAGCGCAAATGGTGAGAACTATCTCTTACCAACTAGCAGTGTTGACTTTGGAATCAATGGAAGATATTGAGGAAAATAGTTTTCCAGCTATTGTCTATCTATTTCCAGATGACTTTCCCAATAACTTCTCAGGGTTACCACCTCTAAGGGAATTGCAGTTTATGATTGATCTCTTTATGGGGACCGGCCGGTTTCCCTTCTGTCTTATAAGATGGCACCAACGAAGTTATGGGAATTTAATATGCAGTTAGAGGAGATAAAAAGCATTGGATCATGTGGTTGCTAACGGTTAAAGGTAGTTGAGGGTGCATGATAAAAATTACCCAACACATGATTTAGAGTTGGCTGCAGTCTCCCATGCTTTGAAAACATGTAGAAATTATCTATTTGGTGAGAAATTTACAGTGTTTATGGATCCAAAAAACTTGAAACACATTTTATCATAGTGATATATGAATCTATGGAAACGGATATGGTTGGAGTATCTCCAATTGATTGACATTGACTTGATGTATACACCAGGAAAAGGGAATTAGTTGGCAGATTCATTGAGTAGAATGCCATATTCTCAGTTGGTGAAAGAAGTATTAGACGAGTATAAGTTGATGTAATTATTAGCCGACATGCATGTGGAATATGTAGACCAATGTGGTGTTTTTATTTTCTTTTCAGCTACACATGTTCCTGATTTAGTAAAGATGATCAAAGAAGAAAAATCATCTGATGCAGAATGTCTGGATGTAAGTTCAAAACTAAAATCAGGTGAGACCATTGGTGGCCGGAAACATGATGGGTGTCCAGTTTTGTGTTTCATAGATCAGATGATTGAATCAATGGTTTTTTAGGAATAAATATTTCAGGCTTACCACCATTTAAGATGAACTGTACATCCATGTACACAGAAAATGTATAAGAAATGGAAGGCACAGTTTTGGAGGAGCAACATGAAAAGGAAGGTGGCCGAGTTTTTCTCATCATGCATAACTAGTCAGCAGGTTAATGTAGTGCATCAGAGAACAGTTTTTATGTTATAGTATTTACCTATACCATTGTGTAAATGGGATCAAATAGATACATATTTTGTTACAGGTCTTCCATGAATAGTTCGGAAACACGATCCCATTTGGGTGATAGTGGATCGTCTAACCAAGTCGGCCCATTTCATCCCTATTCATGAAACTCATATGGTGTAAGATCTTTCAAAACCTTATATCCGAGAAGTGGAAAAGTTTCATGGTGTACCAGTGTATATAGTATCAAAAAGAGATCTGAGGTTCACATCTCATTGCTGGAAATCATTACAGCAAGACCATGGATCTCAATTGACTATGAGCATGGCGTATCATCCCCAGATAGATGGGAAATCTGAGCGGATGATACAAATGTTGGAAAACATGTTGTGGGGTTGTGTAATGTATTTGGCTGCCTAATGGGGTGATAATATACCCTTAGTGGAGTTCTCATAAAATAACATCTATCATGCCTCGATACACAAGGCTCTGTTTGAAGCATTGTATAGGCATCCTTTTCGTTCTCCACTGTTTTATGTGGAAACTGGTGAAACTTCACTAGTTAGAGCGAACCTCATCCAATAAACATCAAATAAGATCCATTTGATTAGAAATTTGATAGAGACGGTTCATATTTGTTGGAAATATTATCCAGATCACCGTCGAAGACCGTTGTCATTCGTTGTGGTTGATCATGTCTTCTTGAGGATCTGTACGAGGCTTGGACATCATCGTTTCAGGAAGTAGGGTAAGCTATCTCATACATACATTGGCCCTTTTGAGATACTAGAATGGGTAGGAAGGGGGCATATCAGTTGGAATTACCACCATGGTCCAGTTTAGTGCATGATTTCTTCCATGAATCTTAGTTTAAAATATATCAGCCTGACCCTAACCATGAAATCATATGGGATCATGTTGACCTAGAGCTGGATGCTTCATTGATACATATCCGAGTACATATTTTGGATAGGTAAGATAATGCCTTTCATGGAAAAACCATCAGTCTAGTTTGGGATTTATGGCAGCATAGTCAGATTCATGGAGAGACTTGGGAACATGAGAAGGAAATGAGAGATTAGTGGACAAAACTCTTTCAGGTGGATATAGGTTTTCTGCATTTCGAGGATGGAAAGGCCAATGGTGGGGAGAATTTAGTACCCCTTTTTTTTGGCATGTAACCCTTTCTTGATGCTTTACATGGTTTTAATGTTATGGGTGATGACTGGGAGAGTTAGAAGAACTTTAAATGAAGTTTGAGAGAAAGGGGAATCTACATCGGTGGTGCATGAGTTGTCTAAACCATGCAGCCAAACCGTGCATAGTGGACCCTTGAGGCTGTAGATTCCACATGGGCGGTGCACGATTTGTCTAATCATGCAACCAAACCATGTGTGGAGTGCCTTCCGAGGCAGTGGCTAATGCGCTGTTAGCGTACGTTTGTCTAACCGTGCGGGAAAACTGTGCATCCAATGAAATGAGATTCTATAAAGGTGTATCTCACGTATATTTTCCACTAAGTGGCTCATTTTTCCTCATATGCTTCCCTAACACGATAATTTTCTTTTCCTAAGTTCATAGAAGGTTCTCACATTATTTTGGACGAGATCAGAATGCTTCTCATGGTGAATTGAATCCAAAATGATGAGGTATGTTATTGTTCTTCTACTTTCATGATTAGTTTTTTAGATCTACTTATATCTACATATCCTCTTCTCTCGGTTTCATTGATCTATGGCCATTATGGGTATATCAACGTGTGTGGATTCCAAATACAATGAGATTTGGTCTTGGTCCTACCAGGGGTAGAGATATATTGCGGGTTTTTGGAGATGCAACCAGGTTTTGTTGAGCATTCTTCAACCATAGTGGTTTTCCTCAAAACAATGGTGGTAGGAGGCTTCACAATGAACTACTCTTGTTATAATTGATTGGATTAGTTTAAAATTGGGTTATTTGAATGGTTTTGATTGTGAAGAGCATGGAATAAATCTTCTTTAGTGATGGTTTATGGTTTTGATGGAATTGTGAAATCATGGTGAATTGTTGTACAATGTGATTTGTCTTATTGAATTGAGAATGTAGATTTTCAATTATGATTGATGAAATTGTAAAATGTTTGATGAAAAATGAGGTTTCAACAAAAATGGTGTTTTATTGAAAGGGTTTGAGATTAAAATTACTTTGATGGATTAGGTTACAATTAAAAAAAAGTTTTATTGAAATTTTGGAATTGAAATTTAATGAGATTTAAATGACTTTGACATATTTTGTTTTCAATAAAAATTTAGTTTTATTGAAATGGTTTGGAATTGAAATGGTTTTGACGGAAATTCATTTCAATTAAAATGTGTTTTTATTGAATGGGTGTTTTGGAATGACCATTGGGAATATGTGGTGTGTGTTCATGATGGATGTGTGAGGCTTGGATGAAATTTGATCTTATGCTCGGTGCCAAACATTTAATGGAACAATGGTAAATATATGTACAACGATTGGTTAAAATAGGACATTTTGCTCAGTGCCAAAGCAGTAATGGATCATGGGAAGCAATTACCTTGTGATGACTTAGTAGATCGATGATAGACTACTCATGAGTATGGAACTGTCATAACAAAGAATACATGGTTGGTAGCATGGGTTGGTAAATGGTTGGGTATGCCAAAAAGGAATGTTTGTGAAACTGGTTTCTATGTTTGTTTGGTTAATTTTCTGGAAAAATAACATGATGGAAAATTAGTTTCAATTTCTCTTGAAATGCCTTTGGTTATGAATGGTTTTAGAAAACTGTTTATATATAGTTATAAACTGATTTTGAAAAAATGTTTCTTATAAACTGTTTTTATATAAATATGGCTAAAACTTTTATCCTAGTGTTGTGAGTTGGAATGTCATTAGGGAAAACCTACTGAGTTTTATAATCACTTATACTTTGGGATGTTGGTGCTTTTGCATATGTCATATTCCGGGACACATGTAAAGGTAATTTATCATATTGATATTGTCTTCTGGTGATGCATGAGAGATGTTGTGGAGCTTGGAGCTTGTGGAGCATGGAGTTGTAGTGTCTTTTGAGAGTCATGATTTGTTTAGCCACTGAATACTTTAATGCTTAGTTTGGTCTTTTATTGTTGTTTAATTTGATGTAGTTTTATACAAATGACGTTTTTATTATCCTTTCATTTCATCATTAATCATATAGTGAATGTTTGGTTATGGTTGGTTTATGGTTTTATTTCTTAATTAGTAAATCATCCCCCACTTGTACGTGAAACCCTTCAGCATTTATTGCTAGCCTTTGGTGCATTGTAGATGTAACTTAAGGCCTAATAATGAGTAATGGTACCCTCAAGCCAACGATAATTGGTGGGTCATTACAATATTGTTTTGTAATAATTTAATAAAATGTTTAAATCCAATGCACATGTGTTTAAATTATGTTCAGTTAAATTGATGCATGAGGTAATGTATATCATTTCAATTTTTATATATTGAAAAATAATATAATGTTGTGAACATAATTTCAATTATATGATGTAAATAAATCCTATTTAAAATTTAATTTCATCATTTCGTAAATAATACTAGTGTTTTTATAATCATTTATAGTTTTTACATCCCAAATAATTTGACATAAGAGTAACCAAGTGGGATACAATTTTATAACTCAATTTATTTTTCATTAGGTTATATTACATCTTCATCATCATTGATATTCTGATATTACATGTCTAATGACTTTTTATTATCTTAATTTTAATTTAATCATGTTTTATTTGGATTTACAATCAATACAACTAATAAATTCAATGATTAATCCTAAAATCAATGTTACGATCATTATATATGTTTATTTCTTAATCTCATTCAAATTGTGATTATTTATTCATGAATTTTAAATGAATGGAATTATTTGACCACTTCCTAATGAAAAAAGTTATTTTATTTTATTTTATTTACTCATATATTATTAATTAAATATAAGTATTTTATATTTTTTGTTACATAAAATTATTGAGATAATGCTTTTTAAATAACTTTAAACCATTACTCTCTTCGGTCGAAATTATGTTTTAATAAAAAATTATAAAATTTTATTTGAAAAAGTTTTGTAACAAGTTTCCAAATAAAATACTAATGACAATTTTTCATTTATTTACCATCAAATTTTTAAATAAATTTTCATTTGGTTTTGAGAATATTTCTCAAATGGATTTGGAAAAAAAAGTATTGAGAATATTTATTATTGTAGAAAACAAGAATTGATTTTCTAGCTTTCATGAAATCTAATATGTATTAAATATTAAGATATAATATTCAATTATTATTTAAAAAAATTATATTCAAACTGTTTCATGAAATTTTTTTAAAAAAATATTTTAAAATGAAAGGACATTTTTATCAATAATGTTTTCAAAGATATTTATATGGGATTTCTATTATAAAATAATAAAAATAATTCATTCTTACCAAATTATGTGTATATTATATTAAATCCATTTTTATTATTCATTTGTGGATTTATGTCCATTTCCATAAAGAAAATCAATAAAAATAAATTTCATGATTCAATTTTGTGGTCATTAACATTCCCATTAAACATTCACATTAATATGATCATTGGAGATAAAATATCCCTTATGTATCTATGTTATTTATCATGGACATACTAATTGACTAAAAATTATCTCATTTATATATATGATGATTTACATTCTAAATTTTTAGATTAACTTGGTAAATATTAACAATCACTATTGTTTCTTCAATATAAAAATATAATTTTCAGGAATATTGTTCATAAATTAAAATGATTTTTCAATATTGGTGGAATATTTTGGAATTGTAGACATGGTTGGAGCCTAGTTATTGAAAGAATCTCAATGAATAAACATGTCCCTTTAGAGTAATTAGTTAGACAGAATTTGTTAAACGAATTTTTACCCATCAGTATTGAACTATGTTGAGAATAGATAATAAATATATGGGTATCATGTTCTTGACACTTAAAGACCAATAATAATTTTACTACCCTTATTAAGAATTTATTATTATAATATATGAGTTTTTAATAATGATATTATTATTATATTAATTTCGTTGTCATTTTATCGATTACATTGCATTTGTTTATTGTGATTTTTATTTGCTTGTGTATTATTCCACATGTAGTTATGATAGTCATGTTATTGATTAAATGGAATTGTTTTATGTTATTTACCATTCTATAAGGATTACCCCTTCTCTTATTATTCATGGTATTTTTTTACATTATATTATCATGGGATGGATTTCATTATTATATCATTGATTTTGTGGCTTGTGTGGTCAGATATTTAACCATCCTTATTAATTATTATTATTAATCCATGATATCTTTTGTTAAACTTAACTGTATGTGTGTATATTATTTAATGATACTTTTTATTAGATTTCATGAAATCCATAATATGTACTATAATTGATATGAAATTAATTTCCATAGAAAATATTGTTTTATCAAAACAAATAATTTTTTAATTTTAATTTCCAAATAAAATTAATTAATCATGTATATATCATGTTTACTAAGAATAAAAAATTATTATGTCCATCATGAAAAAATTTCTTGTATCATATGAATAAGCAATATAATGGACACATGGACCACACTACTACGCTCATAGTCAAAATAGATTATATTAGATGATGTTTGGTAGAATCCTAGGGAACAAAATGTAATAGAACATAGATTAGAGATGAAGACCCTATGACAATATTTGATGTTATGTTTAAAATAACATCTTTTTGTTTTCTTTTTGTACCAAATATTTGGGGTATCCTCGAAATAAATTGATGTACGTAAAGTAAGTGTGGACCCATTTCTAGTATAGAGGTACACATTTATTATAACATTAAAATACAATTTTTTTATTGACCTGGTTTTCCATATGGAATGAAAATTGGTTGTAATAGACAACTAGGTTAATAATCAGTGGGAATATTCTTAGGATAATTAATATTTTTTCAAACCATTATAGAGGATTTGAATAAATCATATAAATAAATGAAAATTTTTAAACATAATGTGACATAGAATAAGAAGATGTTTCCTCAATGGAATTAGTAAATGTTTAGTGTGTGAAAAAGGGAATAATGAAGAATAATTATGAGGAAAATTGGATTATACGATGGATAAAAATAAATCACATCATAGGGATCCATTTATAGTTCATTTAAAATAATTTTGGGAACCTTGGAATTATCCAAGTTAATTCCCCATTTTAATGGATAAATCCTCCACCAAGGAATAACATATTTTGAAATAAGATTGTCAAAAAATTAATTCAGATTCCAAAATTATATTAAAGAAGTATATATACATATATAATTATGTTATAATAGTCATTTAATTATGAAGGAATTTTTATAATTTTTTATGTTTATATTTATTTATTAACATAATAGTTATGGATACCATCATTAGTTTTTGAGTTTAACGTTGATCTTATGTTCAAAGACATAATGAAACTATATAGGATTTATTTTAAGGGAGTGTACAATGATTAACGTTATCCTTTGAGAAAATTATGGAAATTAAATGTTCTAGTGAAAATAATTTTTGAGGAATAACTCAATTAAATTTTATATCAATAAATCTATTGTTTTGTAATCCATCAGGGTTAATATGATTCTTAATAAATTATTATATTAGTAAAATTACAGAATTAGACATTTCAGAAAGATATTATTTATTAAAAACCATAGTAAATTTTTTTATTATTATTGAATTTTAATAAAGGATTTACATTATATTTTTTTAGAATGTTATCAAAATTATATTATTATTTATTAATAAAAGGTAAACCCACATGATGGGTGAAAACCTAACTCATCTAAAAATGTTGCGGGGATTTAACTAATGGAATAAAAATTTTAATGGTTTTGCACCTAAAAAATTACTACATGATTAATTGGTTAATGTCCAATTCATTAATGTTAAATTATTTTAAAAAATTAAACAGATAAAGGCGTATGGAAATACTTTTCAATCATTTGTGGGTATTATGATCTATTAAATGTGAGTTTTAATGATATGTAAATAAATATTTATTTATTTGTTATTTATTTGATAGAGTCAGGCATAAATTCGGTATTAATAGAATCACTTAAAAATGATGACATTATTCTTATGAAATTGAAACATAAGTAAGTATATTTTACAATATTATTGTATTTAAAATGTATTACTCATCTATTGGAAAAGGATCTTGAAAAATAAAGCTATCATACTACCATCATATCTGATGTCATAGATGGTATGTTAAATCATCACTGATTTATGGTTTTGTTTCCCATAAAATTTCAATTATCAATAATCTGTTTTTCATCAATGATATCAATCAATCTAAATAATTATTTATGCATTTCATTATTTTTCAGATCTTCACCTTCCAGCAATGATCTATTACTTTAAAACCATGGAATACCTTATTCAATTTGACATGTTTACTTTCTTTTTGGTATTATTAAAAGAATATTTTATTAACCCTATAAAGATATGGGATTTGAAGAATGGTTTTTCCAAATTCCAAGACCATGATTACACTAATATATTTTAAAATTCATGGAAACAATTTATTTAATTTGGTTGGAATGTAACATTCAAAAATTATAAAAGAATAAAAATGTATTTTTAGCATGAATGACATAAAAAACCAGTAATAGTTGGGAATATATCATCAAAATAATTTAAAATATATATGATTTTTTGTAAATAAAAATATTAAATATCATTCATTAAACACAACAATGTGATTATCTTCTATTACACACAACAAAAACTTTGAGCTTCCGATTCTAAATAAATATTCAAAAATTATTATAATATTATTATAATATTTATCAAATTACTACATAAATAGTGGGTATGAATATAATTAAATAATGTATAAAAATATAGTATACCAATGTATTTATTTTGATTTATTTACTCAAATACTATTTATAAATGAAAGAAATTGAAAATGCTGAAATTCTTTTTAGGAAAATTAGTTTTCTCTCTAAAAGGCGGTTTGGTGTTGCGTCAAGAAAATTATTTATTATTAATTTTTACCACATTCAGAGAATTTATTTGAAAAAAACATATTTTTTAATCATAATACCATATTTATCATTGGGTGATATTTTAGGACTTTTAAAAATGTTTTATTTTTCGATGATTTATGGAAAATAAAAAATTTTATTAAATTCTGCCATTTCATTTAAAAAATATAAAAGGATAAATAATATTTAAAATTTGTTTTTTGTAAAAATATACTCCATTATATAATCAGTAATAAAATATATATCTTTGTATATAATTTTATTTTCAATTTTGATATTAAATGTTTTTCATCTTTTGAACATTTATTATTAAATCCACACTATCTTATCATGCCTTATTGATTAGTTTTAATATAAAATAATCCACTTATGTGAATAAAATTTTGATAAATAGATCCCATATTTGTAATCAATATAATTTTTTTTCTTGTACATTAGACTAAAAATTTACGAAAATTAATACTGAAACAGTAAAAATCATATCCCACGATTATGGGGAAAATCCATTTATCATGGTGTCAAACTAAAATGATAAGAGATAAAATGATGTAAAACTTGCCTAAAATTTTATTTATATATATATTTATACATTTTATTCTCAAATTCTCAATAATAATAATTTTACATCTTTTTTCATTTGAAATATTAGGGTAAAACATTTTTATTTTCATAAAATTAATAGTGTGCCACTCACCACACATATAAATGGTCACCCCATCCCTCTCTTCATTACACATTCAAAAAAAAGTTTAGAAATTACTATAAAATACCTTATAAAATACCATATTCTAACTCATGAGGTTTTTTGTTTGGGAAAAAATCCATCCTAGTAATTACCTTCCTGCAAACCTAAGGAGTTTATCAGAAGAAGATATAATTTTCTTCAATTAATGTTTTTTTATTTTCTCATCCAACCACGTAAATTATTTTATACCCATGATTACATAATAAAATATCTATATAAAATATAATGATATATTTTTATGTAATTCTAATTTCCTATGACCATCAACAATTCTGTCAAATGGTTTACAAAATCATCATTCATTTGTACGATGACTATTGCCTCACGAAATGATGACATTTTTTTCTATTACCAAATATAAAAGATTGGTTAAATTTAATAAAAAGTAAATAATAAATATATATTATATATTTATACATCTTAATTCATTATATAATATATTCATTTTTAATATCACTTCTATTAGGTTAATACAATGTCACTCAGATGTACATGTGACTATCGCCTCATAGAGATATATATTACAATGTAAAATAATAGCACTATTCGTATATGGGTGGACTATCACCTTCGCAATGTCATGTGTCTATATTTTAATCAACTCATAAAACAAAAAATACATATATTTTTGGTTATGTATGTTATATAATATGATGGATAATATTAAAAAAATTTAATGTTAAAATATTTCATAGCTTTTTCTGATAATGATCATTGATAAATGGAATCGTCACCCAAGCGTGCGTACTTCCTACCATCTCCATGAACATATTGCACTTTATTTCTCTAAACCATCATTAATGATTGGACAAAAAGAATAATTGATGTATAAATTGTTTTATTATTTAATTATTATTTTTCTCAATGTTATTGATCTATATTATATGCCCATGTACGGTACATTTTACAATGAAACACACATGAGAAAACAAGGTAATTAATACCCAACACAATGAAAATAATGATAGATAATTAAATAAAAAGTGATCAAATTTTATGAAAGGATTTTATCAGATATTATAAATATTTATATGGTTATTTTATCTGTTTATTAAATGTTTTAATCACTATAATGATGTTAAAATGTACAATAAAAAAGAATCCTGATGTAAGGGACTTCATTTCGATTTATCTCTACTAAGGCATATTATAATGTAGTTTACCGAATTTATTTCTTTTGTTGTATATAATACCCCTTGTACATGTAATATCGTAATTCCTTTATAATTCATGGAATATTGAGTTTCATTTAGAATTATTACATCTCTGGGGATTTAAAATAGGAGTTACTATGTGGTGAAAAAAGCATAAATCTATTTATCTTAAATTGGTAATATTACTACATCACCATCATTTTTATTCTAAGAATATCTATGAAATTTAATTTTTTTATTTTCTTATTTTACTTCTTTTATTTTTATTTTTAATTTATTGACATAATAAATTATTTTATTAATACACGCGTCAATGTAATCATCATTGTATGTATTTATTTCACATTCTAATTCTAATCAAAATTGTTTATTCTTGAAATCTAATTGAAGGACTTTATTTGACAACATCCTAATAAAACAATTTATGTTTTCCATATTCATATTATTCATGAATTCTTTATCTAATATTACCATTTTTTACTAATTGTAAGTTAAATTAATTGATAATATGGTTTTATGAAAATATGACTTTATTTATCTATCCTTCGAGTGATTTATTTTATTTTAAAATAATGTTTTTAATAGAAATGACTTAAAAATTTATTTTAATTATTTTTTTATTTTTTTATAAAAGATAGTTGTTTCCCATTTTTAATGATTACAAAATGTTTTGAATGAAAAAATCATTACTTTTATAAAAAATATCATATTTGAATTTTTTTAAAAAAGTGAACTGAATCATGTTTTAAATTATATGAAATGAACATAATTTCCATCATTAAATCCACTTAAATTATTTTATATTATAATTAATTTGTTAAAAATATTATAATCCAATAAAATTATTTTTATAAATATATTTGATCTTTTGTTTTATAAAATAAATTTCAAAATTGAAAATGTTATTTTCATCAATAATGTTTTTAATGATATTTTGATTGTATATTGATTCATCAATTATAAAAACCATTAGTATATAATCTAAGGGGTATATTATTTATTCTTTCCATCCTTATTCTTCATCATGAATGATTATTTACTTTTTGGACAAGGAATGTATTGACACTTGATTTCATGATTCAGATTAACAGTCATTAACTTCTCCTTGAAATATTCACATTCATTTGATCATTGGACATTAAATTTCCCCTAAATATTGATATTATTTATCATTTTAATACTTATTTCTTAAATTGAATCTCATTTTTAATATATATTTTTATTATTTGATTGGTATTTTACTGAATGTAGAAATATTTGAATTCCATTTTATTTCTTCAATATGTACATTTAATGTTGATGCATGTTTTTGCAGAATTAAATAGATTATTCAATATATGGAGAATGATTTGTACATAAATCATGTGGTGGGGTGGGTTGTATATTACCCCTCACTGCATAAACAAGTCCCATGAGATGAATCAGTTGGTTTCCCTAATTATAATGGATTTCCACCAATTAGTTTTAGATTTTCTTGATGATATATACTGACAATAGATGTATCATGTTCCCGATTCATAATATAAAATTGTTTGGAATTTCATTCAATAATAATCTAGTTATTAATATCCATGATATTTTCATAATTATATTATCTCTAAATTCATTTAATGTTCTATTTAACTTTTAAATTGAAAATTTTAGCTATTTACCTTCCCATCTTCATTATTCCTTATTATGTTATAATATACAATAATTTATTAATTAACATGACTTTCCAGTTATTTTATTTACCATATTGATAATTCATTATCTTATTATCTATGATTATTTAACCATGATATTATATATGTATTTATTAAATTCAAGTCTTATTATTTTAGTGGAATTTATTTTAAAATATATATCATCTAATGTGGATTATCATTATTGATTCGTTAGAGATTTAACAGAGAGTAACCCCTACTAATCATTTCATATTAGAATAATTTTTTGTATTTTTTCATGAATATACTAATTTTACTCTGATTTAAATTAAAGGATATTTCTAGAGTCATTAATGTCATTATTAGAAAATATATTTCGAAAATTTTGTTTTCTATTGTAAAGTATGAATCTAGATTACTAAGGCTATAAAAAAAATTCCCATTGAGATGAGATTATTATATGTTATAATAATGTAATAATTTAGACACTAAATTATTTGTATTGGGGTTAGTGTCATTAGAAAAAAAAATAAGTCATTGAAAATGTTCTGGTATAAGTCATATTCAATATTTTTCAAACATATTATTAAGTCATGCACATTAAAAATAGTAAATTCGTAAAAAAATAACCTTTTAACCTTGGGGCCCCATTTTTATGATTTAAAAATAAAGAATAAATGTTATTAGAGGAACATAATCATGAGAAATTGGAGGAGACATTATTTAAATCATTATTTTATAATCTAAGAAACATTTCGACGATAATTGTTCATTACATCAAATGTACATTATAAACCATTTTTTATGAATTGGTACCTAATAATATTTTTGAAGGAAATTAAACAACATCTCTTGAAAATAATCTTTTAGATGGATATTATTTTTACTTATATAATAATTAATATTCTCCTTTTGAAGAAAACTCAAAATTATATAAAATGGTTAGTAAACATACTAATTTTGAAGCAATTAGATATGATTTTAAAAGATGAGGAGAAATAGGAATGTTCAAACCCTATATATTGTGATATTGGTGAAACATATAAATTATCATATAAAATACATCCTCTGTAATTTGAAATTCCAAATATTATGATGGAAGCATGACGCTAGCATTCCTCTTAATTGAGGAATTCCCCATCAAGAAACAATATTTTATTTAGAGTAAAACGGAATATGATATTTATGACATTAATTTGACCACAATATGTATTTGGCATGAATTAAGAGTTCTGATACAGTTTTTATTTTGAAAAATTTCTATTTACTCAAAAATTGAAACACTTTTTAGTTTGATAGTAAATCACATCCTAAGAACCTTGAATATTTCCTCATAGGAGAGAATGCTAGAATACTTTTGATAATTATCCAATATCTATAATAATTAAATATAGAAGTCCATTAATATTTATTATAACCTATAATATTTCATTATTATTGTCTCCAATTGTCTTTAGTAAAATCAATACATCAATTTGAATGTCTATAATTTTGTTAATGAAAAAATGTAAAACATTTAACACAATTTAAATATAAATATAACCAAATTATATAAGTGTATTTAACGAACAAATTATCCTCTTTTTCATGTACTTGAATAATTTTTTTCATATATAAATATTAATTGGTGAATCCCATCTAAGTTTTTACACAATATTTTTCTCTAATATATCAAATATTTATTTAGGAAAATATGTTTTCATTTTTCGAAAAAATAAATTTTGGATGTTCATTGATTATTGAAACATTATTTTAGTAAAAAGAAAATATAATTTTCCCTTTCCATTTCTATACATGTTTTTAAATGAATTGATGAAAGGAGACACTATATTTTAATTGATTCATTTTTAGGTAATTTGGAATTCTTATTACCCCTGAATACCTAGAGAATATAAACTTCACAAGTTCACTTTGAAATTTTAATTATATTACAGTGGCTTTTGGTCTATATAATTACACAATAATATTTTATATATGAATTTTGATTATTTTTTTGAAGATTCATAATATGTTGTGTGGGTGTTATTATTTATGATTTCCCAATTTGCGAATCCTCATTATAATTATTTTTTAAAAGTTATTATGTTGACATTGAAACATATGTTGAAAAAAGTCATGTTCATAATTATGGAAATGTTAATTTAGTGGTGGATGATAGAATTTTTCATGGACATGTAGTTTTTATATTTAGAATTCATGTTTATAATTATATGGTTCAAATAGTGTCACCAACTCAATATGGAAAAAATTAAGTGATATGTGAGTTCTATTCATGGGAATGTGTGATTTTATTGATGATCTATTAAAAACATTAGGATAGAAACCTCACCGATATCATGATTTCAATGAATAATCCCATTATATATTTTACTATATATTTATAAAATAATTAATGCACCTGAAACCCAAGTTGATATCCTCACAAATCATATAACCTACAAAATGAAACTGTCACTTTTATTTGAGGCTTGATTGATTTTATTTTGTACATGAAACATTTTAATTTCAATGATAGAATAAGATATCCCATTTCTTAGCTTATTCCTCAAGGTATTTATTTTGGAGCTCTTCTAATTAACCATCCACTAAGAAAAAGACGCTAGAAATTTTGTTTTCCTTTGATATGATTAGTTATTAGTTATAGGAATCTTATGTTATTTTTAATAATTATTATTTTTCAATAATATTTTTAATAGAAACATGATAAAAAACCAAGGATTTTATACAATTCATATTCTTAAATGTCTTATATTTTAAGATAAAGGATAATAAATAAAGTGATAATATGGTAGATAAGAATTTAATCTGATTATCAAATGTTTTGGATGAATATGAGTAATCCCACCGAGCCATTAATTAAAACATATATATCGAAGAAGATTATTTTTCCACGAATTAAATACCTTGTAAATATGAAATTATGAACCACATAGATACTACAAAAGTTTCCAATTGATTTTAACAAAAATTATTACTACTAATTTAGGGTAATCAAAATAAATCATTTCTTATGGTTGATAATTATTGGTCATTAGTAGTGATAATGTAATAAGGATATATATTCCACACTCTAAAATTATATTAGTCTTGAATTATTTTTCACAATGAGTTATAGAGGTTATTTTTTATGTCAGTGAATTGATATAAAAGTAATAGATTTTTTTATTTTATCCCACAATTTTTAAATAACCCTAATAGTTTGTTAGATCTTTAAAATATTACCACCTCTATGGAAATAATTCTAATAGGGATTAATTACATTGATAAAAAATATTACATTGGGATGTAATTGATGCTTTAGGTCAGTTTTTTAAAGAGCACATCACCAATAATTTTTTTTAATTACATATTTTTACTATTGATTATATACTCATTAGTGTAAAATATATTCACAGATGAATAGATGGTGGAAAATATGTTGTGAATTTTGTGAGTATGAACTTCTTTTCAATAATTTGATTTATTATTTTAAAAATGTTATCATTGAAATTACTTTTTAATAGAATCATGTAAGCTATTTCAATGACATATGGTGTTCATCATAGGGATTATATAACCATTCACCCTAAAAAATATCTATTAATTGATGTATTATAAAAAAATATATTTTTTAAAATAAAAATTCATCCAAACATGATATATTAGAGATTGAGATTATGTGTTACACATTAGATTTATTTATATTTTATTGAAAATATTTTTTAAATTACACCCACTATAAAATTTTTTGGAAAATTATTTCATATACATATTCTGTTAGAATTTATAGATTTTTTGGTTATTTAATATTGTATCTTTAAAATTTAATTAGTTGGAAAATAATAAAATAAAAATTTATAATTGATTAACAAGAAATTTAGTACTTTTTTTGAAAAATTGAGCTTATGAAGGAGTCATTAATATCTTATAACATGATATTCCTTAACAAATAGTTTGATGAATAAGAAAACTGAATTAGTTTTATTCATATGAGATTATGTTCAGAAATAAATTTTCTTCCAAATGGTGTATCAATTTTAATGGAGCTCATGTTTAACATTTTTTCTCAATAGATTAATTAACATGACATGGGTGAACCATTGAGGTGCGTTTTCCATATAAATAAAAATTTTCATTGTGTCAATTAAAGAGAATCAATGGGATGATATACGTATTAAACACTCCATGTACAATTGAACACCAAGTTGTGTCCCTCATTACTTATTTTCTTTGTTATTTCCATTATTTTTGTGATAAATTTGTCCCACACCAAGTTTCATAATGATATCATTAGATAAACTAATTGGGGTATGGGACATGATATTTTAGAAAATGATTTGTATTTTTCTACTTTTTTAATGTTTTGAGTTTTTATTTGAGTTTTTTCCTACTATTTTCATTTAATTATTAATTTTTTGAAACATGAGTATAAAAAATTACCACCCTTATTTTCTTTTAATAACATATCACATAGTAAACTATATAATCTCTGAAACATAATTTCCATTAATTTTAAAAAGATACGTAGTTCAAAAAAAATAAGTTAAATTATGGAAAATATATTTACTTTTTTAACCAAATGAATTTAATCACCACACTTTTAATAATAAAATTATTATGATGCCTCTACAATTTTACTAACATATATTATATATTTTTTCCATTTAATGAGTAATATGAACTACACATTTCATTGAAAAGATTAATTACTTTCTATCCAAAAACAATTGTTTGAGTGAATTTTAATTTATATAATTGGGGGAATTATTCAAATTTTACATGCCATTTTTTCAGGAGAATAATTTTTATATTATCCTACAATTAAATTTTATCAGTTTAATCACCTAGAATCCATTAAATTTATTGGCAGCAACACTATATTCCAATTTTACATTTCTAATATTTTTTGTAAGAATAAATTTTATGATATAATTTTTTTATGTTTTTAAGTGCATATGTGTGATTGTGTGTGGGGGGGGGGTCCATGTGATGTTCTAAATATTTTGGAGTGATTTATGATAGATTTAAATAAGAAAAATTTATCTCTAATTCTACATGTTATGATTTTTTGGATACTAAAATTAGAAGAAAACTATGATAGAAAAATATGTTTTAAATTTGTGAAAATATGTATGTTAATTCTGGAGATATTATGTATATGAAATCCAATATTTTTAATGAAAAATAACCACCATTACCTCAAGGAATAAAAAATCATGATAATATTTGATAATATCTATAAAAAATTATACGATACAAAGAAATATGAGAAAAATAAGTTATGATAAAAAATTACAACATCTGTGAACTATAGATGATGTTTCATGATTTTTATAGATGAATTTATTTTAAGGAGGTGTGTTGGATATTATCTATTGAGTATAAGTTTGACTCATTCATTTCTTCTCTAAAAGAAAAAATTACTTACTTTTCACCGATAATTTTTTTATATTTAAAAACTACTAACCTTCTTCCACAAAGAAACCCTAAAAAGTCTACAAGATTAACAATTGTACATGAATCACATAGGCTGTAAATAATTGAAATTATAAAGCTAATAGTAAACCATGTATGTGTTTGATGAGAATGTTTTTATTAAATATCTCTATTTATATGAGGACAAGAAATAGATTTTAGGAATGTATATTTTTCCAGGGGAATTTCAATCAAATGATAATGGATCGAAAAATGTAATTATAGAATTCTAATCAAGGGAAATTGAGTTATCATGATAATATTAGTATTTAAATAAATAGTGGAAATAATGGGATGTGTCTTAAAATAAATTTTTTCTTGATTATAATGTTTTGATGCCCCAGATTACATGTATTATTTATAGTGTAATTGATATCAAATTAAATTTCAATACATTTACATTGAAGAAATATTGAATATATCCCATATTTTTTTGTATTTTCATACGTTTTTATCTTTTCTGTTTTTTTGGAAAATTTGGTTTTAATTATCCGAATGGATTAATTTAATTTTTTATATGTTTTTATCTATTTTAGTAATAATAGATTAAAAACTATATTTTATATAAACTGTTTAATGACCCTTTTTTATGATTAGAGTCAAATTTTGGACAATAAAAGATGTTTTTTTCTATAAGTAAGGAGTCAGAAAATTTATATAGATCCAATTTTTAAAATTAATCATATATGTGAATTAAGATATATTGAAATCCATTTAAATTTTATTCAATGAAAAAAATATATGTTTGATAATTCAACTACATGACCATTTATATATAAAGTAAACCAAATATAGTAATTAAGGTGTTCAGATTCATAAAAAATGTTCTTTTATATTCTAAAAAATATAAGTAAATCCATTCACGTATAGAAATTTGGCAATATAGTGATCCATGTACACAAATCGATCATTTATAAGATTTAAATTTTTGTTAAATTCTATATGTATGACATTTCACATGAAAAAATATCGGTTGTGAGGGAGTACGCAATGGTTGAGAATTAATAATTAAATATTCTTTGAACTCTGGCACTGGGATTCCATGAAACAAACTAAGCACAATATCATAGATGGAAACATGAATCACATAAAATTAAAACAGAAATATCACATCAATAATTTCTTATCTGAAATAATGAATACTGCCATCCAAATTCAAATAAATATATTTCTAGAATATATGAAAATAGTATTGATAGGTAGGGTATTGTAAAATGGATTACTATGAAGATTTTATTATATTGACCAAATTTAAAGGAAGAAGAAATTTATTTTTTCATCTTAATTGTATTATACGGGGGATAATATCTTTTTTTATTCAAGTTCCCATAAACATATCATAGCTAAAAAATCAATGATAGTTAAAATTTATGGGATCTAATGTAACTATTTGATGTAATCTTCCTGTGTTTTTATAAGTAGTAGAGATATATGGACATCTTCTTTTGAGTTTTTTTAATTCATTGTATTATTATTTAATTTTTTCATATTTAAATTATATTATTAAAAATTGTGAATTTATTTCTAGGATATTTTTTTTAAGTCACATTGGATGGTCATTGAGAAATATGAATGTAATGTGGAAATTATATCAGTTTAAATTCCGTTTCCTAGGAATTGCCTTGATAATATGGATTTCATCCTGGTTTGGTTACATGAAGGTCATTGAAATCATAGACCACATACCAATAAGGATTAATAATTATTTTTAAGACATAGATAATAACATGGAAAAATTCGTGTTCACCATTAGGTTTCATGGCCATAATTGTGGAATTTAATTGGATAATTTATAAGGCATGTAAGAATTGGAGGTCTAAATTATTGAATGAAATACAAAGATAATTCTTCTTCGAAATGATTTCCACATTCATTTTTTATTAATATTTATTTGGAATTTTATATTATTTTCGGATGTTTTTTTCATTCAATAATCTCAAAATTCAAAATTAAAAAAATACCCAATTAAGATAACTTCTAAAAATTTTATATTAAAAAAATGTAAAAGCTGAAATTTCATCTACAAAATCCTCAAAACGGAACCATGGGATTTTTATTACATCATTTCTAATGGAATATTAATATTTTTTAGTGGTAACTAGTTAAAATCATATCATTATTCATGAATAGAATACATATAAATTTTATATTATCGAACCAGTACCTACATATGTTGAAAGTGAAAACTTTTTATCTAATAATAATGTTTAATATACCTACCCACATATATATAACCTAAAACTAAAATAATATTAAAAAATTTTCAATGTTGTAACATAATTTCCATCGAACATTGACTACTGAAAATGCTAGAAAATAAAAATAGTGGGGTCTGGTTGTCCATTTATTGCATAATAAGGACCATACATAAGAAATAAAAAATCATTATGGAAACTAATAAACATCAAAATGCATAAAACATGAAAATATAATTTGAATAATTTGTACATTACTGTATATTATCATTGAGAAAATATACATCAATATCCACATGTCATATAGATTACCCAACATTCAACCACATCAATATAGTTGTTCCAATACATGATAGATACCTATGAAACTAGTCCATAAATTATAATATCATTCAAATCAATATTGATTGAATGTTTTATATGCACCATAGATGTGTACGTTTTGTGTAAACTATAACCTAGTATATTTTCACAAAAAAAAATTATATGTACCACATTCATTGAAAAACCTAATATTATAGAATGAACTATAAATATAAATGGTATTTTTGAAAAAAAAAAAATCAAATAAAATGTGTATTTATTTTACAACCATGTCTCAAAACATTAAATTTAATGTCTATGAATAATGAGAGTTTTATATGGTAGTAATGAGAAAATTAATGAAACAAAAAAAATATAATAGATATTAAAAACATATTTTAGGGGTAGGTACTAAGGGAAAAATTTCTTAAACACACTTAATAACATTACTCTATATAAATAAACAACCATGTATTATAACCATATGAATATATATAATTTTATATTAATAATAAATTGATGTCTTTTTAAATATTCATCTTTCTATTTACTTTTCAAAAACTATTGGTATCCCACAATGGAATAACATGTTTCTCATATTGACATTCCTCAAAATTACATGTCCCACCATAAATGTTATGGAATTTTTTCTATATTTTTTTAAAATATATATATATATATATTCACATCTCATACGGATCATCCTATTACCCATGACGTTACCATTATATGAATGTTAAATGCTAAGAAACAATTTTATCAGTTCATTATATTTCGTAAATATTTACAATAAAAAATGAGTCACATCCATTTATTTATTCGTTTTCCAATAGTGCTATTATTAGGGTTCATTCTGGAAATATATAACACCATGAAATTCTTACAGAATTACATTTTATTCCACAGCTTGTATGACATAGAACACTATGTACATAAGAGAATATAACTTGTTGAGAATTTAAAATAAATTTACTATTTTAAATTTATGATATTGATTGAAATTCACAAAACAGTATTTTATATTTTGTTACATGAAAAAATTATGTTCATTGAATATTTTCGTTACATGCAAGGCCGACTATTAATAAAAACTATAAATATTATTATTTAAACAAAAAATTGTCTACTAGTCATTATATTTTTTGGTTTATAATATTATTAAATAAATTATGAAAATATATGGTCTATAAAAATACTAAATTATTTCTTTGGTTACCCATTAGATAGCCATGAAAATAAAAATCGGTTGGATGTAATGTTAATTTCATAAAATAAAACTATTTTATGCTTGATTAATAGTTTTTCATATCAATTAATTTTATCAAAAATATTGAATGATATTAATTAAATATATATTTATTATATATTAATAATTTTTCTTGATATTTTTTAAATATATTTGAATGTCATATGAAAATAACAAATTAAATGATTGACATAAAATTCTGTATTTTTCAAAATTTATTTTTTATACATTTTACTGACACACTTGTTTTAAAAAAACAATTAACTATTTATAAATTTTATGTGCAAAAAATTTCATATATGAAAATATAAAATTTAAATTATCATATGGTTATCTCATGGTATTTTAGGAGATGATTTTCTATGAATAGTGATGAAAAATGAATTTCAATTGGCAACAGAATTTTTTTCATCCTATTTTTTAGGGATAAATTATATTTCATATTTATTTTAACGTAAAATTAGAACAATAATACATTTTTTAAATGAAATTAAGGAAATATAAATCATATTTTATTTCTATTTTATATAAAAAATAGTAAACTTTTTATTATTTTCACATTAAAATCCAATTTTTTCATCTTGTAAATTTGATTAATTTTACATTAATTTCCTCCACATATAAGAATAAAATATTTAAAAAAGGATTAAAATATTTCAATAATATTAATTTATATTTTTAGAATGATTCGCATCATTTTTTAAAATAACATTAGTCAAATAAATTATAATTAGTTACAATAATTATGGTATTAATGAGTTTACTAAATCTATAAACATTGATACATAGGGGGATAATGGAATTAAACTTTTTCAAAACCCATTTCTTTAGATATAATTTGAAACTAAATCCCTTTTGTCGAATGTATTTCATTATTCCTGGAAAATTGTTTATGGGAGACCTCTTAATAGTGTTTAACTTTTAATATTTACAAGATTTCCTCTCATCCACCACTATTAATGGAAACTCACTCCCCCAAATTCGTCACAACCCTCCAGAATTTTTTATAAGAAAAAACATACCTAAATTTACTCCCAAAATACTTCACCTTATCCTATAATTTTTTTAAATAAATAACTCAATGGAATGATTTTTGTATAAATTAAAAGGAGTTTACTATAAAATTGATAACGTTCATCAATAAATTTTTTTGTTTCTTTCTCCACCTATTCTATACTTATTATATATTTCATATAAAATAAAATTGGTATATTCAATATATTTATATTGTTTTTGATATATTTTTAACTATAGATAAACAAAATCCCTAAAATGGGATATAAAATCATTTTCAGGTGTACGAGCGACTACCTCATAAGAAAAATAATTTCATTTGTTCTTCAATTACAAAATTTCATGGTTGGGAATAAAGATGGATATATATTTGAAATATGATATATATAATCTTTATTTTTATTTTTTTAATTAATTATTTAAGATCACATTTCCTAATTTTATTTTCATTATTTCCATATGATAAAAAATAGAAATAATGTTAATGTTTATGTACCACCTAGTATCTCCATGAGCAATTCATTTCATTTCCATTTATTAAATATTATGGATTGTTATGAATATGTATATACTTAATAGATATTATATTTCAATCATTATTTAAATTCTAGAACATATTAATTCGTGATCTATGTGATATAATGAAAAAAAATTGAAAACATACTTGATAAACCAGACAATAAACACTTGATATGATGAAAATAATGAATTATTTTTTAAAAAGGGAAACATATGTTCTTAAAAAATCAATGATGATATAATATATATTAATACGAGTTTTTATATATTAATAAATTATTTTAAAAAAATCCATGTAGATAAATCATGTAATACCAAAAGAAAATTGTGAGGTAAGAGATTACCTCTCCATTTTTTCTCATTGAGCATATTCTAAGGTTATGAACATATATTATTTTATAAGGTGAATATATTTCCCTGTTACATTTAATATCATGAATAAATAAATCTCACTTGTATTTTTATATTAAATTTTAATTATATCATCTAAGGTTAATTGAAAATAATAATAACTAGTGGTAATCAAATATCATAACCTAATTCATTTTCATTGGGTTATATTACTTCTTATTTGTTGTTACTATTATTTAATTATAAGTTTAATTACATTTGAAAATATATTCTTATACATCATCATTTTTATATGGATTTTCTATTAATACACCTAATCTATTCATTCATTATTCTCACATTAATATTATTATATTTTCCAAGGATTACACCAAAATGTGTTTTTATTTGGGAATTTTTACACCTGAATTTCAATTGAATAAAATTATATGAAATTTTATTAATTAACACATTCATTTTATTACCCAATATTCATTAAAGATATTTTCAAAATTATAATAAAATTATTTCTCCACTGTCTTACTGAAAAGGTTTTTTAAAGTGTTTTTAGGAATACTTGACATAATTTCTTTATTCAGTGAGAATATTTTTTCTCTAAAAACAATTTTTTCTATGTTAATAATTGTTAATTTAATTAACCTTTTTAAATATATCATCATTAATATGGTATTTTCTTCATAAAAATTAATATATTAACAATTTATTTTTATTTTATCAATGACCACAACCCTTATTCTTACTCCAATGTGTATGTGACGCATTGATACCATCTTTATTCATCCTTATGATAATTCATGATCTTTTTTACCATGAATTGTATTGAAATTAACACCATTTATTAATTATTGTATTAATTTACATACATTTTAATTTTTTACATTAGTGTGGTCATGGAAAATTAAATTTCCCCAAAATATCTATATCATTTATCCTGGGTATGATTATTCCCTAAAGATTATACCATTTTTTACATATGGTGTTCATTTTGATATTTATTTTATTATATTTTGAAATATTGATAAATTTTCCAAATTTAATCAATAATTTTATTTATAAAGAATATTGTTCATAAACTATATAGATTATTAGATATATGATGAATTATTTTGATAGGTAAGACATAAGTGGGTCTTAGTTATAAATAGCCTCTCGATACATTGGTAGTCCTATGAGATGAGTCAGTTGGATTTCCATAGTAGAGTTTTCACCCAATAGTAATTAAACTATTTGTGAATGGTCTTGATGGTAAAGGTATCAAGTACTATAGAAAAATGACATCCAATAATTGATCGTAACTTCCATTAGAATTTAGTTATAAATATCTATGATATTTTAACAATGAAAAATATATTAATATCTCTTAATATTATTAAGGTGATTAAATGGAATTATCTATCCGTTATTTACCTCATGTCATAGGTTATTCCATATTTATTTATATTTATAGAATATGTGTTCAGTTATTCTATAATTACCAAAACTATTATATATAAAATTTTTCTTATGATATAATAAAATGTCTTATTATGTAATATGGTTACTGAAAGAAAACACACGTATATTGTTTTATTGTTTCAAAATGGATTTAAAATACCATTATGTATCACTAACAATGATAGTATATTCATTCAATAGTGATATCATTATTATTATAAATATTAGGTTTCAACAAATCCAATTGACACAATCAAAGGAATTGATGGACTCAACCAGTATGATCATACCCTATGAAGCACATTAATAAGATCTTCTAAGAAATATATTATCATTGGTATTTTTTCTGACCAATCCCATGTTGAGATCCAACAACTAAATACTTTTCAAAACCATTTATGGGACAAATTCAAACTCATTGAGATCTTGGCCCAAAAAATGCTCGCAAAACCACACAATGAATTTATCATTGTCAAACACCTTAATCCTATGGTTTTTTCAAGGGTATTAAAGGGATATGTTTATATAAACTAGAAATATGGGATTATAAATTATTTAAATATAATAATGAGTATATTTTCCACAAATTATTGTTCCATTATAAATGATATTTATTTTGTTATGATAAATTATAAATCGTATATTTGGGTAATATTATAATTCAATAATGAATTTTATTTTATATAATTAAATTAATGTTTAAATAATTAAAAATTCGATAATTTTTTCTTAAAATCTTTTTTTAATATAAGTTACTATATTCTATTTGTGAAGTCAAATGTGATTTTTTAAGGCTTCAAAAACTATTATTGTAATAAAACACACATTTTTTAATAAATGTCGATTCTTATATAAAAATTGAAAATACACATATTCAAAAAATTATTTATATGAAATGAATTTTTTTATTGTAATTATAATGTTGTAATTATCTAATAGGTAATTTTTCATAATTTTCTGACGAATTGAATTTTTGGGAAAATATTTAATTTAGTATAACTTTATATTTTGTATTATGACATCTTAATGTACCAAAAGTGGTGTAAAAAATACTATTAAATTTATAAGAGACATAATATATATTTTCCATTAAAATAATGTGATTTTATGTATATTTTATTACTTTAATAATTCCATTGTCGGGGGAGTCCTCTAAAATTATTAATATATTTTAGTTTTTAAAATTCCATCATTAATAGTATGACTCACTTACTCATAAATAAGATTATTATTTTATTATATTCTTCAATATTCCATATAAAATAATTAAATGATCTCCCATTTGGTATACACCATGGAAAACCCCATGGGATGGAACATTTGTTTTCTTTATGCTGTTATGTCAAGTCAAAACCCTATGTTTGTGAAGTAATAATTGATTCCCCAATAATTTCGTATATAAACCCACAAAGATACCATTTTAATTCACTCAATACACATTTAACATGTCCTTTGTCATCCCTAACCTCTGTAGATTAGTCCCAAGGATCCTCAATCCTTCAAGAAGAACCTCTTAAACATTTTGTGACACACTCTGATGTAATAAATCCACTCATTCTATTCCATATTAATGTTTATTTATTATCTAATGCCTTTCATTTATAATTACTAATGTTGTGATATGAAACCTCATGGAACTATTACGGATCATTTTCTATAATAATTTTTATAGACCCCTTTTTTCTCTTGACATTCTATTTTATGAATTTTTAACTAATGTTATTATACAGCCAAAATCTCACTCGGATTTTCTATAAAAAATCAATTTTTTAGTGAATATAATACCCATTTCCTATAAATGGTTTTCAAATTTACAAAAATATTCTTATTTAACATGGTGCTTACATTTATATATTCCAAACTCAATGATAGTGGAACAAAATATGGCGAAGAATGATTATGTTTTTTCTAATCTATGTGGCACACATTATCGTGGGAATGAAATGTAAGCGATGATTGAACCTAGAATTATATAGCACTCCAATATATTTGGTATTGTTTTGTATTATGAGACATTATATTGGGATAGAGAGTGAAGCTGATTACTTAATGGGACAATTTTTATTAGGATTTCTTGTTTGTTATCATTGACATATTTTTATGATTCAGTGTTTTACGTTTTTCTACAATTTCCTTGTTTTCTTTTATGTTATCATTCTATATCATCAAATATTATTTGTGTTTATGATAACCACAATTATTTTCTGCATTGATATCCATATTTTCTAGCATGTATTAATATCATCATGTATGTTCATATTAATTCCCTTATTGTGATTTATAGTTCAATTGTTTCATCTATATGTCTGAAGGTTGTCCCTTTTAGTTTTATGATAAATGGAATATTCTGATCATGAAAATTATGTTTTCAATATAAATCAAGTATTTTCTATTTATGTCATTATGTAATCAACCTAATTCCAAACAACACAGGACTTTTTAGTCATTATGTTTTTTTAATTATATTCTCATGTAAAAAATAATATATTAAAGTGATATAATGAGAAGTTTATCATTGCTGGTAATAAAGAAAATGTATAGTTTTTTGGGATTATGATTAGAAAACTCATGAAAAATCCATATATATAAAAACATGTATAATAAAATAGCCTTAAATTTTTGTATGTATATCATAAGTGGGTTTTCACGAAAATACATCCCTATTTTAATACTACAAGTGGATGTAGCTCTGGCATAGATGTACATTGGTGTAATCCCCAAAAACATAATGTTGAGCTTGACAAAGTCAATACCTAGTTCACAAAAATAATCCTTTTGGAAAACATGGTTTGACACTAGAATTAGATATCCCGTGATAAATTCATATTATTACTAATAACTATTTTTATGGTGAAAAAAGTTCACATAGATATCAATGTAAGGAAATAAATCATAGAAAACATAGATTAAAGTATTTAAAATCATATTTTAAGATGAAAATGTAGTTTATAATATATACCTTTAATGTCATTGGAATCGACAATTTTGTGTTTAATTTTTAATGAAATTATCATCCCAAATTATCTTTCATTTTATCTAATGGATAAAATAGGGGGAATCAAGGAGAGAAAAACTATGGAGGGAAATATAATGATTATACCAATGAGACAACCAATTTCAGGAGAGTAGGAATCAAAAAATTTATGATGATTCTATCTCAACTAACTCAAGTATTGAATATAAATTGATATCAGGATGAGCATCAAAATTACCCCTAAGTGAGAAAATGATGTGATTAAGTTATTTATGAGACAATGTCCTTCAAATTTCAATAGATCAAATTATCCCAAAAACACCAAACAATGGATCAACTCTATTGAGACAACATTCTACATCCATAAATGTTATGACTAAGAAACTTATCTACTTGTTTTTCATATAGAGGTAGAATCTTATTAGTGGGGGACATTGAAAAAAAAATAAAAGGCCTATGGATAAGATTGATGTGATGGGGGGGAAGGAATTCTAGAAAATGTTTTTCCAATAAATATTTTCCTCACACACTCTAACATAAAATTGAAAGGGATTTACATACCCTCACATAGAAATACAATGAATCTATCAAGGTGTATGAGGAAAACATCACATAGAGTTCTTGATATGCCTTTGAATTTATCACTACAATTAAATACATGATTGGATTCTTATTTTGTTGGACAAAAAATTGTTGGTGAAAAGCCGTGGTGATAAGATAAATTTATAAAAATGAAAAAATCATCTATTATTCTCTAAAAGAGGAAATAATGATCCATGAATCTAAAGGTTATCATGAGGATAATAACTCCATGATGGAATTTAATTCTATTGGTATGATGGAGAAATTTAATTGAACCAATAAATTTCAATATCTCACTTGTCAAAGGTACAAAAAGATGCACATTAAAAAATCATATGGTGGATAAGATATTCTTTAGGTGCATGGATGAAGGACACCTATGTAGAAACTGCTGAAAGGAGAACCCAAATAAAGTGACAGAGGAATTTAATTATCTAGTAAACCATCATTTTATTATTTATTACATGAACTGCAATAAATTAGTGAATTTTGAAAACCAATTAACATAGATAACTATTTTCAGAGTGAACTAACAACATACAAGGTAGTAAGGGAACGATTTTTTCTTCAAAACTGCTAAAGTGGATCCCAACAGTGAAGTGTTGACAAATATTCTTGTAAAAAATAAATAATAGAAAATTTACTAAATGATTTTGGCTCTATATATTACATAATTTCATGAATTTTAGATGAATTATTGAAACACCAATATAATGCGTTTAATTATAGATGTCAGTGAAAATAATAATTGGGTAAATTATTTCATACTGATTATAAAACTCATACCCTATCAAAATATGAGGTCTAAACTTCCATATGAACATTTTGATTCTACCTTTTGTTGATTTTGATTCTATTTTGGTCTTGTATTTTCAATGATATGGAAATAAATATTTGTATCATGAATCACCATCAGATTCTATAAAACTATATTGAGTATGATAAATACTCATTATCATCAATATCTCAACTATGGATATTGTTTACTTATAATAAAAAAAATTTAGGTGTAATGATTGAGTCTATGGAGGTAATTATCATTGAATACATGTCCATTGCGAGGTATTATGCAGATGTGTTTCTAGAAGAATTGTATAGTCTTCGTCCTAGTTGAGACTAGAAATTTTCAATTGATCTTATGATAAGGTAATTACCTTTGTCCGAGAAGTTGTATACAGTTTTTTCCTGTATCATTAGGAGATTAAGAAACAACGGTATGGTAATGAGTAATAAGAGTTCATACACCCAAGTGTTTCATAGTGGGGTGCACTAGTCATCTTTTCCAAGAAGAACGATCAGTAAATTCACCATTGAATTGATTATAATGAGCTCAACAAGATCACGATTAATAAAAAGTATCATCTTCTATATATTTTTTACTTTTTCAATCAACTACATGAATCAAAATATGAATCCCAGGTATATTTGTGGTTTGGATAATACCATGTTATAATGATGATGTAGAATATCCCAAATAATTCTTTTTATAGAAGGTACCTGCACTATGAGTTCATAGTAATCCCATTTAGACTCACTAATTATCCAATAATTTTCATTTACATGTTGAATAGAGTCTGTATATATTACACAAATAAATTTATTGTAGTTTTTGAATCCAATATTATATTATACCTTGAATTTATTTAGGGGAATGAGGATCATTTAAGTATAATGCGAATGACCCTCTGAAATGAGATTCTCTTTTCCAAGTATATAAAATATGAGTTCTGGTTAAAGGAAGTCTCATTCAAAGGGTATATCATTATAAGATATAAGGTACCTTTTATGCATTTAAAGGTATAATAAATGGATAAATGTGTATGGAAAACATCAATTATATATATCCATAGTTTTGTTGTATCATCTAAGAACTATAATATATTTTTGAAAAATTTCTCTTGATTTTCAAACACTCTTACAAAAAATAGTATAAAGGGAGTCAATATTTCATGGAATGATGAATGTGAAGAGAGAATTAATGACAATAAATGGAGTGTCATCACTACACTTTCCCTAACACTACCCATATGTGGTGAAATTCTTGTGGTATTCCGCGATGCTTTGATGACTGGATTCTATTGAATGTTAATAAAAAAAGTAATTTCTTATTCTTTAATATAAGTCATCATTTAAGAATCAAACTACATAATGAATTATTTTGATTATGTTTTAGATATATTTTTATTGAGAATATAATGGAACTATCTCATTGGTGAGAAGTGTGATATATATATAGAACACAAAAGCTTACAGTATATATTTAAAAAGACAGAGTTTTATATATGCCAAAGATGAAGGTCAGAGATGATCAAGGACTAACTCAACTTAATCCACTACTATCATGGTTATACAGACAATTAGAATACACTCTTGGTAGAAAGGATCCAACAATAATTACATTGATGATAATTGGGAGGGGTCTGATGATCTTATTCTATAAGATAATGGACATAAGAATCATAAATAAAGAAACATCATTAATCCATGGAAAAATTATTGCACAACTAATTATTTTGGATAAGATAAATGACACTGAGATAGATGATATGTAAAATCATAAAAATGAGGAAGCTATTAGAAAAGTGTAATATACAGAGTTAAAAGTAGGTGATGGAGGATATAGAATATTTTGGTCATGTATATGTGCACAATAAAATCAATAGACAAAGATTGATATTCTGAATGATTCACATAGATCAACCTTCTTTATTCACCCATGGAAAAAAATATATATCAAGATCACTAAGATAACAATTTTTAGGAAAATTTATGAATGAAATACAAGAATATAATTCAATGGGTCTAGTTTTTCTGTATGTGAAGGTGAAATGACAAAAAATAATGGGTATGACACAACAATAACCAATACTGTCATGGATATGGGAAAAAAACATGTGGATATTTTCACTGAAATTATGAATACATGAATAGGAAATAATATCATATGTTATCTGGTGGATTAAATTACAGTGACATCGCACTATATAAAATTTCTAGATGACTTCTCAGTTGACCAAATTTAATGGATATACCTCAAACAAGTGGAGATGATTCATGGAGTTCCACTATTTGTTGTATTTAATTAAGATCCATGATTATGTTCCTTGTTCAAGAAAATACTCAAACATTTTGTAAAATTTTTTATGAACCCATCATCCTCAAACTGATGGCCAGTATGGGAACACTATTCTGACATAGGAATATGGGTTGAGAGAATAATCTATAGACATTAAAAGAGGATGGGACCTATAGCTGCCTCTTGTCAATTTTGTATATTCTAATAGTTTCTATGAGAGAATAAAAATATGTCCCTATAAATCCTGATGTGGGAAGAGGAGAAGAACACCTTCAAGATGGAATTATGTTATGGAACAATGATTTTTGGAACTTGAAATGGTCAAGGAAATGGGGGATAAGGATGTGGCAATTCTAAATCACATCATTTCAGCTTGGAGTCGACAAAAGTGATTTGTTCACGATCATCGATGGGGCATAAATTTTTATGAAGGATAATTTATATTCCTCTACATATCATCATGGATTAAATTATTAGTTTTTGGAATAAGGGATTTCTTATTCAAATATAAATCTGTACATTTGAGATCCCTGATCACAAGAGAGAAGTGGCCTATTGGCTAGCATACACAAATAACCTATCTCAAGTACATGATGGATTTCATTTTTCCTTAAGGAGGAAGTTCATACCAAACCCCTATCATGTACTCAATCAACTGGTGGTACCATTAGACAATGATATTACCTATGAGGAGCATACTTTGAAAACCATAGATATTAGAGATAAACTTCTAAAATATAAGAAAATGATCTTTGTGAATGTGTTGTGGAGAAACCAGTAGTTCTTAAGAAGTTATGTGGAAACCAGAGAAGTGATGAATGAAAATTACCCTCATCTATTTTAGCATGGATAATAAAAAATTAGGGTGATATTTGTAATGGGATGAATATTTCAATGACAAAAAATTTATAAGTAAAATTCCCATTATAATTTAATTAAATTTATTATTATGTAATATGGTATATAAAACACATACACATATTTTGTTTTAATATATCCAACTGGATTTAGAATACAATTATATTTCATTACCAATGATAATAGTGTTGCTGAACATTGATCATTTGATTATTAAAAATATATTTTTTTATCAAATCCAATTGACATAGACAAAGGATGAAATGACCTGATCCTATAGTATCATACCCCATTGAGATGGTTTTTTGGATCATAAAAGGGAGATAGAGTCAATGGGTTTTTCATCAGACCAATGTTGAGTTTATATTCAATAACTAAATAATTTGTTAAATATTTTATGTGATATGTCTATACTCATTTAGATAAAGGGAAAATTATGTTCATTGTACCACCCCACGACTGTCTCAGCATTGCTAATCTTAATCATAAGGAGTTTTATGGTGTATTAAATAGATATGTATCAAGACCATAGAAATAATATTATGTACTTTTTATTTTATATAATAATTTATATATTTTAATACATTTTTAAATTAATAAATGAATTCCATATTGATACAATAAAACCCAAATAGTTTTTTTGGGTAATATTCAAATTCAATTAAGGAATTGAATTTGGTGAATTATTGTATTTTTTAAATAAATAATATTTTATTATTATTTTATTATTAAATAAATTATTTTTAGTTATAAATTTTCATATATTTAATGTGAATCCCAATGTAATTTTTATAGGGGTTTGAAAACTATTATAATCAGAAAAAACACCAAAGTTATTAATAAATGTCGATTATTATTTTAAAAATGATTCTATATTTATTTATTTATTTATAAAAAAGAATATTATTTTTTATTTGAAAATTGTATATATTCCAACCGTTAATTTTTCATAATATTTTAGATAGTCAAATTTACAGTTTAAAATTAAATACCGTATAAATATATGGTGTGTATTATGACATAATAATTACTCAAAATTAGTGTAATAAATTCTATAAAATAACTAAAACACCAAATATATATTTTAACTTTGAATTAATGTTATTATATTATCATTGATTTATTTTATAAATCCATTTTTAGTCCTTCCATACAATTAATAAAATTTATTTTTTTTAAATAATTTCATTAAGATTATTGCTCACTTCCACAAAAGAAATGTTATAGTTTTTTAAGATTGACCCTTGTAATTATAAAATATATAAAATCACTTCCATTTGGTAGAATCCATGGGATAACCCATTCTATGGTTTTGGGATTTGGTTAATTTATTATATAGAGTCCAAAATCTACGTTTACGAATTGATAAAAATATCCCCACTCCTTTCGTAAATAAACCCCCGAAGATACCATTTATCATAAGAAAAAATCCGTTTAGAATTTAGTTAATAGGCTATTGCATCCATAGTTTCCTCCCACGGTTCCCCAATTCCCATAATATGCTCCTCTTAGGCTAATAGAGTCATAGAGTCAAGTAAGGGATCATATCATTCATCAGTTTATTAAAGTTATTTTATTATCTTATGTCTTCAATTTTAGCTTCCAATTTTTGGGATTTGAATTTGCATGCCCATATAACTACCCATTTTTTTCCAAAATTATAAATTTATAATTTATCTCTCATCATCAAATTTAATGAAATTTTATATGACATCATTATGTTTCCAAAACATCTACAACAATATTTCATAACAAAATAATTATGCATTGAATACCATAATCATTTCTTATCATGTTTTTTCACATATGTAAAATTAATTATATTTTCATTTGGACATACAAGTATTTATTCCTCGCACCATCTTGTAGATAAATACTAATATGAATGAGTCCATGTTTGATGATCTATGTGGCATTCATAATCATTATAATGAAATGATAGTGATTGGTTTTCCTAGAATTATGAAGCTTCCAATGCATTGGGTAATGTTTAGTCTCATGAGACATTATGTTGGGATAGGGAGTGAACCTAATTCCATAATGAGAATTATTTAATTATGATTTCTTTTTAGTATTCCTTGAAATATGTTTATGATGCAGTTTTTATGTCATTCTCACATTTCCCATGTTTTCATTATGTTATTATGCTACGTAATTATTCATTGACCATGTTTTTGAGAATGAAAAATTTTATTTCTAATTTATTATTTTATTGTATAAAATGAATTATTCTCTTATAGTTTTTGGAATTTTTATTCCCTGGATGGGATTTAAATCTAATCTAATTCTTATTTTTGTGCCCAGGTTATCACGTGTATTTTATGTTCGACGAAATATTATTACCACATTAATTAATTTTTCAATAAATGTGTTGTATTTTATGTTTAATGTTTTTATATAATTTAACTAATTCCAAGAGACACAAGAATTAATAATCGTAGAGTTTTATTAAGATTCAAATTGTATAATAAATCATGTATTAATTTGATATTATGGTTAGCGTTGTCATTTATTTACCATGCCATATTTATTATTCATTATTGATTCATGATAGAATTCACTTTACATAAACCTTACTCTAAAATTGATCTGAATGATTATTTTTTACATTCCCTAGAATTTCCTGAATCCTATAATTACAAATATTATGGGATATACATGAATTAATATATTTATTCTTGAACAAATTATGTTGTAATTTTTGTATTCCATGTGTAATGTAAGACTCATATACGTATCTACTTTTCCAATAATTGTAATATATTTATTCCTTTCGAGAATGTTTCCTTCTATGCTATGCTAATGTAATGTTGTTAGACACCACCTATGGGCACACTGGGTTCACATAAAAAATTTTGGTATCAATCGATGTTTATTAGAATCATTGAAAATGTTTTTTAGGAAATCATATATTATGGAACATAAAACTATGGTAGAATTTGAGATTATCTAAAGAATAACATTCTAATGTTTTGTTCAAAGTAATGATTTAGTTGTTTTTTTATTATACTTCAATATTAGGAAACTAAAAGTGTAATTGAGTTTATAAGATATGTTACTAGAGTTAGTTACTCCAAATTTGTCACATCCCGTTTGAATCATGTATCTTCTTATAAATTATAGTGGGCATTCTCACTCACTTAATTTTACACTCCCAGTGGATGTACTTAGGATAGGTCACAATTTATTTAAACACCATTAAGAATGATTTGAATAGATAATTAAAACACAATAACTTGGTGAAACCATATACCAAGGAAAAACATATGGATAAATAAAATGGATGATGTATTTATGTATTCGGGTTCATGAATTAAATTTTAGAAATATTTTTTCAATAGTATTTTGGTTAAACGAATCGTGTAACGTCTAATGATTGTGTTAAATTTTAGAAGAACATGTGACATAGTTAATGTAGGGGTTATTAATAACATTAGGGGATAAATAATTTAAGGATGGACATAGGATCAATGTCTTAAACACCATATTTTTAGATTTTTTTTATGATTAGAGTCTACCAATATTGAGGATATTTGGGGAGAAATTTTTTTGGAAAAAGAAGTCATTATATAGTATTGGTTTTAGTGGAAATTTTATATTATGAATAATATATTCACATTTTTTAGACCTATTTTTATGGGTATTGTTATAATTTATGGTTGACATTTAAATAAAGCTATTAGAATTTGACAGTATAAATAATTTTTATAGAAAAATATAGGAAAATAAAATTTTCTGATTAAATTTCATGATATACATCATATTTTGGGAAGATTATATAAAATATATTAACATAATTTTAGATAATGTATAACCATCATGTCTGCAAATATATCATCTCATTCAAGGAGGAGGTGGGGCTTAAACCCATGACTTAATGTTGATGTGGGTTTCATGCCTACAACTGGCCTACGACATGATCGGGTTAATATGTCTTTTTTTACATTTCTAATATTATAGATAAATATTAATAATGAACTAATAGTATTTATTTTTATGGTTAGATATTAATGTAGTAACCATATTTGTTTTGAAAAATATTTAGAGATATATGTGTAAAATTTTCACTTTTTATGTGCCTTATGAATCTATAAATGTAAATTTTTTTGATTCAATGGTAAAACATTATTTTTGGGATATTTATATCATGGATTAAGAATTTATTTTTAATATTCATCAAAGAACAATAAAAATATGATAATACACTTTTCAAATATAAACGTTATATAAACTGTTATATTCATAGATAGTAAAAAATCTATAACATTATAAAAATGATATTGAAGTAAAATTTTAACCTATTACAATCATGTATAATGATATCAATAACCATTTCAAGGATATTAAATTTAGGATTATGATCTATTCAACATATTAATGATCATTCACTAGTTTTGGATCAGTGTCCTAAACCACTATATATAAATAATTTCACTTTCACTCTAATTCTATATCTTCCATTTCCACTATTTTACTCTTACACAGAATCCTAATTATATGTTATTCCATGTTATCATTCTACATCCCTTCCTCTCTTATTATATAAATATTTGATAAACTCTTTTATGATGTTCATCATTCAATAAATGAAATTTAAAATATGAATCATTATATTTATGAGACTATAGATAAGTTGAGAGGATTTTATTTATTTAATCCACGTAGAATATAACACCATAAAATTCTGAAATAAAAACATTTTATTCCATATTGTGTATCACACATAATACCATGTGTATAAGGGATTGTATCATCCTAATAATTTATATATATTGGATCATTTAAATCTTTCACATAGATTGAAATTAACACAACACTGAGTTAGATTTTATAGAATTAAACAACTAAATTCTATTATAACAAGTGTTACATGTCAAACATAGTTTTACATAATACTATTAATATTTATATTTAAAATTAATATCATCTATAACTTGTTAAATTGATAGTTATCAATATGAGTCACTAAATTAGAAAAATATATAGTTTAAAAATATATAAAATTATTTTCTCATAAAAACCCAACACAAATAAACACCCAAAATCACACCTGACATTGTATATGATTTTTTATTAATGAAATAAAACTATTCAAGGTATTTTGTTAATCCAAATGTGGATACGTGAATAAGAGGAAACGTTCATCTACAAGAACATTTGTTTAATTTTATTCTCCACCCACTAAATTCTTGTTATATATTAATTATATAAAGTCATTATTATCATAAATATACTTATAAGTTATTATGATGTGGATATGGAATTCAACCAAACTATATTCCATAATATTGGATATCCAATCCTCATTTGTGAGTACAGAAGACTACAGCCTCCCGAACCCATGTAATGTTTCCTTCTATTTACATTATTCACGGTTTAAAATAATGTTGTATATAATGATTATATATCATATTTATGATATTTATAATTTTATTATTCTTTTTTAATTATGATATGACATATTCCATCAGGAATTCGAATTTTATCGGATACAATAATATTGTTCTTGTGTATGGTGGACTATCATGTCACGAAGCATTATGATTTATTCATGCTTCACATAAAATGATTTATGTATGGTTTTATAAAAAATATTTCATATATATTAAATAAATATTACACTCAATGTATAATGTATACATATTTATATTATTATCTATTCATTCCTTCTATCAAAAAATTGATACAACATTCATGTGTACGTATAACCTACTACCTACACGAATGATGCAATTAATTTGCTATCATTATATTTAATGGGATACTCTAAATACCAAAATAATAAATATATATATTATGTTTAATCAATTATTTTAATTATATATGATAAAAAATTGATCTATGTAAATAATAATAATAAAATATGATGTAATAATGTAGTCGAAAATAGAGAAATTACAACCAGAAATGTGGAAAATAATGAAGGAATGAAAATGAAATTGTAAAAACATTGTAACATACCATGTATGTAAATAATAATATATTTTTATATCTATGTATTTATATTAATTAGATAGTGTCTTAGAGGCTTAAAATGAGAATAAATCCAATCTTAAGTATAAAATACTCTAGTATTTCAAAAGATTATTTTACGACCTTTTGATGGAGAAACCTATTTAAATATAATTTTTTACAATTATATATGTTATATTTGACAAAATAAAAAACTTATTTAGAATGAATACATAGAAATTTACTTTGTGTAAATTTTTGTTATTTATCCGATAAAGATTAATTTTTATGAATTGTGAAAAATGATGTATTTTAATTCAAAACCTTCTTTTAATATAATTTAGTTATATAGTTATATTATATTTTTAATTGGGTGCAATGTTTAATTAATATATATTTTTACCATTTATTCCAATGGTGGTAATTAGAATTAGTTTCACTTTGAAATTGAAAAAAAACAACAGTCAATCTTTCGATAGATATAGTTTCTTAAATACACGATATTTGTCTTGATAGTGGGAATTAATTATAAAATTAATTAACGAAAATTATTTGTTATTTATTTGGTAAAATGAATATAAATTATTAATATGTAATGTCAATTTCACTTTGGTTAATGTTCTGGTATTTTTCTCACAAATATTCATTTTTAAGGATTTGTTAAAATACTGCATTTTACTTCAAAACTCCATTTTCATCTAATTTATTTATATAGTTAGATTATAAATTTAATTGGTTTTAAAGTGTAATTTAATTATTTTTTTATCACTTAATACTATTTTGTTCATTGGAAGTTATTTCACATTCAAATTGGATGTAAAAATGAGTCAATCTTTTGATAACTTTTACTTCATAAAAACTCATCTTTGGTTTTGATAACGGGGATTATTTTTAAATTAATTACTATAATTTATGTGTTTGAAATTTGTTAAAATGGATTCTATATTTTGAATCATAAGGTCCAAATTAAGTAATTAAGGCTCTTTTGTTTTTGACATGGTGACTAGAAACATTAGTAATTAGTTCTAATTACAGTGATTAATTAGTAAATCGGGTAAAAGGGTTAAACAAATTAATGTTTTAATAATATAAAATTACCCATACATGTGTCTTAATTATATTTTTTGAGTCATGGACGACCATGGGATGACTTGTGCTAAATTTGGTACCCCATGTAATCACTTTTGTGTGATAGTGACCTTTTATCATATTATTTTGTAAAGGGAAATATAAGAAGAGTATGTAATACCAACGGAAAAAAATTAAATTTGTTTATATAAATGATCTATTTGACTATAAATAGTAGTTTGAAATATAAAAATATTCCATAAATCATGGTATTTTATTTATATATTTTATACATTAAATAAAACAATTTATTTATGAAATAATGATGATGGAGTTATTACATCGTTAATGAAAGATTTGAATATTTGTTATTAGAAGTGTCAAAATATTTTTGTTTTGAAACTTGGGATGATTTCCACGAATTTTATAGATAATTATGACATGTGAAATATATTTTAATTCTTTTATTAAGAAGTAATAAATATTTTATTCCTTTATCAAAAGTCAACTACCAAATAGTGTCGAAATTGGCATAAATGAGTTTTTAAAACAAATGTTATTTTATTAAATGGAATAAAAGTCCAAAAAATCTAATATTCTGAAAAATGACATATAATATATTACTAATATAATTATTGATACAATTTTTGGACTATTGGTACATTATAGTAATTATGATGACCCTATATGTTGAAAATAAAAAAGACGTGGTAAGAAATATTAATTTTAACTAAGGGTTAAAATGAAACGATATGTTGAATTATATGACCTAGACTTGTATAAATCCTATTGGTTTAGTTTATTTCTACCACTTATACTCTTATCCTAGAAATATATCAATTTTTAACCATTTTAATTTGAAAAACAGATGATAATAAATTAATATTTCATGACCTTCCAAGAGTGCCCCTCCTCCATCTTATAAAAGTCCCCCACCTCTAACCTTATACCCACACCTATCAATCCCTTGGATCATCCAAACTCTGATCATATTACCTCTCGACATCCTTATTTTACTCCTATAATCATTACTTTGGGCATAGGTCTTCCCAAGGATTCTTTCGGCCCAAATAAAAAAGAGGTACTCGATTAAGAGGTAATGTATTCTTTCGAGTTTCTTTGTTTTATTTTCCTTCATCACTCACCACTATTTTTTTATTATTTGATCCCATAATAACACCTCATCCAAAATATACTGTTATTTTGTTATGATAGGTATTATACCTACACTTACACACACATCCATCTAAAGTTTAGATAACATATTGTTTCTGTGGATGGTGAATTACTACCTCACGAAGCGATGATTGTTAATTATTATTTTAAAACCTATCATGGTGGCCATTAACATGTCACAGTATATATATATGATATATATTATGTTTCTGTTTTTTTATGATTTTGTATTTTCTTATATATAAATCAAACCTTTATGGTTTCCATTATGTGTACACACGATAATTTCATTTGAGAAAGTGCGGACTACCGCCCCCTCAAAAGTGATATGACTCGATCATACCAGATGTGGTACATATAAACAATATGATTAATTATATTATATATGATAAAATACTAGAATTATAATACTACTATGTATAATTATGGTTTAATTCTGTTAAATATGAAATATAAATGGAAGTAACATTCATGCATATGTACGAGTTATCATCTCCATGAATGGTGCTTTTCATTTCTTACCACTAAATGTTATGTACTATTATAAATACATGTATATGATCGATATATATGATATATATGATATCCAAATCATGAATATAATTCTGTATATGATGAACCTTTTACCAAATGAACAACATGTAATTATGAGAAGTCCATTTTTTACATAAGTACCAAATATCGACAAAAAGAACATTATTAACATAAATGATTACAAAATGTTTATACATTGAAAATTAGTGATACAAAAGGAATAATAAACATGAAAAAGGGTTTTATGAAATTAAAAATTAACATAAGTTTATTATTCAGGATATTAAAGAATGATCGAGTCAAGTCGGACACGATGTAAGGGATCCTACCTCTCTCTTTCTTATTAATTACTGTCTTTTATGTCATTTTTAGGATTCTATTTCTTATGTTAGGGGATGTTATTTTATATTAATATTACTTTAATTTTTATGTTTTTATGATGAGATACCCTATTTGATCTCATCAATCCATTTTTGGAAGTTTTATTTGGAGTCGTTAGGCTATTGAATATTCGTATGGGATTTCCTATCTCACATTAAATTCTGTGATATTTCTTGTTCGTGGCCACTTATTTGATGCATGTGGTGTAATGTGTACTTCAATTTCATATATATTATCATGATTTTATTTATAGTCATGGTATTATGTGATTTATTTTCTGTTTATTATCTTTTGGTCATACGACACGATTTATTTGAACAATGCAAGGGGTTTTTATCTCACTTTTTATTCCCGTGAGATTTATGCTACATTTTCCACCATTTTCATTTTTTGTGGTTTATGTAATGCAAATGATTGTATTATTTTTGTAACAATCATTAATTTATGGGTATTTACATCTTCATTGTATGACCCTTCTTTCATGCGGTGTACGTTTCGAAACTTACCCAAATCGGTAAGGGAACCTTTCACCCTCCTCTTTTTAAAAGATTTATTTTTCTTAGGTCTTTTAATTTACATATTATTATATTGGTATATTTTCTTATATATACTTATTTCTGTAAATTTTATGTCCAAGTTATGAGATACCCTTTTATCTCTCATCAACTCATTTTTAAAATTTTAAAGTGACGCCTTTAGGCTATCGAATTGCTTAACCCAATTTCAATTCATTTGGTTAAACCTCTACATCTGTATTTTGTCGTGCTATGAATATGTGTGGATGACCTCTGATTTTATTGCACTTAATATCCACTTATATTGTTTGTATTTATAATTTTCACACATAATTATCTAATTGATTCATTATTAATCTAAGGATATCATCTTTATAAGGGACTTCATCTCAATCTCCTTTCATTGAGGCATATTTGTTTTAATACAAGAATTTATTTTATACGCTATATAAACACCATTGAATTTTAATTTTATTCCAATGGAATATTTTATCTCCAAATCATTTTACATAATGAAAAAAATTATGGTTGTTTTTAACGTATGTGGTGACAACGACATTTCCGCCGCTGCGTTTGTTATTTGATATTTGGCTTCCATAACAAGCTGGAATGTTTTTAAAAGGAAAATAAATACCATAAACTCTTTAATGTATATTGGTATTTAAAATGGTTTTCATAATGGATTTGTTATGTCAATATATTGTGATTGAAATGTGGAAATGTTTTCTTTCCTTTATATCTGTTGTATGTGTTATTATTATATAATGGTTCTTGGACATTTGATGGGTGGTTATGTGATATACCAAATGACAGGTGGTTCCATGATAAACCATGATGGATGGTTACATTATAACATCCAATACATTTGTTATGGATGTCAACCGTATGGATATTCCATTTAGTGACATGTGTGTAAGTCGACCATATGGTTATTCCATTTATGTATGTTTATGTTCCAAGTTACATTTATATGTTATGTGTTTTTTATATGGGTAATATTTTGGTTAAAAAAGTGTATGTAGTGATCTTTTATTCAGTGAAGAGTATTTATTACTTTATAATTGTGAAAATTATTAGTTATCTTAATGTATTCATGGTTTACTTGTTTTGAAATACTAATAGTTTGTTTCTATGTGTATTCCTTACTGAACTTTTTATGCTCATCACATGTTTTTTAATTGTTTTTCACAGGACATAAAGTGGAATATGGTCAAGTATGGGATCAAGGAATGTCATAATTTCTAAAACAAGGAACTAGACATAAATCTTTTGTTAAAGAGATTTTATTTTGTGAAAAAAATTGAAACTGAGTTGATTTGTCTACTTTGTAATCATTGAGATGTAATTGTTATTTCCTAATTCTCTAAAACTCAAATACTGATAAGATCATCAATGTGAATTATTCATTTAATTAATGATTATGTAATTTTTTATGGCCGAGTCATTATAGTTGGTATCAGAGGTCAGTTTAGATAACTTAACAGGTTAGGGTATTCTTTAAGCATAAGTGATATTACCATAATCATTAGGATTTCAGAAAGAGACATAGTTTTAGAAAATGTGAATGAGTTTAAGATAACATGAATAATTATATCTTAGTATTTACCCTCATAAAAAGATTTTATATGCTGGCTCTAATCATATACTCACACTTACCATTTTGGTTTTTGTAAATGGATGGATCTAGCAGGCACCAAAGTAACAGTGGATGTGAAGAAAACTGTGACGATTTTCTGATAGAAAAACTGAATGATATGGGAGATGTAATGAGAACACTTGTGGTTATTCTTAACCAACTAACTAGAGTCATGATTAACCACTTGAACCTTGTTGAGTTCTCTATTATATCATCTACAATAGATCCAACTCGATGTGGAAGTTCAGGTAATAATTAAAATGGTAACCATTAGGGTTTATATGATCCTTACTTTTGAGATAATTATGGGTTAATATAGGTTATGATGTAAAATGAATGGCATGAGATAAACTTGAGGTTAAATTGTGTTATGATTATTTTTTATGAATTTATCTCCTTTTGGGAATGTTATAAAATTATATAGTTTTTGTAAAAGGGCAAAATGCAGACCATGTGACAACCTGTCGCGTTGGACGAAGCTGCGGAAATCGAACGAACAACCAAAGTGCGACCGGGATTTATCACCTACCAATGGATTACGTGATGTCCCTAGGTAGTATGAATAATTATTTTTTTAGATTATATTATTAAACAAGAATAAGTTGATTTTGGGTTATCTATGGAAATGATTAACCAACCATGGACGATATGTGATTAGGGTAATTACTTTTTAGTATGATACTTTTAGAGTAACTATTTTTATTTGGAGATAACTATTAAGATTTACCTTAGAAGACTATGTGATCAATACATTCAGAGATTTGGGTTTCAATTTTAGTTCAGAGTACATTGAATAATGTTATGGATAGCTATTTATTGAACGGTCTTTGATGAACCTTGGGTTTTATTGGACAAATTTGGGAGATTAAGTGTAGTTTTTCTTTTTGTAAAAGCTTGTCCTTTTTGTGGATTATCTGATATTTTACTAACCATTTTGTTTTTTGTTATGGTCTATAGACATGGGGATTATATAGTTCACTTTTTTGGATTAGGTGGTTCTCTTGGGGTTGATTATAGAGATCTTAAAGTGAACTAGTCATCCTAAATACTCATCTTCTGGTGAAAATACGTGTTTGTCTTAGAAATCTAGAAAGAGATGAAAGTATACATGAAATATAAGTTAGTTAACATATGTATTAGTTAAGCCCATAAATAAATTCCTCAAAGAAAAGTAACAAAAACACAAACGTTTTCTGTGACCATTTTTTAATGGGGAATCAAATACCGTATAACCCATCATAAGTTTGTGATTTTCTAGTGGTTAACATTATCCTAGACATGTTTTCTATCACTCTCCATTAGCACATGATAGTTTTTTTCTCCTACATATCCATGTTTTCATGAAATTATAGTATATATTGTCTCAGGTGAGCTTTTTACTTCTCTTTCATTCTCATAAAGTGATAGTTTTATTGAGTCCTTTTCCGATGTGGGGCTTTCAAATTATGTTTCTGAGCCCAATTTTTAAATCACGAGGACGCAATTCCAAAAAGTGGGGAAGGATGTAATTTCCAAAATAAGTAAAGAATAATATATTTTCATATCTATGTATTTGTATGAAATCTATTGTGTTTTTGAGTCTTAAAATGAGAATAAATCCAAACTTATGCATAGAATACTCAAATATTTTCAAAAGATTATTTACTGCCTTTTGATTGAGAACCATTTTTAAATATACTTTTTGACAATTTCATATGTTATAATTGAGAAAATAAAATCATTATTTAAAATAAAGACATCAAAATTTACTTTGTGTAAATTTTTTCTATTTTTCCGATAATGTTCAATTTTAGTGAATAGTAAAAAATGATGTATTTTAGTTCCAAACCTCCTTTTAATCTAATTTAGATATTTGGTTATATTATTTTTTTAATTGGTTTTATTTTGTAATTAATATATATTTTTACCATTTAATACAATTTTTGTCATTGGAATTAATATCACTTTGAAATTGGATATAAACAAATGTCAATATTACAATAGATATTGTTTCTTAGAAACACACTATTTGTCATGACAGCGGGAATTAATTATAAAATTAATTAACAAAACTTATATGTTTGTAATTTTTTAAAACAGAAATATTTTTTTAATTTGGATTATAAAATTTAATTTTGTTAATGTTTTGGTATTTTTCTGACAAATGTTCATTTTTAATGAATAGTAAAAAATACAGCCTTTTACTTCAAAACTGCTTTTTCATTTAATTTATTTATATATGTAGATTGTCAATTTAATTGGTATTAAAGTGTAATTTAATTATTATTTATCCCTTAATTCAATTTTGTTCATTTTATGTTATTTCACTTTCAAATTGGATGTAAAAACGATTAAATATTTTGATAAATTTTACATCATAAAAACCCATCTTCGGTTTTGACAACGAGAATTATTTTTAAATTAATTTCTGCAATTTATATGTTTTGAATTTGGTAAAATATATTCCATATTTGGAATCATAAGGTCCAAATTATGTAATTAATAATCTTTTGTTTTTGACATGGTGAATAGTAAATACATTAATTATTTCTAATTACAGTGATTATTTAGTAAATCAGGTAAAAAGAGGTAAACAAAGTAATGTTATAAATATATAAAATTACCCATCCATGTGTCATAATACTATTTTATGAGTCATGGACGACCATGGGATGAATTTTGATAACTTTGCGACCCCATGCAATCACTTTTGTGTGATAGTGGCCTTTTATAATATTATTTTTTAAATAAAGGGAAATATAATAAAAGTATGTAATACCAAAGTACAACATTTTTAATTTTGATTATATAAGTGATCTTTTTTACTATAAATAGTCATTTTTAAGATAAAAATATTACCTAAATTATGGAATTTTATTTCTAATTTCTAGACTTTAAATAAATAATTTTATTTATGACAAAATGATGATGATGTTATTACCCCATAAATTAAATATTTAAATATATGATATTATAAGTGTAAAAATAATTTTGTTTTGAAACATTGGATTCTGTCCACGAAATTTATAGATAAGTATGAAATCTAAAATATTATTAAATGCTTTTATTCCTTATAAATAAATCTTTTATGTGTTTATCAGAAGTCAAGTACCATATAGTGTAGAAATTGGCATAAATGTGTTTATAAAACAAATGTTATTTTACTAAATGGTATAAAAGTCCAAAAATATAATATTCTGCCAAATGAAATATAATATATTAATAATATCATTATTTATACAATTTTGGGTCTATTGGTAATTTAAATTAATTATTATGTCCTTATATTTTGTAAATAAAAAAGGCGTGGTAAGAATTATTAATTTTAACTAAGGGTTAAAATGAAAAGATAAGGTGAATTATATGACATAAACATGCCTAGATCCTATTGGTTGAGTTTATTTCTACCAATTATCCTCTTAATATATAAATATATCATTTTGAACCATTTTAATTTAAAAAAAATTATAATAAATTAATATTTCATGACCTTCCAAGAGTGCCCCACCACCCTCTTATAAAGGGCCCCCACCTCTACCCCCTTACCCACACCTCTCAAGCCCATGGATCGTCCAACCAATGCTATTATTATCACTAAAAATCCCTTTATTACTCCTAGAAGCCTTACTTTGGGCATTATTCTTACCAAGGAATCCTTTCGCTCAAACAAAAAAGGGTTACCTAATTTAGAGGTAATGTCTTCCCTCGAGTTTATTTATTTTATTTTCCTTCTTCACTCACCACTATATTCTTATTATTTTATCCCATAAAAATGCATGTATCATCAATATACTAGGGTATTTTTATGATATGTATTATACCTACACTTTTATACACCTCCATCTAATGGTTAAAGAACATACTGTTTCTGTGGATGGAGAATTATTGTCTCACGAAACAATGATTGTTCAATCATCTTTTAACACCTATCATGGTGGCCATTAATATGACACTGTATTTATATAAGATATGTATTATGTTTATTTTTTCTTTATTATTATATATTTTTATATATATATCAATCCTTTATGGTTTCCATTATGTGTAAACACGATAATTTTAATTGAGGAAGTGCGGACTACCGCCCCCTCAATGTGATATGACTCGTTAATACCATATGTGGTATGTATAAAGGATAGGATTAATGATATTATATATCATACAATTCTGGAATTATAATACAACTAGGAATCGTTATGTTTTAATTCCATCAAATATGAAATAGAAATGGAAGTAGCGTTCATGTGTACGTACAGCTTACCGTATCCATGAACAGTGCAATTCATTTCTTACCACTAAATGTTATGTACTATTATAAATACATTTATATGATGATATATATGATATATATGATATCCGAAACATTAATATAATTCTGTATATTATGAAACATTGACCACATGAACAACGTGTAATTATAAGAAGTCTATTTTTGACTTAAGTACAAAATATCGACAAAAAGAACATTAGTAACATAAATGATTACATAATTATTATAACATAGAAATAAGTGATAAAACAGAATAATAAAATTGAAAAATATTCTTCAGAAAGTATAAATTAAAATTATTTTATTATTCAGGATATTAAAGAATAATCGATTCAAGTCAGACACGAGGTAAGGAATCCTACCTATCTATTTCTATTTATGTACTCTCTTTTATGTCATTTTTTTACACTTCGCTTTTTTATGTTAGGGGTTGTTATTTTAAATTACTCTTACATTAATTTTTATGTTCATATGACGCGAGACCCTATTTTTTATCATCAATCCATTTTTTGATGTTTTAAATTGCGCCATTAGGCTGCCAAATTTTCGTAAGGGATTTCTTATCTCACTTTTAATTCCGTGAGATTTCCATTGTTCGCCACTTATTTGTTTCATGTGGTGTATTGTGTACTTCCATTTCATACATATTATAATTATTCATTTAAATTCATGGTATTATGTTATTCATTTGGTGATTATTATCTTTTGGTGATATGACTTGATTGATTACAATGAGGTATGGGGTTTTTAACTCACATTTTATTCCCATGAGATTCATGCAACATTTTAAAGCATTTCCTTCTATATGGTGTATGTAATGAAAATGATTGTATTATTTGCTAACATAATTTAATTTATGGGTATTTATGTCTTCATTTTATGACCCTTATTTCATGGGGTGTACGTTTCGAAAGTTACCCAAATCGGTAAGGGATCCTTTCACCCTCTTCTTTTTAAAAGACTTCTTTTTTTCTTTGAATTTACATATTCTTAAGTTGGGATATGTTCTTATATATCCATATTGCTGTAAATTTTTTGTACATGTGATGAGATACCATTTTTACCTCTCATCAACTCATTTTCTAAATTTTAACGTAACGTCATTAGGATGTCGAATTGCTTAACCCAATTTCAATTCTTTATGTTAAACCTCTACTTCTTGATTATGCCATGCTATAAATACGTGAGGATGAACTCTGATTGTTTTACACATAATATCCACTAATATTGGCTGTACTTATATTTTTCACACATAATTATGTAATTTATTTATGTTAATCTAAGGATACCATCTTTGTAAGGGACTTCGTCTCTATATCCTTTCATTGAGACATATTTCGTTTTAATATAAGACATTATTTTATACGTTGTATAAACACCTTTGAATTTTACTTTTATCCAAAGGAGTCATTTCTCTACAAGAATTTAACTAAATGAAAAAAAAGTATGTTTATTATTAACGTATGCGGTGAAAACAACCTTTCCAGCCCCGCGATTATTATTTGATATTTGGAATCCTTAACAAGTCGTAATGTTTTTAAAATGAAAATAAATACCATATACTATTTTATGTATTTTTGTATTTTAAATGGTTTTGATAATGGATATGTTATGTCAATATATTGTGATTGAAATGTGGAAATGTTTTATTTCCCCTATATTTGTTGTATGTGTTATTATTTTATAATGGTACTTGGACATTTGACGGGTGGTTATGTGATAAACCAAATAACGGGTGGTATCGTGATAAACTAGGGTGGGTGTTATGTTATAACCTCTAATGCCTTTGGTATGGAAGTCGCCCATATGGCTTTTCCATTTAGTTACCTATGTGGAAGTAGATCGTATGGTTATTCCAATTAAGTATATTTATGTTCCATGTTACCTTTATATGTTATGTGTTCTTTATATGGGTAATATTTTAGTTAAAAAAGGGTAAGTAGTGATCTTTTATTCAGTTAAGAGTATTTATTACATTATAAAGGTGAAAATTATTTCTTATGATAAATTATTCATGGTTTACTTATTGTTTTGAAAAACTCAATGTTTCCTTCTTTGTGTATTCCTTACTGAGATTTTTATGCTCATCCCATGTTTTTGGAATGTTTTTTACAGGAAATAATGTGGAATAGGGTCAAGGATGGGACCACGTAAAGTCATGTTGTCTAATAACTCGAACTAGACATAAATCATTTGTTCAAGACTTTTTATTTTTTGAAAAAAAAATGGAAACTAATTAGATGTGTCTACTTTGTTATCATTGAGATGAAATAGATATGTCCTAATTTTCTGAAACTCTAAACCTAAAAATATACTCAATGTGAATTATTAATTTAATTCAAGATTATGTAATGTTTTAAGGCTGGGTCCTTATAAAAATGTTATAAAATAATAAGTTATGATATCATAAATATTAATATTGTTATTTTATAAGGTAATAAAATGTATTAAACTAGTTTATATTTGTTTAAATAATGATTTTCCAAGAAGAATGTGTGAGGTAAAGGATTCTGTCTTAGTTTCATTTCATTAAAGAATATTGTAATGTTATGCACCAAAGTTCTTATATATTGTTTATATACTTCCCATTTACATTGAATATAATAAATAATTCATTCTTAATGGTATTTTGAGTATCAATTGGACGTGTTTAATCTATGTTGATTTTGACTTAATGTTACACAACGGTAATGAAATTACTTAACCAAATTCCATTTAAATTAATTATATTACTTATTTGTTGACATTAATATTTAAAAATTATTTTTGTAATGAGTTTTTAAAATATTTTGTATTAAAAATTATTTTCTATTGATTTTAATTTGATACAAATATTTTATTAATTGGATTATTATCAATTCAATGTTATAATCATTACAATGGTTTACATTAAAATATCATTTTATTTAATATAGTTTACATCATCCATTGAAGTATGTTATTTAAAAATTGTTTAATAACCACATTAATTTTCTCCTATTATAGTAATTAATGGTCTTTATCATGTTATTATTCCATTTATCCACTTTTTGGTACATAAAATGTTTAATACAATGTGTTTCTGAATACCCACCTTTATTTCTTTCATTGGTTAGAAATTGGTTTCCTCTCAACACAATAACTTCTAAAAATGTTTTCACATGTTTTTTTCAATTTAAAAAAAATTCAAAATTATAATATTATTTTCATCAATATTGTTTTTAATGATATTTTAATGGTTTTTTATTTCATCAAATATAACCACCTTTCATTTTATTATAATGGGTTTATGTAATATTAATATTATCCTTATTCTTCTTATTAATGGTTAAGATAATATGAACCATGGAATTTGTAGAAATTTACTCCGTTGATTCATTATTTTATTATTCAACATACCTTCGAATTATTCACAATCTAATGATCATGGGAAGTCATATTTACTTAGCATATCTATATTATTGAATAGGGATATTAATATTTTATAAACCATATATGATTTTTATATGAGTTAGTCACTTTGATAGATATTTTATTATCTATGGAAATTTTGATAAATCTATATCTTTTACACCTTACTAATATTTTATCATGAATGTATTTCATTAATTAAATCAATTATTTGAAATATGTGGAATATATTTGCACATGTTTGACACGGGTGGGAACCAGTTACTGATAGTCCCTCAATGCATTGTTGGTCTTGTGGATGATTTGGTTGGTGATCCTTAGTGGTGTTATCATCCATTTTTTTAAACCTTATTTTGAAATGTATTTATGGAAAATTTATCATGTAACAAGGTAAAATGGCATCTAATAGTGAAGCATTTTTTCATTCTATATTTATTTTTAATTATACATAATATTTTCATGTTGAAAAAATATATGGATTCATTTAATTATTATTTTATCAATTAAATTATATGTGTTTTATGTTATTTTACATTCCATAATGATTATTCCTTATGTGGATATATTAATGGAATTTTTATCATTTATTTTCCTTTCCATATTTATAATTCATTATTAATTTTTGATAGCATCATATATATTTAAACCATACATTTAATTTTATGTCACACATATTTTGATTACATTACTATGGATTAAAGGAATCTTAATATGACTGATATACAAGGATATTAAGGATGTAACGATTTTATTCAAGAAAAAAAATTATTGTAGTATTTTAATTCATAATGTATTTTAAAACTCATGTATGTATCTACATTACCAATAATACTAAATTGATCGATCCTTTGGGAGGTGTTTTATTATATCTTATACCAATATAGTTGTATTATAGATTGGCTCTTGTCTTACTAGGATTAATTCAATACCAAATATCATTTAGTGAGTGATTATTTATAAAAAAATTATTTAAAAAACATAAAATAATATGTCAAATTCTTATCGAAATTTTTTTGAATGAAATTCAATGAAAGTGAAAAAAATTATTATGGAAATGTTTTCTACATTTCATAGGCATTTGAAAATTGTATCTGTTATCCCTTTTTTACATTTTAGTTTCTATAAAATTTTATAAGTATGATGGGAACCATGATATAATGGTAAATGAATATATTTGAAAAATTTTATATAATTTTAAACATGTATAAAAAAATTTAAATAATTAAATTTATTGGAAAAAATTAATGTCATTATTTCTGAAGCTAATATTGAGTTCATTTCAGTTATAAAAAACTATTTTACATAATAATTTCATAATTGGTATTTATTAAAAAAACCGCATTACACATAAATTATGCTAAACATATTTATAAATATAATCTATAAAATTATTTCTTAATAATTTTTTTCTCATAAATGAATGGTCCCTAAGATTAAGATACAGGGTGTCTGATTCCTAAAATGAAATTTTATTCTATTCTTATATGAATTATCAATTGGTATACCATTTTTTATATAATTTCTAGTCATTATTGTTGGTGTTCAAGTATAGTTACACAATAATTTATCTCAAATTATCCATATTCATTTATCTGAAACTACCGATGACTCCCACATTAATTATAATGTAGTTACATGATTACTGAATCCATGTGGCCCATAGGATTTTCAGACCAGACGATTCATAGGAACTCGCATTGGTCGAGCGGGATGGAAGGTCCATCTCATCACACCATTTTTAGAAAGAGTTATTTTATACTTTGGGCCACTCGTATATATTTATGATATTTTTGTAAATATATCCCTAATCCTGATACAGTACTGGTACCCTATCAAAAAGAACACATTTACCGTACACACAAACAAACATGTGATCTTCCATAAAGAGTACCAACGGCCACATCCTTTCCTCATTGAAACCCATGCATTTACTAAAACACATCAAATTTTAAAACTCCATTTTCCCATTTAAAATCATTTTATAGAAAACATTTTCATTTGATACCCCACTTTTATTTCCAAATGTATGATTTCACTAACTGGAACCCAATGAGTTTCAACTTACAGAGAACCACCAGAATGAGAAACTAACAGTTACAATTACCACAGTGACATAGTAGGGAGCCACACCCCTTATAAGTGTCAAACAATAAGAGGAACATAAACTCTTCACTTGGACTCCACATGGGTCACTACTCAATTTGTGGTTGCAACATGACACCGGGATGCCTCCATTATCATCCCTCAATCCAAAACAATGACACAAGACTCAAACACTGAACTACCCCTAGAAACTCATTGTTCAGAATGAAAAACAGTACATAACACCCTTATCACACCTACCTATTGAGTCCCAACATTCTTAATCTCCATCTACCAAAAAAATCAAATAAAAAATATCTCCTATGATACCATTTTTTGAAGAACCAAACCGGGTCGACCCTGAACTGGTCACCCAAGCCGGTACGTGACATAGCCCGAAGGGCATCCCCGATCCCCCCAGGATGGAAACCATTATTGGGCTTCAATGTATACATGAGGGAATGATTTAATCCAATAAAATAAAACTATTACTAGATAAATAAATAGAATAGACAGATCACGCAGAAAAATGACAACTTAATCATAAATAAACAAAGAACTTATCCAGATTCAATGTAACATTAAAAATAAAAAAACAAGAAACAAGACCCTGCTACATTGATCTCTGTATAATCAATTGGTCACCTCTAACCACAAGCCCAAAACATCTCCCACATGATCATCCACTATGAAAAATATTAAACAATAGCAAAACATACAACTAAAATGCTAAAGGATTAGTGTGAGCACAAAAATTATTAGTACGGATTCCAATAGTAATCTACTTTATCCAAGTGTTTTTATACCCAATGTTTTATAATGAAACATGTTTGGGAGTACAATTATAAAAATTAGGTTTCCCATTTAAACAAAACAACACCACTTTACCATTATGAGAACCAACTCATTCAATATAATATTTTAATAACAGCTTACCACATTATAAATAAAACAAAAAAACAGATATCAGGGATGTGCATAAGGGAGGCAGGTAAATAATAAAACATGAAAATAAACTATTAAATCATAAAATAAAAAAGATATAAAAGCTAAAAAACCAGTGCAATAGAAAAATAATCAAGAAAAACAAGTTGTAACCATGTGTGATCCTATACATCCTTGGACAACCCTTGGACACACTCGGTTCGGAGCCACTTTTCAGCCTATAGTAAATCCCCATTGAGTATAATCCATTGATCTCTCACATGAAATAATCAGCAGAAAACCCCACCTGGCTCCCATATATACAAGGGGGATCAATCCCATCTAATCGGATCTGGTGAGTAACCGTCAATCGATAATCTATACGACGTCGATGAACCCATGGTGTTTATAGTAATACTATGTATGTAGGATGCCCTATAACGTGTGACTCATCTCACCGCACTTTCCTACCCCAAACACATACGATTTTTATAAATTATTCCATAAAGTGTTACACGAGACAGGAGCACCCTATATACTTTTTCGGTTATTTCACATTAAAAAAGGTGCCAACCAGGATGCTATAACATATAAACATTAAAACATTTTTAGAAAACCATTAATGTTTCCTACTGAGAACACACATTTATTCAAAATATCTATTAAAAACCACTCTTACATATACAATGCTAAATAAGATCTGAATTTCCAAACAAAGATTTAAACACTTCACAATTATCAAACATGTTTTTACCCTTTTCTGACCCACAACAAACATGACTCAAACAGAATGTCCAAACAATAAAGAACACATTATAAACCATTATTTCCAAAACACTAAAAGCTACACATTACAAGACCACATTTAAAATATTCTTTATAAATAACTCTAAGGGACCAACGTTATTGGAAACTAAAATCCATTTAGAAAACAAAACATCAATGAAAACACCAATTACCTTAAAACCATAACTGGCCACCTACTTTAGTTATATAACATAAAACAATTGAACAAAAACCTTAAAGCCTTTCCAACACATTTTAACATGTTTAGTAGGCTATACCAACAACAAACCATACACACCTAAAATTATTTTTTGAAATCAAATTCACACAAAGAAAACATTTTAATGCCTTTCCTCATAAAAACACCACATACCCACATTATTTTAAAGGAAATCCAAATAAAAACATTGAATCCATTTAGACCCTTACAAAAGTCTTTTAAGAGAATAAATAAGTTTTAACACAATGAAGCCAGGTTAATTAATAAAAAATTTCATTGCAACATAATAACGGTGATATATTTCATAAGAGACTAATTACTTCTTAAATAAACATCAGCAATTCAATGAAGTTTTCTAGGTATCTTAAAACTAAGAAATTTAAAATAAAAATCATCTAAAACCAATTTTAAACAAATCAAATAAATTTTAAATAGCTATAATAATATAAACGAGGGTGTCATTGAGTTGTGAAACTAGTTTAAAAATTTATTTAAAATACCAAGCATCAATGGAAAGATATTAAGAATTAAAAACATGGAAACACCTATAGAAATCTAGTGTGATTTGAATGAAACTTCAAAGGGAGTAAGAACAATTCCCCACAGATAAAACACACACCCTATATCCAATGTAAACAAAATATTTACATTAAACAAATCATTTTTGGTTATTCCAACAAGAATCCCCACATGGAAACCCTATAAATTGAGATAAAAGAGGAGAATATGAGAATAGGACTTACCAGAAGGAACCACTAAATGGATGAGCAGCCACCAAAAGAAGTACTGGAGGTTAGGAGGGCATGTGTGAATGGGGTTAGAAGAAGAGGGGTGTGTTAGGGAAGGGGGGGAAAAGGTGTAAAATGGAGAGAGATAAAAAATTAAATGAATTTACGGGGAGAGCGGGTGTATGTGTGGGGGTATGGGGAGAGATGGTGCCACTATGAATGGATATGGGGAATGTGGGGGAAAGTGAGAGATTAAAAATTAAAAAATTAATGTGGATAAAGTTGTGTGTGATGGGTAAAGAAAGGTGGGGCATTATTGGAGAGAGGTGAGTGGATAAAGGAATAAATATAAAGAGAGATAAATGTGGAAAGAGGGGTGATGTGTGAGGAGTAAATGAAACTGGGGAGGTGAGGTGAGAGTGGTAGTGGGTGATTGGTAAAATAATGGGGGGACTGATTAGAGAGATGGAATAAAAAACATGGAATTAATGGTAGAAATAGGAATGAGTGGAGAGAGGGATTGCATAAGAAAAAGAAAATTAGAAGAGGCATGAGAGAAGGGGAGTGTGGTGTGCGTGGGTTGTAAATGGGGAGAGTGGGGTGAGTGTGAGGTGTGGAGAATAGAATATGAGGGACTAAAACCCCATAAAAAATAAAATAAAATTAACAACAACACATAATAATGTTTTTAATAATAATAGTGATAATGATAATAATAGTAATTAGAAGAAGAATAAAAACGATTTAAATAAAAATAATAAAAACAAAATTTTAAGGACAATATTTATAATAGGTTTAGAACAATTATATAATAAAAAAACACCATTAATTTTCTTAATGATAAAAATAATATCAATAAAAATTATCATTATGATAGTCATAATAAAATAAAATATCATTTAAATAATAACAAAATTAATATCATCCAAATAATAATTATATTAATAAGCATTTAAATAATAATAAGACCATTCATAATTTTAAATTAAAAAATCATTTTTATCCACACAATAATGTTATTATTATTATTATATCTTAGACATTTAGTGTATTTTATTTTGATAATGTTTTATTATTTTATGTAATGTGTAACTGCATGGGCATTCGGGCCAACCGCACAGTTACTGCCAATCGTGTGGTGCCCGTGCATAGATCCGAAACAAAACAAAAACATCAAAGTTAAAACAAATAACCATGAACCTAACCCACAACTTGAAAAGACTAAATGAAGCCATGTAAACAATAAGGTAAAATAATTTAAAAGGTTTGGGTGTGAAAAAAGGGTTCTATAATAAGGATATAGATATAATGAATGGGTTGTGAAATCATGGAACTCATTGACATGAAGGTGATTTTTGGAAAATTCAATATTTGAAATGGTTTTGAGAATAATAAAATTCGTTTTTCTCCCAAGTGAAAATTTTAATATAAAAAAATAAAATAAAATCTCATTACCATTACTATTCAATACATCATTGGATCCATCTAGAAAGGCTGAACATAACATTGGGCCATAATGTGGGACCCATTATATTTATTTCCAGTTAATTTACTCTCTATCATTTTCCTAAACACGAATGGTTAAGAGTTCAGTGATTGGAAACATTATATTCTATCATGCCACCCCTTGAATATTTTTATCCTGACATGTTTAATGTCTCCTTCATCAGATGATTATGGTCTTATGATTTGGACCATCAAAGGACACAATTTATAACCCTTGAATATTGACCTAAGTGCATGCGGTTTATGGTTATCATGTTCAGGGAACTAGTTTGACAGGAATGTTAAACAAAAATATTATTAGGGAGAAAATAATGTACCAATATCATTTTTATTGGGATATGAATTTTTTTTAAATCATGGCTAATGGTTCTAAGGTAATGAGTAATGATATGGGACAATAGTTTCGTGGATTACCCAAAACAACCAATAGTAATAAGTATTGTTATGGTGATGTCAAGGATCACATATATTATAAGACCTTTTCACAAGGTAATTAATATATTTTTTTATCGATAAGATCATATGTAAGAGGTATGAGTCGACATTAATATTATAATAAGATTCTGTTGATGTTGGTTCTCCTTTTACAAGGTCAATTGAAGGATCACATCAATCTATGACTCTCTAGACATTATGTGTATTTTATTGGTCAAGGTTCATAAATTTTGATTAAAGAATGCCATACTCAGGTTTTTCAGGTGTACAATCATACATTCGTTTGATAAAGATTGGCGATGGTAGATGGTATGGACACATTAACATTATATATTGTGCATTTATCCATTGTGAAGTTTAGCATCACGTGAAAATGATATTTTCCATAGAGTTTAATATAATATCACATGTATGGGATATCTATTGTTAGATTTTGAAATATATTAATAGTGAAAAATTAATATTTTAATGGGAATATAGATGTTGTAAATATATTTTATACATGTACAAGAACTTTTGTGGATGTCAAATGTTGGATCCTATCATTTCTGATCTATCATGTTTAAATAAATATATATGTTTATCTGACTTGTTCATATAAAGAGTGAGTCTGAATGAATCAGCCCTCATTAGGTAGATTTGCATACTACTTTTATAGATTTTTTTCATATATTTTCCAATTAATATGATAAGGGTAAGAATAATTGCATAGACATCACCATAATAGAGATCTTTTTTTGAATATCTAAAACAAATGTTGAGGAGTGGGGTGATTAGGACAATGTAATTATGTATTTTAAAAATATTTATAAAACAAAATAAAATGGTGAAATGACATAGTGTCATAATATTTATTTTTTAATGGGTATTGTGATGAGATTTTTAACATCGAGGGTATATAAATCCAGATGAATAGTTTTTTTTAAAGAAGTTGTAAATAATAACCTAATAATAAATGATATTAACAATGGTTGGAACTGGTAGGTTGAGGTCAAGAATTGGATTATTTATGATCCTATAATGATCCATGTGGTAAGGACAATAACTCTTAGATATTAGGATTCCCCTTAAGGAACAAAATTTTAGTTTGGATTAACATATCCATATTACTAATTTTCTATATAGAAGAACATAGAGAATGGGATACCTAATTCAATGGGGTAACTATATTAGGAAACAAACCAAGGGGACCTGTGGCATTGACATTGATATCAATGGATTAAATTTTATTCGTGAGATATATAATATTTGAAGAAAAAAATTGATCACCCTAATTCACATTATTTTGGGTATCAAAAAAATTTTGAGGAGATATAACAAAATGTGTGACTGTTGGGTACAAAACCATTAGAGTTGATGATATGTTCAATGTTAATACCTTATGTTATATATTATAACGTCTTGAAACTTTTATGTTTTCATGGAGTTTAAAACCATGTGACTAGAACATTTCTCCCAATGAGATGTGAATATCGGCTCTATTATCCAATGTTTCTTACAGAGATCCATAAATAACATGTGACATTATATACTCGAGTATCAAGGGAAAATTGGGTACTCAACTGAGCCATGTGACAGTGGTTCTCATATGGTTCCTTGTATAAATTTATTCCATATGCAGTTAGTGGTGAAATTTTTTAATTCTATAAGTTTTATCAGATCCTAGGATTGATGATTCATGTGTCACTATATATACAATCATGAAAGGAAACAATACACATGTTATTCTTGAAAAAAATAACCCCCACACAGTTATAACCCATAAAATAGGTATCATTATCCCAATTGATTATTATATCCATATATGTGATTGGAGATCGTTGAATACCTTTTTATCATGTGATTAATAGAATTGAGACCTATGTTGTTCTTCAAGTGAAATGTATCAACCTAGTTGGGACCTATACAGAGAGGGGAGAATTATTACTGTTAGTTATTATAGCTTCACCCAATATTGATATCTAGAGATCTATAAATATATAGTGGTGGAATGAATGAATAAATATATATTACATGAATGGGAAACTCTCTATATTGTTCTATCCCATACATAGAGGTTATAATTGTTCCCATTGATTATATTTTCTAGATGAAATTTTTATATTGGTGTGTCATTATGTATCATGTGATAGTAGGAATCAAGACACATGTATTTCCTATATGATCGTGTGGTGGGAGACAAACATAGGGGATAGTGGTCCTCTTAGTTGAGGTTTAAAATAAATTTTATTTTATTTTGTGCATCAGAAGAAAACAAATAATTTTAATGTAATTTCTTAAGGGAATATTATGTTACATTAATTGTTTTATACATAGGACAATGTTTACTCAGATATTAACTAGTATGTCTTGACTATACATGGAATCCATTACTGATATTACCTTTCCCAAGTGAGCAATGCTCAGTTTGATAAACAAATAATTGAAATGCTTTCTAGTATGGATAAGAAAATTTCTATCATGTAGAGGATATGCTATTATATAGGATCTTGGTTACCCTTTTTATCTCATAGGAATAAGAATAAAACCATAATTTGTTTTCTGAAACAATTTATTGTAACATCATGTGGAAAGGAAAAATGTTACCTGATGTGAAAAAGAAATCATGAGGCTCCATTAGAGTTGTCTATGAATTCAAGAAATCATCTCATAATAAGAATCCCATTCCTTTGACATGATGATTTTTAATTTATTTACCAATGATATTTATTTTTTTTCGCATGGGTTTAGAATAAATTTTATTGTAACATTTGTAGATGTTGTCACATATTTTAACATCTCATGAAAGATATGAATATATTGTATCTGGATGTAGTACTTAAGATCTAGTTGTCATTTATTATCGCATGATTTGAGGAATAAAACCATACATTGTTCTCAAAAAATTATATTTCCCATGTGGATACAACTCACCCACAAAGACATGGATAGTACATTTTTCTTTCTAATACATCCAACTCATGTGTAGTGAACTTTCTATGATGTGACATTTTATGGGAACTTTAACATCATGTTGTTAGGTATATGGGACTATAAAATTTGTGTCTAGATTCCATTACTTTTTTTTCATTTATATTTTCATCATGAGGTAAGTATGATCACAAATTTAGTTCTTCACCTTGTGAAAACAATTTTTTCAGTGTAGTTTAACATCATATGATATGGATGTATCATGTAGTTCAACATCATAAGTCTCAAATGATATATTAATTAATAAAATTAGTCAATATTTTTTTGATTAAACTATAATTGGTGTGGATGTGAGGTATTCCCCTTCTATTGTATCTAATGAGTGATTCCCATGGAATTGAACTTATATATGATGTCTGACCCTTACCACTTCCATTCTAGTTATGGTAGTATCATTCCAAGTATCATTGTAACACCCCGAGATTTTATGAAAAATATTATTTTAATTTCATTAATGTCTTATGTTGTATTCTACACCAAGATTACCCTGCGCTATACGCAACACCGTATTAGCTTGCAGTATACGCAACACTATTCTTGGACCGTGTTACACATAATTTTGATAATAGTTATTCTACGCAACATTGAGTATATATATATATATATATTATATGTATAAATGAAAAATGGTTGGATTCTGTTATACGAAACAACAAAAGATTCTTTCACAACACGCAACCCTGACTTGGCTTGCATTACACGCAATCACGACCTTCCTCGATAGCGTGTGTTGTACGCAATACCGGGTTTTAATAAACAATGTTATATTATAATAATATTGTCATGAACTAGCCGTTATGAATAGTATGAACTAGCCGTTATTCATCTTACACATTTCTAGAACATGGTATAAGAACACAATAAATTTTTCGGGTAAAATAAGTATTTTTCAAAAAATGCAGTTTTACCGCCTTTTGATGGCGCACCCACTTTAAATATAGTTCTTGAAATGTTTATATGTCCAATTTGACAAAATAATATTCTTCTTTTGAATCAGGATATAAAAATTTACATTAGATAAAGTTTTGATATTTTTCCGATAACTTTCATATTTTAATGAATAGTAAAAACACGCTATATTTTAATTAAAAACAACTTTTTTCATCGTAATATCTTATGTGGTTAAATTATAATATTGAATGGTTTTAAAGTATAAATAGAATATATTTTTACCATTTAATATAATGTATGTCATTAGCATTGATTTTACCTTGAATTCGTAGGTTAAATAAATTCAATCTTTTGCAATGTTTTAAAGAAAAACCCGTTTTCTTTCGACAACGGGATTAATTTTAATTTAATTTCTGAATCTTTTGTGTATTGAATTTGGAAAAATGGATTCCATATTTGGAATCAGTGGTTCCAAATTATGTTAATAAGATACTTTTTATTTTTGGGAATTATGAATAGTAACTACGGTAAATTTTATTTACCATAGTTAAAGGTAAATCGGGTAATTAAGGGTAAATATAATATTTTAAAATTACCCTATGAAATGTAAAAATCCTATTGGATGACTAAAAGCCGACCCATATCACCTAAGGGTCGGATTAGAATGATTTAATGGACATTTGTCCTTGAAAATAACTTAATTATTATTAAAACCAAAGAAAGTGACAACATGTCACTCTCTTAAATCTTATAAGTATATTAATTTTAATTTAGTGATAAATTTCATGAAACTTCAAACATGAATAGTCTCCAGAAATATAATGAAATTATCTACATCATATAAATTTATTTATAATTTTTAGGGATTAAATAATTATCATTAATTATGACACAATAGTGATGCAGAAATTGTTTATCTAGTGAAAAATCAAGAATATTGTTTTTATTAAACTAATAGTGACCATAAAATGCACAAATACCTAACCAAAACATATTTTCCATGTAAATGTAAACCATAAGCATCCAATGGTCGAATATTTTACCATTTGGAGCCTTATAAAAGCGATTATGACACTTATATTATTTTATTTTAAATGATGCCAAAGTTGTCACCTTCATAATTTAATAAATATAACAATTTAAATATTGTGATTTTAATATGATAAATTCGAGTAAAAGTATTACTGTGAAAGGTAATAGATTTATTTTCATCATAGGATTTTATTTTTAATTTTTATGCCACAAATAAGTATATGAAATAATTATACAAAAATGTTGTAGTATTTATTTTATTAAGAGATAAACCAAATAAATGGTTTCAAAAATAATAAAATAAATATTATATGAACTATTTAATGTGCTCCAATAATTTTTAAGATACATATGACATTTTATGAATCTATTAAAACTTTTAGTTCGAACATATCTTCTGTATTTATTTTTTTTAAATTCAAATAAATGAATAGTGTCAAAATTGAGAGTATTGTTATTTTAAAAAAAAATATTATAAAATTGATTAAAAATCACAAAATATTTCAAAATTATAAATTTAAATTTATATGATCTAAAATGTTATTAAGAATCCAATTATGGACAATTCACAACAAATAAGTAATTATTTGTTATAATTTAAAAATTAGAATGTTATTACCACAAATAAAATTTAATTGATTAAATAAGGATAAATCATGTTGATAATGTATAAAATAAATTTCTAACATGTCTAAATTCTATTGGTTGATGATATTACAACCTTATATTATCTAATATTCGAATACGAGTTATTTTTGGTGGTTTTTATGTGGGGTTAGATTTATTATAAATTAATAGTTTTAAGAATTCCAAAGGTGCCCCTCTCCTCCCTTATAAAAGGGCACCTCCTCCCTCTCTTCCTCACACAACATTGAGCCTTCAATCTCGGCCAACCCCTGCAAAAATATCTTCTCCACTTCCCTAGTATCATCCTAGAAGTCCTGGTCTTATCCAAAGACCAATCTTAGTCCCCTAAGTGGAGGATTCAAAGAAGCGTTCCAAAGAAGAGGTAATATCCATTACCGATCTTTTCAATTTCTTTCTTATTCAACTTCTTCTTCTTTAGTTTTTTCATGATAAAGTAATAACATAAGTATTTATTATATACTGATATGTTATTATAAATATGAAACAACTCTAATTAACCTTCTATCCATCCTACGGAAAAAGGAAATCACCGCGCGTGCGTACGTACGGAATACCGTCTCCACGCCGTGGTGTAATCTATTTTCCACCATCACCTTACAAGGATGGGTATAAAGGTGTAATGATTAACTATATATGATTATTATAAAGTGATATTGATAATTAAATATTATACATACACTTCAACACATTTCCACGACCATGAGAACGATATCATCGCTCGTGCGTACGTACGGACTACCGTCTCCACGACGCGATGAGATTCATTCTCAATGATTAACCATTCATGAATGATTATAAAGTATATATAATATGTACTAATGAAATATATGACATAATAATGATACTGGATTTATTTATATATTTATATGTATGTCATCTACTTAATTCCATTCAATTCAATAAGAAAACGAAAACAGCGTTCATGCGTACGTACGGACTACCGTCTCCATGAACGGTCTATTTATTTCCATTTAATGATTTATTATATATATGTATATCCTGAATATATATATATATAAATCATGTTTTATGTTCTGGAATTAAGTAATCATGATCTAATTAATCATACGAATAATTACAAGTCAAAACACGGACGACAAATGAAACAATTTTACCCTAAACGCTCTTTAACATGGAATTTACAAAAGAACGGGTAATATGAAGTCATAAGTGAACCATATATGATATCATAACAATGAATATGATTTTGTAATAAGTAAATGACATTATTTAAATCATTATACAGGAGGTTCGGACACTTACGAAGAAAATCGGACCTAAGGTAAGGGAAATATCACAATCTCATTTTTATCCGAGATTGTTTATACATTAGTATTTACTGGGGTGTATTTTATCATCCACATCCATGTTTCCTCGATATGTAATATTATTTCCATCCTTCTACAATAGTTTATATCCAATTTTACCCATTGGTGAGTTTTTAGTAAAAGATATGAAAGGAATGTTTTGTCGTTTTTCGTACGAGGTACTTTTTGAATTTTCCGACAAAATTACGAAGAATGTTTTTTTTAACTTATATGGCACGAACAGATTTTTATGTTTTTATAAACCTTCATCCAAAATATTTCATGACTATTTTCAATAAAATCTCTTTCTTTTAAAATTGCATGATGTTTTGTGAAAAGGAATTGATTTTGAAGAAGAAAGGATATTTTTCCTCAAGAATTCATTTCAAGTGTTTTATCAAAATTATTTTCCATCTAAGATAATAAAGGGTTCTGTTTCTATCCATATTTTTACATTGATTTGACTATGTTGTGATGGAATTATGTTTATGAATTCCTTTATCTTATATGAATGGTTTTATGATGTCATGTTGTTTAAGAATCCCATTTTTATTACATGGGTTATGCTATGATGTATGGTTTATGATTTTGTGGCACACATAAGAATGGTATCATTATGAGATGGGTGGGACCTATATCTCCCTCCAATGAATTGGGTAAAGATTTTATATCTCATGAGATAGACATGGCTGAAATGGTAGGTTATACCGGTTCAGTGAAACAGGACTGAAACGAGGGTTACTCGATTTCGAAAGGGACTTTGTCCACTAAGATAGTCTTGGCAATGAGTCTTGACTAACAAGAAATGATTCTCTATGATTATGTGTGTATTCCACAAAGTTTCATGTTTTAAGTTATGATTATTGGGATTTCATTTCACTACTATGATTTATCCCATGTTATGAAATTATGCTCTCTTTTGCAGGTTAATATTTCCAAAAGTTATGTTCTTATGAATATGATGTGATTGATTTCTCTTTTTTTACCCTTACTGAGCATTTGAGCTCACCATTTTATGTTTTCTTTTCCCCAGGATATAAAGAATGGTTTTAGGTAAAAAAAAGGAATATCTTTATGGGGGATATTGAAGATCTTTCACCACGATTAGAAGATTACGTTCCGAGTTTCCAAAGACACTAAACTATTACGATCCTTGTGTGTGTGTTTTTGTTATGTACTAAGTATTCGACAAAAGTAATGTAATGTCCATGTTCGTCAAGCTTCGGGTCTCTACAGTTGGTATCAGAAGAAAGGTTTAGTCAACCATTGGAAACTAGGATGCGAAAACGTTAGTGAGATCCCTAGAGATATTTCTATGTCTAGGGATGTCCCTAATGTCAATTATACGTATAGGTTATAGTACTAGAACTACGCTAACGATCATAGAATTAAACCTAAGATGTTAGATATTGAGGATACTCCACCTTTATTATGTTTTTTTCCCTATCATGATTTTTTCCTCTCACACTATTCTTTTTGGGTTTTAGAAAATGGTTGGAAACAAGGGGATTCACGATAATGGAGGATATGATGGACAATGGAATGATATTCTTCATGAGAAACCAAATGAAATGGGATTTGGAAGTCCAAACATCATTATTTTGCCGAATCAGCAATCTCATAATATGATCAATAAAGTAAAATTTGGTAAGTTTCCTGACTCGGCTAATAAGAAAAAGATGGAGTTTCATGATGATCATAGAGGAAAGAAAGTTCAATTTCCCCTATGTAAATCATGTGGGAAGAGGCATCAAGGAGAATGTTTCAAAGGAACTGGAAGATGCTTTGGGTGTGGAAAAAAGGACACAAAGCAAGTAAGTGAAAAGGAAAAGGTTCAGTTAACACCATGGATGAGGATAATGGTATTGCTACGACATCAACAATGGTTAAATGTTTTAAATGTGGAATGTACGGGCATTATGAAAACCAATGCCCTAAGGGAAAGTCTCATGAAGATAATTAGTATGGTCGTATGGGAAGTATTTATGTTGATGATGATGAAGAGACTACAAATGATATGTGAGATGAAAGAATTGTTGAAGCTCGGTCAATGGTTTAAGAATGTAGTGGAATGATTACATGTTTATCATGTGTAATGTTGTATAAGAAATCTCATGGTACTATGGAATAACGAGACATTTAAGGATTGTTACACTGTTGTCTTTCCTTGAGTTATGAAAGTGTATGATTAATGGTACCACTATCCATGAAAGGTTATTAAAATATTTTTGGAATTTAGATGATATGCGCATAATGAAGGAATAATAAGATAATGAGGTGTTTGATTGTATTCATGAGATCATGACTGATATAAGGAGAAGGTTATGTCATGGTTTGAGTATATAGAATTTTTGGATTTTGGTATGTGGAAAGAGTTAACTTTTGACAGCATTCTTGTTTTCACTAAGGTTTAATGGGTATTTATTTTTTTCAAGAGAATACATCATTAAGGTATTAACATGATTGGAATGTGACCAACAAGATATATGGGGGATAAATGATGGTATTCACATGCTTGGTTGACGACATTTCAAGTAATCATTTTCTTTATACTATGATCTTGGACCGAAGTATTTTAGATAAGCCTAAAGATTGTAATGGATTATGTTAACCATAAGTTAGTATTGTTTAAGTATAGAACTTTTTTTTTGATATTATTTATGTGATGTTATAGTAATGTAGTTTAAGAAAAAGGACAACCTGCAGGACGGGCAACAACCCATCGCTTCGGACAAGGTTGTGGGAATCGAACCCACAACCGAAGTGCGAGTGGCCTTTATCGCCTACCACTGACCTACAGGAAGTCCCTGTTTAGTAGAAACTAGTTTTATTATATTAAGCAGTATGATATGTGAAGTATATGTTCATTTTAGGAACCATATATGATTAATCTCACTATAGACGGACTTATGTATTTTTTTGATAACATTTCTAACCTTTTGTTTGAGACAGAAGGAATGACTCATCATTCTATCACATGATCTGATAACACATCAAAAATGACAAATTAAACTTCATTTATTTAAGGGATGAAGTGGATATTGTCCAAATAACGACAAACAGTGAGACTATACCAAAATCACAAAAGTATTTCTTCTAATTACAATTTCATCATCTTTAGGGAAATGATCTTGAAAACCAAAAATGTTGTCCTAGTGCACTTATATCTGATGAATCAGATGGTACCTTAGATCTTCACAAATTTATGGCTGTGTGATTACTGGCTTTTCCATAGCCATGTTCTCTACCACTCTCCATCAGAACATGATGGTTAGATTTTTCTTCCATATCCAAATTTTCACCTATGTGGAAACCCAGTGATTAGTTTATTTGGGTAACCATTACGTTTCATACTTTTGTTTTTAAAGATAAGTTTTGGTATTCCTTTTTACGATGTGGGTTTCTATCAAAGAAACTTTCAAATAGTAAACCATTTATAACCCCGACGAATTTCGAGGGCAAAATTCATTTTAAGGGGGGTTGAATGTAACACCCCGAGATTTTATGAAAAATATTATTTTAATTTCATTAATGTCTTATGTTGTATTCTACACCAAGATTTCCCTGCGCTATACGCAACACCGTATTAGCTTGCAGTATACGCAACACTATTCTTGGACCGTGTTACACATAATTTTGATAATAGTTATTCTACGCAACATTGAGTATATATATATATATATATATATATATTATATGTATAAATGAAATATGGTTGGATTCTGTTATACGAAACAATGAAAGATTCTTTCACAACACGCAACCCTAACTTGGCTTGCATTACACGCAATCGCGACCTTCCTCGATAGCGTGTGTTGTACGCAATACCGAGTTTTAATAAACAATGTTATATTATTATAATATTGTCATGAACTAGCCGTTATGAATAGTATTAACTTAATTTTGAATTTTATAACATTATTATTCATCTTACACATTTCGAGAACATGGTATAAGAACAAAATAAATTTTTCGGGTAAAATAAGTATTTTTTAAAAAATGCAGTTTTACCGCCTTTTGATGGCGCACCCACATTAAATATAGTTTTTGACATGTTTATATGCTCAATTTGACAAAATAATATTCTTATTTTGAATCAGGATATAAAAATTTACATTAGATAAATTTTTGATATTTTTCCGATAACTTTCATATTTTAATGAATAGTAAAAACACGCTATATTTTAATTAAAAACAACTTTTTTCATCGTAATATCTTATGTGCTTAAATTATAATATTGAATGGATTTAAAGTATAAATAGAATATATTTTTACCATTTAATATAATGTATGTCATTATCATTGATTTTACCTTGAATTCGTAGGTTAAATAAATTCAATCTTTTGCAATGTTTTAAAGAAAAACCCGTTTTCTTTTGACAACGGGATTAATTTTAATTTAATTTCTGCATATTTTTTGTATTGAATTTGGAAAAATGGATTCCATATTTGGAATCAGTGGGTCCAAATTATGTTAATAAGCTACTTTTTATTTTTGGGAATTATGAATAGTAACTACGGTAAATTTTATTTACCATAGTTAAAGGTAAATCAGGTAATTAAGGGTAAATATAATATTTTAAAATTACCCTAACAAATGTCAAAATCCTATTGGATGACTAAAAGTCGACCCATATAACCTAAGGGTAGGATTATAATCATTTAATGGACATTTGTCCATGAAAATAACTTAATTATTATTAAAACCAAAGAAAGTGACAACATGTCACTCTCATAAATCTTATAAGTATATTAATTTTAATTTAGTGATAAACTTCATGAAACTTTGAACATGAATAGTCTCCATAAATCTAATGAAATTTTCTACATCATATAAATTTATTTATAATTTTTAGGGATTGAATAATTATCATTAATTATGACACAATAGTGATGCAGAAATTGTTTATCTAGTGAAAAATCAAGAATATTGTTTTTATTAAAATAATAGTGACCATAAAATGCACAAATACCTAACCAAAACTTATTTTCCATGTAAATGTAAACCATAATCATCCAATGGTCTAATATTTGACCATTTTGAGCCTTATAAAAGTGATTATGACACTTATATTATTTTATTTTAAATGATGCCAAAGTTGTCACCTACATAATTTAATAAATATAACAATTTAAATATTGTGATTTTAAGATGATAAATTAGAGTAAAAGTATTATTGTGAAAGGTAATAGACTTATTTTCATCATAGGATTTTATTTTTAATTTTTATGCAACAAATAAGTATATGAAATAATTATACAAAAATGTTGTAGTATTTATTTTATTAAGAGATAAACCAAATAAATGGTTTCAAAAATAATAAAATAAATATTATATGAACTATTTAATGTGCTCCAATAATTTTTAAGATACATATGACATTTTATGAATCTATTAAAACTTTTAGTTCGAACATATCTTCTGTATTTATTTTTTTAAATTCAAATAAATGAATAGTGTCAAAATTGAGACTATTGTTATTATAAAAAAAACATATTATAAAATTGATTAAAAATCACAAAATATTTCAAAATAATAAATTTAAATTTATATGATCTAAAATGTTATTAATAATCCAATTATGGAAAATTCACAACAAATAAGTAATTATTTGTTATAATTTAAAAATTAGAATGTTATTACCACAAATAAAATTTAATTGATTAAATAAGGATAAATCATGTTGATAATGTATAAAATAAATTTCTAACATGTCTAAATTCTATTGTTTGATGATATTACAACCTTATATTATCTAATATTCGAATACGAGTTATTTTTTGAGGTTTTTATGTGGGGTTAGATTTATTATAAATTAATAGTTTTAAGAATTCCAAAGGTGCCCCTCTCCTCCCTTATAAAAGGGCACCTCCTCCCTCTCTTCCTCACACAACTTTGAGCCTTCAATCTCGGCCAACCCCTACAAAATCTCTCCTCCACTTCCCTAGTATCATCCTAGTGGTCCTGGTCTTCTTCAAAGACCAATCTTAGTTCCTTAAGTGGAGGATTCAAAGAAGCGTTCCAAAGAAGAGGTAATATCCATTACCGATCTTTTCAATTTCTTTCTTCTTCAACTTCTTCTTCTTTAGTTGTTTCATGATAAAGTAATAACATCAGTATTTCTTATATACTGATATGTTATTATAAATATGAAACAACTCTAATTAACCTTCTATCCATCCTACAGAAAAAGGAAATCACCGCGCGTGCGTACGTACGGAATACCGTCTCCACGCCGTGGTGTAATCTATTTTCCACCATCACCTTACAAGGATTGGTATAAATGTGTAATGAGTAACTATATATGATTATTATAAAGTTATATTGATACTGAAATATTATACATACACTTCAACACAATTCCACGACCATGGGAACGATATCATCGCTCGTGCGTACGTACGGACTACCGTCTCCACGACGCGATGAGATTCATTCTCAATGATTAACCATTCATGAATGATTATAAAGTATATATAATATGTACTAATGAAATATATGACATAATAATGATACTGGATTTATTTATATATTTATATGTATGTCATCTACTAAATTCCATTCAATTCAATAAGGAAACGAAAACAGCGTTCATGCGTACGTATGGACTACCGTCTCCAGGAACGGTGTATTTCTTTCCATTTAATGATTTATTATATATATGTATATCCTGAATATATATATATATATATAAATCATGTTTTATTTTCTGGAATTAAGTAATCATGATCTATGTAATCATATGAATAATTACAAGTCAAAACACGGACGACAAATGAAACAATTTTACCCAAAACGCTCTTTAACATGGAATTTACAAAAGAACGGGTAATATAAAGTCATAAGTGAACCATATATGATATCATAACAATGAATATGATTCTTTAATAAGTAAATGACATTATTTAAATCATTATACAGGAGGTTCGGACACGTACGAAGCAAATCGGACCTAAGGTAAGGGAAATATCACAATCTCATTTTTATCCGAGATTGTTTATACATTAGTATTTACTGGGGTGTATTTTATCATCCACATCCATGTTTCCTTGATATTTATTATTATTTCCATCCTTCTACAATAGTTTATCTCCAATTTTACCCTTTGGTGAGTTTTTAGTAAAAGATATGAAAGGAATATTTTGTCGTTTTTCGTACGAGGTACTTTTTGACTTTTCCGACAAAAGTACGAAGAATGTTTTTTTTAACTTATATGGCATGAACGGATTTTTACGTTTTTATAAACCTTCCTCCAAAATATTTCATGACTATTTTCAATAAAATCTCTTTCTTTTAAAATTTCATGATGTTTTGTGAAAAGGAATTGTTTTTGAAGAAGAAAGGATATTTTTCCTCAAGAATTCATTTCAAGTGTTTTATCAAAATTATTTTCCATCTAAGATAATAAAGGGTTCTGTTTCTATCAATATTTTTACATTGATCTGACTATGTTGTGATGGAATTATGTTTATGAATTCCTTTATCTTATATTAATGGTTTTATGATGTCATGTTGTTTAAGAATCCCATTTTTATTACATGGGTTATGCTATGATGTATGGTTTATGATTTTGTGGCACACATAAGAATGGTATCATTATGAGATGGGTGGGACCTATATCTCCCTCCAATGCATTGGGTAAAGATTTTATATCTCATGAGATATACATGGCTAAAATGGTAGGTTATACCGGTTCAGTGAAACTGGACTGAAACGAGGGTTACTCAATTCAGAAAGGGACTTTGTCCACTAAGATAGTCTTGGAAATGAGTCTTGACTAACAAGAAATGATTCTCTATGATTATGTGTGTATTCCACAAAGTTTCATGTTTTATGTTATGATTATTGGGATTTCATTTCACTACTATGATTTATCCCATGTTATGAAATTATGCTCTCTTTTTCAGGTTAATATTTCCAAAAGTTATGTTCTTATGAATATGATATGATTGATTTCTCTTTTGTTTACCCTTACTGAGCATTTGAGCTCACCCTTTTATGTTTTCTTTTCCCCAGGATATAAAGAATGGTTTTAGGTAAGAAAAAGGAAGATCTTTATGGGAGATTTTGAAGATCTTTCACCACGATTAGAAGATTACGTTCCGAGTTTCCAGAGACACTAAACTATTACGATCCTTGTGTGTGTGTTTTTGTTATGTACTAAGTATTCCACCAAAGTAATGTAATGTCCATGTTCGTCAAGATTCGGGTCTCTATAATCATTGTTGTTATAAAATCAAATAAAAATTCCACATAAAATAATTGACAAAGTAGAACCTTTTATTTAAGGATTATGCGATTCAATTATAATTATATTAGAGTTGGTTTAGTGTAGACAACATTTTTTTCATATATCCATTCCAACTCGTCCAGCTATTTTTTTGATTTATCATCTTCAGAGAGATATCCACATAGTTCTATTTAAATCAATGGATAATTGAATTTTATAGGAAATACTAAATTTATCTCAAACAACAATCAATATGGGTACTCATGTTTCGTTGTGGTTGTTGTGTTATGGTAATCTAATAAAGAATGAAGAATATTGTCTGGCTTAGTGGTAATGTATTTTCTCATCATCTTCTGAAGTATATTCAGAAAAGTCTTATTGAAGTCCACTATTTGTCCATTTTCAATAGCCAGATAGTAGGTTGAATGGTTTTACATTATGCTGTACTCTAGTAATAGTTTATTCAATTTAGAAAAATAGATTTTTCTTTCATTTTACATTAATAACATGTGAGGAATTAAAAATAATATGTCGATGTTGGATGTAATGTCTCGGTTTTTCCGTGTATTATTTTTAAAAATTATATGGATTAAATTTGAGGCCAAGAACTAGGATGTCATGTTATTCCAAGGATCTATGTATATATAAAATAATTTGTAAAATATTAAAATAATAGTTAGTACAAGTGAAAATGTTTCATGAAAATGTTGAATAACATCTATACAGTTTCCTGGATAAAAAATCTGATATATCTATTCTATTTAGAGAAGCACCATTACACTGTGTGAGGTTCAAGATCGTCCATCATAGGTTGGATATGAAAAGTAGTTTCATGTGTTTTTAAGAAATAAAATAAATTGTAAATTTATTTTATTTAACCATTTTATTAACGCATCGATTATTTTTATTTTTAATAAATCATTTTTATAGGGAATTTGGGTTAGGCTCATAACCTTAAAAATTAACTAGAGGCTCTATGGATAAAACATGTAGAATTCTCTTAGTAGTGATGACAATACTTTTATTGAGGATCATTCATGGTGGTATTTGTTAATAACCATTGGTCTTCAACAACGAATGATCCAATTCCAAGGATGTGAATATTTTTTAATATTCTTTTACATATTCTTAGATTCAATGATGAATATGTACCAAAAAATGAACAATTTTATCAGTAGTTCAATCATTCTTACGGGTAAAATTTTAAATTCTGTGATTTACATGGTATATTATTATATTATTTGATTGTTTATCATTATCATTGGAATGGATCGAGGCTCTAAAAAACAACAATTGAGATTCATTCCTCGAGTTGGATCCATGTAAAATTTTATCCGCCATTTTTTATGATGGTTCTTCTTTCTTCATTGGGATAAGAAGAAATTACTGTTGCACCTTTTTTTATTGGCGTAATGTTCAGAAATTAATGATTTAGCACTAATATGACCTAGGAGTGATGTGATGTAGATGGTGATGGTTGAATAAAAATGATACAACATAAATTTCACACTGGGTTGTTTACATCGTATAGATTTGTGGTTGATTTATAAGCCGATTGAAGGCCCAAAACACCACGGTTCAGTTTTAGGGTCATACGAAGTCCCTTGATCTTGAGTTTTGAGGTGAAAAGATCATCAGAACGAGACCAGAATTAGGATAACAGTGGCGTGTAACCTACGGTTACACATCTTATGGCCACCACTGAGTGGCGTTTAGTGTTTTAGGAGATAGGTAAATGTCACATAGAATATGACCCTATGAAATTTTATGTAGTCCCTTCCTAGAGACTCATTGTGTATATCAGGATATACACAAACCCGGGGGGGAGTACAATGTGTTACCTACACGTTGAGTAACACACCACCCGACATGGCATGGACCAAGTACACAGAATACACCGTGTACTAGTACATGGGAATAGACACACAGGTTGACACCATGTACTAGAACATTCATGGAGTACATGGGTGGACCCATAATGGAAGGACACAATGTGTGACTTCTTATACACAGCGTTTAACATATTCAACACATTACAGTTTGGAATGACATGGTCTATTATAAATAGCCAATACCCAAGGTCATGGAACATGGTGTGTGACCCTAAAACACACCATTTATCCACTTCTATATGGCTTCATTCCTTTTTCCAAAATATATTGTGCATGTTTTTTAGGGTTTGTACACATTATTGTTTTCTAGAAGGTCAGTGTGTATCATTTCCCACTCATAAGAGTATTATCTGTTCAGCGGGACATCCTGGATACGATTGTTAGAATCTATAAAGAGGCCTAGAGAAGATCCCCTATTAATTCATCATTCCCCAGTTAGAGTATACAGTAATGATAGGAACAACATTATCAGGCATTGATCCTCATCATAGAAGTTAAATCCAAATAGGTTCTTTAGTATCCCCCCATATCCATGGATGTGAACCTATTTGTTTATTTTATAACTCTTTTTAGATATATCATCACATCTCTCTCTCATAATGGTTGTAAATTAATAGTACCTCCCAAACAAATGTCATCAATGATATCAAAATCTAACGTGTGTTCTCCCTGATGAGTGCTTCATTGAATCTTCGATCTAGAACCCTTGTGTCGATATATAGCAATTGTGACATACATCGAGACTTTGAGTCTTTGATTGAGTATTTCTGGGTACTATTATAATATGTACTGTAGAAATATATAGTGTGGATATGAATATAATTTTTTTTTTGGATTTCGTTGTGTGTTTTTGGTGTCCACCTGATTATTGTTATACTCACAACTTCATGGGCTTTGCTAGCATGTGTTTTGTCTTATATTGATAAGTGACCTTTTTATGTAGTCTTACGTGGACCAAGACCAGGAAATTACTTATGAAATCAAAAAGGCCCGAGCTATTCCTATTTCTATAGACAATAGCCATTACCACTTCTTACAGTTTTTACTAGTGGTTACGAAATTCTTTTTGGTTGGTGTGTACTCAAGAATTATTTACATTTCCGCACTTTACTTTCCTATCGTAGTCTGGATGAGATATAGTTGTATGCCTACATTTGGTTGTTAGATAGTTTAAACATTAATCATTTTGTGGGTTTAGATATGTTTGTATGTGAATATAGTTACATAGTCATGGCCTCTCATAATATGGATGCGCCTTCTCAATGCTAGTCCCCAGCCAATGGAATATTGGAGGCGAGCAAAGGAGTCGCGACACAGGACCCCCTGGGACCGGTAATGACAATGATGTATCAGAGCTGGTTGGTTGTACATTAGGAACTATATTACATGAGCATGGTTTGGGGGGGATAGTTTTAATTGTTTCATGTTTGGTTTTCTGGCTAGGGACTCCAATGTTGGTGTGTCAGCTTTCCTATCCATACACCCCGACTCTAATAACCGTCTTTTTGAAATAGTACAAGAGAACATTGGTTTTAGAGAATATACTGGTTCATACATCATATAGAAATGGGTTATCGTTCTGTGACCTTATTAATTCATCCCTCTAGATATACTTAATTGACCATGGTGCATCAGGTTTTTATACTGGATTCCCCTAAGATACATAGAAAATAGGATTCAACAACTTATCCATGCGGATGTCCCCCTTAGTGATGAGGCCTCGATATATAGACCAGTTCTCTAGGTGTTTCCCATAGGTGGTGCACCATCTACCCCAAAAACTATAGAGAATCACATGATACATACATTACCAGTATATGTAGAATGCATGCTGTGTATCATTAATGAGTTTCAGAGATAGATATCCCCCTGTTCTAAGGCAACACTGACCCTCAAGAATTTTAGTACTATCTTGATATGGTGACCCATGTTTTCTCTCTTCTCAGGACAGCTGCAAATTATATAGTGTTCCTCGATGAAATCATTTTTTAGGTTTATAATGGTAAATGGTTAAGTATGGAAATCTAGTTGCATGATGAGTTGAAACATTTATTGGTATAGATCATGCTTCTACTAAGAGAGTGTTTCTCACCAATTATATTGAGAGCTCTGTTTATTTAGGAGGTTTATCAGCTTCAATAGGGTATCTTTCCAGTGGCTGATTATTCATCGAGGTTGACCAACATTTCCATGTACATGATGTTTAGGTATAGAGATCAGTACATCATGGATCAACTCATCGATTGAAGTATGAATAGAGACATATGATCCATCATTAAACCTTTTTGAATTCTTAATTATTTTAGTTTATAAGAGTTTGATTTGGTAGTTGAAGGCTTCATAGCTGAGCAGCTACAATATATGATAGTATGTTCTGGATGACCAGGTGTGGAGACATCCTTAGTAAGGCGATGACATCAGTTTCAATGACTTAGACATGTGAATCATGTTCAAAAGAGGACCCATGATTGAGGATATTTAGTTTAGGGATTGTAGGAAGTGTCTAGTCTGCCCGGGGAACGGCAGTGTTATTCATGTGACAATAGGGGACATCTCCCAAGATATTTTCAAAAATATAGTTCTATGGATAGAGAAATAGTAGATTTACCATCAAGGAAGAAAACCAATAGGAGTAGGATGGTTTTTAGGGCTTAAATGGTGTCATAATAAATCATGGAGCATCAGGTGGTGTTCAATTTTTGGCCTTTTTACCACCAAGACCCCCAGGTGGTCCATGATAGGATTAGGGAGATGGGGGACATATGAGGGGATAGCTTCATAGGATCATGAAATATAATCAAGGGGATATTGGAATGATCTAAGATAGGTTCTATTTCATTACTACATTAGTTTTAGTACTGATAAGAACATTTTAATTTCATTATTTCTCACCACATATCATGTTCAAGACCTAGAAATTGAGGTTTAACTGTTAACATGATCCTTATGAATTGAGAAAACTACTAGAGAACACTTAGTGATCACAATTCAATGATGAAAGTGTTGAATGAACCTTGGAGGAAAGGGTTTTGGTCAGAACCTATTGCTGGATGAATAATGGTATTGTCAGTTCATTCTTGTTATTTATGGGTTATCCATAGTCCATGCCCCAATTGATAGTTTTAAGTGAATTATGAAATGTTTCCAAAGTGATGCAATGGGTTTTTTCTTTTTTGTATAAATGGAATACCCGGAAGCATAAGATGTAACCATGTATAGGATAGTACGACTAATTTCTCATTTGTTGTCTAAACTGACACTTTATAGAGAGTTTGTTAGGAGTTAACAATTTCTTTCCGGAGTGGTGGATTATGTTCGGGTCTTCCCTGAAGAGTTTCCAGGATTACCTCTGCACCATAATGTAGACTTCTTCATTTATTTTTACCTTGCAACGACACCAATATCAACACCATCATATTTTATTGCTCCTATAGATTATCATGAGTTTAGGGTGTAGTTGGATGAGTTGTGAAAAAATGGTTTCCTAAGACCCAATTTTTCATGCAAGGCAACCCTATATTTGTTTTCACAAAAAGGTATATGGGTGAAAGATGTTGTGTGTAGACTACATGTGGTTGAATCAGGTGACCATGAAGTACAAGTATCAATAAATAATAATCTATGACATCATTGATCAGTATTATGGGCACTATTGTTCTCATTTGTGGACCACCAATCAGAAAATCACCCGATGTGAGTATGGGAAGCAGATATACCTAAGACAACATTCATATGTCATTTCTATCATTATGAGTATTATGTTATTACCTTTCTCATGATGAATTCACTAGTAGTTTTCATGGGACTCATAATCTAGATCATTCATCCTTATATAGAGTAGTTCTTGGTTGTCCCCATTGATGATATCCTTGTGTACATGGCTTCTAAAGAGGTACACAAGATAATCATAAGGATTGTTATGGATATACTCTGAGAGCACCATATTAATAAAAAAATCTCAACGTTCTAGTTATGGATTTAGGAAGACCATTTTTTGGGATATGTTATCATAGTGGATGGAGTGAGTCTAGACCGGACCAATGTTGAGGAAATTTTAGCACGGGATCCACCAAGGAGCATGAATAAAGTGTGGGGATTTCTTTGGCTAGTAGGCTAGTACTAAAAATTAATTCCATATTTCTCCATGATATTATCACCTATGAAATCATTTCCTTGATGGGGTCAACCATTTGTGTGGACAGAGAAGTATATTGTAGGATTTTTAGTATTTGAGGAAGAGTTTGATAAGTGCATCGATCATGATACTTCCAAATGAGGGTATCAAGTACGTAATGTTTTGTGATAGATGAGGGACCTTTCATGGTTATGTCCTAATGCATAGGAAAATTGTGATTGCCTATGGTTCATGCTATTTGAGACCAAGTGTTCATACCTATATGACCCACAATATTAAGTTAGCAATGGTAGTCATTGCATTGAAGATATGGTGACAATACCTAATTGGGGATTTGTTTATTATTTTCTTAGGTCATAAGAGTCTCAAGTATATCTCCTCTCATAAGGATTAAAAATTGAAGAATATTTGATAGTTAGAGTTCCTATAGGATTATGAATATGGTATTATCTATACCCAAGGGAAGGAGAATGTGAGGGATGATTCCCCCACCAACAAATATAGTTGGTAGTTTATGAATGAGTCATCATAGTAGTTGGAATCATTGTATTTATCCTTGTTGGGTATAGATGGATAATCTTACCTCCAGTTGATGTATATTACCCACCACTCCCATAATGAGTCACATAGGTACAAATTTTGGATACTGACTATGAGACTATACCTAATCCAATATCCATAAGGAATGACCTTGATGGATACATAAAAGGTTGCGAGAATGTTGTCCTTTTTATATAATTTACATTAGTAGCATTTTTATTGTAGATGGAGGTATTTATTGAAATTCAAACATCCCATTTGGCGGTATATCCATGTGCAGAAAAAATTTACCAGGACCTCCAATTTTAGTTTGGGTGGTCGGTAATGAAGAATGGAGTGAAAGAGTTTGTTTATCAGTTCCTTGCTTGTTAGTAATAAAAGGGATAGCACCATGTTATAGTGGTATTAGATCTTATCCTTGAGATAACCTATTGGAAGTGGGATGAGATATTGGTGGACTTCGTTATGGATTTACCATATATATATAGGGGACACAATTTTATATAGATGTTCACTTACTGACTCACCATGTCAGCCGACTTATTATCTATCCCAGAATATTTTTTACTGAAGAACATGATACTTATCAATGTTCTGAAAATATGAAAATTAAATGGATTTATATCAATTACTGATTTATATCATGACGTTCTTTTTACATACTGGTTGTGGTAGGGATTACAGGGGGAATTTGAATCCCAATTATGTATAAACACATCATTTCACCCAGAGATGGAAGGTCAAATGTATAAAGTCATTTAGGTTCTAGAGTACATGATATGGGATTGCAAGTTGCACCAGGTTTGTAGTTCTGATGATGACCTACCTATGGTGGAGTTTTCATACAACAACACCTACCATTTCACCATTAGTATTTTACCTTTTGAGGCACTATACAGGAGACCCTATAGGTCACCACTGTGATGGGAAGGCCCAGGTGAGTCAGCACTCATTGGCATATAATTGGTGAGAGACACTAAAGATAATGTGTAGATCATATAAGAGTGGAGGAGAATTTCCAAGATCCACCAAAAGTCTTATACAGACACGAAAAAGAGGACTTTGGAGTTCGAGGAAGCATACGACGTATTCCAACATCTTTTACCCTGATAGTAATAATAAAGACATTTATAGGGTGATAAGTTATATCCAAGTAGTATCATCCCATTTTAAATACTGTTTATATTTGAGGAGGTGGTGTAACACTTAAATATGACTCTATTGTTGGATTGGGAACATTATTTATTATACACCTCGGAACTGGGGAGGACATGCATGACCCATCACACGCCATCGACTATGGTGAGCTGGACATCAAGGATGGAAAAACATTTTCCATGAACCCCATGTAGATCAAGTATCGGTATGAGAGGATCCTTTTTTGGTGAGTGATTCCTTTAGTGCATGTCTAGTTGTAACACATAAATTTCTCTAAGTGCACATTATAGTAGGAGTATTAGATAAGTTCACAATACTGAAATATTTATTATTTGCATTAATTTTTTTGGGGGACATTAATTCTCAAAGTGTTTGAATATCATATCCCATATTAACCTTATTTTATTTAAATATATAATAAGGATTAAATTAGAGACTACATGCTGAGATGTGAAACAATTCGAATGTTCGGTGTGGCCAGAACTATTATTTGGAAAATATTAAAATATTAATTAGCATGTCTGCACTGTTTTCTAGATAATAGAGGAATGACTTTTAAATAGGTTCGTAGATCATAAATTGAAGGGAGCCATTGAGTTCAGAGAAGTAGATTTACCCTAGACAAGGCTTATCATTGGTCTTCATGGTCATCTATGAAAAGTACATTCATGATTTTTTCATTAATAATATAAATTTTCATTTTATTATATTTTACAATTTCATCAATGGAACGGATCATCAAATATTTTTTTAAGAAAACAATTTGACAGGGATCCATGATTAGGCATATAATCCTTTAAATTAATTGGAGGCTTTGGAGATAATCCATGAATAATTATATTGAAGGTGATAATAGAGACATGGATTGAGGATCTTTTCTGATGAGATTCATTGACAGAAAGTAGTCTTAAATAGATAACAATACAATTCCTAGGTAGGGAATGTTGTTTTATATTTATCTCCTCATTCTTAGATTCAACGATTAAAGCATACCGACCAATGAATGGGTTGATCGGTGGTATGATCATTCTTGTGAATGCGTTTTTAATTTTGTGATTTAGGATGCTGATTGTTATATTGATTTAATTATTGATAATTCATATTGGAATATATCAGGGCTTAAATTAACAATAGTTGAAGTTAGTTCCTCGAGTGTGTTCCATGTTAATTTCTCTCCCTCGTTTTCTATGTGGGTTCTTCACTTTTCAAGGGGTTAGCAATAAAAAATATATTCACCTTCAATTCCTGGTGAAATGATCTGAAATTCGCGATCCAACTCCAATACAACCATGTGGAGGTCCGATAGTTATGGTGACATGTGAATAAAAGATATTTTGTAGAAATCATTCATTGGTAAGTTTTCTTCATATGGATTTAATTCCATTTGTTTAGCCAATTTAATTCACAAAACACCTCGATTATGTGTTAGAATGATGGGATGACCCATGTTATTGAGTTTTGAGGAAAAACATTAACCAGAATGGGACTCAAATCATTGGATAAGGCATGCATTGGCAGAATGTGAGATTCATGAAAATCATGATGAATACATTGAGTAACCTAGGGATACACGTTGTGTGTCCAACATTGAGAAGAGGATATGGTTTCAGTACATTGTTAAAAGTCACATGGCCTGTGATGCTTTCACACTGTAAGTAGTTCATTCCCAAATACATAGTGTGTATCTCGAGAGATACATATACACATGTGGAGGCGCATGGGTTGCATGAACAGTGTGTACCCCAGTACACGATGTGGCCTCTACCACATACATGGACTACCCCATGTTCTCGGAAACATGTAGAGACACACGGTTTGACACAAGGTACTAGCATATGAACAAATAATGTTGGTGGATTCCATATAAAAGGATAGTGCATGTGACTTATTCTAGAGGTCGTGTACCCATATTCTATAAAACATAGATTAGAAATACATGTTTAATCATACATGGGTACTACTCAGGGTCACTGTTTCCCTCAGATTTCGGGGATGACCTCCTTTGATGGGAGGTTCAAACAATCCTATCAGTTTCTAACAGGTTTGTTTGTAGAACCAATAACATCTAATGATTCCACATCCATTTAGACATACTTTCCAAAGGTAGGTGCTCATTTGTTTGTGGACTGATGAGGCTTAGGAATTTGCATTGGTCGAGAGGATGGGAGGTCGGACTCATCACACCCTTTTCAGGGGAATTATTGTCTACTCCGGGACTCTGTTTATAGATTTAACTTGTGTTCATTAATACTTATTACATTACCAAGTATATAATAAGCTTTCATTCAGATATGACAATCAATGATTAAATGTTTAGGAAATTTAGAGAATCATTTATATGTATTTGAGGTTCTTCATCGATAGAGAATCATCTGTATTTATTAGAGATTCTTGGTCAATGGTACCCTTCAACACATTTTTATATAAGTCTCTTGGTTATTATGATGACCATACTGGTTTTAAAGCCACTCTGTGGGGCACTTGAAGTTTATTTTCATTCAGAAGGACAAGAATTATTTCAGAGTTGGGATCAAACCCTCAGATGGGATACCTACATAACCCTTGTTTAAAAAAGGAATCAGAACCCACATAGTTCGAGTAAGGGAGTATGATGTTTATGACTGATGGCTCAAAGAATGATGTCATTATTACTTTTACACTCTAACCTCATGTGAGTCATGCTCGGTGTGAGAAACAAGAGGTATTGGTAAAAATTGGACAATTGTTCCATGAAAGATGCAATCATAAGAAATAATGTGGGGCTTATGTATGTATGACTGCCCAGATAAATGAAGGTTAGGATTTACTTTAGGGAAGAAATCTAGGAGCAGGGTCCATAAAGAAATATGTGCTTCAGGGAGATTTTGAAAACTCTAACTTGGGGATTACTCCTGAAAAAGAGGCCCAAATTAGGAGAGGACTTATGATTGGGTTTTACTCCTGAAAAGGAATCCTAGATAAATGTTAAATTAGGACTGGGTAAGAGAAATTGTGGCTGGGGCATACTCTTGAATAGGAGGTCCATGTTAAGAGATTTGAAAAATTAAGGGACTTGGGGCTTACTCCTAAAAAGGATGCCCATATTTGAGACTAGGGCTTACTCTTGAAAAGGAATCCCAGGTTAAGAGAATTATGGTTGGGGCTTACTCTTAAGGAGGATGCCCATATTTGAGAATGGGGCTTACTCCTGAAAAGAAAGCCCAAGTTAGGGGATCTGGGGCTTACTCCTAAGGGGGATGCCCATATTAGAGGACTTATGACTGGGGATTATTCTTGAAAAGGAGACCCAGGTTAAGGATTCTCTCATCTTAAAGGATGAGGTTGAATGAACGAAATCTCAATTTTTAGTGACATAAAGATGTGTAAATCACTATGTTTTGAGAGATATTCCAGAGAATTCCTTTCAGATAAGGACGTCAAATAAATAAATCATTCCATAAATGGATTTGAATAGTGTCTTGAAGACTTAATGTTGAATAAGAAAGGTGGAATGGCTTAAGAGGGGTGAAATGGGCATGAAGGGCACCCAAAAAGGCAGGGGCGCGCATGTCCTTGCAGGCGCTCAGGTACTGTGTGGGCGCGCATGTCCTGGTCGCACAGGTATACTTGCGCGACACATGGGTACATGCATGACGGTTAACCAGCAGGGTAATACTTGAGTGAATCTTTATTAAAGCCTTTAGAATCCCCTTGAGGTTCTTCCAGAAGAGGGGCGTGCAAGTTCTATTGAAGGAGTAAGGTGGTGCGCAAGTGTGGCCTTTTCCCTTAAGGGATGGCCACTCAGGCGCACAAGTGTTGATGAGTTTCAACCCTTAGGCCGTCCTCTCACTCTTTAGATATTCCATTCTAGGTAATAAATTACCTTACAATTGTTTCGGAAGCTTTGAGAAGATACTAGGGCACATGAGGCTCAAATCTGGGTTTCTGGAAAAAATAATCCTTGAATGGGGGGCCACAGGGTCTATTTATAGGCAAGAGAAGACCCCGAGCGGTTATCACTTTGTTCGCGCAAGTCACTTGTGCAACCATCGTGCGTCGGGCATGTGGATTTGCAAGACTATGAGGGAACTTGTGTGACATATGGACAATCATCTCCTTGTTCATCCCATTGTTGATTTTTGATATTTTCTTCAAAGGATGAATCACATTGAGTTAAGATAATCCCCTTTTCCAATCCTTAGATTTTGTGATGAAAGGAGCATCAAAAAAAGTCCCCCCTTAGAGTTGGATCCGGAGAGAAAAGAGGATTTGGCTCCGAGGAAAAGAAGAAAACATTGGTCTTTGTGGTTATTGGCAGTTTAATGTCATGCATGTCGGACATAAAAAGGCTAATGTTTACGGTCAAAATAGCTTTGACCTAAATGGATTATAATTGACTCAATTCCTTAAAAATTCATCTAAAAACATATTACTATGCTCAATTATGAGGGAAAATATGTAAGCTATGAATTAAGAATATTTGAATATGAGGAATGATATGAAAAAGGGCTAAAAGGCATTAGGAGAAGTAGTTTCCAAGAATGATGTTACCATTATTTAACAAACATGTTAGGGGGTTGAATTATACAAGCCCACCTAAAGGCATTGGCTGCATAGTTAAATAAAATAGTATCTTTTGGCTATCAAGTCTGTTATGTAGACTGTTTATGCAAGGCCGCCTATGGGAATGTGCTGCATAGTCAGGAATAAGAACTCTCAGAAATTTACATTCCTAGTTCTAAAAGCCAGTGAATGTTTATGGAGATTCAAATCATCCAAAGTATAGAATTTTCTGTTTGGAAAGTGGTACTTGAATATGGAGAAGATATTTCCAAACAAGATTATCAAAGAACTGGATGAATATCACTCATACGAAGGTTTGACCCAATCATAGGGAAGGAGAATATAAACCATATACTTGAATACTTTTAGATCATGAAAAAGGATATGGGACAAATATGTTAAGGATGGTTATTTTTATGGATCCCTACATACTGTCATTTAATAAAAATAAGGAAAAAAGAGGCATTCTTCCAAAGAATGAAGTTACCACTATCTGAAAACCCCGTTAGGGGGTTGAATTATGCAGGGCCACCTAAGGGTATTGGATGCATAGTCAGATAATAGTATCTTTTGGCTATGAAGTCTGTTATGTAGACTATTTATGCAAGGCCGTCTATGGGCACGTGCTGCATAGTCAAGAAAAAGAACTCTCAGAAGTCTGACATTTTTGTGACTAGAAGTCATGGAATGGGTTATGAGGATCTGAAAATATTTAAGGTTAGGGTTATGAAACATAAACATGGGTATTGTTCAATGTATATAGAGATATACAGATCAATGCTAACCATAATCATGTTGTGGCTGGGTCCTGAATTAAAATGTTGGACTTCACTACGTATCCCATAATGATGAGAATCAAGCCATACATAGTTCTAAAACTACAGTTTAACGTCGTGTGGGAAAAAATGATTAGAGATCTTAGTTTAGGGTCTTAGAGCTTGGACCATTATAAGAAATACACAGTGTGTGTTTTCATGGGGACTTTTCATCCAAGGGACTGAAAATGGAATTTGGGGTTAGGCCCAAAGACTTGGGGATGGATTCGAGGGACACTTGAACGTTCCTACGTATCCCATAAGGATGGAAATCAATCCCATGTAGTTCTAGGATTACCCTTTGTACAAATTTGTTTCGTACATGTGAAGGGTGAAAGGGGACTTTAGTTAAATGATGGTTTAATCCAAGATAAAAGGTTTGGGCATTGCCATGTATGCACATAGTCTTTGAAATGAAACGTGATTGAGAAATCAATGTAAATAATGGTTGCCTCTCATGTGAGGGTATCAAAGAATATTGTAGTTTATTTTCATACTGGAAAAAATTGTTGTATATTTTAACGTCGTACAATAAGGACGAAAGTGAACCAATGTAAAGATATTGATTCTAGGGGCGATTTCATGAATCAACATTGTATGAGATAAAGATGAACCGACTTGAAGAGATTGGTTTTGGGCTTGAACCTTTGGAGGTTGCCTACATACCCATCATAGAAGGTAAGGATCAATGTCTGTGTAGTTCAATTAAAGAATGAATTAATGATCAAGTTGTTCTTGGGGAAAATGACCTAAAAATGATGTTGTTCGAACATACACATGGTTAGCGGCCCAAATAGAGTGTTATGGTTGAGGTTTGCTCTAAGCTCACGTGATTCATACTCGGTGTGAGAATCAATAGGTAACAACAACCTTTACGATGCATAGATTAATGTCATGTAGGACATATAAAGGGACTATGCAGTTTAATGTCTTGTAGTTATGACTATTGGTGCTGCATAGTTTAGTGTCATGTAGTAGGGGAAAAATGCAGTTTAATGTCATGTAGAACGTATCACGGACTTTCTGTACAGTTTAGCGTCATGTAGTTAGGACGATGGGGACAATAGAGTTTAACTTCATGTTAGCCGAAAGGGGGACTGTGTTGTTTAATTTCATGCAGTGAGGACAAAAGAGTACACCATTTAATGTCATGTTGGACGCATTGGAGATTTTTTTCCCACAGTTTAATGTCACGCTGTACAAAAGTGTTGTTTAAGGTCATACATGACCTTTGGAGATTATGTAGTTTAACATCTTTCCGGACGTAAGGGACATTTATAAAGTTTAGAGTCATGTAGTTAGGACGTCACAGTTTAACGTTCTGCTAGACGTAAGGGAGTTTCAAATACTTTAAGGTCATATGCATGGACCGTTGATGATGCAGTTTAAGGTCATACAGGACCTAGTTGCAGTTTAAGGTCATACTGGACCATTTTGGAGTCACAGTTTAACGTCATGTTGGACCAAGGGGGACACAGTTTAACGTCATGTTGGACCAAGTTTCATTTTAATGTCATATAAGACCATTGCTGTATAGTTTAACGTTATATAGCAAGGAAAATAGATTGTACGTTGCAGTTTATACAAAATACTTCTTAAACAATCTTGCATTGGTTGGAGTAGTGATGAGTTCTCCATCCATCGAGATTAATGAATAAGCTCCATTGGAGTAGACCCTTTGTATTCAATAAGGCCCTTCCCATTTTGGCTCATGCTTGTGAGGTTTCATTCCTGGTATCATTGGAATTCTGAGAACTAATACAAATTCTCCCTGAGAGAATGAACAAAGACGAACTTTTTTGTTAAAATCTCGTGCTATTCGATTCTGATAGACTTCCAAGTGGTGAAAAGTGCACAATCATTTCTCATCTAACTGTTCCAATTCATTCAATCACTTTTGATACTGTTCATCAGTAGATGATTGATCACAAATGGAAACTCTGAGAGAGGGTAGTTTAACTTCAATGGTCAATACGTCTTTCGTCCCATATACCAAAGAATATGGAGTTGACCGAGTTGCAATGCAGGTGGTAGTCCGGTAAGCCCATAAAGCATGAAAGAGTTTATCAGGCCATGAACTGTTATCTTTATCCACCATCTTTTGCATTATATTTGAAAGAGTCATGTTAAAGGATTCTATCTGGCTGTTGGCCACTGCATGATACTGTGATGAACGGTTGGATTTGATGTTGTATTCTTGATACAACTTCTTCACCTCGGATGAACAGAAATTGGTGCCATTTTCCGTCAATATGGTATGAGGGACACCAAATCTGGTAATGATGATAGAATTGATGAGGCTAACAATGAATTAATACTGACGTCCTTGAGAGGTATTTCCTTTACCCATTTGGAAAAGAAGTTAGTAGCAGTAAGAATGTACTGAAACTGCTTGGCCGTAATCGAATGGTAAGGTCCCACCACATCCATTCCCCATGTGGAAAATGGACAATAATATTTAGCTATATGAGGCAACTCTGGAGGTTTATGAATGATGTTGGCATGTACATGGCATGAATGAAACTTCTTTGTGAAATCGACACAATCTCATATCATTGAAGGCCAAAAGTATCCAAGCCTTCGAATATGATCAAACAGTCTATGTCCAGACTGGGTGCACCATAGACTCCGGCTTGCACTTCTTTCATGACAACCATTTTCTCTTCACCATCAATACATCTGAAGACAACTCCATCAAAACTACATTTGTAGAGAATTTTCTCTAGGTGATCTGGGCTATCATAATGAGTAAAATTGACCACACGTCACCGGATTTGTTCTTTCTCAACTCTATCAGGTGGAAGTGTTCCATTTTGAAGGTATTCCCTAATAGGTGACATCCATCCTGTAGTATGACCATACGTTTCAGGAATGTGAAAAATTTCATTAATTTCCTCTGTTCTGATTTGAACATACGGTGAAATTGCTCGATGGTGGGAAATACTGATGGTTGTCTCGTCTCGATTTGGATCAACCATAACTGTGGCTATATTAGCCAGTGCATCAGCTTGAGCATTTTGTGATCTTGGGATATAAGAAAATGTCGGTTCCAAAGGGAATTCCTTCATTAACTCTCTAACGTAATCATACAAAGGGATTAGTTCTTCTTTTTTGATGGCATAATCCCCATTGACTTGTTTGATTACTAGGTTTGAATCACCTTTCATCTTTAAGTGATTCACTAGTGCTTGAAGTGATAATTCCAAGCCTACGATGAGAGGTTGGTATTCTGCTTCATTATTGGTACCACCTTCCCACAATAAGAAGGAATAAGGTAACACTTCCTTTTTTTGGATAAATGGGCACAATTCCTAAGCCAACATTTTTGAATTTATGATTTTCCATTTTCCTCCCAGTTTGACTTCGGGAAACACCATCAAAATACATTTCCCATGCCTGAGGACATTATTGAATAGAGAATAATTCTTCATTAGGGAGTCAATATCTGAAGATGTGTCTTCCACTGATGGGTGTTCAGCTAGGAAATCAGCAAGAGTGTGTCCCTTTATTTCCTTTTGATACAAATACTGAATGTCGAATTACTGAAAAATAACTGCCCACCTTGCCAGACGTCCTCTAAGAATTGGGCGACTAAGGATAAATGTGAGTGGGTTATTGCGAGATACCAATTGGACCTCGTAATGTTGCAGGTAGTGTCTCATCTTTTGAACTACAAAGATTAATGTCGGGCAGCACTTCTCAATACTTGAATACCAGGTTTCTGCTTCAAGCATGGTTCGAGTGAGATATTAGAGACTATTTTCATTCCCAGCATCATTCTATTGAGCAAGAAAGGCACCCAATGATCGCTCTAGAGCTGTCAGTTAGAGGAAAAGTGGTCTTCCTTCAACAGGTGGCATGAGTACCGATGGACTCAAGAGATATTTCATGAGAATATCAAATTCTTCTTGACATTCTTCAGTCCACTGGTATGTGACTCCCTTCTTCATCAATTTGGTGAAGGGTAAACGTTTTCCTGCTAAATTGGCGATGAAACCCCAAATATAGGCTAAGTTTCCTTGAAGTCCTCTTAATTCTTTCAAATTATGAGGAGGTGACACACCAAGGATTGACTTGGTCTTCTTAGGACCGACTTCAATACCACGATGGCATACAAAAAAGATGAGAAATTTTCTGGAGGTTACCCCAAAAGCACATTTTATGGTGTTCATCTTCAAATTATGTTGTCGAAGCTTGCGGAATATGATATCCAAATCATCCAAGTGATTAGAACGTTGATTGGATTTAACTACCAAATAGTCTACATAGCATTCAACAAACTTCCCTAAGACGGTTTTGAAGATACGATGCATGGCATGCTGATAAGTTGCACCTACATTCTTTAAGCCAAAGGGAATTACCCAGTAGAAAAACACACCCTGAGGGGATATGAAGGCAGTGGATTCCATGACTTCTGGGGCCATTCAGATTTGATTATATCCGAAATATCCATCCATGATGTAAAGTGCTTTATTTCCAGCTTTTTCATCAATTAGATGCTCTGTAATCGGAACTGGGAAATCATCCTTAGGACAATGCTGATTAAGATCTCTGAAATCGATGCAAACTATAATTTGTCCGTTATTTTTCTCTACATGGACAATATTAGCCAACCATTTGGGATATTGAACTTATCTAACAAAGTTAGCATTGATAATCTTATCCACTCCAGCATCATTTTTGGAAGCATAAGATTGGTGTGTTCTTCTCACGGCATGCTTAATTCCTCGATGTTCTTCTGGTAAACCAAAATGATGAGTAGCAACATCAGGATCATGCCCGGGCATTTCTGTATAGTTCCAGGAAAATAGATCTCTATTTTGATTTAGAAAATAAATATACATCTCTTTCTCTTCAAGAGTCATGGTTGCACTGATTAAAGTGGGGCATGGATCTTCTTTTGTACCAAGATTTATTTCTCTGAGTTCATCTACAGTGGTAGAGATACCCTCTTCAAATGCTGGAGGAGAATCTCTAAGGTTTTCCTCTTCTTCTTCATCATGTTTTATTTCTTCCATTTTAACTTTCATAGTAGATGATAAAGTATAATTTTAATGATCCAAAGAGATGTCAAAATTTGCATATCAAAAAGAATAAGCTTCCATTTCCGACCCGATCAATGATGAAGGGTCTTCTTTGGGAAATAAAGAGGAGATGATGGATTGAGAATCGACATCATTGTTCACCTCTGATGTTTCTATAACATCTTCAGGCCTAATTGGAGAAGCATGGACTTGTTGGATTTCAGCAGATGAAATGAAGATGACACCATTTGTGCTTTCATCACTGCTTGGTAGATTACCAATTTCTCCCATGTTGTCTGGCTCGATTGCCGTAATTGACATTATGGATCTTTCCAAAAGAGTATTTTGATTTGGGTCTATCTTGTCAATTTGACTGATAGGCAACATATAATCTGTAGTCCCATGTGTAAATGGATTTACTGGAATTTTCTCCAAACTATATGGAGCATTAAATTTTGTATTCTCCTTTGTTGTGGATTTCTCCCTTCCCTTCATGTGATAGAATTCCGCCTCAATGTATTGAGACTCACATGTCTTGAATGGGGACTTATCACCATAAAATGTCCCAACATTACCATCGGAACAATATTTGAGACATTGATGGTATGATGAAGGGATAACCGCATGTTGATGTAGCCAGGGTCTTCCAAGAAAGTTGTTGAAGGCCGATCCTTGATCAACAACCATGAAATCTGAATTGGATACAAGATCTCCAAACTGAGTTCTGTGTGTAACATCGCCCAGTGGTTCTTGTTCATTTTTATAATATGCTTGTAACATCATGGTAGAAGGAGATAAATCAGATTCCATGTGGCCCAATCGATGATGTGTATGAATGAGCATGAGGTTGACTCCTTAACCATTGTCAATGAAAGCTCTTCGAACATCTATGCCATTGATCATTCCAGACAACTACAATGGTCTAATATGTCCATGCACAACATCATTTTCATCTTAATCAGTAAAAGATATTATTTCATGGAATTCTGCAGGATTATTCTCTATGTGATAGACTTCACCTGCATCAATTTCAGTTTCAAACTCTTGAGGACATGACAATGCCACGATGAATGCTTCCCGAAGATCTTTTTACAGATTCAGAGTATCCAGAATTGATAACATGGCTAGTACTTCGGAAAAGTGTTTCAATATATCATACTTTTGATCCAGAGGTCTGCGTTTCCCAATAGGAATATGTGGTTTAGTAGGTACCATGGAAGCAGATGCTTTGGAAGTTGACGCATCTTGTATCGGGATAGGAGTTGGAAATATTCTTGGTTTTGGAAGACTAGACCGATTAGATCCATTTACTTGCTGAGATGAAGAATATAAAACCTTCAATCGATCTTCCAAAATAAATGTGCCAGGACTGAATTTTCTTTTGGTAGAAGAACTTTCTTGTTCTTTCTGAGCTCACTGAAGGGCTCTACCATGAGTTTCTGCCGCGTACACAGTTCTAGCTATGGTAGAATTGGAATAGTGGCTTCTAAAAGATCCACGTCTTCCCCTATATCCAGAGCCCCTGGAACATCCATAATTCCCCAGTTTGATACAGGGAATTCAGAGTCATTGAAATCGAATATGCGACTGGCATATGGATCTGTTAATTGAATCATATTAATAGAACCAAAGATTAACTCTTCATCTGATGAATACTTTTCCTGATTAGCTTGTTTAGGTTGTTCCGTTTGGTGGGGCAGTGCCCGTGGCATTGAAGTAGATGGCATGAAGTCCGCCAAGGTCAAAGACAACTTAGGATTTGAAAAATACTCATCTTATTCTGATTCATTTTCTTTATTTGAATCATTCCATTTCTGTGATGAATTTCACTCTGTTGAAGAGGGTTTTGCCGCAACATTCATGGTAGAATACACAATTGGTTTCATTAATTGTGATCACAAAATAGCATGAGTTCGGTTGATTTTCTTTCTGACCATCCAATCATCATACTTTTGTGCATTTTTGCTTTTGACTTCTTGTCATCCACCTTTCTCCTATGGAACTATAGGAGTAACACATGATACCTAAGCTGAAGAACCTTTCAGTTTGACTTGTCCTGAGTTAACCATCGTTTGCAGGAGGTCTTTGAAGACAAAACACACCTAGATGGGATGCCCCAACATTTGATAAAAATGGAAATAATTGGGATGGCCTTCATCTCTTTTCTTGTTTGTCCTCTTGGGCATTGGTAAAAGAACCAAATTTCTTCCAGAGCCTAAATGAAATAACCAGGAATTTGTTCATTATGGAAAGAGTATGTTTTTCTCTTCAGATCCTCAAATTGTTTTCTTCTTCGATCTCTTTGATTGTCTGGATGAAATCGACTTTGTTTTTGGCACTCAGAAGGTGGAGCCCTTTGAGAAGTTGAAGGTTTTGAGGTAGAAACATGTACAAGTGCTTGTTTAAGCATAATTGTAGCAGTTTCTGCTTTACCCATTCTCTTTCCTAGAGCTAATGGAATTACATGAGATTTAGCCTTAGCCTGTATAAGGGAATCGTCAATCCGCTGAGCGATTGAAGTAAGGTCTCGAACCCCTCATGTGTATTTCACAAGGATTAATGGTGTACGTAATTCGTCACGTAGATTTTCCACACAAATTGGCAACAATTCTTCATGAGGGAGCGCTAAACTCAAAGAATATGTTAATCCCTTCCATCGTGAAATGAAATCAGAGACCCTTTCATTCTCCCTTTTCGAACATTTAGTATGATTGAAAACTGTTGTCTTTCTCAAAGTTGAGCTGAACTGAAGGATGAATTTTTGGTGAAGATCCTCCCATCCGGTAATTGATCGGGATTGCAAGCTTGTATACAAGACAAAATCTAGTCTTTGCAGGGTTTGCACGAGGTATATGAGTTTCACTGCTTCTTGCTTCTCCAGTGTTCCCATCATAGGATCGCAAAAAGACAAGTAATGTGTCAAATGCTATTTAGGATCACCTGATCCATTGAATATAGGGAATATAGGGTTCCCAAAACTGGATGGACGAGAGATTGAATCTACCCAATCAGGGTAAACTTTTTTTCTGGTTGAACTTGTGCACGTTTCCACTTCATAGTTTCTAACAGAGCTGTTAATGACTCAATAGAGGTTATTAAATTTTGAGAGACATCCGGTTGAAGTTGTACATGGGTAGGTGCAATGACTGGAGCTTGGACAGATGTGGTGATTTGTGCTGCAACTTATGGTAGCACTGCCAACTGTTGTTCCACTTGACCCGTAGGATTAGACCTGTGAGGGTGTACTGATAGAGGAGGATATTCATGATCCATCTCAATAGCTGCAACAAATTCCTTTGGCTGACTGACACCAGAATGCTTAAGAAGAAGACAACTCTGAAGTAGTTCTGCATTCAATCTTCTTAATTCCTTCATTTCTTCCTCCTGTTGTGCAAACCTTTGCTCTAGTCAGTGCAATTGACCTTTTCCAGAGGAAGGATATGTAACCCGGTTCTTTCCCTTCCCTTTGATGGTTCCTTTTCAGAGAGGGGTAAGTGGGTTACTCAAAGGATTACCTATGTTCTAAGTAATCCTTTGTCTTCGGGTACACACACCATCTTCATTTGTGTCGATTCGTACAAATTCTTGAGCGTGAACCTCTTCATCTGAGTCCCCTGAGTGAGCCTCATCTGGTGGATCAGAAAAAATGACATTGATGCCATTTATTGATTCATAACTCATCGCATCCCTTCTATCAGCATTTCTGTTATATTGTCTTCTTCCATTTATTTGATGAGACAATGCATTTTTTTTGACTCGATCCCTCAGGAACTTCATGATGAACCATAATTTGGAGGGAATCTCTTGATAATTTGGCTCTTCTTTCCTCTTGAGGCTTCTTCCCCAATCTATAAAAAACGAATTTCTCTTAGGAGAGAGTTGTTGATTTGAAAAAGTCCCCAGTTCGGTGGAATGGGACTGTTCCCGCTGTTCTCGCTCAACTCCTCGAATCCTATTTGTTGATTCCATGGGTTGGTTTAAAAGAGTCCCCAGTTTGGGGAGCTTGGTGGTTCTTGACATGCTATGTCTGAGACTTTATTAAAAGTCTTCCTGATCTTGTGAACCCTAGTATGAAATTAGCTAGATGCATTAACCTGTATCCACTTTTATCACCTGGTTCAAAAGACCATTAGATGATTTCTGACAGTTCTGTCACTTGGTGACGTGCTTTCTCCAAACGAGAGGCCTGTTCAATATTCTCGTTTGCTTGATGCAAGAGTAATTCAACAACTTGTTCTCTGTATTCTTGATTTTGAGAGGAACTAGTTGAAGCATGTTCTTGGGAAATCTTTTGATTACAAACAAAGCCCATTGACTGTGGCCGTCCATGGGCAATAACATTTCATTAGACCATTTTCGGCGGGAATTGATGACCGGAGAGCACTGTGAAATGAAATGATCCATGAACACCCCATCCTATGACACGAATACCAGATGGGGAATTGGCAATTAACTGACACAATCTTCTTAATGCGCCAAATCATGAACGTTTAAGGGCTCTCTGCTTCTTTTCATCCTTCGAATATCAAGAACTGATAGAGACGCCAAATCAATCTAACGTTGTAACCCTTCTATTATCTTAATATGATTTTCATATTAATCATAATATAATACTTTCTTTTTCAACTAACAATTATTTTTCCATTTGTTGAGACGAATATCAAGAATTTAATCTTCTGTCAACATTTCTTGAATGTTATACTGAGAGTCATCCAGAGGCCAAAACAGAATTGGCACTTCACCTTTTGCCAGCTGTTTTCTCATGTTCAAAATTTCCTCTTTATAATTTGATGATGATTATTCTACCTGATTTGACCAGAGTTGGTGTTTCCTTGTTTCTTTATTGGATTCAATAGGATTGGTAAAGAAATAATTGATCAAACTAGAAGATGCATGACTTAGGGGTGGTTCAGAGAATGACCTACACCCTGGGCTATCTTCTTATTGAGAAATTATTTCACCTGCTAGAGATGAAGCTTCAGAAATGACTGGTTTTGCATTTGCAAGTGACTCAAGAGAAGAGGGATTTCTCGGCACTACATTGTCCACTGCATAATTTTCCGGGAAATGTGCATGACTACTATGGAGAGGACATTCCTTGCGAAATTTATCATCATGGGGAGGAGCACCATAATTGGTTATAGAAAAAGATGAGATTTCTTTCTCCTTGGTCTTCTGACCACACAGAGGGTTCATGTGGCTCTCATCAGAAGATGAAACTTCAAGATCAACTGAATTTTCATGAATCAAGCCTTCATGAGGAAGTGTCTGTAATAGACCTTTGGAATTAATGTTCCCAGAATTTGGAAATGAGGGAGTAGAATCTTGAATTTCAACAGATAATTGTCTGAGGGATTCAAGAACTCCAGCATCGAGCAATGCCTTGTTACAGATTGGATCTTGATCTCCTAACTATGTTGGGCGGGTCTTTTTTTTAGACTTCTTCTTACTCGCCTTGGAAACCACTTGTTGACTAAATTGGATGCTCTGAGCAGGTGTATATGCCTGATCAGGAAAGATACCTAGGTTAGGTTGATGATCTCCACTCAAATCAGGTGTATGTTCCTGACTTCGTTGTCTGTATGATATGAGGGAGTATGTCCCACAACCCTCTTGGATAGGAACAGATGTGTGTGTCTATTCCAGAGTGAATTATTGATGTGTCACTACATTGGTAGGGATAGATTTATGTGTCTTTCCCTGAGATGCAGTTGAAGTTGTTATAATATCTTGGAAGGCATCCAGAATTTGAGAAGGTATTTTCTTCTGCTCTTTCACCATTGATAGAATATGCTTGGTGACTTTAGATGCCGAAATGGGAATATACGTCCATTCCGGGGTTGGAGTATGTGTATGTGACTGCTCCTGTCCTCCTTTTCCTGTGAGTGAATCCTGACAGTACTCAAGTATGGGGGCAGAGATTTGAGTCTGCCTCCTGTTTGTCCCCGGGGCTTTCTGACTAACTTCTCTGAATACTACCAAGCAAGACTATTGGTAGGCTTGATTAATACTAGCAGGTGTATGTGCCTCATAATTTCACTTCGCCAAACGTGGTTTACGAGATCCATCATATGTAGTCAGACAAGCCTGCTGACTAGCTGCTGAGGTATAAACATGTGTATGTTCCTGCATATAGTACTCTGCCAGAATTGCCTTGCCAGATTGGCGTGAATGCTTCCAGACGAGTCTGCTAGACAGTGGAATTCAAAAGGGTAGGTGTATGTGCCCGCTCGTTGCTTGCCACCAAGTTAGGTTGGTGGACTTCTCCGGGGATGGCAGAGATGAGAACCTGCTCACTATTGACCGGATTTCGCCTCGGGTGGTTCTTCTTTCTTGCTCGGGTTCGAGGTACCTAAGCCGAACGCGTGGAGTCGGTACCCTCATCATGTTGAGGGCGCACTGCCGCACAAGTCTGAAGGTGATTTTTGGGGGATCCCTTAGGAAGGAATCATGTTTATATGAATTAAGGCCCTAAGGGACCTGCTCATTCACCTCCCCATAATAAAGGAGCGAATGGTGATTGCGTTCCAGGGATAACGACCCGAAACGGGTGGAGACGGTAGTTAGCACCGCCTGCTTCTTGATCACTGGTTGTCATTGTCTGGACGACCGATGTGAGTTGATTACTTGGAGGGCTTGTCGGGCAGCCTCCAGAGTTTGGATGGTACCGTGTTGATGGTACTCTTTAACCACCACATTTGATACCCAGCATTGAAGACGCTGTGTAGGTGATATCATCCTAAGAGCAGACGACGATCCAGCAGGAGTAGTAGTAGTGGCATTTGCAGCAGCAGTATTCACAGGTGTGAACTTGAGAGCAACCATTCTAGAAATGCAGAAGATCTTGGAAAAGATTTCCTATTTGATATAACAGACATAATCAATATAAATTCCTCCACTACATCTTTTGGATGAGCACATATGTCATTGATTGTTTTTTTGGCCCTCTCATTGAGTTTTAAATAGGGGCCTAACAAAATAGGTTAAACATCATTTTAACTTGGTAATGGATTTATGTCGGTTCACTATTTTTTGTTTCCCTCGGATTTCAGGGATGACCTCCTTTGATGGGAGGTTCAAACATTCTGATCGGTTTCCAATGGGTTTGTTTGTAGAACCTGAAACATCCAATTATTCCTCAACCATTTAAACATATTTTCCAAAGGTAGGTGCTCATTAGTTTGTGGACTGATGAGGCTTAGGAATTTTCATTGGTCAAGAGGATGGGAGGTCGGACTCATCACACTTTTTTAGGGGAATTATTGTCTACTCCGGAACTCTCTTTATAGATTTATGCTTTGTTCGTGAATCCTTATTACATTACCAAGAATAAAATGAGCTTTCCATCAGATTTGACAATCAATGATTAAATATGTAGGAAATTTATATAATCTTTTATATGTATTCGAGTTTCTTCATCGATTGAGAATAATATGTATTTATTAGAAATTCTTAGTAAATGGTACCCTTTGACACACTTATATAGAAGTCTCTTGGTCATTATGATGACCATACTGGTTTTAAATCCACACAGTGGGGCACTTGAAGTTTATTGTCATTTAGAAGGACATGAATTATTTCAGAGGTGGGATCGAACCCGTAGATGGGCTGCCTATGTATCCTTTGTTTAAAAAAAGAATCCAAACCCACATAGTTCGAGTAAGGGGGTATGATGTTTATGATTGATGGCACAAAGAATGTTGTCATAATTACTTTTACACTCTAACCTCACGTGAGTCATGCTCAGTGTGAAAACAATAGGTATTGGTAAAAATTGGACAATTGTTCCATGAAAGATGCAATCATATGAAATAATGTGGGGCTTATGTATGTATGAATGCCCAGATAAATGAATGTTATGATTTACTTTAGGGAAGAAATCCAAGAGCAGGGTCCATAAAGGTATATGTGCTTCATGGATATTTTTAATACTCTAACTTGGGGCTTACTCCTTAAAAGGAGGCCCAAATTAGGAGAGGACTTTTGATTGGGTTTTACTCCTGAAAAGGAATCCTAGATCAAATGTAAATTTTGACTGGTTAAGAGAAATTATGACTGGGGCTTACTCTTGAAAAGGAGGCCATGGTTAAGAGATTTGAAAAATTATGGGACTTGGGGCTTACTCTTGAAGAGTATGCCCATATTTCAGACTGGGGATTACTCCTGAAAAAGATGCCCATGTTATGAGAATTATGGCTGGGGATTACTCCTAAGGAGGATGCCCATATTTGAGACTGGAGATTACTCATGAAAAGGAAGCCCAGGTTAGGGGATCTTGGCCATCCTCTTTAGGAGTAAGCCCCAAGTCCTCTAATATGGGCATCCCCCTTAGGAGTAAGCCCCAGATCCCCTAACCTTGGCCTCCTTTTCATGAGTAAGCCCTAGTCTCAAATATGGGAATCCTCCTTATGAGTAAGCCCCAACCATAATTCTCTTAACCTGGGCTTCCTTTTCAGGAGTAATCCCCAGCCTCAAATATGGGCATCCTCTTCAGGAGTAAGCCCCAAGTCCCTTAATTTTTTAAATCTTTTAACCTGGGCCTCCTTTTCAAGAGTAATCCCCAGTCTTGATTTCTCTTAACCAGTCCTAATATACCTTTGATCTGGGATTTCATTTCAGGAGTAAAACCCAATCATAAGTCCTCTCCTAATTTGGTCCTCCTTTTCAAGAGTAATCCACAAGTTAGAGTATTCAAAATATCCATGAAGCACATATACCTCTATGGATCTTTCTCCTAGATTTCTTCCCTAAAGTAAATCCTAAACTTCATTTATCTAGGAAGTCATACATATATAAGCCCAACATTATTTCTTATGATTATATCTTTCATGGCACAATTTTCCAATTTTTAAAAATACCTCTTGTTTCTCACACCGAGCATGACTCACATGAGCTTAGAGTGTAAAAGTAATTATGACATCCTTCTTTGAGACATCAATCATAAAAATCATACTCCCTTACTTGAACTACATGGGTTCTGATTCCTTTTTTAAACAAAAGATACGTAGGTATCCCATCTGCGGGTTCAATCCCAACTCTGAAATAATTCGCGTCCTTCTGAATGACAATAAAATTCAAGTGCCCCACAGAGTGGCTTTAAAACCAGCATGGTCATCATAATGACGAAGATACTTCTATATTAATGTGTCTAAGGGTACCATTGACCAAGAATCTCTAATAAATACAGATGATTCTCTATCAATGAAGAACCTCGAATACATATAAATGATTCTCTAAATTTCCTACATATTTAATCATTGATTTTCAAATCTGAAAGAAAGCTCATTTTATACTTGGTTATGTAATAAGGTTTTACGAACATAACTTAAATCTATAAAGAGAGTCCCGGAGTAGACAATAATTCTCCTCAAAAAGGTGTGATGAGTCCGACCTCCCATCCTATTGACCAATGTAAATTCCTAAGCCTCATCATTCCACAAACTAATGAGCGCCTACCTTTAGAAAGTAGGTCTAAATGAATGTGGAATCATTGGATGTTTCCGGTTCTACAAACAAACCCATTAGAAACCGATCATAATGTTTGAACCTTGCATCAATGGAGGTCATCCCCGAAATCTGAGGGAAATAGTAACATAAAATGGAATGTGACCCTACAACACATTTTGTTTCCCAATATACAAGTCTGGATTCACATTTCCACCATATCAAACACATGTTTCAATAGAGTGTGTACCCTTCACTGTTTCCCTATAGTTTGGGGTGCATCGTTTTATACACATAAGAGTATAATAAATTCTGCAACACTTCTTCGATAGAGTTTCTAGAATCCATCAAGAGGCCTATAGAAAATCGTCTAATCATTCTTCATGACCTCAGAATAGTCTTAGGTAATAACGTGTCCAACTTAACCCAACATTAATCCTCTACTTAGTTGGTTAATACAAATGGATTTTTTGGTATCACCCCATGGACCTAGTTATGATCCTCATATGTATATCATACCCATCTCTTAAGATATATATATTTATCTCTTTACAATGATAGTTCCTGAAAATATATCTTCTTATATGGACATCATTAGTGCTAACAGACATAGGATTGTGTTCTCTTGGATGAATGCTTCATGGAATCATCAAGATAAATCCATAGTGTGGGTATATAGTGGTTATAACATACCTATAGAATGTGAGTCATGGTTTCAGTATATCGTGATATTATTGTTTTGTGTGATGTAGACATATACATTATAGAGCTAACTATAATTTCCTTTTTGAATCTCTTTGTGGTTTTTGGGTGTCTTACTGAATATTTTTATACTCACCCCAACATAGGATTTTCCCGCACATTTCATTTCTTATGTAGACCAGTGAAATTTTCAAGGAGTCCCATGGAGACTTAGTCCAGACAGTGCTTAGTGAGGTCAAGAAGGCTCTAGGTGTTTTTATTGCTAAAATAGTAGTCCATCATCATCATTAAAATGGTTGGACATGTGGTTATATATTTAATTTTTGTGGGAACATATTCTATCCCAATTTACATTAATTCAATTTATTATCCTATAGTACTATGGTTGGGATATATTTGGGTGCATGAATTTGATTAAAAATGGTTTTCAGAGTTCATCATTTTGTGGGCTTGGATATGTGTGTGTGCATATAGGAACATAGTCAATGGCTCCCATGTTAGTGACATACCTACTTGGTTCTAGTCACCAACCCTCTTCTTATTATAGGTTGGCATGATAAGTGGTAAAACGATTCCTTCTAGGACATGTTGTGACGTTGAACTGTAGAAATATAAATATATTCTTCATCACAACCTCATTTTTAGGTAGTTCCTCTACTTATTTGGACATGAATTTTGTAGTCGTAAGGATGTACTTAATCTGGTTAGCTGATGATGAGATACAAGGAACCAAAAAAGCCATCCACCGTACATAAAATGAATATGAATATTTAGATGCATATAGATATTATATGTGTTGGTGGATATTTTTTCATTAATATTGAATGAATTATGTTTCTTATTGAATTACTTATATTCTTGTGTCAGGGTTTTCAAGTACTAATTAAGCCTCCAAATATGGTAAGAGAGTTTGTTCTAAGGTTAAGGAGTTCACTAGGGTTTTTCATGGGATTATAAAATTGTAGAATTTATTTATGATTCTATTATAAATAATCGGAGGATTCCATCCTGGAATCAAATCTATAGTACATTTTTTTAATATAGCCTATCCTGATAGTAAAGATAATCAAACATTGACAAGCCTACTCCCATTCCTCTCAGTCCCATGGGAGATTTCCACTATAAATGTAATCAACTATGGGTTACATCCATTAAGGGGTGGATATATAATCGATATCATCTAGGGGTATTTCTACATGATTTATTTCTAATATATATCATATTATAATTATGAGGCAATATATTGATGCGTGATATAGAAAACCATCTTGTCTCATTCATTTTCGGCTAGAATTGTGGTTGCATTAACTAGTGAGTTGAGAGAAATATTTTGTGACCGATGGACATGATGAAACATTGGATAAAAAGGATTTCTTACATTATTCCACATTTATGACTAATGATACTGTATAATTCTTCCTTCTTGATGGTATATTGTCTATTATCTTTTTATTAGTAGTCCGGAATTGCCATGGATGTTTAGGTGGGATATATGTAGCTATAATTATAGTTATAAGCTAGTAATTATGGCCTAGAATTATGGATCATTATTTTTAAATCCTTAGAATAGTGAAATAGTTTGGGGAAAACATTTTCTGGGGAAACAAATACAATCCCTAAAAAATAATAGTAAAACAATGGGTTTTCTATCCTCCTTCCATTAGAAACTGACAATGTACCATCAAAATATATCTCTCATATCTACAGAGTGAAATTTGAAGAAAATAAATTCATCAAGATTTATGGTGTTCACCGATGTGCCATTTTGGGAATTATGTTTAGTAAGGTAATATACCAACAAAATCTCTTTAATAGCCGTGTGTGACAAATATTGATTACCTAATTTCATTAAAATGACTGACATTCATGAAAAATTCATAGTCAATACATAGCGTTTCATACCCCAATTATTATTTACTCATTTTATTTAATTTTATATCATTTTTCATGGTTTCCCTTTATTCATTCATGTGTTTCATATTTTATGTTTTTGTTTCTTTTAATTTTTAATTTCTTCACAGTTTAAGTGAATGTTTAATTAATATCTCTCCAATCAAATGATGGTATGTTCTTTTTTTATTTCATTTTGAACATACATAGTTTCAGTTCAATTGATTCATTGTTGCTTTGGACAAACCATGTTGTTTCTAGGAGAAACCATGTGGTTATTTGGATGTTTTGTGTTAGGGTTCACAGCCTGAACACGATTAGTCCAAATCATGAAAATGGTGTTCATGAGGTTTTGTAATGTTTGATATAACCATGTATCATTTTTATCACACAGTTTCTAAAAATATGTGGCAAAACTATGCAACATCCTAGTGTGTCATGTAAGGTAAACATGATGGATCATCATTTAGGAAACATTGCAACCTTCCATGTATTGTTCCCAGGGTTATAAAAAAAACGAATTTACCATACCACACATTTTGGATTTTTAAAACAAAAAACTGACACATTCCTCAAATATTAGAATGTGTGAATCTAATGGAGCTTCTAAATTATTCTCAATGCCTTCCCTCTTCCTCCTATTTTATAATTAAGGTATTTCTTCGTGTTTTGGGGGCTGAATCTTCATGGAAATATCATCCATTTTTCATTCACTCCCTTATTCTTTCATTTTTAGTGTGGATCCTCTTCTACCATTTGTCTTTTTGTTTAGGGTTTGTGTCTCTTGGGGTTTAAATTGTGGTTTTATTCATTGTTACGGATATTTATGCATTTTCTTGCTTTTTTTGGTCTGTTTGTTGAGGTTTCATCTTGTAGGTATTGATGAATTTGTGGTTTGAGGTAGGGTTCCCATGGATTTTGGATATTAAATGTATGAACCATTTATTACATGACTTCCAAACATTGTATTCAGATAAAATTGTGATTCATGATTTTTATAATAATAGTTTTATGTGAAGATTATGTAATTTAAACCAGGTTTTAATTGTTTGAAATGGTTGTATTGGTTTTTTCACAATAAACACTTGAAGAAATTCCCATTTGATCATTATAAATTTTTTTTAGATTTGAAATTGTGGTCTAGTTTTTGAATATCTGATTTCCATGTTTCCAAGGATTTTTATGGTTGTCATCTTGTCGTTGATTAATATATGGTTTAACATCTGACTGTTATGTGGGGCCTGGTGAGAGATTTTGGGTTAGTATCATTGGAAAACCATCTTTAGAACATGTCAATTTCCATATATTTTACAAGAGGTGGACATTTCCTCTTTTTGGGACATTTCTCATGTGGTGATGGTTTCAGGGAAATGTTATATTCCTTGGATTGGTTGTGGTGGTTCTAGATTGTGATGGAATGTTTGTATTGTCTATTTCATGGATTTTTTGGCAGACACCATTGTGAACATGGCATGGTAACCTAGCCTATCTACAAGAATTATTGAGAACACTTTATTTAATAGTATTATATTTTATTCTAGCCTCATGCCCAAAGTAGGGCCTTCCCTTCTTTGAGATTTTACCCCTCCATTATTCTAGGAAGGCTCTAATCAATTGTTAAAGATGGTTCATGAAATAATGTTAAGCGCTTCTATGGGATGAATCATGTTCATGTATGTTATAGATTTCCTCTAAGCTCCCGAGCATCCCAATGATTTCTATAGCACTGGATTATCAATGGGGTATGATTTAGGTTACTCTCCTTGTATAGTTTTTTGATCTCCATTATCCCATTTTTATCATTATGTGATCCATGTCACCCAAATTGGTTAATTGAATTTTCATGGTAAAGAGTGAATGTTTTGGTATCTCTAAAAATATTCAAGAGAAGTATTTTAAAATATTAAATTTTCCCCTTTTTCATGTTTAAAAATTAAATACCATGGATTTTATTTTTTTCTATCATTCACATGAATTAACAAGTTCTCTTAATTTAAATTATTGTTTTAAATTTCTAGAAAAATGGATTTACATATTTTATGAAGTGATAGTATGTGAAACCCCAATGTTTTTATATAGTATTTCAATTATGGAATTTATCAATCAATAATTTAGATAAAATTCATTATGAATATATTATTTGGGCACACCTATGGAGTTTTAATACTCAAACCTACACATATATCTTATATGGATTCATGTATAGGTTCTAGCTTGGTTACAATCACAATGGGAGATTTTGGTCTCTGTGATCAGCGAGTGACTATCGTAGTAACCTAGAGATTAAGCTGTATCAAATTGTAGTTTTGTATTTTTGTATGTATTTTTTATATATTAGAGTATTATGTGTAGATTTTGATTATTTGTTTTATTTGTTTCTGTAGATATTTTTTATTTATTTTTTCTACCTCAATTTTATTATATGGAAAAAATTATTCCCATTGGTTCCCATTAATACCCACTAAGAGTTTCCACACCATGTGGAATGAGAATGCCTCTTGAGACTTTTCGTTGGATGAAATGGGTTCTGGTCTGGGATCGGCCCATGTTGGTTTGTCAAAATATGTATAAAGTATAGAATTTAAAGTTGACCAAACTTTCAAAGTGACCTTTTGTTATTTTTGGTGAAAAGGAAGATGAATTAGGACTAACAGAATGCGGGATGTATGTATGAGGATGTGTCTAGACATTACATCTTTGGGTGTACATTGAGTTACAATTGAAATTTTGGAATTATTTCTCATGTAATGGTTTTATGGTTGTTCAGAATAATCATAAAATGAAATGATAGATTACCTAGTTGTTATAATAATCTGATAGGGCCTATAAAGCCATGAAGATATAAGGAAATGGTACTAAGAGAGTCTTTGTGATGGATTTTTGATTGACATATTCCCTCTAACCTTTTGGAAAATTCACAAAACAACACTATTTTTTTATTGTGGGATTTATTTGTGTCCTTTTTAATTTTGAGATGATTTTGAAAACATCTCACTGAACTTGTGAAAATTTTATATAATGTGGTGGGGTTTTGGTTTTTTATAAGTGTAATGAATTTTCCATAATTGTCATCATAAATCCTTAAAAATTATAATTTAAAATGAAAATAGTATTAATGAAAGGGATTTTTAAAATATTATTTTTATGATATAAGAGTTGTTTAATGATATGGTTAATAGTTTGAATGGGATGAATTTTTTTTTAGGATGGATTTTATTGGATTTTTGTGCATAATTATGTGGATAGAATTTTGGTGTTGGAAATTTTTTTGAACTGGTGCTTAGTAGTTTTCATGAAAAAGTATTTGGGAAATTTATGTGCTGCTTTTCTTTTATGCTTAGTATTATCATATTGTGTGTTTTTGTGGATGATTTAGTTTTGATTGAATTCTTGATTTTTTTTTATTTTTTATCTTATACACCTAAAAAATATTTGGTAGACATTAAATGTCTAGTGATGGATAGTTCACTGATAGAAGACCCTCTAGTTCATCAATCTAATGAGCCTCTCATTGAGTTTCAAATGATTATCCGTCCTTTATTTTATGGCCTAGTAATTCCTTTTGATAAAAATAGTGGATGTGGAAAATCAAAATTCATCAGTTTCCTGGAGATTCATGAGTCTCTAATTTTTAATTTTCTAAAATTATTCGAAAAATACCATGTTGGTTTTAATGAAAGTTATTTATTGAAACCAAGTTTTATCAAGGCCTTTTTTTTGGAAATTCATCAAGGCTTTATTCATTAAGAAATATATCAATAAGGTTATGAAGGTAAAAAAGGAAATAGAGACATCCTTTTATCATTAAGGGGATGTAACAATGATGTAATTTGACCATTTTTATGATGATATACTTCATTTTGTCGCATTGTGGGATGTTGATAGTTATATGAAGATTTCATATTTTGATAATTGATTCACACCAATTTCCAATCAATTATGGGGGATTCAGCTAATCCACCTTTACCAACATGGTGAGGCAATCTATTTCAATTGAAGGTGGTTCAACGGAAGTGATTGAGGTAGAAAATATTTCTAATATCAATAGAAATATTGAATGGAATTACATATTATAGATTTAAAGGAGACCTTATTTGTGTTATGAATGTCATTGAATAATGATGTCTAGTGACCTTTCGTCACATTATTCTGTGCACTGGACCCTTGTTTGTTATCAATCTTGTAGTTCAAGTCATAATAAGTTGTTATGTCTATGTTCACTGAAGAGCTTGTATAAATATGGAAATGAAGTTCACTTAACATAGATCAATTAGGTTCTTTATAAGATGTGACATATAGAAAAATACTCCCCTTTGGAAATCAACTCAGCCAATTTATATGATTATGCTTCTCATATGGGTTTATAAAGAAGGCCATTTCTACTAAAGTGCTCATATTGTTGTATTGGTGGTATTTTATAGTGTTTTAATTTTCATTTATTGAAAAATTATGTTGTAATCATTGAGAAAATTATTTAAATATAATATTATATTATTGTAATTTGGAATTTCTCAAATTTGAGTGGATGTGTGTCTTGTTTCTTACACTTCTCATTTGAATTGTAAGATGATGACATGTTTGTATATTAATATTTCATATTTTGGTAGATGTTCCTTGATTATGTCTATAGTTTCTTGTGGCATTTCGTGAAAATTATTATTTTTTAGGGTGTCGTGTGTTTTCCTTCAGGATTGTAGATTCGTTGTTGGGGGGGTGGGGTTGGTTGGGCATTCGACTGAAATTCAAAAATTGTGGGACTCTATTTTTATATTATGTGTTGTTAATACACTTTGGTCCCTAGTGTTGGTTTGGAAATAGTAGGTTAACATACATGTTTCCTAAATTTTGGTCTTTTCTATATGGGTGGATGTTGGTCTTTTATAATTATCCAATAAATATTTTTTCTATTATGGTTGTGGTGGTTGTAGTTTTGTTTTCCCATCATTCTCCGAGAATTGATTTGGGTTCATTGGATTTGTTTGAGTGTAGGTGTGTGATTCCATTAAATCAGTGGTTAGGGTCCTTATTAATTTGATGAATTTAATCACATGATTGTGTAGAACGTTTTCATTCATAGATTAACTGGACCATTTAATGAATTATATGGGGATGAAAATGTAATGGTGGGGATAATAATAACACCTTGTTTTTTAATTTCTATTTATCCTCTTGGTTTTTAATTCACTGTCATGTTTAATGCTATTTAGATTTATTTTTTAATTACTACCATATTTTACATTGTCAAACTATTTAAGTGAACAGTTAAAGTGAAACAATTCCTCCTCCAAATGATGAGTCCCATATCATGTCATTTTGAACTCACAATGTTTGAGTAGCACAACTTCACTATAGTATGCTCCAAACTGTGTATCTCGTGGGAGAAATTGTGGGGGTATATGGATGTTTTAGATTAGGGTTCACATCCTAAGATTGTTTAGTCCAAATAATATGGAGGGTGTGTATGAGGTTTTGTAATTTTTTATTGAACCAGGTCGCGTAGTTTATACATGGATTCCCAAACCATGTGGAAACATCATGCGGGTATATAGTGTATTTAGTAAGGACCACAAAATTTCTCTAACCATGCATATTGCCTATTTGTTTTAAAAAATAACATTTAACCCCTCTAAATTCTACATATTCATACCCCAAAATAACTCTTTCCTTCACACTTGGTGTGTGAAACTATAAGTGAACTCCTCACTTCTTCTTGATACCATCCATTTTTCTCCAAATGGGGGAATGAATGGATTTATTCAATGTTTGGGGTGAAACATCTAGGAGATCTATTCTTTTCCTCATTATCCTCATACTTTTTTCTTTTTCATTATGTTTCTTCTTGTCCCAATGTTTATTTGGTTTATGGTGTTTTTTATTTGGGCTCAAATTTTGGGTTATTCATAGTTTAGGTTCCTTAGGGGTGTTCTTTATTTTTTGGACCCCGTGATGTTGTTTCATGTTGTAATAGTTGATGAAATTTTGGGTTTATGTGGGTTTCCCATTGAATTTGGCCAATAAGATTAATTACAAATGATTTTTTTCTCTTTTAACATTTTTACATACAAAATATGGTTGTATGATTTTTTGAATAAGTTTTTAAAGTGAAAGGAAGTATGTTTTTTTTAATTGATTCAAATGGGTTTATGATAGGTTATGACACAAAATGCAAGAAAAATTGTGCAGTTGGCCCTTTTAAATGTTTTTTGGATTTGAAATGAACATTTTTATTTCTTATATGGGTTTCTAAGTGGGTGTTTGGTTTTCAATGTTTTTTTCATCATGTTCTTTAAGAAATAGTTTAATATCTCAATGTTATGTGAGTCCAGGTCAGCATTTTTGAAATTTTTTGTTGAAAACACCGCTCAGAATAAGTCTCTAACATTGTTTTATAAAAATGGTGTGAATATCCACGGTTAGGTATATTCGTCATGTGTTCTTGGAAATAGGTAAATAGAATATTCTAGGGAGTGGCCAAGGTGGTTTGAGTTTTTTATTTCATATTAGTATGGATAAATGATTTGATTTAATTGGTACACATTGTTGTGAACATGGTGTGGGAAACATGCATAACTATGAGTACATCATTTTAATCTTATTACACTAGATATGTATTCAGCACTATAATGTGGATATTAGAAGGATCATGTTCTGTTTTGGGAAGGTACATGTTGTTTTGTCTATGAAATATAAGATCAAGTATTCAGGCTAGTTTATGTTGTCAGGTTAAAAACACCTATGAGATTAATCAGGATTCTGTGTATTTTAGATTTTATTACGAGTTCCTAGGTATCCCTAGGTTTTCTATATAAATATGTTATCTATGATTGATTATTTATGAACCATTATTTGTATGGTTTTCTGATGACCATTAGTTGATAACCCTATTTTTTATGATCCTTATATCTGCTCTTAGTTCATGGTATTTTCATGGAAAGTGTGAATGGTTGGTTTTTTATAAAAATATAAAAGAATTATATTTTATATAATAAAAATTCCCCCTATTCCATTATTTTAATGAGTAACCTTTTATATCGGTATTCTTATCATTTACATGAATTCCCAGGTTCCCCAAATTTAAAATCATTTTTTAAATTATGATGGTTATAGATTGTTTTTTGTTTTAAAGTGAAAGTGTGTGAAATACATATTTTTATTTATTTAATATGAAAACTGGAATTGGTGATTAATTTTTTAGTGTAATTGAAATTATAATAGATTTTTTGTGATATCCAATTTAGGTTTAACACTCACACCAATAAATATGTCTTAAATTGAGTGTCTATTATATTTTCTATATTGGATAAAATAATCATTTGGTTATTGGGATCAAAGAGTAACTCTCAGGGTCTTGTGGATATTTAGTTGTTGTCGTATTTGTTTTGATTTTGTGGTTAGATATTTATAGAGTTATTTAGTATTATGTGTAGATGTTGTTAAATTGTATTATTTATCTATATGTGGAATACATATTTTCTAATGACTCTACTAGTTTATTTGATAATAATATATTCCATTAGTTATTAATTATGACATGGGACTAGTTTTCAACTTTGCAAGACCAAGAATACCCCTCAAGCATTTTTGATGGTCAACTCGGGTGATATGTTAACGGTTGTCCTAGAATGGTCAATGGCATGGCGGCTATGTGTGTACTCATGATTCATAATATGAGTGTCCTAGTAGATTTTTTGATTCTACCAGTAATATCTTAGCTTTTGAACTGAATTTTAAGCATGGGGAAGTTCTTATCAACATTGTAATTTATGGTCCTTGAATGTAGAAGCACTCAGTATATGTAATATTTTATGTTTTCATTATCCAAATGATTTTTTATGAGGGATTTACCAAATTATTTACCCACATTAGCCACATATTATATAAGTTTATTTCCTTCCACTAGAGGCATCAATAGGTCCTGATGAAAAATTAACTCTTGTCAATCTCAAAGGCTTATTGGAATGCCTCATCTCATTGGTTGGAAGCTACCTTTTTATTTAACATGGGGAAGGAGATATATTTTCTTGGTCAGTTTTCTATGAAATGTAGAATTTATGTTTGGTGCAACTAGATCCCCATGACTTCATATTGATTCATATGGTGAAATTTTATGAATTTCAATATTCTTTTCTAGGTCCACATCAATGTCAATGAGGTGTACCCAAAGCCATGAAATTTATCTAATGTTCCAGAGAAGGGAACATAAGTACACTCATCTTCAATATATTCTATTACAACATACTAATGGTTTTTTAAGATCAGATTTGTGATTAAATTTCTATTTGTATTTGATTAATAGTCTTCGACATAGAAATGAGATATTACCCCAAATAAGGTGTTGAATAATTTATGCCTTATTCATTAGTAAGAATCACATGTTTGATCGTAATATGTATGGTTATACATAAAAGAAAGTGGTGTGGTGAATTCTATATTTATAAATATTTATTTTTATTCTCAAATAATTATTTTTTAAGAATATTAAATTAATTTGTATCAATAAAACCTCTTATATATTAAAAAAATAGAATTTTTCTAAGTGTGAATAAAATAGTTTTTAAATCACCTAGGGTATGATAAATAGATTTATAGTATTTATAAAATTTTTGAAGAGTTTATTTTAAAAAGGAGTTTACATAATGTAGATTTTATTTTAAAGTGTATATAATCTTAAATCAGAGTTTATATTATAAAAAATGAATAAAAAGTGTAACTTTCTATTTAAAATAAATTGCAGCGGAATTAATAAACTCGTAATGAAACTGGTTGAACAATTGAATTGAAATAATTTAATCTAAAGAGAAGACTATCTAATGAATGTGGAAATTTTTTCCAATGATTTTTAATTTCATTAAAGTCTGACATACCCACACTAGTGTAATCCCTCAATTCAAAAAATATCATATGGAACATCTATCTTGTTATCCCCACATGTCATCGATGATATATGTAATCAGTTGCTGTATTTCTTTTTGATAGAAGCCCCGGATTAATGAATTAGAAGAAAACATAAAATCATTACATGGCCACCTGATGTGGTCTATTTAATATTGAAACTCTCTTACTAATGTATAAAAATACTAATAATAAGGAGTTCACACTTTCACAATTCAGTATCGCGAGAGAAAATCTACACCATCTAGAAACATAGAAAATAGTTGAGCTATTTAAAAATGATAATGTGAGTGGATGTTATAGGATTTTAATAAAAAATTTGAGTTGGTATCCAATGAACATATTTTTCCAGAAAAATTGGACGGACCTATAAATCCTTCATATTATGTTGTCACAAAATACAAGATAGACGACATATTTTATACACAAATAAAAATTCTATTAGAAATAATATTATTAAATTCCAATGGGATACCTGTATTAATACTTCAAAAAAATATTACATATATTATTATGTGTTTGATATTAATTGGTATTGAAAATTTCATGTATTTATATTCTTAAAAAAATGAATTAGATTCTAAAAATTATGAGATTCAAATTTTAAAAATATTGAGTTTTAGATTCTAAAATAAGTTATAATAGGATTCTAAAAAAATTTATAATCATATTATACAAATGTTGAGAATCAGATTCGATAAATGGAGAAAATCCATTTCAGAAAATTAAGAGAATCAGATTCAAAAAACATATATATTTTGATTCTAAAAAATGAGAAAATCTGATTCAATCAATTTTGATAATCAAATTCAAAAAAAATTAATTTAAATATTAGTATGGATCCAATTTTTATTAATTATTATATATATTTTGTGTTACAAAAAAAAGTTTTTTGGCTTAACTAGAAAAAAACTTAATTATTTTTAGACAACATGAGTCCTAATATTTTTGTACTTGCATATATTTAGACATGATTTACATAATAAAAATATGAAAATGATAATAAATAAAATAATATCAGAATGATTTAGTTGGTGATTTACATAACATAAAATAATGAGAAAAGACATAAGAAAACATTTTGACTTAACATTCTATGACTTATAGGATAGAAAAAACAATATTTAAGAATAAAATATTAATATCTAAATATTTCATATTTTGATATATAAAGAAATTTATTTTTATCCTCAAATTTGAGAAATAATATGACTAACACCCTTTAGGATATAAAATTCTTAAGGACTGTATTCTCATTTTAACTGTCAATATTCATTTTAAAAAATCAAATTACTTAAAGTTATTTTCTTTATTATTCTTATAACACTTTATCCCCCTTTAAAAATCTCTTCATTAATATTATTTTTATTTTTTATATAAATATCCCCCCATTTTTTATTTACTAAAATGAATGGAGTGAATAATGTACCAAAAAACTTATTGTAATCATTCTATGTGAAATAAGAGAAATATAATACATAATAATGAAAAGGTTTAAAAGCGATGTTTCAGATGAAAAAAATCATTCTTAGAAATTATGGATTTCAAAATAGCATTCATTTTCTTCAAAAATTCATGATATTCTTCAAACATTCAAGGAGAACGTCCTGATTTTGAATTTTCAGTTCAATTTATAGATTTTTTATTCTTGAATCTGAATCATTTACTCCTAAGACTTGAATATTTGAACCATCTCTTCATTTTGATTCATTAAAATAAAAATCTCATATTTATAAAGTGTTTTTCTTTTTTTCTCAGTTTTGTAGATATTTAACATTCCATTTAATTACATGTCTTCTTAGATCCAAAAACATTGTTTTTATTTTATCTTCTAATAAAAACTATTTTATAATTATTTGATAGAATCATCGAATTATAAAAAATCATTATTGATTGAATCAAACATATAATCAAGATCATTAAGATCAAGATTATATTCCTTGGATACTTTGTCATTTCCAAGCAGGGTTTTCATTAAAAATTATAATATTCAGGAAATTCATTGAATTAATATTCATTTTTGATCAACTTCTATGTTTGAAATATTATTGAGTCTGATATTTGTTTTAATGATTCATTAATCACATTACATATTGACTCAATTCATGGAAATTATGATATATAATTTTTATCTTCTTCAACGATTAAGGGAAAAAATCTTCTATAATAGAAGAGGATTATATCAATGAATATGATAAATTTTATCCCTAGTTTTGAATCCAACAAAATTTCATCAATCATTTATAAAATCAAATTTTTCTTTTTTATATTCCATTTGCCTTTGATTAGAATTCTTGACAACATCATAATCATCAACATCATCATTAGAAATATTTTGAGTTTCACATTCAACAACCTTCCCTTTCAATGATTAATATGTTTTTTGTGTTTTATTGTATGAAATTTTACCATATTTTTATTCCATTTAATGTTTGGATGATGAAGCATGAGATGTTCATAGAGTGATTTTTTGGACTAACCGTCTCTATGGAATTTTTCTTGTCCAATTTCATGTATTTAATTATCACTTTCATTTTATTCCATAACATGATCTCTTATCTGATATTATTCTTCAACACTTGGAAGTAATCGTAAAAGAATTATTTTTTCTGTATTTGTCAGATGAATCACTATTTCCACAACATATAATTATTAAGGGATACAAAAGTGTCTTCAATAAGAGAATTCAATAAATTGAATTTCATCTAATGATATTTCATTGGCCTTTAAAAAATATTGACAGAAGTCTACTTCTGATAACATTTTCTTAATATTAATCTCTATAGATCCTTTATCTGGTTCTTTTGTACAATTAATTTTTTATTAATTTTATTATACCAAATTTATTCCAATAATTGGATCTCCTTATTTTCTTTTTATTTAATATTGCCTCCATTTTGGGAAAGCTTTTCCTGGATATGTTTTCTTCTTCTTGGAATTTTGTGGTTCTGAGACATCATATTTATTTTTCTAAAGTTTAGGACTAGAACCTTCTCCAACTAATAACGGCTTTCTAAACATACACAAAAAATTATTCAGATTTTGTAACAAATGAATATATTATTATTATAAGTGAATCATCACTTAAATAAATAATTTTGAACCAATGTGGATTGTATATTTACAGAATATTAACCATATTCAAATAATTTAAAAACAACATCAAATACAATTTTAGAAACATGAGAATATAGAGATTAATCGATTCGTCCTTGATCATAGTAATGTAAAAAACATGTGTAATTGTTTTTATCATACATATCATCACAAAAAAATATAGTACAATAATATCTTTAAATTTATATTATTCATGTCTCCTTTTCTCATAATGAAAGAACCCTTCATTCATGAATTGAAAATATAACTGTTCTGAGTGAGATGAGAATTTTTTTGGATTCTTTATTGACTGTAGGAATAAGTATTCTTTTGATATTAACTTGTTAAATGTTCCTTATGATTCAATATGATTATGGGATTGATTAAAACCATCATCATTAAAAGGTATTATACCGATATTATTTGTGTTCTTATAGGATATTGAGTAAATATTTTCCGATAACTTGAAATGAACTATTTAAATTACTAATAATATACAAAGCCCAATGTAAACATATAATTATATAACTGTGTTTGGGAAATTTGGATCATGATATCCATTTTCTTTTTAAACAAAAGAAGGATTCCATCGTGAAAATCTATTATCATAGATAACAATGATTCATATTTTATATAGAAATCATGATCAACTAACATTTCATGAAAAATAAACCAATAAATGAAATCCTTAGGCAAATAAATTTAACTGAAGAATGAAATGGATTGAGACAATTAGATTTTTCAAGAATAGTTGGAGTAAGAATTATTTATTTGAATCCTAGCAGCAACTCAGGTGAAAAATCATTGAGAATAGATGTGGGATATATAAGGGGTAGGGGTGGTCTCATAAAATATATATGTGAATGTGGTGATGTTTTATATTACAAAAAGAGTGTAATAGTTGATAATAAATTGATTTAATCAGATGGTTGAGATAAAACAGAATATAGTTTTATAAAGTATAAACTTTTGAGTTTTTTAAAAAATGGTTTGAAAGATAAATCCAATAAAAATTTGGACAACTGATATACCGATATACACTATTAAAATTAAGATGTTAAATGAATAAATTTATAAATTTTCATGTTCCTAGAAAATATATTTTTATTAGAGAAAAAGTATTCTTAGATGTTTTAAATCTCGATAAAAATTTATTAAAATTTCAAAAATTATAATAATGGAAATAAATCTTCTCTGATATCTATATATATTAAATGTACACCCAGTATAAAAATAGAAATATAAACTTAAGAGATGTTTTGAAGAAATTGTATATATTAATTATTACCTTACAATTATCATTCATAAATATTATTTAATATGTTAAAATCTATTAGAAGTTAATGGTTTTGAAAAAATATCAACATGTTGTTCATGCATTCTGATAAATTTTATAAAATTATCATAATTTAAAATTTGATCTCTAGAGAAGTTATATCTAATATCTATGTGTTTTCAAGAGATTGATGTTAAGGATTTTTTTTCATGCTATGTCATTAGTGTTGTCAAAGAGTTTCTGTGTCATAGAAAAAATCATGACATATTTATTGACTGTTTGTTTTATCTACTACAATTCTTAAGAAAACTTCTAACTGAGATATATTGTTCCTTATTAGTGGAATGTTCTATTGACTATTGTTTATTACACGAATAGAAATCTATTGAATCATGTATGAAATTAAATTCTACAAAAATACTATTTCAATCTATTCTAAAACCATCAAAGTGTGTATTTGAGAAACATTTTAGTTCCAAATAATTTTTCTGATAATAGTAATGTTCCAAATCCATAGTTCCCTTTTAAATAATGAAAATATATTTTCACATATTTTATATTGGATTTAGTTAGATTTCCCTGATATCATATATATAAAAATATATAAAAAATTAAGTATGTATGGCTAGGTGTTAAGTATAGTAAAAATCCTATCATACTACTGAAAGTTGTATTTTGAACTGGTTTCCTAGAATTATCAAGATCAATAGTTTTTGAGGTTTCAATTGGATTAATATTATTTTTAGTGGTTTTATAACCATAGTTTTTCATAAGATAATTATTATTATTTCTTTGGGATATATGAGTTCCATATATTTGATTAGAAATTCGAAAATAATGATTGAATGTTAACTCACCTATCATACTCATTTCAATCACATATTTCATATATTTCGAAAATGGATTCGTTTAAAATTGCAGAAATACTGTGAATATAATGTCATCCACATAAATGTGAAAAATCAAATCATTTTTATTTTATTTCTTTATGAAATGTTTTGGATCATCATTTCCCTAAACAACCTTTTTTTAATAAAAATATTTCAAATATTTCGTACTAGACTATTGGGTTTTTTTAAAACCATATATTGATATGGTATGTTTAATGCATATTTAGGATGTTTTCTTCTTTCAAACCCATAAGGTTGTTCAACATAAACATCCTCTTGAACATATCCGTTAATTAAATTCCCACATAACATCTATTTGAAAACGTATGAAATTAATGATTGATGCAATGGATAATAGGATCTAAATAGGTTCCAGAATTGATACATGGGTATAATATTTATCATAATCTATTCTATCATATTGATTATAACCTTTAGAAACTAATCAGTCATCATTTTTAATAACAAATCCATTTTTATCACATTATTTTATGTAAATTGATTTTACACTAATAATAGATGTTCTTTTTGTCATTCAACCAAATTAAAGAAATTTTTTTTTCAAATTTATTATTCCATCTTAAATATCATTAATCTAATATTAATCACTTAAATAATCAATAGGAAATTTGGGTTTAAATTGTGAAAGAAATGAAAGATGTTGAATTTTATTTCTAAAAGAACAACAAGTCATTATGGGTTTATTTACAAAACCAATGATATTTTCATTATAATTATTCTTAAGAAAAAAATATCTTTGGTTTTTCGGAAACATGTTCATCAACATATGTTACAAATAGTATTATAGTGAATATTGTAGAAACAATTTCTTGGGTATTCTCCTTATTAGATGAATATTCAAACAATGTTTGATAATCGGTTTTGGAAAACACATCTGATTATGTAGGTTGGGATTTTTTAAAAACAAAAGGATCGGATTCATGAAATAGAAAATGCATTATTTCTTTATTAGTAAAAGATTTTTTATTTAAAACTATATTGCCTTAAAATTAGTGGAATAGCTTAAAATTATACCTTCATCTTATTTGTGTGGAAATTTACATTAATTATCTTTTGAATTAAAAAATTAAATCATTTCTTCCAAATTTTCAGATGTATGAATATTTTTGTTATTAACATGTCCATCACTCAGAAGTTGTTTTATTGAGAAATAGACTAATTAAATCATTATTAATAATTTAAAATGAAATACTAAAAACATAATCAATAAATGTTTAGAAATAAAATATTAAAGTAACATTGTTCTTATTATCTATTAATTGATCTTGTTCATTCATTCGATAATACCATTTTGTTGAGGACTTCTCAGAGTTCATAAGATCTAGGTAATGTCTTTATTACCATAAAAAGTTTCAAAATATGAATTTGAAAATTCTCCAGCATGATCATAATGAATAGATATTAATGGAAGGGATGTCTTGATTATTTTACTTTGGATGTAAAAATTTTAAAATAAAAAGGCTATAGATTCTTTTATATGAAAATATTCCAATGACAATATAGTGTAATCATCAACTAAAACAAATTCATAATATTTTCTTCCATTACATATTTTTGGTGTTGGAACCTAAAATTCCATGTGCACTTACTATAATGCATCAAAAGATGTGAATTCACTAATATATTTTAATCTATACTAATTTTACTTTCTATATTGACAAGGGCCACAAACTATTTAATAATCAATTCTATGTTCTGATTGATCCTTAACAAGTTATTAATTAGTAAGTTTTCTTACGTTTCTAAAGTTATAGATTCTTAATCATTTATTACATAACGATGATTTTTCTTTCTTATAACTATAGAGTTTATGCCTTCACTCATAATGTGTTATATGTTATGTTTGTAAACATTTTCATGCATATGGGTAGAAAGAATGAATTCATACTTTGAATAGGGTAGTATACAATTTTCATTCCTAAAATTTTAAATGAAACCTTCATCACATAATTGACTTATGCTTATAAATTTTTGGATAAGGCCCTAAAAATAAAGCTTTTGAAATCAATGTTTGTCCAAGAAGATCAATTTTAAATTTACCATCAATCATTCCTTGAGTATTATCACGGAAAGGGATTTTTTCTCTTTTCATCTTGATAATATTTTAAAATATATCATCATTACTAGTATTATTCTATGAAAACAAAATATCCATGTACCTGATATTATTGTTGGTAATTCCCTTTTTAGCCATTAAATCAAAATACAATATTTTTTGGAATCCAATCATTCATGGATCTGTAATTGTTTAAAAGTAAAATCTAATGAATCCCATACTATTTTAAAAATGATCTTTATGGAATCTGATGTATTGGATTTTTTAAAATAATATTTTCTGTTTCAATATCCACCACTTTGAAACTTAGTGGAGAATTGGGATTTTTTGGGAAAAAATAGTTACTGCTAAAAATAGGATATGAATGAGAGTGACCAATTATAGTACTATTACATAGAGGGGAAATCTATTTATAAATTTTTGTCAAGTTATTATTTTCTAGATGAAAAGTATTATAAATTCGTCATAATATAATAAATGTGGGTTTTTAGTCTAATTAATAAACTATTATCCTCAAAATAATTTCTTTAGAATTTTATTTTTCCCTAAAATATTTATTTTTGAAAAGAATTAAAGATAAATTGAAATTATATCCTATTTAGAATTTATATTATCACAGTTTCTAGAAATAGAATAAAATTTAAATGATTTTTCATCATTTTATTTAGAATGATTTGATACTTTGTTTTTGGAAACATTGATTATAACATATTCCTTTACTATTTTCCTTTTAATTTTTAAATTCCAATTTTCATCAAAGCTGTAAAATCAGTTAACATCATCAAATGAAGGGAATGAATTATCTTCTACTTTGGATGATTCATTATCAAAAAAATTAGAATATTTATCATCAGGATAATTAGTATTTAAACACATGTTGTTCAAGGTTACAATAGTGTGTACCTTTTTATGGGACATTGATTCTCAAACGGTTTTCTTGCTTGGTGCCCATTATTCTTCTGCCTTGAATATTAATTATTTGAGTATTCATCATAGTAGTATCCACCACCTAGACTCCAAAAATCATTTATATTCAGAACATTTTTTCCTTTATGCATGTAGTACTTATTTTGATTCCGCTCAAGAATGTTTTTCTTTCCAGTCTTTTTGTTTTTTCTTTGGTAAATCTGGTCTGATATGACCAGATTTCATTCATTCATATCATGTAACATCCTAATCATCCATATCATTATTATGATTTCTCATACATCAATATTTACAATAATTCATTCCACTGATCTTGTTCATCATTTTATAAATATTGGCTAACTCATTCTCAGAATCGTAAGATTCACTTGAGTCTAATTAAACATCTACTTTCATCTTTGAGGATTCTAAAATTTTCACTTGAGTATTGTATTTATTCTAATTTAATGTTTTAGTAAATGCATCACTATCATTATTTTAAAATTATTTTTTAGTGTCTCTCTTTAATCTAAATTCATATTCTATTATAGTTCCAAATAACTCATCAAGCGTATCATTTGTAACTTTTCTTGAATCATCAACTAATGTTCTCATTGACTCAAATTCATTTTGAAACATTCCTATGATCTTATCAAAAATAATAACATCTTATAAGAATTTATCATCCATGGAGTGTATGCTAATTACAATAGTCATAAAATACTATTAAACATTAACAACAGGTTCTCCATATGGAAAATAAAATGTAGGATAGTCCACTATAAGCAAGTCTCTTCTTGTATTGATGACTATAGATGTTATAAAAAGTGTGATCCCTAGTTTCATGGAAATTATATTTCATTCAAAAAAATATAATATCTAGATTTAAATATTTATACTCATTAAACAAATAAATATAAATTATACCTTTTAATTTAGTTGATATTCTTGTTTCTCTTGATTTGAAATGATTCACACATCTTTTTCAATAATTTTATAATATATAGTAATAATAAAAAAATCACAACATTAGTATTGGTATCAAATATATTCATTATGTTTGTCCACTATTTAGAGTCAATACCAATGAAAATAGGTGGTCATGTTGGATTTCACTTTTATATCGATATGATATTTAAACCTCTCATATTTAGAAAAAATTATTTTTCTACAATAAACGATAGTTATGAAAATATATATAAACATTATGTTTACAAGAGCATGGAAAACATGAAAATGTAATGATTAATAATTTACACTAATTAGAGAAATCCTTTTTTGATTCAAATTATTGGATCAAAATATGTATGAAGATACTCATATATGAAAGGGGTGAATATATTATTTATAAATAATCATTAATAATATTAAATAAATCTTTTTTACCATGATCAGACAGATTGATTTCATTAAATTCTCTTCTAACATTAATAATGAAATCAGAATGGACATCAATCTGATTAAAAAGATATTATAATCAACATGGTTGGGAAAAATGGATTTTTCCTATATAATAGAATTACAATTAGTTTATTTGAATCACATGTTTAAATGATTTATATTCTTCCATAATGCGTATAGAATCTAAAATTGAAGATTTTATAATATTGAATGAATAAAAATATCATTTTCAATTTAATAAAATTTTAGTGGAATTAATAATATAGTAATGAAACAAGTAGAAAAATTAAATTTTAATATTTTATCCCAATGGTAAAGGCATCCAATGAAATATGATATAATTTAAAATGATTTATACATTCAATAATTTCTATCTTACAATCAATTGTGTAAGCACCTGATCTTTATAACATTGGATGCGACTTCTATCTTGCTATCCACATAATACCTTGATTAAAGAGTTAATTATCACATATTTCTTCCATTAGATATAATCCATTGATTAAAGAAGTGGACGCATGATAAAAATATTAATTAGACAAAACATACAAGGTTTATTTAATATTTACAGTCTCTTAATAAATAATACAAATACTAGGAATAATCAGTTCACACATTCACACTTCTACATCACAAGATCACATAAATAGAATGTAGATACATAAACATTAGTCAATATAATTACAAATGATGAAGTGAAATGGTATTTATCTTCATGGAATGAAATGTTTTACTTTTCTTATAATGATCATATTTTTTTTATAAAAATTAAAAGGTATATTTATAATAGTAACATACAACAATCATTAAATAATATAATAGATTACTTTGTTTTAGTAGGAAAAAAAATATTATGAGAAGGAATTTTTTCAATTGTAACTGAATACATGTCTGGATACTTCCATGAAATATTATGAGTCTATATATGTGTACCATATTAATCGATAATAAATTTTTATTATTATCATATATATAAAAATAGGAATTAGATTATAAAAATAATTTGAATCAGATTATAAAAATATTGACAATCAAATTATAAAAATAATAATAATAATATTCTAAATATATTGTGAATCGGAATCTAGAAATTGAAAATATTAAATTTGATAAATGGCGAAATTTAGTTTTTCAAAATTGATAGAATTAGATTAAAAAAAAGTGGAAATATTAATTTTAAAATTAAGAAATTCAGATTATATAAACTGGGATTATAATATTCGAAAAATAATATACCATAATATTATTATGGATTTAATTTTTATTGAATCCTCTATCAAGATGGTTAAAAAAATGTTTGTTATAATTGACTAGAAAATAATATTAAAAATATTTAAATAACAATTTTCATAATTATTATTGGACTTTCAAAAGTTTAGAAATTATATCATTATTTTGTCTAAGAAAAAGGTATTATGTAATATACTATTAGAAAGAGTGATTTTATGATTTTCAAACATAGTGTAATGGTAAAACTCCATAGAAATTTTTTTGATAAACATAGCATATGTTTTTATATATAATGGGAATGGATTTATTGAAAAATAACGTCTAAGGTTATATGAATGTGATTGATTCTTCATATTTATATTGTATTTTTATTTAATTTTATTTGGAATACCCATTCAAAATAGAAAATGACTTTAATCCAATAGTTTTGTTGATGAAAATCACATTAATCTGTAATGGAAAATCATATTTTGGGTACTTTCGATAAAGGTCCCTAAAATCAATTTAGACCATGGTATTCCAATCATTTCCATTATAGGGACAATATAAGTAAGGCATCATGGGAATTTAAATTTCACGAAAAAGTTTTTTTTTAACAATTTTTCACCATTAGGATATTAATTAGTAGTGTGATAGTGGAGAATATTTTGATATTCCTACTTTAAATAATGATGGTCATTTAATAATCTATGGTAGTGCATATCAACATCGAGGTTCACCCTAGTCATTCCCATATAATCCCAATCCCACATGTATCAATGCTTCTTTAGAAATGAAAAAATACATCTCATAATCCTTGAGATTCATGGTGGAAATACGAAATATATTCCACTAATTTTCTTCTTTTCCTATATTTACAAGCCTGATCACATCGATGGTGGTGGAGATTATTTCCTCAAAAGTTGGAGGGTATATACTATGGTTATCATATTATTCTCTAGTTAAATAGTCTGTGGAGTGATTTTTAGTGATTGTGTATAAATAGTTTCATCCCTACCATTTTTAAGTTGAATGCTACCATGTTAGTGACAATGTATTCATTGACATCTAGAATCAAAATAGGGAGATTATATTGCTAATTATTATTCTATATGATTTCTCTAGGGGTAGGAGAGGCCTGAAAATATGGGATTGATTCTTAAACATATATTAAGTACTTGAATATCACATAATCGTAGTTTATCATGTTTCAATGATTCAAAAGTGTTCTCATAAATCCATTGGGGGTAAAAACCAATATATTTATATCCACCATTGGTTGCTTTCCTTCCCTTTTATTGAAATTTACCTCAGTAAATATGGAATCCCATGATATGAAATATTAATTTTCATCATTTATTCTGCCGAAATTCCCATCCATGGTGTATTTTAAAAACTGATTAATGATTTAAGGTACCTTTATGTGCATATAAATCGTAGTTCACCCACATATGATATTATATACCTTTTCGTACCGGATAAACATCGAATAAATGTTATACATGGGATCTATAAATTGAGACTGGTTATTAAGCATTCTATGATGTATTTTCATTCTGTTATAATACCCATAAATGGCTGTATTTTGATAGGTAATTTCCACTAAATATAACCTAAATTTAAAAGGGTACAAATTAGGATGAGTATTATCCCAAATACATTTTAATTAAGAAACTGTTGGAAATTGGAATTATTGATTTTTCCTAAAACATTATGGGTGTAATATTACCTTGGACAATTACTTCACGATCATGCTCTATTAATGAGATGGAATTATTCAATTCTGATTGAATAGTATCCACTCAATAATCCAAAACTCCGTCAACATCTGAAATATAATAATTATATTTCTAGAGGGATTCGAAGAGTTCATCTATGATTTATCGTAATAAATGGATATCATATAAGATTTAGATATTCCCTGAACAATTATCAACTATTTTAGAATGTCTTGATTTTGTGCTAGAGGAAATAGATTGCCATTGTGGGAATACATAACATTTTGACACTCAAAACAAGTAGTATCAGAGGTGGATGTCTCGTATTCATGAGTATGGGTCAAGGTAGAATATTATAAACATGGAATATGTTTCACTAGCCTTACACTTTGTTATGGCCAATCACATAGTCAAATTCTCTACAGTTGTTCATGTAGTATAACTATGCTTGGATTACCTATGGGGGTCATTAGGACCCCTCCCAATTTCTTTTCAGGTTTTTTTAGTTCTCTATCATGAGTATTAGTTATATTTTTGTGTTCTATGTGGATATGATATAAATATAAAATTTCACCACACCCACATCATCCCTTGTACCCTCAACATTTATATCATTGGCATCCATCTCTCCATATATGTGTGTGGGACTTATGACTAGATGAATATACATTCCTTGTGAAGGGATCATTTTTGTAAACACCTCTAACAAAAGAAAAAATTAACTACTCATTCGATGTGTATTCTATTTGGTGGTGTGGTTCCCATGTTGTTGATGTTGAAAGAATAAATTCTGCAAGAGTCAATGATTAGTCATGGTCTAAAAATGATTCTTCCTCTTATGTATCGTATTTTGACAGCTGGTTACATCAAACAATGTGAGGTGTATTCTATATCACCTCTACATGTTAAGGGATCATTAAGGGTTTGGGATTTCATCCACCTAACCAGCATGATCTATGTAAACTATGGTTTGAGTCATCATGTTATCTAACATCATTCCATTATTGGCTAGAACAAATTTATAGTAACCCATGTATTCTGACTATGAAACAACTATAGTAGTGACATATTTCAGGGAATCATACAACATCTCCTATAAATAATCTACCATGAATTGGAGAGTGTCGTGGAAGATGATGTAGTCCATGATATTGTGACCCTGCCACCTATGAAAATGGAAATAGTCTGGTTTATTAGTCTAGTTGACCTTATAGGGTTTATGAAACTGCAACAATATGATTATGTTATTTATCATATATGGAATGAAAAAATTGGTTACCTAAATTTTTTTTATTTATAAATAATTATTCATCCATTCAAAAAAATCACTGGCAAAATTATCTTCTTTTTATTCTTATTTTCGGATACTTTGTTGCTTCTTTCACTATATAAGAACCAATAAATGATTTAGTTCCTAAAAATAAATATTATTATGAAAATTTATTAGTATAATAGTAATGATAATATTATATACTTTACAAATCCTTTTCCCTATGTCGAGGTAATGATCTGAGAATTAGCACGGTTTAGTGGTATGGGGTCTTCTAAGAGTTATGTATTTTATGAATCTTCATAAATCAAGTAAGCTAATTTATAAGGATGAAATTTTTATATAGATCATCATAAAAATTTTCATCATATAGTTCCACAAATTTCTCTTTCGAGACTGGAATACTATGTTGATAAGTGAAACCCTTCCATCCAGTGATTATGTCATAAACCCTCTCATTTTTGTATTTATTTCATCTCATAGGGTAGATGGTTATTTTCCATATCATAGTTCTAAAATGATATTTTAATTGATTTTGATGTTATTCCTACACTATAATGGATATTACTTGAATTATTCAATAAGAAACAGATGTTGGCTCCATAAGATTTTAAAAAACATAGATGTGTCCCCTAATTCAAATCTTATAGGTCAATCATTTGGCCACATAGGAACATAATGTGCATGTGATTTTTTTTTGGATATCCTGTTGTCAAGAACCATCCCCCAGGGCCCGTATCGTGATTATCCAATGATCGCCTTTCATAGGCCAGGGGCTGGCGACTAGAACAAAAGGCGTAAATCTCTAAATAGGGAAGGCATTGCCTTTATAAACTGAAACACACACAACTGAGTACACAACTGGAAGTAAGAAACTAAGGAAAACAATATAAAAAGAGAGTGATGTCAAATAAAATAGGCCAGAAATACAAGCCCAATAGTAAAGTATATAAGAAGGAAAGGTAAAAGTACAACTAAAAGAAGAATTAAAGCAGGTATTGGGTCCTCCTTTGGGGTTTCTACATGAATGGTAGACACTGATGGCCTCCTCATCACTCCACGTCTATTCATCTGCTCTGTGTACAGTCTCGCGAAGTGGTCCACCTCTTGGTATCATCAAGTCCTGCTACTCTATTCCTCAGTCAGCACTATCAGTCATCGGCAACCAACGCAACCAGGTGAAAGCATAACTCATTGAGGGGTGAGTATAACGATACACAGTAGGTACCCCAAGACCCTCAAGGTCTCAGAATATCCATCAAGGATAACCACAAAATAAAGAATCAATGGATAACCTTTACTTATGTATATTCCCATACATATGCCTATGTTATCTAGTAACCCATCTCAATCATGAATAAACACAAAATTCATTGACTCAACTCAAACTAGGATTTTTTTTCTTGGAGTAGTAGTAAGTACCATCCACAGTCAAACTTTCGGAATCATGGCTGATGGTGTAATCCTCCTCTGTAGAGTATAGTGGGCCTAACGTGTCAAACAGAGGCACTTCCCACTTTCCTAGACTTCTATGGTACTCCTCCTGTCGAGTATCATGAGTCTGCTACATCACACAGAGGCGTTACCCACTATGGGTCTGCCGCGTCACACATATGTGCTCCCCCTCGTAGCATGCTAAGGTACTCCTCCTGTCAAGTACCATGGTACTTCTGCATCACATAGAGGCACTCCCCACTGTGGGTCGACAACATCACATAGAGGCGCTTTCCACTAAGCTAGTCAAAACTCTCCGAGTCAAATGTTCAGTAGTTATCAATGTCGTAGGCGGTTTGTCGATCAGACACCTGTAGCCCATGATATGGGTGAAAGGGTGTAAAATGGTCATAGTGTGTCCAGGTCCGGTCTGAAACAGTCAGATCAACCCGGCCCAACCTTGTCCTGACCGGGGTCTTACCTAGTCTGTGGTTCTGGCCCAGTCATAGGGAACAGTTTGGCCCGAGGGGGCGGCCCGACCTGATGGTGGCCCAGTCTGATGGCGGGCGACCCTATGGAAGCCCGGCCCGATGGCGGGCGACCCGATGGGGGCTCAACCATGATGGGTGACCTAGGAATGTGGGCGGCCCGACTAAGGGTGGCCCGGCCTGAGGGAAGCCCCTCAAAGTGGGTCGGCGGCCCGACAGCTCGCGGGGTCTACGTAAGTCGTGGCCAGGGGAAGCCATGCACCGCCTGGCACCCGAACGGCTCTGCCATTCGGGTAGAGCTCCAACAGGCGCTAGGTGTCGCTGATCTAGCACATGCAGGACACGATGAGGTCCCGCTCCTCCCAGATGGCAGAGCAGCTAGCTTTGCACCACCGGTGTGGTGCGATGGAGCTACATGCCCCCACCGCGGCCCACCCTGGCTGCAGATCTCCTTCCGCATGGTATGGTAGTGTCGTGCCCTCTTGGTGACACGACAACCTTGTGTCCCCGTTTTCTTCATGGTCAGCCCATCGCCGACCATCGTTTCTTTTGTTGTGGTCCATTTCTATAGTGGTAGTGTTGCGCTACCACCGTTTTCAACCAACGAGAACAACAAAGCAGGAGGGTCAGGCCGTGTTCGTGTTGTCCGAACCCTCCTCGTTATAGTGGTAACATTCGGCATTTCTCAATCTATAAATTGAACAACGTTGAATGGGTAGGAAAACCTCCCAAACCCCTACCTCTTATGACGATAATCATTGATGAAGTAGTAGAAAGGTGGACGTTGTTCCGTTGATGTTAGGAAGCGTCCGAGGTAGGAGTCTAAGGACAAAGCATTGTAGGAATTCGTCACAGTCAGTTCCTTATATTTTTTCTTTGTCAACGATCAAAGATTGATTTTGTCATTCATTGGTGGATGATGAAGAGGTGTTCTTTGCATTCATCATTGAGAGATAATTCCCCATGGGTTCTCTGAGTTCCCTCTCAAAGTCCCTCCAATTGAATAGATTCCAACCAAAATAAAATAATAGATTTGTCTATTATTTAATTTTTTGCATGAATTCAAAATAATCCAAAAGAAGCGAATTAATTAAGTGGATGAGTTCAATTAAATAATTGTGAGGGTTGGAACATTAAATTAATGGGGGAAGGTGGAGAGTTTTCTCCCACATAAATGGGGGGTTAAAGGGGGTTTAAAGAATGTGTGGTCCATGACAAGGTTACCCTCCCAAAAAAGGTTATGTGAGGGTGGGCCTCACCACCATAACCTCTCATTGGAGGTTAGGGTGTGGTGTCCTCCACCACTAAACACCTCTTTGAGGTTTTAACCACCTTAAAAATAAAAATAATGTACACTTATTTTTATTTAACTTATTTAAAACCCAAATTCTATCTTCCATTCTGGTTATAAGACAACTGTGAAAAAGGTCTCACTCAGAAATCACTAAAGCTGTGAGTTCAACGATGCCCTCAGATTTCAACTCTGAGCACCGGTTCAAAAGATATAAAATCCCGCTCATTTATTTAATGAACGTACCCGAACAAAACATATGAAATTGAATCCAGGCACATTGGGCCTTGGAATGTAGCACAGTAAAATTTTGTTGACTCGTAAAAATCTCATGTATTTAAGAAAAACAAATTCCCAAAATTTCTGGGTCTTTACATTCTCCCCACATTATTGATTTAAGTCCCCGTAAGCTATAACATGAACTAAGGGAACAAATGGAGGTACTAGGCATGAATCTGATCCTCCCGCTCACATGTGCTCACATAGAGGTTCCCATGCTACCAATTTACGTATACCAGAGGTATTTACCATCCACATAGGACCTACTCATGTTGATCCACAATCTCTACTGGAACCTCCGTGAAAGTCGCCCAGTCATCGATATACGGCTCCCCATAGTCGATGTTGTGGGAAGGGTCATGCACATATCTCCTCAATTGAGATATGTGGAAGACGTCATGCACCCATTGCATTTTAGGTTGATGATTTAAGCAGTAATCCACCTCTCTTACTCCTCTAAGGTCATGGAAAGGTCTGATGAATTACGGAGATAACTTGTTGCCTTGGAAAAATCATTGTAGACCTCGTCGAGGTGAGTCCCATAGAAAGACGTGGATGCCATCCTCAAACTACATTGGTCTCTGTCTCCTATCAGAATATGACTTCTACATGCTCTATGTAGTCTTCATCGTCTCTTGGTTGATCTGCACCTTCTCCGTGGTAGCCTGTACCATCTCTTGTCCCACCAGTGTTGACTCCTCTGAGTATGTCCAAAACAGGGGTGATCTGCAAGGTCGACCATACAAGGTCTCAAAAGTTTCCATATCGAGGGTAGAGTGATAGATGTTGTTGTAGGGAAATTCCACCAAAGGTAAGCGGTCCTCCAAGATACAACCAATTTCGAGAACAAATGCGCGAAGCATATCCTTGAGGGTCTGAATTTTCCGCTCAGTCTCGCATCGGTTTGAGGATGCAAGGTGGTGCTCAGACGTAGATGCATCCCGAAAGCCTCCCTTAACCCCTTCCATAGTTGGGATGTAAAACGTGTGTCAGGGTCGGAGACAATAGATGAAGGTACTCCATGAAAATAGACAATCTCATACACAGAATGGTGTCCCAATATCTCTAATGACCCCTACTCTCTGATCTGTAGGAAGTGGGTCGAGTTGGTGAATTGTTCAACGATCACCCAAATCATGTCGTGACTCTTGGATGTATGTGGAAGACCTATCACAAAGTCTACGGCTATCCCATCCCACTTCCACTCTGGGACCTCTAAGGGCTGAACCCATCCTACTAGTACCTAGTGCTCTTCCTTCACTTTCTGCCAAGTGAGGCATCGAGAGATAATGTTCGCTATATCCTCCTTCATTACTGGCCACCAGTGTTGTCATCGAAGGACCTAGTATATTTTCTCCACTCCTAGATATACCACAAGAGGGGACATGTGAAACTCCCTAAACACTTCCTCATTAACTGACACTAGGACTATAGTATGTCCTCTAAAGAGGATGGCATGATCCCCACCTTCAGAAAATTTATCAGGTCCCTGCCCGGTGGATATTAGAGCACATCTTGTCTCATTGTCGGCATCTCCACGTTGTGCCTCCCAGACTCACTGAAGAAGTGGAGGAGTGACGGTAAGAGAATGTAGATAGGATGATCCTTCCCTATCCATATTGGATATCTGTATGGTATCCAACTAATCTGTCGCCTCTCATAGCAGTTGTATACCCGATCTCCTACTAAGTGAATCTGCAAGAACATTCCCCTTCTCAGGAGTATAGACTATCTCAGAGTCATAGTCATGGAGGATCTCATTCTATCGCCACTGTTTTTTGTCCAAGTCCTTCTGATAAGATGATATTTTTGAGACTCATGTGATCAGATTATACATTGATACACATACCCATCAGATTGTGTCTCCACATCTTCAAGGTGAAGACCACTACTGCTAACTCCAGGTCATGGGTAGTGTAGTTTTTCTCGTGTTGTCTCAGCTGCCGAGAACTATATGCCATCACTGCACGCTCCTGTATCAGGACACACCAATTTTCGATTGCTGATGCATCGCTGTAAAATATGTACCCTACACCCTCATCTGAAAGCCTCATGATGGGGGCACTAGTCACCCTCTGGCTCAGCTCCTGAAAGATCTGCTAGCATCTCTCTGACCACATTAATTGTTTCCCCTTCTTTGTCAAGGCTTATAGTGGTGTTTCAATTCTGGAGAAGTATGGAGCGATCCTTCAGTAGTACCCAACCATGCCCAGGAAACTCCATACATATGTCACACTCCTTGGTGGCTCTTAAGCATGTACCGCTTCAATCTTCACTGGATCTACTGGAACTCTGGCCTCCAAGATGATATGCCCCAAGAAGTGAACCTCTCATATCTAAAACTGGCACTTTGAGAGATTACCATAAATCTGGTGCCCTCAGAGTGTTTCCTACACCATTTGAAAATTGTTGTAATGCTCCTCCTCAGTGGTAGATTAGATCAGAATGTCGTCGAAAAATACCATGACAAAGCGATCGAGGTACGGATGAAACATCCTGTTTATGAGACACATGTAAACTGCAATATTGCTGGTTACATTGAAGGGCGTATCCAAGAACTCATAGTGGATGCACCGACACCTGAAGTGCATCTTCTGCACATCCTCATCTCGATCTCTAAGCTACTGATAGCTGGATATGAGGTATATCTTCGAGAACCATCGAGCAGTGTTGAGATGATCAAAGAGGTCATAAATCATCAGATGTGGGTACTTGTTCTACATGATCACCTGTTTTAGGAAACGGTAGTTGAAACAGGGCCACAAGCTCCCATCCGCCTTCATGGCAAACAGAATTGGGGATGCCTAAGGAGAAACATTGTTCCGGATGAAACCCTTCCCCTGCAATTCCTCCACCTATACCCATAGCTCATGATGCCCAGTGAGAGACATCTGATATGAAAGAGTAGATATCGGTACCGTCCTGGGGTACATGTCAATTTAGAATTTCACCTCTCTATGAGGAGGTAGTCCTAATACATCGTCAGTGAAAACATCCGCGTACTGGTCCACCACTATAGGATAAGTCAGACTCTCCACATCAACTGCTCTTAGGCTAAGGCAATCCTACTAGTGAGTGATTGGCTACACCCTCCTCTGAGTAAGTTTGTCTTATGCTGAAAAGTTTCCCTTGTCGACAGTGAAGCTAAACCTGGTCCCATTCATGTGGACACACAAAAATTTGCTCTTAATACAGTCGATATATGCATGGAATGTAGATAACAAGTCCATAGCTAGGATGACTTCATAAGGCCTCGACGCTGCTACGAGGAGATCCCAGCCGAAGATCTCGTATCCTAGAGTAATCTCACACTACCAGCACGAGTGCATAATCATCGAATCAACTCCAGTAAGAGTCTCTATCGGTAAGGATAGAACCCACTACACCATCAGAATCTTTGAGCTACGAACGAGGGCAGTAGAAATTAAACAATGACTAGCACCTGGGTCTATAAGAATTGCAGCTAAGGTAGAGTAGACATAGACAATACCTCAAATCATCTCCAGAGTTTCGTGGTTGTATACCTCACCAGCCTGAAGGTGATCTCTCACCTGTCCTCCTGCTCCCTATGGACGGGGTGGACCTCCTGGTGGTGGTGGTGGTAAAACCTCATAACGTCGTCCATCGCTAGCTGCACAACCATACCTTTTTCCATGTCAGCCTGCTCCTTGCGGACCACCTCAATTGAACATCTATCTCTGCCTGGGAGGTCTCTCGACTGTCTGCTGATTATCTGAATGGTACATTAGACAGCCATGGGCCATGTGTCCCTGCCCACCACATGAATATAATTGTATTCTCCTGGAATATATGTCACTGCCCCAGGTACCACGAACAACTGATCCCGAGTAATGCGGTCAACCACTTGTGGGTCTGGTCTTCTTGGACCTCTGTGTCATCTGTCTAATACCAGTTGTAGAAGACTCCACCGCAAGTCAACTAGTAGTGGGTCTCGATGCTAGTGACTTCTCAGAAAAGTAACTCTCCACATTGTGGGCTCTCTATAACTGCCACCTCTATGACAGGATGTTTAGTGATCATTGATGCACAGATCTCTCGCCTGAGCCCATTCTCAAAAGTCCGATCCCTGAAGAATGTGTCTCATCCCATATCTGTGGAGTATCCCGACAGGTCGGTGATCCTCACTATGTATTGTGCTACTATCATGTTTCCCTGATGTAGATGATGTAGCTCCTGTATCAGCACCGGTCCAAATGTGGATGGAAAAAACTACGCCTGGAATAGGATCTTGATGTCTATCCAGACTAATTTCACCTTGTCATAGACCTGAATCATCTGTCTATACCATCTTCCTGATGCATCCTGAAAAATACTCGTAGCAAGGATCTCCATAAGGTCTGCTGGTGTCCCTACCAGTCTGAATACTCTCACCACAGCTTACAGCCAATCCTTAGCCGCCTGTGGGTCCGTCTCTCCTCGGAACGTGGGTGGCCTCTGGCACTGGAACTCATGAAACTCACTCAAGCAGCATGCATCGTCTACTGTAGAGGCTGGTGGAATCGGTGGCCCAATGGGTAGTGGTACCAATAGTGCCTCCACTAGTAAAGGGCTCTACACCGAGGCCTCATAACTCAATGGGTTGTCATAGCGTACATCAATCGGGGCTATAACTAGTCATCTGTGGTGGGGCATCATGAAGGAAACAGATGTTACATGGTCAAAAGATTTATAACTCCTGAGATGACCTGGTTGAGATGACATGAAGAGAAACTTTTTAAAACGCATAAACAATCAGTGTTTTCTTGCACTAAGTCAGAAATAAGTATTCAGGGTCCTGGTGTATGGATATGTTATTCGTCGCACCAACAATGGACTCTTTTATCTGAAAACCACACTAAGTACCATTAAAACTATTGAATCACAGAAAATATTGATCAGAGTCCTATGTACTGCATTAGAACCAACTCCTATGATACCCATTTGTCACGAACCATCCCCCGGGGCCCGTATTGTGACTATCCCATGCCCGCCTTCCATACGCCAGGGGCGGGCGACTAGCACCAAATGCGTAAATCCCTAAACTGGGAAGGAATTGAATTTATAAACTGAAACACACACAATAGAGTACGCAACTGGAAGTAAAAGGAAAAGTAAAATTGTATACAACGTGAGTGTTGTAAAGTAATAGGGGTCGAAAATACATGCCCAACAATAATTTATAGAAAACGGAAAGGTACAAGTTCAACAGAAAGAAAAAGTAAAGCAGGTACTGGGTCGTCTACCGGGGTTCCTACCTGGAGGGTAGGTATAGATGGCCTCCTCAGCACTCCACATCCATATGTACATTCTGTGTACCATATCACCTAGTGGTCCACCTCTAGGTACTGTCGAGTCATGCTACTCTCTACCTCAATCAGCACTGTCTGTTGTCAACAAACAACACAACGAGGTGCGGGCATAGCCCGTGCAGGAGTGAGCATAACGATACACAGTGGGGACCCCGAGACACTCAAGGTATCACGATATCCATCAAGGATAACCAGATAATAATGAATCAACAGAAAACCCATTCATAGAAATATGACCATACATATATCTAATTTATCTAGTAACCCATATCAATCATGAGGAAACACAAAAGTCATTGACTCAGCTCAAACCAGGATTTCATTCTGGGGGTAATAGCAAGTAACATCCACACTCAAACTGATGGAATCTCGGAGTATGGTGTACTCCTCCTCTATAGAGTGCAGTGGGCCTACCGCATCACATAAGGGAACTTCCCACCTTCCTGAACTGCTATGGTACTCCTCCTGTCGTGTACCGTGGGTCTGCTACGTCACACAGAGGTGCTCCCCACTGTCGGTCTGCCACATCACACAGAGGTGCTCCCCCTCATAGCCTGCAATGTTACTCATCATTTAGAGTACTGTGGGTCTGCTACGTCACAAAGAGGTGCTCCCCACTATGGGTCTTCTGTGTCACAAATATGGGCTTCTCATTGGGCTAGTCAAATCACTCTGAGTCGAAATGTCAGCAGTATTCAGGTCTCAACCGGCTACTATGTCTCAGCAATCAGCTCGCTCGTCTTTAGGAGGATACACTCCATGAGCGACTAATAGAAACTACAACTGTCCCAATGTCCCATGTAAAAGTATCTCAATGGTTTTCCCCATCATAGGGGTCTCAACGAAATCGATGAAATGTCAATCAGACATTGGGTTTGCGAGTTATTAGAATTTCTGTTTTAGTGGCCCGGTTGGTTTTTAGGTTCAAACCATCCTGAATTTATCCCAACATAGTCCAAACCTCAAATGGAGTATGCCAATAGAACCATCAAGATCTATGATTTCTATTACCATAGGTGGTTCGTCGATCAGACACCCATAGCCCACGATACGGGTGAAAGGGTGTATACAGTCCATAGTGGGTATGGGTCCGATTCGACCCAGTCGGATTGACCCAGTCGGATCGACCCGGCCCAACCCGGTCTGGACCGGGGTCCGACCCCATCCGTGGGTGCGACCCGGTCTGAGGGAATGGTCCTTCCCGACTGGATGGCGTCCTGACCCAGATGGGCGGCCCGGCCTGAGGGTGGCCTAGCCTGGCAGCCCGGTTGCCTGGCGGCTTGCAGGATCCTCTTATGCTGTTGCCAGGGGGGAAGTCGTGTGCCCCCTATCACCCAAACAGCTCTTCCATTCCGGGGGAGTTCCAACTGGCACCAGGTGGAATCGGTCCATCCCATGCGGGACATGAAGGGGTCCTGCTCTTCCAGGCAAGCCGAGCGGCCAGCCACTCCGCACCACTCAGCGCTGCGCGACGGTGCCACCCCCCTCGACCGTGGCCTTCCCCAGTAGTGGTTTTGCACCTACGCACGGTGCGACAGGTCCGCACCCCTCCACCGATGCCTGCCCTGGCCATAACCCTCTACTGGCCTCTGCACGTCACGACGGCGCCCCGCTCCTCCACCACAGCCCGCCTTGGACCTGACTCTCCATCCACGTGGCATGACGGTGGAGCACCCTCTTGTTGACCAGGTGGCCTTGCGCTGCTGGTTTTTTCACGGTCGGCCCATCACCGGCCGTCATTGCTTTTTCCACGGTCCGTTCCTCTATCGGTAGTGTTGCACCGCCACCATAGTCAACAAACGAGAGCAACAAAGCGAGTGGGTCAGGACATGTTCGTGTTGTCCAAGACCTCCTCATTGTGGTGGTATCATTTGGCATTTCTCAATACATAAATTGAACGATGTAGAACGGGTACAAAAACAAATCAATCCCCTACCGTGTATGACGATAATCATTAATGAAGTCGCCGAAAGGCAGACGTCTTTCCATTGATGTCAAGAAGTGTCTGTGTTATGAGACCGAGGAAGAACCATCGTCGGAAATCTTCATGTTGGACTCCTTTTCTTTTGGCTCGGTCGATGATCGGTGAAAGAGTTTTTCATTATTTTGTGGAAGATTATGAGGCGCTCTTTGCGTTATTCATTGAGAGATAATTCTCCAAGGGTTCTCCAATTATCTCTCAAAGCCCCACCTATTGAATATATTCCAACCAAAATAAATTAGTAGATTTGTCTATTATTTAATTTTTTGCATGAATTCAAACGAATTAAAGAGGTTCAAATTAATTAAATGGAAGAGTTCAATTAATTAATTCTGAGGGTTGGCAGATAAAATTAATAGAGGAAGGTGGAGAGTTTTCTCCCACATAATTGGGGGTTATAGGGGGTTTAAATCCCGTGTGGTCCCCAACAAGGTTATCCTCCCATGAGAGGTTATGTGTGGGTGGGCCCCACCATCATAGCATCTCATGGGAAGTTAGGGTGTGGTGGCCTCCACCACTAACCACCTCTTGGAGGTTTTAACCACCTTAAAAATAAAAATAAGCTACACTTATTTTTATTTAACTGATTAAGAACCCAAATTCTAACTTCCATTCTTGTTAGAACAAAACTTTGGTGATGATCTCACTAAGAATTCACTGATGCTGTGCGTTCAACAGTACCCTCATATTTCAATTCTAATCACCGGTAGAAAAGATATAAAATCTCGATCGTACGTTTACTGAACGTACACAAAAAAACATCAGAAATTGATTCTGGGAACACCGGTTCTCAGAATAAAGCACCGTAATATTTCTCATAATTGTAAAAATCCCATGAATTTATGAAAAACCATTTCAGGGAATTTTGATGTCTTTACACATGTGATATCAAAGGGTGATATGAATGGATTGAAAAAATTTATTAGGGGAAATGTTACATCCATCCATTTAGTATAAGGATTTTTTATGATATGCATGGGTGTGTTCTTTCTTTCCACGGATTTCATTTGAGAAGCCTGATACTCAATGTAATTGTGATGTTTTAGAGGTAAAACATAATGGGAATCCACCCATATACATGGAGTTGGTGCAGCTTGATGAGGTGGCCCTATTTTCATGTCCCATTGATTCTCAATTTGGGGAAGGACATAACGATATCTATAACGAAGGAGAGGAAGTCACCGTAATGTGAATAATTATTTATAATATTGGATTTATAAATTTAAAATTATATTCTACATATAAAAAGATCCAAATTAATTCTCACATTACACATGTTTAGGTGGATTCACTATCTTCTGGTATATGGAAGGAGGGATATTCATCTTTTTATAAAAACAATACATATAATGATGTTTCTCCCAATTAATTCCATTTTGAGTTATATGATATTATTGATATACCTCACATAATGTGCCATATGTTCCTCCGTGGAAGAAAATTTTCTTCCTCTAGGAATTTGGTGGGATGATTCTACAACATTCCCATTGTCCACAGATGTGTTCTACTTGAGTCAGGTAAAATCGTTATTCTGAGGTAAATGATTCTATCTACTTATCTGATTCTATGTATATAATTTCTTGTGTGGAGAATCTAGAATATCCCTTTCTAGAGGAATGTATTCTTTATTTCATCCCTATACACTATAATATCGATCAACCTCAACTATTGTGTTGGTGGTGGTGAAATTCCCTCAGGTGTATAATCCAACTGTAGTTATTCCATTACTCTCAAAATTGAAGGTTTCTTATACCCCACATGCATTTGGGAAATTTCTATGACCCATAGAAATATGGTAGAATATCAACTTTCATCCCTTTACAGTTCTTGGATATCTTCTCCACAAATTTTTCATATATAAGTCTATTAATAGTTACCATGATGTATTTTATGTTCATGTTTATCAAACATGATCGTAATAGTATGTGTTCATCATGTGGCAAGAGGAACAGATGGGATGTCGAACATTGATAGTTACATATAAACATGGATATGACTTATTCAAGACTAAGTGATGATAATGATGATAATTCCAAAATAAATATGTGATAGGGTCTATTTGGGTAAACTGTTTATATTTTTGAAGCTTTTTTCCAGGAGTTCAGAATTCTATTTTGGGATTTGATGATTTATGGGAAGAGAATTGAGAATTAAATTCCCCCAACTAACAGGATGGTGGTGTTTTAGTACTATCATGGATTTATCTTGTTCCCTCCTAGGGTATTATAAACCATGAAATTGATATTGATATATATATTTCCTCATCCCATTGGGGTAGGGTTGTTTTCGCGATATTTTTGATATGTCTCATATCATATCGGGGTTTAGTGACCTGAGTGGTTCACACAATTTTTATATTTTCATAAAGAATGTGGGATAGTCTTACTCCTAGAGGGTTTTACAATATATTCTATTATGAACTATTTTATTTACATACATTTTTCTTTAGTAGGAGTTGGGTGAAATTTCAACCCATTAATGGTGACATTTTCATGAAATGTTTCAGATCAATACACTACTTTATCTTCCATGTTTGAAATTTGTTCCAATTTCTTCAAGCTTCCAAATATATAATAAAATTTATAGCTTTATCCTAATATTAATGGTGTCTTCTCCCTTTAAATTTAATGGGAATATATATTATTTTTCAACTAGAACATACATTACTCGATCCAATGATTTTATAAAAGGATAAGACATTCTAGGATTCAACATCAGGGGGAACTACTATTAATGGGACATAGTAGTGTGAGATGATCCATAGTTTTCCCACAATATGATATATTCATCTAATGGAGGTTTGTAAATCATATAGTTGAGTGATTTTATCATAGATATAGGAACATTATATATTATTTTGTAATGATCATCCATTACTAAATGTTAGGATATAGAGAATGCAACCATGTAAAAATAAAAATGGAGTTTGTTTATAATTTGGAGAACATCCTCATATCCTTTATAAGGGATGTGTGTATCCTAAAACCACTGATGATATTCAAATATATTTTGGCATATGTGACACATGAAATACTTCTCTAGATCTTGTGGGATTTTATTGTTGGAAGTATCGAATGTCCATAACATGGTTGGAATGTAGTTTCAAGATAACACTCTCTATATTTCCATGCTCGCATATTCGTAATCATAATAATATTCCTATATATGTTAAGACAATAGATTTCATTTATCTAGGTTTCTTACTAACAACAGTAATGTACTGCTAATAGATGATGGGGATCTATATACGTTTGGCCATAGAATTATGAAAACATCTCTATATATCATTATAATGTAATATGTTTATTACGTACACCATAAACATATTACATTATAAAAAAGAAAATAAAACATGATACATAATTAATAACATGAACTGAATGCAAGAAATATTATCCACCTATTAATTCTTCATCACCTAGGGAGAATAAACATAATAAGGCTGAGATAAAATGGTCAATAAAGGTTACTAAAGAGGAATAAATAATGAACTGATGAGAAAATTAAACATGGGAAGGTAAATAACTAATAGAACATGTCATTAAAATAAATATTTAAGGAAATATCCATAAGGAAAGGTATAAATTACAATCACATTCCATTTAATCAAAGAACTGATAATATAATTCATACTTTTATATTTCAATGAAAAAATAGAATCGATAAATAATAATAATTATAAATGATGAAAATTAATAATTAATGGATTTCATTTCTGTGTCCCACGAAAGACTATACCGTGAAGTCCTTTAACCATAAGGTTTAAACTATTATGATTTGGACAAATTATTTATCTCATGATAATTTTTTGATGCATCCAGGGGCTACTTTTGGTCTAGGCACAACCAATCATTACAAGTCTAGTGAATTCCTCATATCAAATAATCATGATAAGTAATATAGCTTACAAAATACAATTATTAATTGAAAAATAAATATTTATCAATTATTACATAGGGGTGGATAAATAAATAAATTATTTTTTACATTGATTAGTGGAAATTCCCTTGAATAAAATAGTCTTGAATTAAATTATATTTAATTATTCCAAAATGTCACAAACCACTTTGAAACCATTGAATAATAATTCCCATGAAGTAATAACTGTAATGTGTTTTATAATATCCTAATAATATTTAAATACATAATAAAACATTTATATCGTAGTATATACACTAAAAAAATAATCTACATTTATAACAATAATTAATTCTCAAATGAATGTAAATTAAGATAAAATAACATTCCTAGAGATTCCTTTTGTGTGAAAAAGATATAACCTCCTATATGATGGTTATAAGAATGAAAATAACATATTAAAAAAATATTCATGTTTATAATATCATATATTATATTTATATGTTATTTAATTATTTGATTGATAATAATCATTCATTATATTAACTCTTTCAAGTGTTAATTGTGTAGTTTATCAAGTATAATTAAAATTATTTCCTGTTATTCATATTAATTTTATTTTTGATTGATCATATATATAATGTATACCTTGATTATAATTTCATATAAATTCAGTATTTAGGTTATTATACTAATCAATTGTATTTTGGGATAAAAAATTAATTACACTGTTCAGGGAGATGGTCGGTCATACGTACGCATGAACGCAACTTTCATTTCATTTTGAATTAAAATATTTAAATGTAAATGATATATATATTTATATAATAATTAAATTATTATTCATATTTTATATATGTCCGATAGTTTTAGTAAAACCATCCTTAATGGTTTCATATATAGTGTGAAAGAATCACATCACTAAGAGGGGCGGTAGACCACATTTCCAAAAATGATGTCATCATATTTACATGGAATAGAAAGTATAATGGCACGTTTTATAAAATAAAAAAACAATAACAACTAAATAATTTGTTTTTTATATATCATATAAAATCATCATTTACATCATAATTCCCAATAGATGAATAGTTATAATGGAAAAACTAGCAAAAATAATTTCGTGAGGCGGTCATTCTCCAAACAAATAAATAACACATTCATTACCCATTAGATGGTAGTGTGTGTGACTGTACAATAAACCATTATAAATAAACTATCATAGTATATTTTTTATACATGTTATATTTATATATTCATGGAATAATAATATATGAGGGGGTGTATTAAGGAAATAAAACTACAGATCTTAAGGAAATATGTTACCCCTTCTTTGGGAAACACTTTTTTATTTTTGCCAAATGGATTACATGAATGGATTTTAAACTATTGGTAGGATTATTGGTTGAGGCTAGGTATGTTTATAAGTTATTTTGATAGATCATTAAGGAACCAATGTGTCTTGATAGGTGTGAGGAATTGGGAGTTGATCATGCATTTTATATTTGAGGATAAGTGGCACTCTTGTAAATATTGGATAAGATAATTACACAGACGTTTTTTCTCTTAAAAGTGTATCAAATAATGATCTAAGTTCTATTAAATAGAGTATTGGGTCTAAATATGTCCATTAAATGGTTTTTTAACCAATTTTTGGGTCACTTGGAACTTATGTTTAAGATTTAGTCCCTTCTAATGCATAATTTCTCCTTAATCATTATAATTAAAAATAATTACATTCACTAATAATTTGGGACAAAAAATTAGTTGAGATTAGTATACATTACAAATTTTGATGATTAAAAAGCTGTAATAAAAAATTTCAAATTCCTATCACATAATTGGTTTAAATTAATTTAAAATTAATCCCATAGACTCTATGACAACGCAGAGTTTCATGTAAATACTTTCAAATATTGCAAACTTTTTATATTTAATTTAAATTTGAAATTTATTTAAAATACATAAATTGGAATAATTAATAAAAAAATTATAATTAAACTTCTAAAATAACATAATATATTAATTAACTTCATATTGAAAAAAAATGTCGTATGGAATTAAAATTTAGTATTATTAAATATTTTATTAAAAATTGAAACTATAAAAATTTCACCATAACATAATTTTTTTATTTATATTTTATAGATTACGTTTATTTTTTTATATAGTTTTAAAATATTTATAAAAATTATATTTAAAATATGTTCTCCATTATAATTAAATTAAAGTTCTTTATCACAAATATATTATTTTATGTGTAATATTAGATTTGTTCATATATTATGTCTATAGAATCTATTAGATGAAAAAAATATTTTCATGAATATATAACATATATATTAAAATAATATCACTCACTAATTGATATTAATTTAATTTATTAGCATAATGATGCTTTATGAGAAAAATATTTTTTCTATAAATACATTCCCTTTATATATTATTGGTTCTTATAATTGCCTATAATTAAGTAGTAACAATTGAACTAATTTCAAATTTTTATAAAAAATATATTTTTATAATTTAGAAAACCATATATATAACTTATAATTTAACAACTTAGTTATATCTTTTATTATAAAATAAAAATATATTAATAATATATTATTGTTCAATGAAACTCTGACTTGCATGTGACACAATCCATCAAATAAACTCGTTATTACATGTGAAATATAATAATCCAAATTAGAGTTAATTGAATGATATTAAATATATTTATTTTATTTGAAATAATAAATATATTATAAATTATTTGGATATTATATCCCCTAATGTGACTGGTGTTGTGTTTAATACATGATATCAAAAACAATGTTTCTAATTTATGTTTTCAAGGAATTATATTCACCCCACCTTAATTAAATTGTAACATATCAATTTAAACATCATCATTGAATTATGTAGTTTGATATTTCATAAGCTTAAATCCCACATCTAGATAAAAGTTCAAATAAATCCTATGGAAAATAGGGATTTTTAAGTACAAAGGTAAAATGAAATCAAATATAATTATGTCTCTATTATGAAATAATTTATGGATAGTAAAGATACATACTTCTATGAAAATCATAAATATTTATAGTAAGTTATTGATGTAATTGATCAAAAAACAAGTTAATGGTCATTGTAATTTTGAAAGATTCAATTAAATAAATCACTAAATATTTAAAAAACCTATGTTTCTTCAAAATTTTACTTATTAGGCAAAAAATTAATTTTCTTATCCTAATGATGAGGAAATATTTTATAGCCTACGAATATAACAAAATATACTTATTTAATAAGTTTCAATATAGAATTTTTAATCATTTTGTTGTGCTTCAATAATTTTTCCAATTCATCTAAAATATAATTTTGATGCCTGAAGCACTAAAATATGATTCTAAAAGATCTTATAGCCTATAATAGAATGAAATGTATAAATATTGTTATCTAACTATTCCTGAAAGCCAATATGGTGAATATATTATGTTCAAAATCTATAAGTACCACAATTTGTTCATCATTAATATTTATTCATATAATAATTTAATTGAAAACAATGAAATATTAATCATTTTATTGCGCATGTCATTGAATGTTGTGAAACCCGTATCATCTTTCAGTTATGGGTTCAAAACCCACAATCTATCCAAATGTGATTTGTACTATACTAGCATACATTATTTCCATTTGTAAAACCATATTAAAATAATTTATAAAATTAATATTATATACATCCTTGGAATAAGTTTAATCACTTAATATCCTTGTTATTAATTTCATCACCAGAATATAAACACATGAATACTTCATCCATTAATTTACTCATTGGATCTACCTTGGTTTTGTGTTACTCCAATAGAGGAGGGAATTTCATAAAACTGAAACAGATAGTGTGAACTTCAATTATCATATTGGAAAACCGTATATTCATTTTTAGGAAATCTAAATATTAAAAATTTATTTTCAGTCTACGAAAAATCATTTTTAACATTGTTTATTCTATTTTAATATCTAATCAAATTATTCATACTATTTTTAGAGAAAATGTGAATTATCCAATGAAAATCCTCTAGGAGTTTCAAACCAAGTGTGTTGTATGTCCCTTTAGCATTACCACGTTATACCTAGTCAGGAACAACACACTCCTTCAGAGTTTTTACTTAGAGGTACATCAGTTCTAGATCCTCATCCACTTATAGTATTTAGATAGGGATTTATTTCTTGGAATAACCATATAATATCTACATTACACAAAATATAGAATTTTCTTCAATAATTAGGCTGATATTATACATTATTTTAATGTTCTCTAATATATGTTTTCCAAAATATATTCCCCAATTTTGGTACAAAACATTCTATGATACCAACTATAACACCCCGACCCATGAAATAATAGAACTGTTTCAATTTATTTACATTATCATAGACACATAATTTAATTTCAAAGGTAATGAATATTTTAAAAGTTTTGAAATATAAAATTACCTAAAACTTACACATATTACACTATGTAATATAAAATAAAACGTGATACATTATAAAATAAAAATATCTACATCCTTTGATGATTTTTTAACTATTTCGTCTTAATAACATGTGAAAAAACATAATAAGGGGAGATCAAATGCTCAGTAATGATAAGTAACATATAGGAAATAATGATATGATGAGTGTAATTAATAGGGAATAATAATTAAATAATTAAACACACCATTAAAAAAATACAAGGAAAAAATCAATATTTTGGCATTTGAAAATGAAACACATGAACTTTAGTCCATGAAAATATAATATAATGTATCCATAGATATGTCAATGTAAAAATCTCATGGTCAAATAACGAATAAATACTAATAAAAAAACAATTGATTATTGGATGTTATGCCTAAGGCATATGAAAACATATACCATCATTTCCTCTCAAAAGATGGTATAAAATATTCTCATTTTTCTAACTTATTTGTCTTATATAAACATATCGATGCATCGAGGGGCTATATAATGTCTGGGCCCCACCTGTAATTACCAGTCTATTGAATTTTACATATTGAATATTCTAAATAAACAATATGACATTAAAAATACCCATAATAAATTATTAATATATATAAATCAATTATTCCCTAGTTGAGGATAAATAAAAGCAAATATTTTATACAGTGATGAATGAAAATAACCATTAACAAAATTCATTAGGGAAACAATCTTAAAACATTCAAAAGTGTCCCATGCCACATTGAATCATTTGAATCACAATTTACACAAATTAATAACACTATATAACTTTATAATATCATAAATGTATTAAAATAAATGATAAAACTTTTTAAATGGAGGTATATACACCATATAAAATAAACTAAGTGCATAATGACAAATAACTCTCAATGGAAAGTAAACCCAGAATAAACCCCATAACTTGCCTTTACGTTTGACTGAACAAGATATAAACTCTTAGATAATGGTGTGAAGAGTGTTGGTAACATATTATTAAACCATATTAATGTTTATAATATCATATATTTTCTTTTTCTAATTTCTTATTACTAATTTGATAACAATCTTTCATTATTTTCACCCTTTCCGATGTTAATTTCCATGTTTGTTGAGTATGCTTTAACTGGTTACTTGTTATTAAAATTAATTAGATAATTGTATCACCATATACATAATTTATACCATAATTAAAATATCCTATATATTCATTATATATGTATTTATATTATAGTCTAGTATTTGGATATACGAAATTAAATGCACCACTCATGGAGACGGTAGGTCGTATGTATGAATGAACTCTAAATTCATTTCATTTTCATATTAAAGGAATGAAAATTAAATTATATATATATAAGTATATTATAATTAAAAAATTATATTTATGTCATATATTTATTATAGGTTTAAGAACAAATCCCTTTTCACATCCCACATATAGTTTGAACGAATCACATTGCTTTGAGGGGGTGATAATCAATGTTTCCAAAAATGATGTTATTATATTTACAAAAAATGGAATATATAATTTTATGTATTATGAAAAAAATATTTTTGAATAAATACATAATATTTATCATATTTATCATATATATAAATATAATTTCCATCATAACATCCATCCATGAAAGGTCATAAAAAAAGTGAGAAATCATTGTTTCGTGAGGCGGTAGTTATCCATACCCATAAATAGTGTGTTCATTACACATTATATGAAAGTGTTTGTTAGTGTAAGTAATAATGAAAGGAATAAAATACTATATTTATGATACTAGTGTTTTTATAAGATAATATAATAATAAGAGTTGAGGGGTTGAGTATGGAGATAAAAATAGGAGATTAAAGAAGTATGTTACCTCTTCATTAGGTAACTCCTTTTAGTTAGCACCAATGGTATTCATTAGATGAATTTATTCTGATGGGTATATTTATATAACTAGGGGAGTTATTTCGAGTTTATATTTGGAAATACATTGTTTATACAATGTGTCTTTAGTGGTGTTAGGATTTGGGATGAAAGTATATTTTTTTAGTGGAAGAGAAGTGGAATTATTGTAAATTTTTTAAGATGGAATTCCACTCACATTTTTTAAATTGAACGTGGTTCCAATAATTGTATAAATTATATATATGGGAAGTTAGGGTCTAAATATGTCTTTCCAATATGTTTTTGACAAGTTTATTATTCAATTTGGTTCTAGAGATTAATAGTTTCCCTCATTTTAATTATAATATCACCTTCAACATTATTATAAATTTTAATTAGATTGAATAATAATTATAATAAAAAAAATAGCTAAACTTATTAGAAATTATAAATTATTATAATTAAAATAATGTAATCCATTTTCCCTAATTCCAATCAAATAATTGGTAGATATTATTTTCAAATTTATCTTGTAGATGAGAGATCAAGCTGGTTTTTAATCTTAAAACGTTCAAAAGGATCATGACTTATTTTATTAAATTTCAATGTGAAATATATTCAGGGAAACAAAATTGGATTATTTTATAATATAATGAACTTATTACACATTAAAATCTATTAAAAATATTACTTTACCATATTAATATATTTTATGAAAAATAATTTTTTTTATTAAAATTCAGAATTTTTTATTATTTATTAAAAAATAAAACAATATAGAAAAATAAACAAAATTCATCAAAACAAAAATTTTACGTTTCAAATTATAATACTATTTTTATTTAAACATATAATTTTTTTAAAAGTTTCATAAAATGGATTTAAATAATGATCTCCATTTAATGTAGATAAAAGTGCCACTATTAAAATATTGTATATAATGTATAATATAGGGTTACTAATTATATTATCTCTATTTAATATATTAGATGAATATAGAAATATATTTTATTGAATTTAATATATATATATATCTCCTTAATATCAATCACTAATTGAATGTAATTTAATTTAATATTATAAAATATCGTTGTGAGAATAAAAATACCTTTACATAAAAAAATTCCAATTAAAATAAAATTGTCCTTATATTCATTTCAAATAAATTATTAACCAATTAAATATCTTAAATTTTTTTAAAACCATATAATTTAATCACATAGATAACTTTATTCACAACTTCTAATTTAATGGATAGGTTATATCATATTATAATAAATAATATTATATTTTTGTTCGGGGATGCTAAGTCTTTCATGTAACACATGCCCTCAAAGAAACACATTTGTTGTTTTTGATGTATTCTAACTCGGTTTCATATGAATTTCAAGCTATAAAATAAATTTAATTTATTTAATATATTATAAATATTATAATTAATCAAGACATTAAATTCAATTATGTGACGGGTGTTGTTTTTCATACCCTCTATCAAATACAATGCCAATAATTTGGATTTTTAAGATGATACACATTGAGTATATATTTTATTAAAGCCTCGTAGTGAATTTTGGATGAAATACGTTGACCATTATTTTGGGATTGAGAATGTATATGATCATACATCATGATGTCTTTAGAAATATGTTAATAACAATATGATGTTGTGGGAATATAAGTCTATGGATGAGAAGCTGTAAGAGTATGTAGTTGAACATATTCATTTAGGTAGGGATATGAAATTTACATTTGTTGGATGAATGAATATGATATTAAACTGCGGATGATGCTGGGATATGAGCCTATTTTAATTATTAATTCCCTATAGGAATATGTAGAAATACATCTAGAATTTGAGAGTTATGATCCTTCCCTTGTAAAACATCTAAATGATGTTGGATAAGTTATTCATCAATGAAATTTGGGATATAGGCCTAGATTCATTAATATTTTTCAATATTCTACATAGGTTCATCGATACGAATACACACCTCTCTCATGGAATGTTCTAATTATACATGACATTCCCCAGTTTGAGAGGGAATATAAGTATAGTCCTATAAATTTTTGTTATGTCGCTAGATTTTTTGATTGGTATATGAGCCTGTAGTGTGGTATTCATCACTATAATGTGGTGATCACAAGTGAGAATATTGTTTTGAACCAGGTCCTAAGCTACTAGTATATTTTTTCGATTTTTTCTAATAGTAATTTTCATTTATCCTAAGGCGTGTTCTTCCCTTACATGGTAAGCCCTAGTTGGATTGGGGATATAATACAGGTCCAATTACACATCCTTGACCATAATATATATATAATAATCCTTTAAATGATCAATAATGTGAGATTAGTCAAATGTGGGAAACTGTTTGTGTTAATCATGCGGATGTGCTTCTCTTGGTATTGAGATAAGAATACATGTCTACCCATGTTTGTGTTCTATGGTCCGAAAATGATGGTGATGCTTTTCAGTTGTTCCTAGATTGTAGGGACATTCCCCCAATTTGTGTTTAGGAATATATCCATCCACATTTTAGGTCTCCAATATATACTAGTAGATATTTTTTATTGAAGAGGTCATATAATCCAAATATTTCCTCTTTTCCATCAAAATATATTTACAGGATTCATGCATGATAGAAGGGAAATATGCCATCCCCATTCCTGGTGTAGGAATATTATTGTTGAATTGATCATATTGAGTAGGGATATGACAATACGAATTTTATTCTACTGGAATTTTATGTAGGGCCTCATTAGTGGACGTTGGAATATGACGCCTACCCTATTTATCTATATATTCATGCACAGATTGAGACATCCTTGGTACAAGTTAATGAGTTCCTATGGCAGATATTTGTTGGGTAGTTCCCCCCGTACGTGACTGAGGGGAACCAAACTTATGATGCTAGTGAAAATGGTTAACAATAACCCTCCACTGTGGGTCTTAAACTACAGTATAGCCATATTTGGTTCCTTGATCCACCTTCCTCAAATAAAGAATTTACTAATTTCCTCACATCAGTGATATCTTTACAAACATATTAATAGTGGAAATGAGTTCCAATATATTATATGAAGCTTCCTTTTAATAGTATTGAGATGATTGATTATGTATCTAATGAGTTTTATGTGTTCCCTCGAGGTTCAGGATGATACAGTGGTGATGGAATTTTGAAACAATCAAATTCCCACCTTATGGAAATGGTATTGGGAGGGTTAGGTCAATTTTCCCCATAAGGGATCTAGTCATATATGATTTCCCCAAACTATCTCTTTTGGATGACATGATCTCAAGTCATGTTTTTTTGGATATAATTTTCTTGTAGTAATGAATACAACACTCGACACGGTCACAAATCATTCCATCATCGCTAGTATAAAAAATTAGTAATCACCTATTAATTGGTAACATAATATTTTTTTATTATCTGGTATTTTTAAATTCTACACACACAAAATATTCAGATTAAGAAATCTCTATTTCATTGGAAACCTGGTTTTGTTTTATTTTTCATTAGGCATGCCAAAAAATGCATGAAAATGTTTCAACAAGCCATTTATATTATTTATGAAATTCACATCACGTTAACCATTTTTCCTTCCCTCAAAAATGTCTGCTGTCCTAGGATTTTAAGGAAATAACTCTGATTCCTATAAAAAATAATCAATTTTTCAAATACATGCCTTCAACCATGGGTATAATTTTTTATCTATTTTAGGGTTAATTGATGGGGATCAGGTGTGGTTTCCTCAATCATTTGCAATAGTTTCAGCATTTTCATTCTATTGAAACATCCGATGAATTTGACATCCAAAACAAGGTAAAATATTTTATTCTAATGGTTGATAGTCCATCATAGTTTTATACCCAACAGTGATTAGGAAATTACTCATGTCAAGAGGATGTGAGTTCAGGGTCATTATACAAAATTTCAGGGGCGAATAATATCATTACATATTAAATGACATTTAAATTTTTGATATTTTTTGAATCACTTCTTAATACCAATACATAATTAATTACTCTTTGAAAATGATCTAGTTTGATTCATTATACGTGTAATGAAAGGGTTTTACTTGTGAGACTATAATTATGTATCTTATGTTCTTCATCTATATCCCATTATATCCTAGTAATGTATATTTTTTTATATTTTTAATTAATATAACCAGCAACTCTAGATTTTACCACCACCAGAGAGAACATTGGGACTTTAATCATGGGAATATAACTTTAATAGGTTTCCTACATTTAATTTATTGAATATAAATCAATGTATAGATAATCATTTTTATTCATCAAATATAAGATCTTGAGAAAAAATATATAAAAGGGAACGTAGGAATAAGTTGTTGTGATTCATCCTTAGGAAGACATCTTACACATGTGGTTTATTATAGGATTAAATGTCATCGTAGTTCAATCTACTGTTAAATATATTAAGGACGGGGAAAGATAATTTTTCTATTTGAGGGTTCATACATTGGTGTTTAGAAATATGGTAGTGACCAAAATACCTACATATAGAAGGATTCCCTTGAAATGGGGTAGCCATGTCATTCCACATTGCATGGCCTACAAACTAGGGTTTCCTTGTTTGGTGGAAATTTATGTTGCAAATAATATAATTATTTTGATTCCCAAAGCACATATGATCCATTACTTGTGTGAGAATAAATGGATAGTAAATGATCTATCTCACTACATATGGATGGTGTATTCAAGCACTAGGATTGACTACTATGGTATTTAATATGGAGCCCAGGACATAGGAAGGCATCCTAAATACCTATCTTATAGTAAGAATTAGATCCCTCATATTTTGTTAATATTTTCAATATATTGATTGATGTGTGAAGGTAGTAGATTCATGGGTGATTTTGGGTTTTGTGGGTTAGAGTGTGTGTAATATAGAGGGACTTATACCAAGGTGGATGACCATTAGTGATCGATCAATATAAATGCATTCAACGTATTCTATTTATAATTGGAATTAGATTCTTCATTGTTAAGTTTTGTTTGTGACTTAATATATATTTTTGAATAATATTATCATGTACTGGTGTGTCTTCATGAAATTAATGACATTTCAACGATTATATGTCGAACATGTCCGGATGGTGTACCTGACATGTTCTGGTTTTCTTCCTGATAACTCCATGATTCCTGTTTTACAAGCTCTATGTGTCTAGTTAATATGTATGACATGCCTTAGGGTTGCTTTATATGATTGAAGCACAAATTTTATAGATAATTCATTTGATTTTTCATAAATTTTTTTAGAATAATCACATAATCCATTTCATATACATGAGGGTATCCTTCTGATCAACACAAACATATCTAGGGGTGTCACACTGATAGGTCACTCGTGTAGGTGGATTTGTCACATGACATGGATGGAATGGCTATAAAAACTCTCATGTTGTAAAATACTTGTTTAGAGGACTCTTCATGACTTTGTTAACATGTCTATAGGACTACACGATACTTGGTTGACATGTCTTGGTGTTCCCCATGATCGACATAGGTCAGGTGATGTTCACTGTGCCTTTTGATGAAAATGAGTTTTTCTTTTTTATAATTAGTTTTCTATATTTTTTAGTCAATATTTCATATCTTCCACAAGGTTCTTTAGAAATTAGTTTTCTCGTTTCCCATGAAAAATTCGACATGCGAAATCTCTTTTGAATAATATTGCTAGAAATCCATAATTCCTCTTAGTGATATATTGGATGATCATTTGAAGTGTAATGTCCGGTAGCATAATCCCTTAGGTCGTTATCTTGATTTTACCTAGTTTATGACCATTGAGATCACATGGTTTTATGATCCAAGAAGTCGTCTATTATTTGATCCAATGGGTATGCCTATAATATATTCTGTGAGTGTTGTATCCTTAAGGGGGTGTTATTAAAGGCCTTGAAACCATGTTAGAAACTGCATTCTGTGAAACTAATATTCAATGTAATGACCAATAAATTTATTAATGCAAATTATTCATGATATAATTAAATGTATTATTATATAAAATGGTTATACAATATATATATACTTATTTGGATGTATGTTTCTTGATATTAAAATGCTGATAAGAATTTATATAATTGCTAACATATCCATTTAACTATGATCACAATATTAGTAAAAATATAGTGCTTTAAAAATCCATTTTTCTCAGTCAAAGGAAGTGATGGCCTTATCTAGTATAAATTTTCCAAAGGAAAGAAATTTTTAGGTGCTCAAGAAGGAGGTATCATCACAATGCTTTGATCTACAGAATTACAATGCCGAACATCAAAACGTTAATCTTGAACAGTATCTCTTGCAGGGGAAGTGTATGTTAATAGAGATTAGCACCAGAGTGATGTTATTCGAGCTACCCCAATAGGTTGTCACCATCACACAGCTTTCCCTTAGGTCTTCTGTAACGACAAAATTTTTTTTAAATAAAATTTCATTCTCAATTTTATCACATGAAAACATGACATAATGATCTACTATGTCCTAAGTGACCTTTAGATTTAGGTTTGTCACTTCTGTGTTTGGAATATAGAAAATCCAGTATACACGGTTGTAATCAGTATGTTATTTGGAGTCTGATAAGGAAAACAAAATTTCTGGGGAATAATAACCTATCATTATATATTTTAACATACCCTTATGAATAGTGATATACCCTAATGAATATTAACCTCACCTATGATAGTATAGAAATAATATTCATGTTGGATGTACGATATACCTATATTTTAGAATAATTTAATGAATGTTTTAAAACTAGTTTTGATAATAAATTATTATTTTAATTAAATATTAAAATAATTATATATAGAAAATTAGTTTTAAGAAACAGATTTCATTTTTGGAATCTAGACATCAAAAATGGTTAGGGTGAATTTTTTGGATTTTTCTAAAATACTTGGAATTTCCATGAATAGTTGAATCTGATAATTCATAATAAATGCAAAATAATGGATTAATTGAGTCATCGATGATTTTATGCTGATATAACAACACTTGGTTCGGGATCACAGGATTCAATTACTATTCTTGGCCATGGAATACTCACAATTCCACGTCTTGTGAATAATTAATAAATTAATGATTATAATGTAATGAAATCCCTCCTCTCCTCTACTATAAAATCCCCCATTCACTCCCTCTTCTCTTCACTCCCCTCAATCCTTGTTCCTTGAAACTATTCTACCCAAATCTCTCCCCATGATCCCCCCATGTACTAAATCTCCTAGACTATTCAAAATACCAAAAACTCTCCCCTTAAGAGGTTCTCAATGGAGGAAGTCTGAAGTGGTAAATTACCCTTTCCAATTCCTTCAGTGCATTATGTTCTCTTTCTTTTTGTTTCTTTCCACACCCCCTTCACTATAATAGTATGATAAATCTAGTAATAGAGATGTATTAGTATTTTTGCATTAAAATGGTTTATTTCATTATATTTTCTCCTTTCCCCACCATTTTATTTGAAAGAAATGAATGCACCATTTGAGATGTGCTAATTTTGCACATATAAGGACAATGGTTTAACAATTTATATTATCGTTAATTCTGGTCATTAAAAATATTTTGTAATGGTTGATCCAGATTATTATGTATTTAATATATCATATTTCTTGGTCTATAATCAATTTTTACAAATGGTATTATGTTATGAATCAAAACATGATCTTTGTAATTAAATCCACCGATTAACAAAAACTGTTATCACTATGGTTATATATATAATAATTAAACTTCTCTCTAAGTAAACTAACTAAAATTAAAACCATGTAATCTCCCTGATGTGAACTAAATAATATACCCTCAATTCTGGACATCCACTTTGATATTACATGTATTCCAAACATGAATATAAGTGAATCAATTTTTTAACTCAAAATAAACAAACTATCCTGAACAATGAAATTGAACATTATAACTAATCAAAAAGGATTTTAATGAACTAAAAATGGTTATGATAAATAAATTACATATATATGTGGTTCTGTAATTCTAAATGAATATGCCTTTTTTGAATTCATGTCTTTAATAACAAGTGGGTAAGACCAATGGATTTAAGGTAAGTGATCCTCTTCTTTTCACTCTTAATCATGATTTTTCTCTATGATATTCCATTATTGTTTAATAAAAATTGATGGGGTATATTTTATAAGCTCCCCATACATACCTAATGTTTTATAAGTGATTTGAAACCCCTTATATCTATCATCATTCCCTTATAGTTACACCTGATACCATGCCGATAAACTGTAAAGGATTCTACCCGAACATCCCTTATTCCTTTAGATTGCTCTATCAGTATTTTTACCAAAATGTAGGTGCCTTATATTTTTATGTTTAACTTCAACATTCTCTTTATATGATCTAAATTCATGTTCCAAGATCCATCTCTCTTTCTCTTTTGGGGATATACATGCTTTTAATTCAATCTCTCCTCGATACTTCCCAATAAGCATGCTCGTTTTAAAAAAACATTCTGAACTAGTAACCAATTTAATGTGAACTCTATATAATATTTTAATACACCATTGTATTTGTAGATTCATTATTTTTATTATGAAATCATTCTTGGTTCAAATCATGTTTTATATAAAATAAAGTTTTCTTTACTATTTCAAAATCTATATAGTATTTTCCTTAAAACCGCACAAAAATGTTTTAATGATAATATCTCTCAAATACATTTCTTATGTGATGGAACATCTATTTAAAACTCCAACCATGTTATATTTTTATATTACCTTATTAACGTCCATGTATATTCTAATCACTTTCTTTCTTGTACACATTCGTGATACACACATTGGTTATGCTTTATGTCATTACTGTGGTACTCAATTCGCTCCATGGGTGACCTTATGTTTATGAACAATTTATTATGTATGATTACTCAAGTGGAAAGAATATTTATGTTGTAAAAATATTAATGTGGAAGGAATATTAATGTAAATGTTGATAAGGGTGTGCCCAGATAGTCCTCCAATGCATTGGGTAATGTTGAGTCTCATGAGATGTGATGTGAAATGGGATTGGCAGTTATCCATGACCCATACTAAAATGGGAAAAGGGATTAGCGGTTGCCCTTGACCCATACTAAATAAATGTTTTATGATTCTACCACATTAATATTATTCCATGTTTATATGTTCCCCATTCATATATTAAATTAATTTATAAGTTTCATGCTTTGGATATCATTATGGCATGCCTCATAACTCATGTTGTTGAGATGTATCCTTATGTTCTCTCCCATACTGAGATTTTTAGCTCATACCTTCGTTAATGTGTTCCCTAGGGTACCCTATGCTGCTATAAGGTCTCAAAATATGTTATGATCTCTTTATGGAGATTAAATAAAGAAGTGATTTTTAGCCTCATGATTAATGTTATATGTACCTAGTCTTCCAAGACAATACACTTAACCATCCATGGCTTGTACTCTGTTGATTAATTATTCTTAAATAATGAAATTTTATATGTAAAATATTCGGGTCTCTATAGTGCGTATTAGAGGATGGTCTAGTATTTTTTGGAGATTAGGAATAGAGAACATTAGTGAGAACCTTAAGGATGAGACTATTTATAAGAAAACATTCCAATATTTTTCTGAGTATTGAGTATTTGGTTTATCAAGAAAATACATCCTCATCTGGATACAGATAGGTAGATGTGGATCTGTCATAGAAGTATCTTGTGCTAAAACACAAAAACCCCACATTTAGCTAGACTCGAATGATAATTGGTGCACGACAACGGGATTTTCTGAACTCTTGGTTACGACACTTCCATGGAATATTCTTCAGTAGATTCACAGGCTTAGTACAAACCATTATTAAGGTAAAAAAAAATCCTATAAGAATATATCTTAAGAAATAGATCAAGGATAACCTGGATATAATCCTATGGAATTACTAGTCAGGATATACATATTCTTTATAAGTTTATACTTTTTCGTTCATTGTTTCCTTTTTGTGATCAATAGCCTAGTATTAAAGACCTCTAATTTTATATTCGTTTTCTTATTTAATGGAAGGCAATATAAGAACACATTCCAACATAAAATGTGATATGAAATTTGATGATTTCCTTAATTATATGAATGATATGATGGGAGCTGGGGCTCAAAACTTCCTAACAGTACTTGTTCAGCAGGCTCTAGTTATGAATAATAACTTGAATCATGTGGATTTACCTCATCCTCTAAGTAAAGAGCATGTTTCCATAGAATCTTCCATGTAGCAAAGTCCACCCATGATTAGCCGATCTTCTGATCCTCTCTTCACAGAACAATGGATTAACTCCATAGAAAATATTTTCTCAATCCTCCAGTGCTCGGCAGAAGAGAAGGATGTACTGGTGGTCTATTGTTTTGATGGGGAAGCTGATCAGGGGTGGACACTGATCAAGAATACAAATTCCCAAGAATAAATTGATTCCCTAGATTTGGAGGAATTCAAGATGATCTATTCCAACAAATATTTTCATCGAACCCTCCATCTCAAGATAGAAAAAGAGTTACTCAGACTCAAGCTGAAGGATGATGAATCCATCGGGGCGTATAATGAAATAATTAAAAGGCTTGAAAGGTATGCCTCTGGCTTTGTCATGAAAACCGAAAGCAAGGTGGATTGATTCTTTAGAAGACTACAATCGAGTATACAAAAAGATTTGGTGAATCTATATATCTACAGTTATAAGGAGACTGTTTGTTGTGCCCAAAGGTTGAAATGGTGATTGGAGACTCTTAGTGGTCTCGTGGGCCCAATGACAAGAAGTGGAAAATTGAGAACAACATAGATGGTTCATCAATCAAATCCCATTATGGAATGAAGACTCACATTCCCCTTAAAAAAATGTTTTAGAAGAAGCATCTTGGTGACTATTTCTAAGAAACCAAGAATATCTTAAAATGTGATATGTTTGGTCATCTAGCCAAGAACTGCAGAAGGGATATGAAAAATCCCGCTAATGTTGAAGACAAAAGGATGGTTCAGATCAACACTCAGCCTGAAATGTAGTTTTAGAACTGCAAGAAACTTGGGAATTATGTGAACAATTTCCCTAAGCTGAGGGTTATCAAAGGAAATCAACAATAACTACCAAGGCAACAAAAAAGACCTTATTCAGTCACCACTACTGAATTGGAGCCATAAAACGATGTGGTGAAAGGTATTCTTTCTATTCATTCAATATAGTGAACATACTATTTGATTTTGGTTCTATTCATTAGTTCATATTTGAAATTTTAGTAGAATTTTTAAAACAACACTAGAAAATTTTTAGGAAAAGATATCATTAAGAAATTAGAATGGGAAAATTATTGCGTCTAGGGTTTATAACTCCTCCCAAGTTAATATTTGTCGACTGAACCTCCCATAAAATATTGCCATACTTTATTTAGTGGATTTTGAGATTATCTTGGGCATGGATTGTCTATCTTTGTACAAGGCCATCATCAATTGTTGGGAAAGGGGGATCACTTTTCACTTCCTGAAGAATCCTCCAATTCATTACATGAGTAAGGATAATGATGACCTCCTTTTGAATATTCATCTCATGTTTTGATACTGCTTCATTTTGAGTAATCATTTCTCGCTCAAAAGATAGGGACAAAGGATAGAATTATTTTTGAAGACATTACCATCGTTCGGGATTACACTACTGTATTACCTAAAGAGTTGTATGGTCTTCCTCCTAACATAGTGGCTGAGTTCTCAATTGAACATATCCCTGGATATTTAAAAATCTCAAAGGAACCTTACTGAATGGCCACCGTAGAGCTAGAAGAGGTGAAGAAGTAGTTACATGAGAATATAAAGAAGGGTTTTATACGTCTGAGTGCACCAACGTGGGGTGCGCCAGTCCTCATTGTCAAGAAGAAGGATATATCAATGTTCCTCGGCATTTATTATCGTGAGCTCAATAAAATAACAATAAAACACAAGTATCACCTTAAATTGATAGATGACGTGTTCGATCAGCTTCGTGGAGCCAGTTATTTCTCTAAGGTGGACCTTCAGTCAGGATATCACAAACTCATGGTGAGGAATGAAGATATTCCAAAGATAGCCATTCAAATAATGTATGGACACCATGAGTTCATAGTTATTCCCTTGAGACTGACTAATGATTCAAAAATATTCATTTATTTAATGAATAGAGTCTTTAGAGATTACCTCAACAAATTTTTGGTTGTCTTTATTAATGATATTATGATATAATACAAGATCAAGGAGGAAAATGAGGAGCTTTCCAAAACTATGTTAAAGACATTGTGAATGGAGAAGTAGTATCAAAGTATAGTAAATTTGAGTTCTGGATGGGGGATGTATCATTCTTGGGGAATGTTATCACCGGGAGAGGGATATCTGTGGACGCTTCCAAGATGAAGGCAATTGAAGAGTGGCAGAGACCAACTATTGTAATAGAGATCCATAGATTATTGGGTCTAGCTAGGTATTATGAATGATTCATGAAGAAAATATCATGATTTTAAAAACCAATGACCATGTAGACATGGAAGGCAGTTAAATTTGTCTTGAAACCGGAATGTGAAGACTGTTTCAAGGAGTTGAAAAAGATGCTTATCACTACACCAGTACTCACACTCCATTCAAGTGGAGAAATCTTTATGGTGTATAGTGATGATTTTATGAAAGTCTTAGTTTGTTTTCTAATGAAAAATGATAATGTGATTTACTATGCCTCAAGGCAGTTGATAATCCATGAGCAAAACGATCCCACAGATGATATGGAGTTGGCAGATATGATCCTTGAGTTTAAAATCTAGCGGAATTATCTCTATGGGTAAAATGTGAGATATATAATGAGTGAAAGAGTCTCAAATATATATTCACACATAAATAGATTAACGTGCACTAGAGAATATGGATAGAGCACAACAAGAATTATGAATTCTCAATCCACTACCATCCCGGTAAGGAAAACAAGGTGGAAGATTATCTAAGTAGAAAGGATTTTTCATCTTTATCAATGATGATAATGTAAAAGGACTGGATCTTCATAGATTTTCAAAGGATGGACATGGGAATCATTAGGGTAGGAACATCATAAAGCATTTCTCAAATGATTCCTCAACGATCCCCCTTGGAGAAAATAATGGATGCTCAATAAAAGGATGTTGAAATTCAGAAAAGGGTGGATGCTATTAAAAATGGGAAATTCTCTGATTTGAAAATTGATGAGGAAGGAGTTGAATGATTTGAGACATTATTATGTGTACCATTTAATCTAGAGATTTATAAGGAGCTATTTAATGTTGCACATAACTATACCTTCTCTATCATCTTAGGGAGTAGAAAGATGTATCAAGATCACCATGAAAACGTTTGGTGGGACAATATGAAAAGGGAGATTGATGAATATACGTCATAGTGCCTCGTATGTCAGAAAGTGAAGGCTGAGAGAAAAACATCAATGGGGATTGTGCAACCACATACCGTACCAGTATGGAAGTGAGAGAACATTACCATGGACATTATCACTGGACTTCCAGAGACAACAAGAGACAACATTGCTATATGGGTAATTATGGATCGTCTTACAAAGACATCACATTTTATCGCGGTTTGAGAGGACTTCTCATTGGATTAACTGGCATGGATTTACATCAATGAAATGGTAAGGATTCATGTAGTACCACTATATATTGTTTCTGATCATGATTTTTGGATCACCTCAAACTTCTGAAAAAAGACTCCAACATTCTCTAAGCACTGAACTCAACTTCATTACGGCCTATCATCCTCAAACTGATGTCCAATATCAAGGAACTATTCAGACAATTGAAGACATGTTGAGGGCAAGTTCTATGGAATTCAAAGGAGGATGGGACCATCATATTCCACTAAATGAATTATCTTACAATAATATTTTCCACTTGATCATCTGAATGGCACCATATAAAGCCCTTTATGGGAAAAGGTGAAGAACACTGGTGTGTTGGGATCTAGTTAATGATAGTAAGATGCTAGGACCTGAAATGGTCGAGGAAATTGTGGAGAAGTTGAAAACCGTTCAGCAACATATCAAGGGATCTCAATTTCGACAAAAGAGTTTTGTAGATAACCATTGAAATGTTTTCCCGTTCAAAATTGGATATATTGTATTTCTACGCATATCCCCATGGAAGAAGGTCATGAGGTTTGTGATGAAAGGAATGTTATGTCCCAGGTACATTGGCCCCTTTGAGATCCTTGATCGAGTCAGATTTGTGGCCTATCGACTGGCACTTCCAACTATAATGTTGAATGTACATGATGTATTTTATGTGACCCTCTTAAAGAAGTACATACAAGACCATTCACATGTACTCTCTTCAGAGATGGTATAGTTGGAAGATGATCTTTCTTACGAGGAGCATCCTGTGAAGATATTGGATCGTAGAGACAATATTTTATGTAACAAGACTACTCATCTGGTCAACGTCCTATAGAGAAACCATAAGTATGAAGAGGAAACATAGGAATAGGAGGAAGTAATGAAGGAAATGTACCCACACCATTTTTGTCTTAGAATTCAAAACAAAATTTCGAGGTAGAAATTTCCTAAGGGGGGAAGAATGTAATGACCCAATGTTTATCAATGGAAATTTCATTCTCATAATTATCACATGAAAAGACAAAATAATGAACTACAAAGTGCTAAGTGACCTTTAAACATATGTTTTTCACTTTTGTCTTTGGAATTTCAAAAAACCGACATACACGGTTGTAATCTGTATGTTATTTGGAGTTCGATTATGGAAAATTAATTTTTGCTGAATAATAACCTACCCTAATGAATAGTAACATACCCATATGAATTGTGATATTATGTAATGAATAGTAACCTCTCCTATGATAGTATAAAATTAATATTCATGTTGTAAGTATGACATACTTATATTTATGAATAAGATAATGAATGTTTTAAAAATAGTTTTGATAATAAATTATTATTTTAAAAAAATATTAAAATAATAATATATAGAAATTTTCTTTTAGAAAATGGACTTCATTTTTGGAATATACACGTAGAAAATTGTTTAGGGTGATTTTTTGAGATTCTTCTAAAATACTTGAATTTTTGGTGAATAGTAGAATCCAATAATTCACAATAAATGCTAAGTAATAGATTAATTGAGTCATTACTGATTTTATACTGATGTAAGAACACTTGGATTGGTATCACATGATAAAATTACTATTCCTGGTCATGTAATATTCACTATTCCTTGTCTTGTAAAGTATAAATAAATTAATTATTATAATATTATAAAATCCCTCCTCTCCTCCAATATAAAACCCCCTCTACTCTCTCATCTCTTCACTCATCTCAAGAATTGTGCCTTGCAATTATTCTTCCCAAATCTATCCCCATGATTCTTCCCCACGTTCAAAATCTTCTAGCCTCTTCAAAATACCTAAACCCCTCCCCTTAAGAGGTTCTAAAAGGAGGAAGTCTCAAGAGGTAAATTCTTCTTTCCAATTCCTTTATTTCTTTTATGTTCTCTTTATTTTGGTTTCATTCCTCACCTACCTTCACCATTATAGTATGATAAATCCAATAACATATATGTATTGGAATTTTTTCATGCAAATGTTATATTTCATTATCTTCTATCCCCCCCTCCTTTATTTGAATGAAATGAATGCACCGTAAGAGATCTTCTAATTTTTCCCATACAAGGACAATGGTTTATTGATTTCTATTATCATTAATTATGGGAATGAAAACCATTGTGTTATGGTTGAACCATATTATTATATATGTAATATATCCTATATTTGGTCCTGTAATCCTTTTATACAAATGGTATTATGTTATAAAGAAAAACATGTTCTTTGTAATCAAATCCACCGATTAACAAAAACGATTATCACTAAGGTTATATATATAATAATTCGGCTTCACTCTATGTAACCTAATTAAAATTAAAACCATGTAATCTCAAGTATGGGCACTAAATAATATAACCTCTATTCTGTAAAACAACATTGATCACTCATATAATCCAAACAGGAATATAAGTGAACCGATATTTTATAGAGAAGTAAAAAAACGAGCCCGAACAATGAAATTAAATATTATAACTAATCAAAAAATATTTTAATGAATTAAAAGAGTAATAATAAATAAATTAAATATAGAATAGGATCTGTAATTATTAATTAATATGCCTAATTAGTTTATTCTAGACATTAAAAATAAGTGGAGAACACAAACGGATTTAAGGTAAGGGATCCTCTCCTTTTCACTCTTAATCAAGATTGTCCTCTATGATATGGCTTTTTTGTGTAATACCAAGTGATAGGGTAACTTTTCTCACCTCCCCATTATTTTATAATGTATTATAAGTGATTAAAAAACCCTTTATCCATCTCATTAATCCCTCATAGTTACTACCAATCCCATGAAGATAAACCATAAAGGATTCAACCCGAACATCCTTTATTCATTTGGGTTGCTCTATCTTTCTTTTTACGAAAATGTAGTTGTATTTTCATTTTAATTAGAACTACAAAATTCTATTTATATGATCAAAACTCATGTTCCAGGATCCAGCTATCATCATTTTTTGAAGATATACATGCTTTAAAGTGAATCTCTACTAGATACTTCCCAATAAGCAGAGTCATTTTAAAGGAACTTCTCGAACTATTACCTAATTTCATGTGCACTCTATCATCTATTTTAAGACACCATTGCCTTTTTAGATTCAGTATTTTTATTATGAAATCCTTCTGGGTTCAATTCTAGTTTTATGTAAAATAATGTATCCTTTACTATTTTAAATGCTCTATAGTTTTTTCCAAAAAACCGAAAAAAAATGTTTTAATGATAATGTCTCGGAAATACATTTCTTATGGGATGTTACTTCTATTTGTTACCACCTACCAGGTTATATAAATATATTACCTTACGAGCATCCATGTATATTCTAATCCCTTTCATTCAAGGAGGAATTCAGGATACACTCATTGGTTATGCTCTATGTCATGATTGTGGTACCCAATTCCCTGCATGGGTAACCTTATGTTTATAAACAATTGATTATATATGATTACTAATGTGGAAAGAATATTTATGTTGTGTGAATATTTATGTGGAAAGAATATTCATGAAAAAATTGAGATGGGTGCACCCAGATAGCGCTTCAATGAATTGGGTAAAGTTGAGTCTCATGAGATGTGATGTAAACGAGATTGGTGTCTAGCCATGGCCCATAATAAAATGGGAAACAAGATTGGCAATTGGCCTTGAACCTTACTAAATAAATTTTTTAGGATTATGCCACATTTATATGATTCAAGGTTTATATGATCACATGCTTATATTTGCTGATTTTATAAGTTTTATGCTTTGGATATCGTTATGTCATGCCTCTTAACTCATTTTCTTGAGATGTATACTTATGGTCATTCCCTTACTCTACTTTTTTGCTCATCCCTATGTTCATGTTTTCCCCAGAGAATCCTATGCAGATGTAAGGGCTCAAAGGATGTTAAGAGCTCTTTATGGATATTAAATAAATTGTTTTTTATATCCATGTTTTATGATATATGTACATAGTCTTCCAAGACACTTGACTTAACGATCATTGGCATGTACTTGTATGATTAATTATGCTTAAAATCATGAAATGTTTTATATAAAAGGATCGGGTAACTATATATTATGTTGGGGTTATAATTGATAATGTAAAAATACATTAGTTATGTTTTTTTGCGATCATTTTTATAAATAAAAGTCTTATTCCATCAATTCCTCTATGATAATAGTTTTCTATCAAATCTAATTATTTAGATAAATTTACTTATCGGGTAAAATTGTACTTTTTGGAATATATAAATTATTTTATTAATCTATAGTTTTTTAATTTATTTGATAATAGTGTTATCAGAAAACTCTTTTTAATTATAAGTGGTGATAATATTCTTTAATGTTTTCACTCTATAAATGATTAAGTATTTAATTTTATAAGATATATATTTTCAAATAAAAAAACTAAAATTTTATTTTTAAATACATAACTTAAATTGATGAATTATCTTTTTTTAAATAATTTATATTTCAATAAAATATAATTATTATATAATTTCTATAAAAGATCATATATTTTTTAGGAGGTCAATTGTAATTTTATTATGGTTTGGAAACTTTTTTTTAAAACTCATAAATTTTCTTCAAATGATAATTTCTATTTTTTAATTAGCAATTCACATGTATAGAATATTATTTAGAAAAAATGGTTATTTTTTTAATATTGATGTAGAAAATATAAAATGGTGAACTTTTCATAATATTATCAAACAATCAATTTTTTTTGGATTGAAATTAAATACCCTATAAATATATAATCTATTATATGACAACATAATTACCCAATAGTGTTTTAATAAAATAAAATAAAAGGGTTATTCGGAAAACCATTGTTTTACATTTAAAATAATGTGATTATAGATTATGTTGACTAATTTTATGAAGCCTTAGTGGACCCTCTAAGACATATAAAATATGTTAACATGTTAAAATTATTTCCTTGAGAGTGTGACTCACATTCACATGAGCAAGCCAAATATTTTTATAAATTTGACTATTTTCCATATAAAAGGATTTTTTCCACTCTACTTTGCAAAATCAATTGGAAAAAACCGTGGTTGGTTTCTTGTTTCAAATATTTAACTATACAGATTCCAAAATCTATGATTGTGAAATATTATAAAATTACCCTATCTTTTCCGATTTAAATACTCATAAACTCCAACTCCACTTCACAAAAATCCCTTGGACCACATCTATAAGGACCCAAATCTTGATTAACATGGATATTACATTACTATTTAGGAATATCTAATACATAACAAAAATATACACCAAAGGACCATAATAGTTTAGTGTCTTTGGAATCTCGGAATATAGTCGTCTAATCTTGGTGAATGATCATCAACATCTCCCATAAATATCTTCCTTTTTTTCTTACCTAAATCCTTTATTTATATCCTGGGGAAAAGAAAACATATAAAGGGGGAGCTCAAATGCTCAGTAAGGGTAATCATGGAGAAAATAAAACAAACCATATATATTTGAACTTCCAAGCATGAACGTAATATTTAAACATCAAAATCTTGAGCAATGACAAAAACATGGCAGTACGTAATGCATATATCATAATGGATCATCAATCATGGAAAAATAGCTTGGTAATAATGCATTTAATTTTTTAAACCATTAATAACATGTTATGATTTACATAGTAGCCATGGCATTGCTTCCAAGACATTCTTAGTGGACAAAGTCCCTTTCTAAATGAATTTACTCCTCGTTTCAGTCCTGTAACATTGAACCGGAATAACATACCGTTCCAGCCATGTCAATATCATGAGATATAAATCTTTACCCAATTCATTGGAAGGAGATATAGGTCCCACCAATCACATAATGAAATCATTCTTACGTGTGCCACACCATAACCATAAGTCATTCATCATAACCCAAAGGATAAATTGGGTTTCATAAAATCATTCCATCATAACATAATACATATAAAACAAAGGGATATCTTTTCATCATATGGAAAATGAAACCATATAAACCATATAGATATTATAATTTAAACATACACATATGATATAATGTCATCTTAGATAGAAAATGGTTTTGATAAAACACATGAAATGAATTCTGGAGGAAAATATCCTTTCTTTTTCAAAATCAATTTTTTTTCACAAAATTCCATAAAATTTTTAAAGAAATGTATTTTGTTGAAAATATTCATGAAATCTTGTAGAGTAATCATCATGAAAATAACATGTTATGAAAATGTAAAAATCCATTCATGACGTATAAAAAATATTCTCCTCCTATATTTTTCAGAAATGTCAAAAAGATCATTGTATGGTAAACAAAGGAAAGATTTCGTCCATAACACGTGGTAAAAGTAAAAAATGGGTAAAAATGACTTTAAACATACATGAATCCATTTTTAGAAAAAATGAACATGGATGATAAATATAACCCCAGTAAATACTTAAGAATAAATAATCTCAGATAAAAAAGTGATTGGAAAAGTTATCCCTTACCTTAAGTCTGATATGATTTGTACGTATTTGAACCTCTAGTATAATGATTTAAATAATTTCATTGAATTATTACAGAAACATATTCATTGTTATGATATCATAAATGGTTCACATATGACTTTATATTATCCGTTCTTTAGTAAATTCATGTTAATGTAGCATTTTTGTGTTAAATTGTTTCATTTATCGTCCGTGTTTTGACATATAATTATTCATATAATTAATTAGATCATGATTAAATAATTACAGAATATAAAACATGATTTATATTTAATATATATTCAGAATATACATATATATAATAGATCAACAAATGGAAATCAATACAACATTCATAGAGATGGTAGGCCATACGTAACATGAAAGATGTTTTCATTTCCTTATTAAATTTAATATATGTAAGTAAATAACATATATATAAATCAAGTATAATTAATATGTCATATATTTCATGATTAATTATTATATATACTTTATAAACCTTCTTGAATTGTTAAAATGGAAAATGAATCTCATCGCGTAGTGGGGGTGGTAATCTGTACGTACGCACGAGCGATTATATCATTCCCATAGTTATTGAATGTAATTGGAGTGGATGATATAATATAAAAGATTCATTATGATGTTATAATAATCATATATAGTTATTATTTACACAATTATATCCATCCAAGTCAGGTGGTGGTGAAAAACAGATTACACCACAGTGTGGAGACGGTATTCTGTACGTGCGCACATGCGGTGAATTCATATTCCGTAGGATGGATAGAAGGTGAAATAAGTTTGTTTCATATTTATAATAACATATCAGTATATAAGAAATAATTATGTTATTAGTTTATAATGAAAATAATAAATAAGAGGATGTATAAGGATAATGAAACTTGAAAGAGTCGGTAGAAGAGATTATATCTTCCTCGACGCTCCTCCTTCAAACCTCTTCATAGGGCACTAGAGTTGGAATTTTGAGAAGACCAGAACCTATATGATATAAATATAGAAGTTGATAAGTGAAATTGGCAGGGGTTGTCTGATTTTCAATGCTCAAAAGAGTGTAAAGAGAAGAGGGAATGGGTGCCCTTTTTATAAGGGAGGAGAGGGGCACCTTGGGTAATATAAGAAATATTAATTTATAATAAATTCAACCTCACATAAATACCACCAAAAATGACTCAAATAAAAATATAAGATACGATAGTGTTGTAATATCATTAAAAAATAAAATTTACACATGTTGGGAATTTATTTTAAACATTATCAACATCTTTTATCCTTATTTAATCTATTTAATTTTATTTCTGGTAATAAGATTCTAATTTTTAAATTGATGTAAATAATTACTTATTTGTTGTAAATTGTACATAATTGTATAATTTATGATATTTTAGACCATATAAAGTTTAATTTATTATTTTTAAATAATTTCTTGAATTTTAAACAATTTCATATTATCATATTTTTATAAAATAACAATTGTGTAAATTTTGACACTATTCATTTATTTGAATTTAAATAAAATCCACATAGAAGATATATTCGAACTAAAATATTTAATAGATTCATAACATGTCATAGTTATCTATAAAATTAGTGGACCACAATAAATAGTTCATATAATATTTATTTTAATACCTTTAAAACCATTTATTTGGTATATCTCTTAATAAAATAATTAGTACAAGATTTTTTAATAATTTTTTAATATACTTATTTGATGCATAAATGTTAGAAATAAAATAATATGATGAAGATAAATCACATATATTTTATAACAATACTTTTACTCAAATTTATCATCTTAAAATAATAACATGTAAATTGTTATATTTATTAAATTATGAAGGTCACAATTTTGAATCATTTAAAATTTAATAATATAAGTGTCATAATATTCCTTATATGGATCCAAATGGTCACCAATCTGGAAATTGGTTGATTATGGTTTATATATACACTACCAATATGTCTTGTTCCAGTTTTTGGGCCTTTTTATGGGTATTATATTTCAATAAAAACTATATTATTGATTTTTCTCTAAATAAGTAATTTATGCACCATTAATTTATAAGCTAATAAAGTAAATAAATAATTCATAAAAATTACAAATAAAATACCTTGATAAATAAAAAAAATTAGATTTAAAATTTTTATTTATAACCGAATTCATATCCTGTATAACCTTATATTAATAATATTTTATTTATTAAAGTTTGAGTGAGACATAATTCACTTTCTATTAAATAAAATACATTAAAGGACTTAATCACATCTAATTGTGTCCAATTGATTCAATTTAAACCCAAATATTCCACACTATGAAATATAATCATCCAATTATGTTAAGACACGTGTTGAGGTAATTTTATAATTTTATATTTACCCTCAATTACCCGATTTACCTTTAACTAGGGAAAATAAAATATATCGTAGTTACTATTCATAGTGCCCAAAACTAAAATGTATCATATTAACATAATTTGGACCTAATTATTCCAAATATGGAATCCGTTTTACCTAATTCAAATCACAGAAGATTCAGAAATTAATTTAAAATTAATTTAAAATTAATCTCATTGTTAAGTAAATGAGTTTTAAAATTTAAAACATTGCAAAAGATTGAAATGATTTTACCTATGAATTCAATGGAAAATAAATTCTAATGACATAAGTTATATTAAATGATTAAAATATATTATATTTATAATTTAAAACCATTAAATATTATAATTTAACTATATAAATTATTATGATGAAAATAGTTTTATTTAATTAAAATTTAGCATGTCTTTACTATTCATTAAAATATGAAAGTTATCAGAATAATATGAAAAAATTATCCAAAGTAATATTTTAAAACATGATACCTAAGAATAATTTTATTTTGTAAAATCTAACTTATAAACAAATCAAAAACTATATTTAATGTGGGTGCGCCATCAAAAGGCGGCAAAACTGCATTTTTTGAAAAATTCGTATTTTACCCGGAAAATTTATTTTTATCACCTAACAAGTATTTGAAAACGTGTAAGATTAATAATAATGTTATAAAATAAAAAATTTAGTTAATATTATTCATTATGGATAGTTCATAGTAATATTATAATAATATCTCGTTTAGTGAAACTTGGTATTGTGAATTACACACACTATCGAAGAAGGTCATGATTGCGTGTAATGCAAGCCAAGTCAGGGCTGCGTGTAATGAAAACACTGTTTGGTGTTGCGTATAACATAATCAAAACTTATTTCATTTATAAATTAAACAAAGTCTATTCTTAATGTTGCGTAAAATAATTTCCACAAATCGAACTTGAAATTGTGTGTAACAAGAGCTAAGAATAGTGTTTTGTATACTGCAAGATAATACGGTGTTGCATATAGTAAAGGATAATATTTTTGTAGTGTATAATAAAAGACATCAATGAAATTAAAAATAATATATCTCATAAAATCTTAGGGTTTTACAACATCTATAATTATCCTTTCTCTATCAATAATCCTTTCAAGGATCCCTAATCTCTCAATATTCTCCTTCTCATGCTCTGGAAGTCACACACTCAAGTGAGAGATCCTTACTTTCCTTCCTTATTTATTGATATGTTTCCCTATACTATTTTTCCATTTTATTTTTAATTAAAATGTTAGGGTATGATTTCAAACCTCCCCTATAATTCCCTCTTTATGTTTCAAAAATGATAAACACCTTTCTCTCTAATTAATTCCCCCCATGTACACACATTACCATGGAGAAATTTTATAAGGTATTTTCCTCCCCTCATTTACATTCATTCAATTATTTTATATTATGCGTCTAAATTCTATTACATATGTTGGGATATTATGTTCCATGACCCCCCTTAATGTCCATTTCACGTATAAATAGTGGTAGAACCCTTTCTCTCTTATCAACTCATTTCTCTATCTAGGGTATTCACCTTTATGGACATATACTTATTGATTGAGGACTTAAATTTTTTGTATTCCACATCTCTTATTAGTGAAACAAATTATTATGTTTAACTATTCCATGTTGTCTGATCTATGTGGAAAACTTATACATGAAATGAAATGGTTAGGAATGACGTTTATTAATAGCATTTTATTGCATTGGGTAAAGAATAATATCATGAGAAATAATGTGAAATGAGTGCTGACTCATGATAATGAGGTTCAATGAGGGTTTAGTCATGATAATTCTTGTGATATGAGGGTTTACTCATACCCCATGTGAAATGAGCCTTGTATCATGCTAACATCATGTTAAATGTTGTTTTCACATCTCCAAGATATGATAACAAGATTATATATTTCCTTTATGTTCATGTTTCACATATTCCCCATTGATTTTCTTATTGTATAACATTTATTGTATTCCTCAATTTATGCCATATTTATTCCCTTACATGTTTTTATATCGCACCCCTTTCTTATGTACATTCTGATGTTATCCCTTGCAGTTATTTTTATGAAGGAATGTTGTTGTCATGAAACCAATGTTTTCAATAATTATATAAATTTCATGTTTTAAGATGCTATGTAATGTTCTTAAGCCCAATAATACTAGACCTCCGAATCATCTATGTTGTATCAAGTGAAATTTTTATGTAGTAAATTATGTTTATGTGTGGTATAACGGGAAATGTAGTTATATATTGTATCATAAGATATGTATTGTTATTTTGTATAATAGGATTTGAAAACCCTAGTGAAAACCTTGATTATAAGACTAAGAATAATAAAACAAATCCCAATGTTTTGGTGTGTATAGTTTAAGTGGTTTATCAAGAAAATACATTCATGTCCGGATATTAAAAATTAGAGGTGGCTCTGGCATAGATTATATAGGGGTAAAACTCAAAAACACCACATTGAGCTAGAATCAAATGGGATATTGTGCACGAAAACAGGATGTGGTTCACTCTTTGTTTGACACTCCTAGGGGATATGCTTTGGTAAATCCATAAGCTTAGTATGATCCATTTTTTAGGGATTAAAAAAATTCCCCTATGAATATTTGTTGGGTTTTATATAATGGATAAATTAATTGAAGCATCTAAATTCGTATGTTAATGAATGAAATGTAATTTATAAGTTAAACATTATGCATTTGGATTCCCCATTATGTGTAGCCCCTAAATTTCCATTTATTTCATCTAATGGAAACTAATATGAGGACACTAGATAACAATCGGTGCAAAGATCAATGTGATGACTGTTCTAATGAGATTCCAAATAATATTGGAGTGGGAATCACACGATTTTTCATGAAACTCCATCAAATAACTAATGTTTTATATAGAAAAATGCTTCAAGGGGAACTTCCATCCCCCTAAGAATGAACAAGCCACAATCGTGAGTTTAATGAGACAAAGGCCTCCTACTTTTATTGGATCATATGATCTCCCAATCACCAAAAAATGGACCATCTCATTGAAAATATCATCTACATTATTCAATGTTCCAAACAAGAGAAGGTCATTCTTGCTGCTTGTCATATGGAGGGTGAAGCTGATCAATGGGTAACATTGAAAAAATATTAAGCCGTATGAATATATCGAGGCATTTTAATTGAAGGATTTTTAGAAAATTATATTTTGATAAATATTTTCCACATACCCTCTTCACATTATCTGGAAGAATACCTCTATTCACTTGAGAAAAAAGCTGAAAAATCCATCGGAGCATATGAGGATAACATTTAAAGGATTTCATGACATGTCTTTGATGTTGTTGTTACCCCAAAATGAAAAAATTTCTACTTTATTAGTGGGATAAGACAAAGCCTATAGAAAGCCCTATAGATCCATGACTTCGATAGCAATTAAAAACATTTTGGATGTTACCTCAATGTTGTAATGGAGATCCAAAAATAATAGCGGTATCATGTGGACAAGAAGTGGAATGTGGATATTAATTATGGTGGTCATATTGATAAATCCATTATTGATAATAAATTCAAGCACCTCACTTTCTAATGGGGCTGAAAGAAGCACCCATGAAAATATCTTGAAGGGGATGAGGAAGTGGTTTAGGTGTGTAGGAGAAGGGAACACGACCATTAATTGCAGAAAAGGAAAACTCATTGGTGCAACAGAGGAAAGGAACACTATGATCAAATCTCAATGCATTTTTCATTGCTTCGACTATAAATAACCAGGTTAATTTTCAAACCAGTGATCTAATCCATTGGTTTTTAGAGGCAACTAAATCGTTCAAGGTAGAAGGGGATAGATTTTTCCATCACTAACACTGATGAAAATCCAAACAATAAAGTAGTGATTGGTGTGCGGGTTATTCAATCAATAATAGCTTACATACATTTTGATTCTGAGTCTATTCATTCTTTCATAAACTGAAATTTTTCTAGAACAATCCAAAAACCACCAAAAATCATATATGTAGAGTTTTCAGTGAGAATGAAAAATGGGGAAATTATGGACTCCCATAAATATAACTCCTCCCCTATCTCTATTTGTGGATTTATCATCTCGGTGAACCACCTATTACTTATTCTAGTTTAGATTTATGCAATTCATTTAATGGATTTCATTTGACTATATAGAGCCAAAATGTATTTCCATGAGAGGTAAATTACTCTCTATATGATGAATCAGCCCCCAATTCTTTTCATGTGCAAGGAGGAGGAGTAATCTTCTTTTACCCATCTACTCAACTATGGATATTACTGCCCTTTTAGTATGCATATCTTTCTTAAACGATTGAGTATAAGGATGAAACCATCCTTTAAGACTTTTATATTGTGAGAGAATTAACTAATGTTTTTCATTCGGAATTTCATAGACATCCTCATAGAAGAGATGTTGAATTATTGACTGATCTTTTAGTTGGGGCTTGTATAATATCAAAGAATCTATATAAAATAGGTGTTTTGGAGCTTGGGGACAAAAAAACTATATGAGAATTTTGATAAAGGATTTATATTCCTAAGTTCTTGACCATGGGTGGAAGTAGTCCTCTTCTTTATGATGATGGATGGGTAAATGTGCCTTTTCATTGATTATCATGAGCTTAACAAAATAACATTAAAGAACATGTATCCTCTACCACGAGTTGTTTACTTGTAATATCAACTTTAAAGAGGAAAATAATTCTCCAAGGTGTATCTTCGGTTTAGATATTACCAAGTATGGGTGAGGAATGAGGATATCCCCAATACTACTTTTCATTCAATATACAGGAACAATGAATTAACAGTAATTCATTTGGACTCAATAATGCACTATCTATCTTAATGGACATTATGAATAGAGTCTTTATAGATTAACTCAAAATAATCATTATAGTCAATATAAATGATATTAGAAAATAATCCTACACCATGTAGGAATATGAGGAGAATCTATGCAATTTTCTAGAGAACTTGTGAAAGGAGAAGTGTTATGAAAAGTACACCAAATGTTAGTTCTGGTTTAAGGAGACCCCATTCATCGATCATATCATCACCAGAAATGGAATATCAATGGATCCCTCCAAGAAAAGGGAAATTGAGGGATGAAGAGGCCAACATCTATGACAGATACCCATAGCATCATTGGGTTAGCTGGATATTATCACAGATTTGTGGGAAATGTTTCGTGATTTTCATACCCTCTTACCAAGCTAACTAGGAAGGGTGTATTTTTTTCTTGGAGTGATGTATGTGAAGATAGATTCAAGTATTTCAAAAGGAATCTATTCAATACTCTTGTACACAAACTACCCACCATTGTATAGCTTTTTGTGGTATTGAGTGGCACATAAATGGAGGGAATGGGTTGTGTGTTGATGAAAAGTGACAAATTCATTACCTATATTTCATAATTATTAAATTTTCATGATAAACAAAACCCAACATAAGATAAAGAGGTATCTCTAGTAATATTTAAATTACACATATGGATACATTACCTTTTTGGGGAGAAGTGTGAAATATATATGAATCAGAAAATCATAAAGTATATATTCACACATAAATAATTTAACATTCCCAAATGAAGATGGTTGGAAATAATCAAAAACTGTGACTGCTCAATCCATTACCACCCTGGGAAAGTGAACAAGGTGGCCGATTATCAAAGTAGAAATGGCACAATGAATGTATCATTGATGATGACTGAAAAAAGATCCAATATTATTAGATTTGATAATTATATACATGGGAATAATGATGAAGGTAACATAAACAATCCTTTCACATGTTGTTACTCACCTATCTCTATTGGAATGGATAAAGGATGCTCAAAAGGATGATGTGGGAATAAATTTGAAAGTGGATACTATAATAAAATATATATCCTCTGTGTTTAATGTTAATGAAGAATGAATTGTGATATTTGGGTCAAGAAAATGTGTTCCATCATGTCTAGTGTTAAAGAAAGAAATTTTTTATGATGCACATAGATCAAATTTCTCCACTCACCTAGGAAACACAAAAATGCATCGAGATCTCCAAGAGTATTATTGGTGGGATAACTTGATGAAGGAGATCAATGAGTATACATCAAAGTGTCTGGTATGTCAGTAATTGAAGGCTAGGATGTAGATGTATATTGGGATGATGAAACAATTACTCATACCTACATGTAAAAGGGAGACAATCAACAGGAACATTGTCACAAGTCTTCCAAAGATATCTAACAGAAACCATTCTATCTGGGATGTTGTGGATCATCTTATGAATATTCCACACATCATTACCATTTTATTGGATTTCTCATTGGATCAACTGGCCCACATATACATCATTGATGTGGTAAGGCTTCATGGAGTACCACTACCTATTAAATCCTAATGAGATATAATATCCCCCACTATGTTCGGGAATAGTTTCCAACACGATATAAATACTAAGATGGAAATTTGTATGGCTTATCAATATCAAATTTATGGCCAATCCAATCGGACAATCCAAACACATGAGGACATTTTGAGAGCATGCTCAAGGGAATTAAAAGGAGCTTGGGATAAAAATCTTATCCTAGTATAATTATCATACAATAATAGTTTCCACTCATGTTTCAAAATGGATATTTATGAAGCCCGTTAGGGGTAGAGGTGGGGAACACTGACTTGTTTGGGTGAAGTTTGTGAGTGAAAACACCCAAGTACATAAATGGTAGAAAGAATGGTGGATAAAGATATGACCATCCAACATCATGATAAAGCTTCTCAGAGTTGAAAAAATTTCTATCCGGATAATTTTCAATAAGACCAAGATTTAGATTGTGGAGACATGTTATTCATCCGCATATCACCATATAAAAAAATTATGAGATTTCGAAAGAGCAGAAAGCTTATTCCATTCTACATCTTCCCTTTTGAGATCCTTGATAGCATTGGAGGAGTGGCCTATCAATTAGAACTCCCACCGAACATATCTTAAAAAAATGATGTATTCCATGTATCACTCTTGAGAAATCTCATACCTAACGTATATCATGTACCCTATCCAAAGATCGTACAACTAGAAAGTCAAATATCTTATGAAGATAAGTCATGAAGATCTTAAATCATTGGGAAAATGTTCTATGAAATAGTATAATGCCCCTTGTCATGGTGTTGTGGAAAACCACATGTTTGAAGAAGAAATGTGGGAATCAGAGGAAGTGTTGAAGTAGAGATACCCTAATCTATTTTATTTTTTGGAAAAGGAATTTTTTATTATGCAATTTCTTAAGGGGGATGATTGTAATGTCCCAAAATTTTATTAATGAAAATTATTCTTGATCTAATTAAATGTTTTATTATGTAATATGGATATATGAAACATATTTACTTCCTTGGTTTTATGTTTTTGGAATACAAAAAAATGTAAATAATTGTTACCATTACAAATATAGAAGATGGACAATGATCACATGAATAGAATTAAAATAGGGCTTTATCATATTCAATTTACTCATACAATGGAAGTGATTGCCTTATCTAGTAGAATTTCTTGATACGAAGCCCCTTTATTAGAGTTTAGAAAGGAGGTAGAATCACTAGGCTTCGCTCCAAAAGTAGAACAAGCCAAGCATAGACATGTTAATCTTGAATGTATTTTCCTATGAGGGAAGTGTATGTTTATAAATACTACCACTTGAGAAATTTTATCCATGCCACCCCAAGAGTATGTCACCATCCCAACCATACCTTTATGTTTTATGTGAGTTTTATATGGGGTTATGTAACAAAACCATAGTAACCTTTTTTTTTAAATTACATTTTATAAATAAAATTCAAATTCCATAAATTCTTCTAAGAGAATATTATTTCATTAAAATATAATGATTTAGATAAAATTCTTTGTCAGGTAATATAATACTTTTTGAAAATATTTAAATTATTTTATTTATTGAGGTTTTATAAAAATTTTATTTACAATAGTGTTTTAGAATAACCCTTTTTAATTATATGTGGTGATTAAATTACATTTTGTTTTTACTATATAAATGATTATATATTCAGTTTGATAAGAATTATATTTTCTTACGATAAACTAGAAATTTTATTTTCAATTAAAGAACTTATTTAGACTAATTAATGAATTTTAAAAATAAAAATTATTATGAAAAAATATAATTATTAAAGAATTTTAATAATATATCATATAATTTTTAAGAAGTAAAATGTAAAATTATTAATGTCTGTAAACTGTTACTATCAAAACCGGACAATTTTTAATAAATGACATTTTTTATTTTAAAAGTCAAAATTATCATATTATGAAAATTATTTATATAAAATCAATATTATATTTGGAATCAAGAAGTATAATTTATCCAATAGTGAATTATTCCTAATTTCATCATAAAATAAAATAGTTGGGTAAAAATTAAATACCGTATAAATATATAATGTGTTTTTTGACATCATAATGACCCAATAATGTAGTAATAAAATACTATAAAAGAGATATTCGAACAATATATGTTTTAACATTACTATAATTTGATCTTAGATTTGATTTATTAATTTTAGCATTCCATAGTGGACCCTCCTAGACATTTAAAATATTTAATCATTTTAATATAATTTCCTTGAATGTGTGACTCACCTAAGAATAAGAATAGATAATATATTATAATTTCAGTCAATTTTCATTATAAAATAATTTTTTACAATCCCCTTTGGAAAAACCATTAGAAATAACTAGAGTTTTGGTTTTTTGTTTTAATTATTTAAGTATATAGATTAAAAAACCATTTTTTGAAATAGTAATAAATTCCCATATCTTTTCTTATATCTTTTCCATCTATCTTTATTTATGTCTAAGTATTCTTATATTATTATGCATGTTTATATTCAATTTCAAATGTTAGGGTATGATTTATCACCTCACATACACTACCATACTTATTTTTGAATAATGATTGACCCTTTTATCTCTCATTAATGGCTCCTAGGTACACCCACTACTATTTTGAAATTTTGTAAGAGATTTCTCTATCATTATTTACATTGAAGAAATTATTTCATATTATGAATATAAATTACATTACATATGATGGTATATTATGTTATAGAAAAACCTTACTATCCATTTCATGTATAAATTATGAGATACCCCTTTCTTTCTCATCATCCCATTTTACGACTTCTATTTGATATCTTTATGAACTCGAAGTTACACCAAACGTTTCCATGAAAAAATCATCTTGTAAGTGAATAACATACCCATTTATCTATCACAGGTGTTCACCTTAATGAACACATACTTTTAGATTTAGGACTTACATATATATTATATACAACTCTTATCAATAGAATAAATTATAGTGATTAATTTATCCATGGTGTAAGATCTATGTGTCATACTTATGCATGAAATGAAATGATTAAGAATGATGTTCCCTGATAACGTTCCAATTCATTGGGTAAATATTTGTATCATGATACCTCATGTAAAAGGAGTTTTGACACATTATAATTCATTTGAAATTAGGGTTTACTCATGATAATTCTTTTTCAATAATGGTTTACTTGTGCTCTATGTGCAAAGAGTCATGGCTCATATTAATATGCAGTTAAATTTTAGATCCACATCTCCATGTTATGATAATAATTCTATATGATACCTTTATTTTTATGCTTATCGTGTGCTCCATTTATTTTCGTATTGTCCAACCATTATAGTATTCCTTGTATTTTTCCATGTTTATTCTCTCACTCAGCATTGCAGCTCACCCCTTTCCTATGTACATCCTTCGGTTATCCCATGCAATGAAAAGTACCAAGGAATGTTGTGGTCATGTAAAATATGTTTCCAATAGGGATGTATATTTCAATTTTTTATGTCGTTATTTATTTTTACAAATTCCAAAGTCATTATACCTCTCGATCTTCTATGTTGTATCAAGTGAAAATTTTATGTAATAAATTCTCTTTATGTGTATTATAATGTGTAGGGTTATTGTATTAAAATTATGATTTGGAGTCGGTGGATGGAGTTTCACAACACATGATCTTTATGATAATATAATGGGCCATCTAATTTGTCACATGATAAACAAATACCATTATATCACATTATCATCACCTTATTCATTAGACCCCGACCTATCAATATTATTTCTAAAAATCATGTTGACATGAAAAATATTCATTGATCCTTTGAGAAGACATTTCTGATGTTGTTTGTGATAGAAAGACGCCTGTAAAAACTCTTCCACATAATAAACAATTACTCATATAGGGTCCTTTTATTGATTAAGATGTCTTATAGATGGCCTTTCAAGTGATCAATCTATCTTGTTAGGGCCTCATATATTATAATTCTATAATTTCAAGGGCCTCTTAGAAGACCAAGAATTAACACAAGAGGAACATAACGCCTTGATATTATAGTCCATGTATCATATCTTCATGATTGGCTTCCTTCTTATTCATAAATCCATTCCTAGTTTTTAAAATATCCATCATCTTTGAATTTTTTGTCCATCATGTCATCACATTATGAGTGAATGATAATATGATTCTGTGTGAGAGTTATTATGGATAGTCAATCTTATTTTCTACAATGTGTCGTATAATAAATGATGGATCTCAAGATAGTTTGAGTGTATCATCAGGTTAGTTCCCTCATCTTCTTGAAATAAATGAATGAAAAATGCATGATCAAATGAATGTGTCTTGGGTCCTTCACACATTGGAGGTGACATTCCATTATGATCTCACCTAAGAGGGCTTACAATTTTCATAGGGGCTACGAGAAACCATGAAAATCACATAAGAATATCACATGATAATCAACATAACTATCTAATTAAAGAAGCTTCCACAATTTTTTTAAATTTATTTTATAAGGGGCCTAAGGTGATTTTCAAACGTCTATCGATTGAAGATATAATTTATCAAAGTAACTAATCTAGTATCTTTTTCATTAAAATTGACTCTTCTTTGGAATCCACTGAAAGAATAAGTGTTTTTTTGAGGAAATTCATGTGATAAAAAACAAATCATGAATAATTCATGACCAATTCACATGACCTTTTTAAGGTCATGTGATGATGTGTACCTCATGAGGTAAACCGATATGCATTATTTTGCTTCCCAGTCACCATGTACCCATGCTTATCCTTTCTTTGTTTTGCAGAGAAAATAATAAACATTATTCGAGTGATTCATCAAATGTATAATTGAAAATTATTATTTTAAGGGAGTAAATATAATTTAAAATCAATACAATGAACTAGAAATAAAATCCATAATATATGATATATTATATATTGACGGATTATATTTGATTTTTAATAATAAAGAACACAGAATAATTAATGGATTTATTAAAAAATTTACAACATATATCTATCCATGTGGATTTTATAAAACATTATTTTCTTACAAAAACAACGTGAAATAATCTCATGTATTCAATAAATAATTAGGGAATGTATGGTATAATGATTTTTGTTGGGAAGTAGAGAAAATGTACTATACTAGGACTTTTGACCATGATTTTTAAGGAACATATACATAAATTAAGAAGTGTCAAATCATGTTATATAAAAAAACATAATAACATGATTTCTCAAAAGTATTTCACTTTCAAAGAATTCATTGAAATTTTCAGTTTATATTTTTAAATTAAAAGGATCATCATAACCTAAAAAAGATAACATTTCTTCAAAGAGTACCTTATTTTCACAAAAAGAGGGTTCTTTTTATTAGACTATGTATTATTTAATGTCAATTTTTATTTATTCAATACATGCCACCATTGTTCAGTTTGTAATGGCTCCACATCGTTAATACCTAAGAAAAATAGTTTACAAATTCGGATTATAAAAAAAATATAATCATGAGACATAAAATGAATAGAAAATAGTTAATCCATTTATGAATAATTAAATCCCATAAATATGTTTTCCGTTTATCCTAAATTTTTTTGATCTCATACAAAAAATTAATTTATATTGAAATTATCTTCATAACAAAATTTTATCGTAAAAATTTCAAAATAAAAATGATAAATTCCAAAATAATTTAGTTACTTGAAAATAAATAATAACTAATGAAAATTTTAATTTTATGTAAAAAAATTAAATCCTAAAAAATTATTTTCATATCAAATACAGTGGTTTAATCTAAATCCTATATCATGCACTAAAAACAGTATAATTATCATGCGCCATTTTAAATTCAATCACCCTTACACATGAATAAAATCCATGTTTAATTATAACAAATCACTTAAGAGTAACATAATTAACATTATCTAATAAAAATTTAATAATAATTTTTTGTATTTAATAGAACAACATGTATCACAAATATATCACAAGAGTATCATCATTCACATTAATTCATAAAAAATATAAATTTAAAAAAAATCATATAATGTGTAAAGGAATAATATATTGAATTTGATTCATAAAACTAATAAAAATTATTATTTTAGCTCCCAAAAAAAGAAGTTATCATTTTGACATAAAAATTATAATATATACCATGTTTAATTAAATTTTCTAAATAAATAAAAAACCATAATGTTATTAGAAATCAATATTCTTTTTATAAATATTGTATTTCAAATATTTTGAAATAATATAGAATATGATTATAGGAATATTTTTTCATGTGGTAATCATTAAAAAACAATCATTTCAAATTTTAAAAAAATGAAACAAATGTGAATAACAAAGAAAATAATTAAGATATTCAATTTTATAACCTTTGAAAAAGTTCAATGATAGTTGAAAATATCTGTTACTATTTTTTAATATATATATAATAGGTTTACTAAAAAAATTGATCTTTTAAATAGTGGAGAATGAGTTTAAAAAATATTAGAGAATGTTTTATTTAAATAATCCATTACTTATTATACCATAATTACCCATACATTCTCTAACTCATAATAGTAAATTACATTATCTTTATACATAATTTAGTTTATTTTACATATTAATTTTTTATATTATTCTATTTAATTTGTTTTTCTCTGTTAATTTTTTAGTTGAAGTGTTGCAAAATTTTATGTATGATGTTATGAGATCGTTCAATTCAAAAACTAAAAAAAATAATTTGGTAGGTTGATTGTTGTCAATTTTTTCATATTGAAATATTACCTATAATAATAAAAATGTTAGAAAATAAAATTTTTATAAAATTAATATTATATTGGAACCAACCATATAGGGTCATAATGAAAAATGATTTACATATTTTCTTACAGATGTTAGTTCATATGTACACATGAATGATGTATCTATTTATATATTTTGTGGAAGAGAAATAAAGTAAACAATATTTTGAATTTTTCGAATAATAATTATCATATATACTTCATATTTATTCTTTATTCACATTCTTATTACCATCCATGTGTGGAAATATTAAAATTAGCCACATCTCATTATATAGGTGGTAGACCGTATGTATGCTTGGGAAACATTATCATTTTCTCACAGATGGTTGGGAAATAATTGTTGTAGTTTTATATATTTATGTAATTATAATTGATTCATAAATATAACATATATTCCTATTATATCAATATTATACCAATCATTTTAAGTTATTATGAAAAACAAAACCCATCACTTTAGGGAGATAGTAGTCTGAACATACCCATAAGTGACGTTTTCAATTCCTATTGGATCGAAAAATAAGATAAAATATGGGTTTTCTAAAAAAATAACATATTATTATATAGAAGATCTTATTAAATTATATTATCAAGTTTATATAATATTTTAATGAGGTTTTTGATGAACAGTAGATGAAAAGAAGTATTTAAGTGTTTTTTATCTTATTTTCAAAATCTTATTTGGGATAAACATTAAGTCATATAGGTTTAATCTTTTGGTTAGTTCAAGACCTCTTAAATATCGGGATGATTTTTTAAGGAAATATGATAATATCTGAGATGAAATTGAAATATCTGAAGTGGTGGGTAAGAGAGGAATGAATGTAACCATAATTAAGTGTGGGTGGTGGCATAATATTAATTTTTCATTACATGTACATAATATTCATGTCTAAGACAATGTCTAGTGGTTTATAATTTATCCAATTTCTATGGTAAGGTGATAAATAATATTATCCATAATTAAATAATATTAATGATAATTATCTATTCCCATATCTATATGTTTTAACCTTTATTTATGTTATATTCTATTTACAGTGGGGAAAATTATTAACAATTATTTCGACATGTAATGACAAAGAATAATTTTATTCTCATTAATCAATTTTAAACTCTATTTTTTAAAGACGGAAATTATTTTTAAATATAAATTATATATATGATGAAAAAATAATTTTTAATAATAGTACATAAAAAATTATAATCAACTAAAATAAAAAATGTTGTTTTTTGAATATAAATGTACTGACACAAAAATAAAATACAAATTGTAATATAATATAATTATTTTGAATATAATTTATTAGGTTCATAATAATTTATGTTAATAATAAATAATTAATATAGTGGTAGATTTAAATTACATTATTAAAATAAAATAAGTGATTGTATTTAAAAAGTATATGTTATTCACTATACTCTCAAAAATAAATTTCATTCAAAAAATATAAATTAGACGAATTATGCCAAATTAGATATATTGAAACCAAAAATAATGTAAATTTTTTCAAATATATATTTTATAATTTTATATTTTTTATATTGAATAAAATATTTTAAAACATGAAAAATAGTTAGTTAAATAAAACAATCTACATTTCTGATGAATAATTTAGTAAATTTATATATAACATTATAAATAATTTTTTTTCGTAAAAGAATAAATCATAATATTTTATAGTATCTAAGATTACCTATGTTTTCAAATTCCTTCACTAGTATAGATCAGATCATAATAATGTTATTCATTTCTTAAACATGTGTGGTCATTTTTTCAACATTTCATTTTCTTAATTCTGATGGTTCTTAATCAATTAAATGGTTTATCCATGAAACCTTAACATCATGAATCACCTTATTCAATAATATCTAATATCCATGATAATTAATGTACGAAGTGATTTCTTTATTAGAATTATTCTCTTCCAACAATACCACCTCATGGCTCAAAACAAGGGAGGCTTCAAGTAGATATTTCTTCATCAAAAAAAATTAAACACGTCGTGTACTAAAAAGAACTCTATGTAAAATATACATGGTATGTAATTGAACCCATTCATTATATAATTCCATATATTATAGGAAACCAAATACATAACATTAACTTTTTATAATAATTCATATCACATTTCTATGGAGATTTGTTATAGAGAACATTATCTCTTTCTATAAATGAGAGATCATTCCTTTAGTTATATATATTACTATTCATACTACTATAAAATTACATCATATATTGAATCATTATTACATTTTCAATGATATATTATAATTTGATTAGTCATAATAACAACCTCTGATTAAATAAACCATAGAACAATGTACTTCAACACCACTTACAATATATTACATTAAATGGTTCCATAAGTATAAATTTAAAACAATTATTATTATAAATTCAACTAGTGAATTCATTTTATCCCGAAATATCTAATAATAAAATGTATTATCTTGAAACATATAATCTCACATCATTATTTTTAACATTGACTATCCATCAATTTAATGATGAATCTTTTTACTAAAATTTAATTCATTTCAATTGACTTATGTTTTCCACTCTAAATTTGAGGTGAAGGTGGATCTAAACCACATTGAATATAGAGAGAAATTCAATGTCATTTTCATATCCATTTAAAACAATGTTATGATATCTGATCTAATGACATGATTTCTAAAATAGCAGGAAAAAATTTATATTTAGTAAATTTATCAATATTAATGAAAATCTAATAATTAACTTGAGTTTTATTGGATAATCCAATGAACAATTACATGGTTATATTCTCTCATTTACAATATATCACTAAATATGGTTAAGGGATCTACATTAGTATATTTCCTTGATATAGTATGTTTTGAAAAGTCTAACATTGAATGGTAAAAAATCAATATATTTATTCATTTCTCTAAATAAAAATAATATTGATAGCCATTTTGCATTTTAGTACAGTCAGGATAAATAAAAAATGAAATGTTTTTAGATTCAAAAAATAATTAATTTTTAAAATGAAAATCATTATGAAATCATAACCTATTTCAAAACATAATAATACCACCTTTTTTTACTATAATTCCATGAATTATGCTTTCTTAAAACAAATATTCATTTATTTATAGACAATTATCATCCTTATTCACCTTCATAACTTAATATACAATGGTTATTTTTACTCTTATATAATTTAAAAGTGTTTGAGTTTCTCTATTAAAAAATTATTGCCAAATATTCCTCAATTCATTAAATAACTGATTAATTTTATAAAGTGGTATAGTAAATGATGTGTTAAACTTTTCTATAAAGAATACAGATTCCTAGTTTTCTACATATAGATTATAGTGAATAACAAAATCATACTCATTTATCATTTACAAATATCTTTTTTGAAATAATTTCAATTCTTTTTGGGTGATTACATAATTAAAACCATTATAGATTATATTTATTTCACATTTCATGCCATATAAATGATGCATCCAAATAATTAACAAAAAACTTATACATCATTCCCAAGGATAACCATACTATAACAATTATCTAGTAGTATAAATTAGTGTGATATATAATAAATCATAGAATCATATAACATAAATTCAAAACTGAAACCCATTAAATAGGTTTCACTATAAGTGAAAAAATTCCAATTTTTCTTAAAAAGGATTATAAAATGGAATTAAAAAAATTAATTCATGAAATCATGAATAAAATAGTTCAGTATTGAAAAATTTAACTGATTTTATTGTTAATAAACATATTATGATAAACAAGTAAGAAATATATTCAATAATTTTTGATAGTGTATAACTAAAAATTGAAATCTCCATGAAATTTTGAGGTCATGTAAACTCTTCATCAACATTGGTTTTTTATGGATCATGTCATGGCCCGACCTGCAAGGGCCTTGGCTGCAACTCCCCACTCCAACCTCCAATAGGTTCGGTCCCGACTACTAGCACTGAGTATGGATATCACTATCAAGCGAGGCGTTTCCAATGTACATTAATTCACTTGAACGTCTCCAAGATCTTGTAATACTGAATTTTAAAAACAAATAGAAATAAATTCAGGATTACATATATAACCCAAAACCAGATTACAAAAGTACTACTAAATGATAAAGATAAAAAAACAATGCCCACCAATGAAAATTTAAAAAGCATCCAACATATTCATAAAGAATGGATCATTATCATCTTCAATGACTGGAAATATCATCATACTAGCTCCAGCCAACACCTTAGTATGTCTAGAAATCTAAGCTCCTCATACCACCGGACCAACATGGACTCGGTCAATAGGCTTGTGTACTTCATATGACATGAACTAGGACGCGGAAAATCATGTGTATTGGTGATTAAAGAAATATAGAGTAGGCATTCCAAAAACCAAAAAATAAAAATTGAAATACTCAAAGGAAATAGTTCACTCAACCTAGGCAAAGGGAACCCAAATAGAGATTGAAACCAAATATCTATCCATCCTCAGTTATAAATGACAAGTCATCTCAGTCTATAGGGGATTTTCACCCCAACAAGTGTCAAAACCAAATGGTCTCTTGGAAGACACCCGGATATACTCATCTCAGACACCATGTATCATGGGGTTCCAACCTTATAGCTGGTAACATGATTCTCTTTATAGTCTATAATTTTATTATATAAAAACAAGATAACAGTCTCCAAAAACTAAACCATCCCAGATGGAAATCGTCTCAGAGATTAAATCCACTAGCAATAACTCTACCATTCTTAATGGTGTGTCTAAGAGAACATTCCCCAACATTAAAATATTAATAGGTCCAGCTCTAGTTCTTAGCATGATAAGTCATGTTATTTTTACCTTGTTAACTTCACATGCTATGGAAACCCATGTGATGGGGCTCATCCATCATAACTATATCCCACATCTAATGGTGCTCCAACTCTAATAGAGGAACCAATCCCTAATGCTACTCAAAGAAAGTGGAGTACTGCTCAGTAAATGATGACCCACATCCTGATACAATATGGGAGTACAACTCAGATAATGGAAGAACATATCCCTGATATGACATGGATTTACCAGTACGTGGACCAAGGACATTCACCATATCCCAATAGGGGAGTAAAACGTAGTGGCTAGAGGACCGAAACCCTATTAGGATAGGGGAGTACCTTATTTTCTAGAACAAAAAAAATAGAGGAACCATGCCCTGGATTCACAGGGAAGTATTGAATCCCAGGCTAAAGACCTTCACCCTAACATGGTAATGTAGTACGGACTCTCGATATATGTCATAAATAGAGGACATGTTTCATTGTACAATAGGGGAGTATTTCCCTTATTCACAGATATCATAGAGAAATGAAAACCCAAGTCCTTCATGGGAGTAACACCCCTGGTGGAAACTAGCCAATGGTAAAAAACACAATCCCATCATGTGGGGAGTCCTATCACTACCTAATATGATTTGTATGAGAAAAACATTCCCTAGTCCACCAAGTTAGTAATATTCCCTTATATCTCTACATGTAACACATTGATCTCCAACATTTTCTTAGTACATCTTCCCAAGTGTCCTTATTTTACAAGACCACAATGCATCTTATAAGCCATAACGGAGTCCCCTATCTCATTAAATTTGAAAAAACTATCTATCTAGACTAATCACATTCTTAAATATAATTTATAGAGAAGATGACACAGAAGGCATAATATCCCAAGTGGATCTCCTTTTGGTACATAACATGCACCATGAAACATAGGGACTGTGAACCCTCCTAAGCACTTGTCCATGTATCCTTTTACATGGTTTACCAACCCATGAATGGGTACATGGCATGTAGAGGGGGTACCCACGATGTCCCTCATCAAATATCCCCTTCCTGTGTTCCTCTTCCATTCAAATTGGCCATCTGTGTCCCTCAAACACCATGTATCACATACTACATGACATACTAAGGTTATACCACCACTCTTCCATGTAATTTTCCAATTTCCATGTACTAGACCCTATTTCCAAGTATATTGTTGAAGTTTTAGTTCACAAACATGTATTTTCACAAATCTATCCCAAGCCATATCCCATGATTACATGGTTCACCACCCTACATGGAATATAAACCTACTATGAAGCCGATAGTCTCAAAAGATTATATTCCCTAAATCAGAAGATCTACACTATGGTAGTCACTAAAATACACACTTTGTAGATGTTAAATGCACTTTATAATTTCAATCAAACACATGTATTTGTCCAATTATTCCCAATAACCCATAGATATACATATTAGCGATCAATAGAAATCATATTTCACCTCTATAGTAATAAAAACCTGAATATCACATTGCTTCATCGATTTGGAGTCAGTTTCATTTGTCACCAAAGGGGAAAAGATGAAGGATTAGAGGGGAAGGATTTACTTTGGGTGTCATGTGCTCGTTAGTCTTTGGGGTAGAGAAATTATATTTAATTAAATTAAACCAATAAAATACCATTTTCAACATCACATCCCAAAAACACCATGTATGGAATCTCATGGTGTAGATGACCATAGGCCCTGACTATAGTAAAGACAACATTACAGAATCAATTGTGGTCTCAAAAATCTGATTTGAGTCTCCCCAGTTGAGTTATTTAAATTTCATGTGAAAATGCTAGTGTGATAAATGATATTTAATATCCCAGCCCTACGTCTCCCTAGGGCCCAGCATCCCATGCTAACATAGGTGCCAACTCTAGAAATAATCTCTGAAATATTCCGAAGACTTATTATGGATAAAAAATGGGGAATTAAAATCTCCACACCATATGAATTTTCTTCCCTAAATAGTAATTTCTTATAAATAAGTGATGAAATAGACCTCCCCACATAACTCCCACTCTAGTGAGCTCACCAAGGGCTATTCTGTGCCTTACAATCCTATGCACATAGTTACCACCATGGTAAATCCATCCTCATATAATGATTCTATCATGACAACATTGTCTAAAAACAATCACACGTCTCCTTAAATGTGATTCGTGGGAAAGAACCAACCACCATTATCCATCAAAAGTAATGGGATTGAGCGATGTACCAAAATAAAAACCCTGTGTAGAAACTATTGGAACCCCATGGTTCACATCCACCCCTGAATGGACTATAAAATAGCCTCCACAAGAATTATTTTCAAGGTTGATGATGAAGACGCAAGGGTATTCATGAAGAAAACACAAATTCTTATGAGTAAAAACTGGATCATTCAAGGTCGTTCAACTACAAACCTCCTGCTGTAAGGCATCTCACCAAAAACTACACTACCGCACCCACTAATGGAATCCCAATTGAATATTTATGGTGGAAAACCAATTCACACTCCAAAAACAACAGAGGGTCTAATATCACTGTTGTTGAATGATTACAAAGAAGGATTTCCCTCTCTTAAATCCAACAAGCTAAAGGGATTGAGTAATAAAACTCCACTAGAAAGGAAAAGGCCATCTCCAACTCTCAATATCAGAAACTCTCCTTGAAAATAAAATTATAAGGAACTCATCCATCACACAACGATATTATCTACGTTGCGTGGCTCTGACTCACCAGCATGGTTCTGGATTCATCAAAAAAATGTATCTTGTTGAGGAATGTTTCCTTCATCTTATTGAGTTCAATTCTATAAAAAAAATACAATACATCCTCTTCAAACATGTCACGAAAATAGATAACACCTAGAACACAAGGGTATTAACGAGAAAAGAAGGGATTCCCAAAGGCACAGTTGTTATAACCGGTCTCTCTGTCATAACTACCATCACAAGGTTCTCTCAACACCCCACGTAAATTGTGTTAAACCGATAGAAAAAGAATAATTATATGAGTAACCAAAACAATGTATTAAAATTTATACTATAGAATGTTGAATGGACACAATGCAATGCACAATTTATCCTTAGAGACTCTTGGAAAATTGAACACGTGGCCGGAAACTGACCTCACCTACAGACCCCGGCTCACTAAGCCTGGCGCGGACCACCTTGGGGTGGCGGAGGCAACACCCCAAACTACCTACCACCTCATATCTCTCATCCATATCGTCCTTCTCATTTACCACCTCATGGAACTATTTGTTGGATGTTCTTTCTCTTCCATAGTGGATCGTCAGCCGGATCCCTCTCAACACCAAAGAATGTCCGACAATCTCCAAAAAGATTCCCCAAGTCTTAATAAGTGTAAAATGACTCTCCTATAGTTGAATATATCCTCAACATTACTCTCACAATACATACCCATGCATCTCTTTCTGGGAATGTGTATGCTTCAAACACCGTGATCCTATCATGTATCAACTACTAGCCACTGCAAATGCAAAAACCTCATGTCTACTACTGCTGGTCATATCTACATGTTCCCCATCTTGGGAAATCACCACCAGTGGAGCTCGCTCTAGCACTACATCTTATATGGGAATGCATATCGGGACCATATATTCCATTATATCTCAAAACAATCCCTAATTGGGAGATTTCCTTGCTAAGCAGAAAACAAGAATGACTACCTCAATAAAGATATCTACTACCAGAGGGTCTAGATGACCCCAATACCTTGAATATCACCTCCTATAGAACAAATATAGTTCAATAATCATGTGAATATCCTCATCCTAAACTGCTATTATAATCATAGATCAACTATTGGAGGAACCACTGACAGAGAACCCATAGGTAACACCAAAGAATTAGTGTACCATATTGAATCATCTTCCCGAGAAGTATAGTCACCACAACCAGACCATGTAATCATGTATGGATATCATCACAGTTAAATACTAAAATATAATCATGACATACCACGGTCGATTAGTATATCTTTGGTACTGAAAAATGAATAATAAGAAAATCACTAAATAATGAAATATATGAAGTATGTAAAATTAACTTCATAATGACCAGTTTCCTAATGTTCAGTGTATACAAGAAGGTTATATGAGTCCTTGTAAATGGATATGTCGACCACTGCACAAACACTTAAACATCTGACCTAAAAGAAAATCTTGAAATATCCAAACACCACTACTATGGTATCAAAACCATGTGCCTAAAACTATTGTCCCAAAGTGGAAACCTGCTCAGATGCAACTCTGTAATGACTGACCTGATAGGTCCCAGGCCTCAACTCACCAAGCAACATCTAATAGGACCATGGATAGTGAATAACATTATGTAAGAAAATCACTAAATTCAGAGGCATTTGCCTATGTATGTGTATGGATTCCAAAAATCTTCAAACTCACCAAATTTGTAAATGAAAAACCAAATGATACCAATACATTCATACATCTATATCACATAACCATAGTATAACAAAACTTCTGAATAATAAATAACGAAAAAACTACCAATAAATAAAATTGTGATGGTGTCCAACCTACTCAGAAGGAGGGGATCACTATCAACAACAACTTCTGGAAATCTCCCTAGACTAGCTTCAGTAAATATCTCATTTTGTCTGGCTCAGTACACTCCACCTTCCATGGGTCCTCTAGGGACTACCTAAAAAGGCACATCGTCTACATAAAACAAAAAACTGGGCATGATAACACCCATTTTGGGGTGAGTATAAAAATATTGAATTGGCACCCAAAACCCCAAAAAAAAGGTAGAAACTGAATGGAAAAATTACACTCAACCTGGAAAAATGGAAACACAACAGAGTGATATACCCCATAATTAACCATCATCAATTTTACATGAGATATTAGCCTAGTATATATGGGATTCCAACCCCGACATGTTACAAATCCACTAGGTCACCCACAAAACTCATATATACTTATATTATGATATATGTCTCATGAGGTTAAAACATAATATCAAGTACCAGTATTGTCTTCGTAGGATTTAAATACAGATCATAGAACCGTGATAACAACCACTATGAACTCATACATCCCATATGACACAAGTCTAAGAGATTCATTCTAGTGTGGATAACACTACCATTATGAATGGTGTGTTTTATATAACAGTATCCCTCAAAAACATCTTCCTAGGTTATGTTGTAGTGCCCATCACCATAGTTATTATCATAATTACCTTGTTCCATGCACAATAGAAGGAATCCCATGCAAAGATGCTTGCCCCTCCAAACATTATGAAACATCTATGAGAGATCTATCTCCATTAGAGGACCATCTCCCCACTACTACTCAAAGACGGGGTAGTACTACTCTGTAAGTGAGGGCCCATACACTAATCTAAATAGGGAGTAATAATTATTGAATAGAGAACCCATACCATATTACGATATGTGAGTACCACTCCATGGATCAATGACTCTCACCCAAACCCAATATTGGAGAACCACTTATTGGCTAGAGGACTTACACCATGGTTGGATAGGGGAGTACTAAATCTACCAGAAAAAGTCATCTGGACGACCCTCACCCTATAAAGTGAAAAGATTACTACCTCCTATGATAGAGGAACCACGCCGTAACATGGTGAAAAAAGTACGAACACTAGTTATTTGGAATATATAGAGTAAAAATTACATTGTAAAATAGGGTAGTAATGGGTATCTTCATGAACAACATGGGGAAAAAATCACCATAGTTCAATAGTCAAGTAACACCATAGAGGAAACTACCCAAAGATAATGAATTCATTCAAATGATGTGGGGAGTATAGTCTCTACCTATATAGATAGGTACCAAAAAAACACCCAATTTTATCAGGGGAGAACCCATCCTAATGTCTATCTACATGAACCACACTCATCTCTAACACCGGCTTAGTATAGCTTTACATTAATCTTGATCAATATATGACACATCATATATCATAATATATAAATGAGTCACCAATCATGTTCCATATAGAAAACTAACAAGGGTATACTACTAAAAATCCGAAATCCATGTCCTAGATAATAAGATAAAGAAGGAAGATGATCTTAGCAGGATCTGCTAGGAGTACACATCATGAACCATGATACACATAACAAGTTATATAGCTCGAGAACGTAGCATTGTATATTTTAAACATATTTTATTAACCTATGTATGGGTACATGGCATTTAAAAGAGTTACAATTTGTGTCCCCCATCAATAATCCCCTAGTCATATTACTCTTATACACGGACAGACCGACCATTTCCCTCACGTGATTTAAATCCCATACTACATGGCGTGTTCAGGCTAAATGGCCACCTTCCCATGAAACTTTCACGTGTCCATTTACCAGAAACTGTGTCTATGTACCTTGAATGTTAGTTAGTGCATGATCATTTACTTTTACATGGCTAACCCGTGCCACCCCCTATGATTACACAATTTAGGTAGCTACATGGTTTGTAACCCTTGTACACGATTTGTTGTCTTAAAAGTTATTCTTTCCCAAATAAGAAGAGAAAAATGACAAGTTTCCTTAAACATCATGTCCTGTATATGAAAATTCTAGTCAATAATTTCATATAATACTCTGGTTGACTTGTTCTTCCCCAAAACCCATAGATCAAGCTAGTAGGGATCAATATCAACCATATTTGGGATCGCGAACCATAAAACATGGAATAATGAAAGGAATTAGGAAAAAAGATCATATAAACCTACCTCATTGGTGGAACAAAACATATTTGGATGATAAAGAATTCAATGATCACACTTATCCACAATCTGATGATGATCTTCATTCGAAATGGAGATCAAAAGCACCTTGATTCCTCGCTATGGCATCAGTTTTGTTCATCACCAAAGGGGAGAAGATGGACGAGATTAATGGAGGGATCTCCTTTGGGTGTGTCAGGTATTTAAGGATTAGTAGGGGAAGAGAATTGTTTTTAATTAAATTAATCCCAATAATACCACTTTTCAATTCTACATCACAATAAATCCCCTGATCAAAACTCCCTGCAAGGACAACCATAGGTCATGCTTAAGGTAAACGAAACATTTTGGACTCATCAATTGTCTTTGAATTCTAATTTGAGACACCACATGTACGTTCTTAAAATTTCATGCAAAACTGTGCATTGGAAAAATAATTTTAATATATCGGCACTAAGGAACCCTATTCCATGGATTCCCTCTTTGACTTAGAGACCAACTCCAAAAATTATATCTAAAATATTCTGATTCCTTTTTTGGGATACAACCTAATTCATTACAGATCACTAGTCATGTCGTATTTTAATAAATTTTTATATTAAAAAACATTATTTCCAACAAATTTCACATTTTCCATATTATCAAAATCTATTCATTTTATTTTAATTTTTCGATACAATCCAAATATTATGTTTATAATCTCCAAACATTAAACATTATTCCATAATTTCATCATTGAAATCCACTACAAATATCTCTAAATACAAGTAAAAATCAATATTAGTAATATATATAAATAAAATATGTATATTTTATTACATAAAAGAAATAACCATATATATATATATACATATTTAATATAAAAATTAGGGTAAATAAACCTCAAGATGTCCATTTCCATTAACTTCAATTAATTGTAACCACAACTAAAATAAAGCATGAAAATTTTTGGTATACTTTTGTAATGAACTAATAATTCACCTATATGAGTTATAATATAATTTTTCATAATAGTAATAATTTTACATGATATATAATTAATTCATAGCATCATTGACTCATCTATCATTATATGATAGAAAATACGAGCACCCAAAGGGGATGATTCAGGATTGATGAAATCCATATCATGTAATTAATGTAACTACATATTAAATTTCAATTGGTAATCCGGTATAATTAGATATGGATATTTGTAAATTGTCTTTGAATCCATAATAAAAATTATTTATAAATTAAACATCTATATCATAATTAAAAATAAGAAAATTGTAAGGAAATGCATAAAAAATCACGTAGCACTGGTAAATAAACAAGATGAATAGTTCCATTATATTTATTGATTCATGATATATATGAATCACCCCCATCTTTAATTGTTTTTCTAGTTGTATGTTATATTATTTGATTTTATAACTGATTTTTCTGTACAACTTCAAAATCACTCTATGGATTCAGTAAGAGTAAATTGGTACTATAATATATGAGTTCAATATAAAAGGAATTTCATTTCATAAAATTTATAAAAAACACAACAAAGGGTAAGACATAAAGATTTATAAGAAAAATCATTCATTTATAGTTATAGGATTTTACATTTTAATCATAGTTTAAATAAATAATTCACTAATACCTTTTCTAAATTTTTATTTATTTGATGGAGCATTATTTCAATTTTAGAAAAAAAATCTCTAAAATAAGAGATTGTTTATACCCTAAATAAAACAATATATTTTCACAATATAAGAAATAAATATAGTTTACCAATAAATAAATCATTCATAATTTATTTTTTTATGTTTTTACAAATTATAATTCGACATCATTCTTCTTATCGACTAGATTATCATTACTGATTGTATTTTTTCATTCGATAAACACATGCATAATCATCAGCCTAATTATAGTAAAATATTTTACTAATGAAATATCATAATTTTATTTACCATTATTGATTCAATTTTCATTTCAAGAATGAGTTGGTTTTACAAACCTTCCACAGTGAAAACATATTTCAAATCTCAATATTCACTCTTTAGAATGACATTTATAGCAATTTTCACAATAATGATGATAAATTTTATTACTATAATATTTATTAGATGCATTTCCATAATTTATTTTTACATTCATTTGTATGTATATTTATTGATATAAAAATAAATAATATCCATATTGAGCATCTGAAAGAATAAAAAAATCATCATATCATTTTAACACGTTATTAAATAATTAAATTATCCACAAATGTTTATATTAAATGTATAACATAAAAATTTTAGTATCATGTAACAGAATATAATTATGTTCATACCTATAAGATTTAGAAAAACATTCTTTACAAAATGAAATAAAACCCTTCTCCTTTTTCAATAATTAAATATTTTTATTTTTCTATTCTATATTGAATATCATTATGAAAATATATGTCACGTAAAATAAAATTAATATTTATTCTCTATCACATCAATCACATATTTCAAATTATTTTTCATAACAAATTAAAAACATCATTTATCTTCAAAAAAATTATCTAGATTAACCTTTTTATATTATAAATATCATAGTAAATTAAAAATATTCTTTAATACATTGATTCTTCCTATGGTTTCCACTTGTCAATGAGATCAATTAATTTAAAGAGGGTGTTTTTTCAGGAAGTGATCAATAATAGAAATATTCATCAATAAAAATTTTAGTTACTCTCTTTCATGAAATCCATGATTAATAACAGGAGAAAATTTACATAAAATAGATATAGATTACATAAATATGACACTATTCTTTTTGTGGTAACTATTTCAAAAGAATATTCTCCTCTTGATATCTTATACCATAGTCACCCAGTCCCCTATGAAGAAAACCACTCTGAATGTGCCAAAATTTAAAGAGGAATCAACGAAATCTTCAAAATCTATCAAATGATACTATAAAAACAAATTTTAATCTCTCTAAAAATAATATAAAATATCATTGAAAACACTAAATCTTTCTTAACATTTTTTTCACACCAAATATGATACCGTGAAAAATAAACAAAAAACAATTAAATGAAATATATCACGTTTTATAATTTCACAAATTTATATTGTCTATTCAATTATGTGATGTATATTATTAGGAAACTCATTTCATATAATTGTTATTATGAGAATATAGTGAATATTTTTTCAACTAAAATATGTTTCTATATATGAAATCTTGTATCATTAAAAAAGAGTTGGATTTATCTGATACATGTTACTATTTATCATATTGTAATCCATATATATCCTTAATCCATATTAAAAAAAGAAAAATTCATGGAATTAAAAAAAATATTTTAATTATGGGGCATAAAAATAATTGGAATCTATTAATTCAGTTTAAATTCATGAATACCAATATTAAATATTTCCTTTTTAAATTACTAATTATTGAGATAAAATAATCATTTTCTTTCTAATGAAATCATATTCAAAATCCCAATTTATCCATAAAATGTTTGTCAAGAATAAATAAATATTCCAATCATGAGATTTAATAATGAAAAAAATAATGAATTCATTTCCCTTTAAAACCCATTATCCTTTAGATAACAGAATTGAAATAACCGATAAAATTAAAAAATCATTTAAATCCTATAGAATGAATTTAATAATGTATATATATATATTTCATGGTTCATTATCCATAGAATAAACCATATTATAAAAGAAACATCATTGTCTATTCAAACATATCATATAGAAGAAATTAATTCCAATTTACTATTTCAAATAACACAATGCATTAGAGAACTTTTATAGACCATCCTATTATATATATATATAATAATTTTGAGTGAATTAATTCTCATTATCTAATTTATCATATAAAATTTTCAAAAACCTTATCACTATTGAAATACATAAAATATTTCATTTCAACTGTAATACTATTAATAATATCCATCTTACCTGATATGAAAAAAACATTAAATTACCCTTAAAAAAGGATGCGAAATTTCATTTTCCTTCGAAAAAAATTAAATTTATAAAAATTACATGATCTATGTGAATAACATATACATTTAAAAATTTGAATTTAATTTGAATAATATTGATAATGAAAATTTCTATGATGGATGGGTATTTTTGTAATATGATATATATTAAAACCCATTCTATTTCACATTGATAAAAGTAATTGAAATTACATGTATAAGAATAATTTAAATGAGTTCATTTTAAAACCATGGTAAAAATTCACATATAATTGAAAATAAAATGTCTGAGTTTTTTAAATTTATATAATATAAATCACTATACATTTTCATGAACATAGATATTGGGGAGACCATGTTTAAAACAATATATACAAAATTTAAATAATGACCGTACATCGTGTTCTATGATTCAATGTAATTTATATAACTCTAGAATAATATAACCATATTATTTTATACATTATTATAATAATTTTTCATGATTATTAATTTTATATCATATCATTTTATATGATTTATTTACAGGATCTATTTATTTAAATATCGGTTTTGTTTACATTGAACAATCTAGGGACGTTCAATTTATAATCACGGAAATAGATTATGTGGGATAACAAGGTGAAAATGAATTATTAGGCCATCGAATCCATATTTTTTAAAAAAATTAAATATAATTTATAAATTATGAAAACAAATTTATATCCATAAATGTAATTTTTCCTAAAAATAAATTAAATAATTTCATTGAGATATTAGTATATATGATCATATGAAGGATGTTTCCATTTTCTAGCTATGTGAATAAGAAATATAGTTTGTTATAATTAACATTTTAAAATATTAATTATGTTTTAAATGTTAAAATTATTAATTATTTCATTCATAATGGCCATATATGTTTTGTGTCAATGAAATAATAATCACATCACATCATTGAGGGGGCGACCACACGTACGTAAGAGTAACATGATCATTTTCCAATGGATGAAAGAGTAATAATGCATATAAAATTATATCAATATACAATTATAATAAAATTATAAATATAATATATTTAAATTTTATTTGTTATTATAACTAGATATATGATTTTGTTTTGGAAAATGAAATTAATCACTTGGTGGAGGTGGTCATCCACATGTTTTAAGAAGAGATGTGTTCATTTCCCTTATAATAGAATATTAGATAAAAAGGTCTATGTTTCGCGCGGAATCCGGGGATGACCTCCTGGACGGGAGATTCAAACGTTCCGATCAGTTTCTAACGGGTTTGTTCGTAGAACCGGAAACATCCAATGATTCCACATCCGTTTGGACCTACTTTCCAAAGGCAGGCGCTCATTAGCTTGTGGGCTAATGAGGCTTAGGAATTTGCATTGGTCGAGAGGATGGGAGGTCGGACTCATCACACCTTTTTGAGGGGAATTATTGTCTACTCCGGGACTCTCTTTATAGATTTAAGTTTAAGTTCGTGAATCCTTATTACATTACCAAGTATAAAATGAGCTTTCCTTTAGTTTTAACAATCAATGATTAAATATGCAAGAAATTTAGAGAATATTTTATATGTATTCGAGGTTCTTCATCAATATAGAATCATCTATATTTGTTTAGAGATTCTTGGTCAATGGTATCCTTCAAAAAAACATTTATATAAAAGTCTCTTGGTCATTTTGATGACCAGGCTGGTTTTAAAGCCACTCAGTGGGGCATTTGAAGTTTATCGTCATTCAGAAGGACAGAGATTATTTCAATGTTGGGATCGAACCCATGAATGGGCTACCTACGTATCCTTTGTTTAAAAAAAAAAAGGAATCAGAACCCACATAGTTCGAGGAATGGGATATGATGTTTTATGATTGATGGCTCAAAGATGAATGTCATAATTACTTTTACACTCTAGGCTCACGTGAGTCATGCTCGGTGTGAGAAACAAGAGGTATTGGTAAAATTTAGACCATTGAGCCGTAAAAGATGCAATCATAAGAATTTTGTTTTGGGGCTTATGTATAGATGACTGCCCAGATAGGCGAAGGTTTAGGATTTACTTTTAGGGAGAAAATCCAAGAACAGGGTCCACAAAGTTATATGTGCTTCATGGAGATTTGAATACTCTAATCTTGGGGCTTACTCCTAAGGAGGATGCCCAAGTTAGGAGGGGACTTATGATTGGGTTTTATTCTTGAAAAGGAAACCCAAATCAAAGATAATTTGTGACTGGTTAAGAGAAATTTTAAGAGACTTGGGGCTTACTCTTAAGACGGATGCCCAAGATTTATGACTAGGACTTATTCCTGAGAAGGAAGCCTAGGTTAGGGGATTTGGGGCTTACTCCTGAAAAGGAAGCCCAAGGTTATGACTGAGTCTTTATTCCTGAAAAGGAGACCCAGGTTAGGGATTAAGGTTTGGGGCTTACTCCTGAGGAGGATGCCCAAGATTAAAGGACTTGATTGGGGCTTATTCTTAAGAAAGATGCCCAAGATTTATGACTGAGTCTTATTCCTGAAAAGGAGACCCAGGTTAGAATTCTCTCATCTTAAAGGATGAGGTTGAAATGAATGAACTCTCAATCTTTGGTGACATGAATATGTTTAAATCACTAGGTTTTGAGAGATATTTCATAGAATTCCTTTCAGATAAGGATGTCAAATCAAGAAATCATGCCATAAATGGCTTTGAAGAGTATCTTGAAGACTGAATCTTGAATAGAAAGGGTGAAATGGCTTAAGAGGGGTAAAAATGGGCAAGATGGGCACCCAAAAAGCTAGGGGCGCGCAAGTCTTGAAGGTCGCACAAGTCCTGCGTCGGCGCGCAAGTGTTGGTCGTGCAAGTATACTTGCGCGACATGAGGGATACTTGCGCGATTTTCAACCAGAGTTGAATTACTTGAGCGACTCTTTATTAAACCCTTTCCCATCCTCTTGAGGTTCTTCTAGAGAAGGGACGCGCAAGTTATATTGAAGGAATTAAGTTGGCGCGCAAGTGTTTGATAAGTTTCAACACTTGGGCCTTCCTTCTTCTCTTTAGATCTTCCATTCTAGGTAAGAAATTACCTTAGAAGTGTTCCAGAAGCTTTGAGAAGAGACTTGAGCGTCGGGAGCTTTGATCCGAGTTTCTGGAAAGAGATCCTCTCGAATGGGGGGCCCACAGGGTCTATTTATAGGCAAAAGAAGACCCCGGGCGGTTACTGGGCGGTTACCAGATATGTCGCGCAAGTCCCTTTCACGACCATGAGGAGTCGCGCAAGTGTTGAGTCGGCGCGCAAGTGTACTTGCGCGACCAAGAGGGAACTTGCGCGACCTATGGGCAATGTTCTCCTTTTCCATCCCTTTGTCGATTTTTGATGTTTCTTCAAAGGATTAATCACTTTGAGCTCAGATATTCCCTTTTCCGAACTTTAGATTCCGTGACGAAAGGAGCGTCAACAAAAGTCCCCCCTCAGAGTTGGATCCGGAGAGAAAATGAGGATTTGACTCTGAGGAAATCGAATCCCTCTAAAGGAAAAGGGCGGCGCGCAAGTCTTCAATGCGCAGAGGGAGGCGCGCAAGTCTGCGTCGCGCAGGCCTTAAACCCTCTGGTATGGCGCGCAGGTAGGCCTCCTGGCCTATAAATATACGGCCCCACCTCCGTACAAGTATCCGGATTTCCGGACTTCATACCTTCTCGAGCTCTCGCCGCGCAGGTCACCTAGGCCGCGCAAGTCTGCTCTGTTTTTCCTTGATGTCGCGCTCCTGTAAAGGTATTCGTACTTGCGCGGTTTATACTTGCGCGACGAAAACTAGCGCGGCACGTGAATACTTGCGCGCCATTTTGTAGACTTGCGCGCCTTAATGCATTTAGCCATTTTTTCAAATTTCTTCACAAAATTTATGAAAAATAAACCCATTTAAGAGTTAGTTTATTCATCATTTGTGCAGATTCAGTGGTTCCCAAGGGAATTGAAATGACTTATGAACTGGCTAGCAAGCGGATTGATGACATGATGAACATCATTGGCCATGATTACTATGACATCTGCGACATCACTCTTCCAGATTTGGCTAAGTACTTGAAGAAATATCATCTTAATTTCCCACAGAGCATCTACCTGTCTCTGTGTGTTCATGGTCATCTGCAAGGAGTCAATGTTCCAAATGCAAACAATTATACACCTGAGATGCAGCTGCACTGCTACTTCTCTATTTCGGTTATGCTGTGCATTAAGAGTAACAACAATGGTGTGAACTTTCAAATTCTTCCTCCATGTCATTCCTTTGCAGATATGAAAATGGAAAACCCATGGGCTGAAATGTTTTCCACTGCCGGTTGGTGGAGAGAAGACAAACATGGAATTAGAGCAATATCTGAAAAGAGTACTCTCTCCAAATTGCTCTTTACTTCCAATGCTCCATTCTCAAATCTACGTATCCATCTTCCAAGTCTCTTGGACAGAAACATAGTCACTGTTTGATCAGTAGAAAATTTTCTCAAACCGCACTCAAGAACATCCTTTTACAATTGTTCCAAGAAGAGCTGGTATCACTGCATCTCTTATTGTATCCAGTTGAATGAATGAATTCTAGGTGGTTTCTAATGAAGATCGGGATGCCGTAAATCAAATGAAGTGTTGTGTTGAAAGCCTCTTGTAATTCTTGAAAGAAGAGAAGAGACTCCAGTCTGTGGATGTCCTTCTAACTCTTGTGTATCAATGAAAAACACTTTTGTCTTCAATCATTTGTGTCTGCATTCTTCCATTACCTGCTTCAAATTTACTTAAGCCAATGGGCTTAGTAAGCATAGTTTGATTTTTACTAGGATTATTACAAATAACCCTACAAACATTGAACCTTTTAACTGCTCAATATTACCTAAATCATACAAAAAAATGTATATTTAGTGAGCTGGAACTTGAATTTTATTCAGAGTTCCTTTGTCTTTTGTGTGGGCAGTTTAAAGTCTTGCAAGCCGGACATAAAGAGGCTAATGTTTAAGGTCGAAATAGCTTTGACCGAAAATGGATTAAAATGGATTCAATTCCTTGACAATTTATCTGAAAACAAATTACTATACTCAAGTATGAGAGAAAAAATGTAAAATATGGCTTAAGAATATTTGAATCTGAGGAATGATAAGAAAAAGAGCTAAATAGCATTAGAAGAAGTAGTTTCCAAGAATGAAGTTACTATTATTTAACAAAACCCGTTAGGGGGTTGAAATATGCAGGGCCACCTATGGGCATTGGCTGCATAGTCAAATAAAATAGCATCTTTTGGCTGACAAGTCTGTTATGTGGACTGTTTATGCAAGGCCACCTATGGGCACGTGCTGCATAGTCAGGCAAAAGAACTCCCAGAAATTTACTTTCCTAGTGCTAAAAGTCAGTGGAAGTTTATGGAGATTCAAATTTTCTAAATCATAGAGTTTGTTGTATGGAAAGAGGTACTTGAATATGGAGAAGATATTTCCAAACAAGAATATCGAAGAACTGGATGAATATCACTCCTACGAAGGTCTGACCCAAACGTAGGGAAGAAGAATAAACCATAGACTTGAATACTTTCAGATCATGAAAAAGGATATGGGACAAATACGTTAAGGATGGCTATTTTTGCGGATCCCTACATACTGTCGTTTAAGACAAATAAGGACAAAAGAGGCATTCTTCCCAAGAATGAAGTTATTATTATTTAACAAACCCGTTAGGGGGTTGAAAACATGCAGGGCCACCTATGGGCATTGGCTGCATGGTCAAATAAATAGCATCTCTTGGCTGACAAGTCTGTTATGTGGACTGTTTATGCAAGGCCACCTATGGGCACGTGCTGCATAGTCAGGCAAAAGAATTCTCGGAATTTTGACATTTTTGTGACTAGAAGTCATGAAAAGGGTTATGAAGATCTGAAAATATTTTAAGGTTAGGATTATAACACATAAAGATGTGTATTGTCCAATGTATATAGAGATACATAGGTCAATGAAAACCATAATCATGTTGTGGCTGGGTCCTGAATTGAAACTTGGACTTCACTACGTATCTCATAAGAATGAGAATCAAGCCATACGTAGTTCTTGAAATGCAGTTTAACGTCGTGCAGGATGAAAGGATGAGTGATCTTAGTTTTTGGGGGTCATAGAATTCGGACCATAATAATGAATACACAGTGTGTGTTTTCATGAGGACTTTTCAACCAAGGGACTGAAAGTGAAATTTGGGGTTAGGCCCAAAAGACTTAGGACTGGATTCGAGGGACACTCGAATGTTCCTACGTATCCCATAAGGATGGGAATCAAGTCCACGTAGTTCTTGAATTACCCTTTGTACAAATTTGGTTCGTACATGTGAAGGGTGAAAGGTGACTTTAGTGCAATGATGGTTTTAACCTAAGATAAAAAGTTTAGGCATTACCATGTATGTACGTAGTCTTTTGAAAAATGAAAACCATGATTGAAAAAGAATCAATGTTAATAATGGTTCCTTCTCAAATGAGGAGATCAAAGAATATTGTAGTTTATTGTCGTACTGGACAAAAGTGTTGTATAGTTTAACGTCATATAACAAGGACGAAAGTGAATCAATGTAAAGATATTGATTCAAGGGGTGGATTCACAAATCATCATCATATGAGATTGTGGTGAACCAATGTGAAGAGATTGTTTTTGGGCTTGAACCTTTGGGAGGTTGCCTACATACCCAGCCTGGAGGGCAAGGATCAAAGTCCGTGTAGTTCAATTAAAGAATGAATCAATGATCAAGTTGTTCATGTGGACAATGATCTAATAAAAAATATTGTTGGGACTTACACATGGTTAGTGGCCCAAAGGGAGTGTTATGGTTGATGTTCGCTCTAAGCTCACGTGAGTCATACTCGGTGTGAGAAACAAGAGGTAATAACAACCTTAACGATGTACAGTTTAATGTCATGTAGGACATAAAAAAGGGACTTTCTGTACAGTTTAACGTCATGTAGTTAAGACGATGGGGACAATATAGTTTAACGTCATATTGGACGGAAAGGGGGACTGTGCAGTTTTAATTTCATGCTGGACTTTTGATGATTATACAGTTTAACGTCTTTCCGGACGTGAGGGACTTTTTACAGTTTATCGTCATGCTGGACGTTGGAAGTGCCACACAGTTTAATGTCATGTTGCTAGGACACAATATAGTTTAATGTCATCTCGGACAAAATATAGGAACTTCTATACAGTTTATTGTCATGTAGGACAAAAATCAGGGACTATGCAGTTTAAAGTCTTGCAGTTAGGACTATTGGTGCTGCACAGTTTAATGTCATGTTTCAGGGACAAAAGTGCGAATAGTTTAAGGTCATATGCATGGACCGTATAGTTTATCGTCATGCTAGACGTATTATAGTTTAATGTCATCTCGGACAAAAGTGTAACACAGTTTAATGTCATGTTGGACGAAGTTGTAGTTTAAGGTCATACTGGACCATGGTGTAGTTTAAGGTCATACCGGACCTTGGTGTAGTTTAAGGTCATACCGGACCTTTTCTGTATGAAGCAATTGTAAGTCTTGGTTCTGGGAACAATATTTTGTGTTTATACAAAATACTTCTTCAGAAATCTGGCATTAGTTGGAGTCGTGATGTGTTCTCCATCCATTGAGATTAGAGAATACGCTCCATTGGAGTAGACCTTATGTATTGAATAAGGTCCTTCCCATTTTGGTTCAAGCTTGGGAGGTTTCTTTCCTGGTATCATTGGTGCTTTAAGAACCAATACCAATTCTCCCTGAATGAATGAACGAAGATGAACTTTTTTGTTAAAAGCTCGTGCTATTCGATTCTGATAGATTTCCAAGTGGTGCAAAGTGCACAATCTTTTCTCATCTAACTGTTCCAATTCATTCAAACGCTTTTGGGATTGCTCATCTGTTGATAACTGATCACAAATGGCTATTCTGAGTGAGGGCAATTGAACTTCAATTGGCAAGACTGCTTCTGTTCCATATACCAATGAATATGGAGTAGACCGCGTTGCATTGCGAGTGGTAGTCCGATAAGCCCATAAAGCATGATAGAGTTTATCAGGCCATGACCTGTTATCTTTATCCTCCATCTTTTGCAGTATATTTGAAAGAGTCTTGTTGAAGGCCTCTATCTGGCCATTAGCCGCTGCATGATATCGAGATGAATGGTTGGACTTAATGTTGTATTCTTGATACAATCTCTTTACCTCAGAAGAACAGAAGTTGGTGCCGTTGTCCGTCAATATGGTATGAGGGACACCAAATCTAGTAATGATGTTAGACTTGATGAAGCTAACAATGCATTTAGAACTGACTTCTTTGAGAGGTACTGCCTCTGCCCATTTGGAAAAGAAATCAGTAGCAGTAAGAATGTACTTAAACTGCTTGGCCGTAGCTGAAGGGTAAGGTCCCACCACATCCATTCCCCATGTGGAAAATGGCCATGAGTATTTAGCTGTATGAAGCAACTCTGGAGGTTGATGAATGAAATTGGCATATACTTGGCATGAATGACACTTCATTGTGAAATTAACACAATCTTGTATCATTGAAGGCCAGAAGTATCCAAGTCTTCGAATTTGATCAGACAATCTATGTCCAGACTGGTGGGCACCACAGACTCCTGCATGCACTTCTTTTATGACAGCCATTGTCTCTTCACCATCAATACATCTGAAGAGAACTCCATCAAAACCACGTTTGTAGAGAATTTTCTCGAGGTGGTTTGGACCATCATAAAGAGTAAAATTGACCACACGTCGCCGAATTTGTTCTCTCTCGGCTCTATCAGGTGGAAGTGTTCCATTTTGAAGGTATTCCCTGATAGGTGACATCCATCCTGTAGTATGACCATATGGTTCAGGAATGGGACTAATTTCATTAATTTCCTATGTTCTGACTTGAACATAAGGTGAAATTGCACGACGGTGGGCAATACCGATGGTTGTCTCGTCCCGATTTGGATCTGCTAAAGCTGTGGCTATATTAGCCAGTGCATCAGCTTGAGCATTTTGTGATCTTGGGACATAAGAAAATGTCGGTTCTGAAGGGAATTCCGACATTAACTCTCTGACGTAATCATACAAAGGGATTAATTCTTCTTTTCTGATGGCATAATCCCCATTGACTTGTTTGATTACCAGGTCTGAATCACCTTTCACCTTTAAGTGATTCACGTGTGCTTGAAGCGCTAACTCCAAGCCTGCAATGAGAGCTTGGTATTCAGCTTCATTATTGGTACCACCTTCCCACAACAAAAAGGAATAAGGTAACACTGCCTTATCTGGAGAAATGAGCACAATTCCTAAACCAACTTTGTTGAATTTAGGATTTTCCATTTTCTTCCCTGTTGGACTTCTAGAAGCACCATCAAAATACATTTCCCATGTTTGAGGATTCTCTTGAATAGAAAAAACTTCCTCATCAGGGAGTTCGATATCTGAATACGTGTCTTCCACTGAAGGGTGTTCAGCCAGGAAATCAGCCAGAGCTTGGCCCTTAATTGCCTTTTGAGACACATACTGAATGTCGAACTGCTGTAGAATAACCGCCCACCTTGCCAGACGTCCTGTAAGCATTGGACGAATAAGGATGAATTTGAGTGGATTATTACGAGATACCAATTGGACCTCGTGATGTTGCAGGTAGTGTCTCAGTTTCTGAACTGCAAAGATTAATGCTAGGCAGCACTTTTCAATACTCGAATACCGGGTTTCTGCTTCAAGCATAGTTCTACTGAGATAGTAGAGACTATTTTCATTCCCAGCATCATTCTTTTGAGCGAGAAAGGCACCCAATGATCGCTCTAAAGCTGTCACATAGAGGAAAAGAGGTCTACCCTCAACAGGTGGCATGAGTACTGGTGGACTTAAGAGGTATTTCTTGAGAACATCAAATGCTTCTTGACATTCTTTAGTCCACTGGTAAGTGACTCCTTTCTTCAATAATTTGGTAAAAGGTAAACTTTTGCCTGCCAAATTGGCGATGAAACGCCGAATATAGGCTAAGTGTCCTTGAAGTCCTCTTAATTCTTTCAAATTCTGAGGAGGTGACATACCAAGGATTGATTTGGTCTTCTCAGGATCGACTTCAATACCACGATGGCGTACAACAAAGCCGAGGAATTTTCCTGAGGTTACCCCAAAAGCACATTATAAGGGGTTCATCTTCAAATTATGTTGTCGAAGCTTGTGGAATATGATTTCAAAATCAGCCAAGTGATCAAAACGTTGTTTGGATTTAACCACCAAATCATCTACATAGCATTCAACAAATTTCCCTAGAAAAGGTTTGAAGATACGATGCATGGCGCGTTGATATGTTGCACCTGCATTCTTTAAACCAAAGGGCATCACCCGGTAACAAAACACACCTTGAGGAGCTCTGAAGGCTGTATATTCCTCATCTTCTGGGGCCATTCGGATCTGATTATATCCAGAATATCCATCCATGAAAGAAAGTACTTCATAGCCAGTCGTCGCATCAATTAAGAGTTCTGTAATCGGAACTGGAAAATCATCTTTGGGACAATACTGATTAAGATCTCTGAAATCGATGCAAACCCTAATTTGTCCGTTCTTTTTCTTTACTGGGACAATATTAGCCAACCACTTGGGATATTGAACTTCTTTGACGAAGTTAGCTTTGATAAGCTTATCCACTTCAGCCTCGATTTTGGAAGCATAGGTTGGGTGTGTTCTTCTCGTGGCTTGCTTGAATCCTCGATGTTCTTTTGGCAAACCCAAATGATGGGTGGCAACATCAGGATCAAGGCCAGGCATCTCTGTATAATTCCAAGAAAAAATATCTTTATTTTGCTTTAGAAAAGAAATATACATCTCTTGTTCTTCAAGGGTCATGGCCGCACTAATTAAAGTGGGGCGTGGATCTTTCTCTGTACCCAGATTTACTTCTCTGAGTTCATCCACAGTGGTAGAGATACCCTCTTCAAATGCTGGAGGAGCATCTCTAAGATCTTCCTCTTCCTCTTCATCATGTGTTATTTCTTCCGTTTCTACTTGCAAAGTAGATGAAAAAACGAAATTCTCATGATCATAAGAGATGTCAAAATTTTCACATTTTGAAGAAGAAGCTTCCATTTCCGACCCTATTGATGAAAACGGGTCTTCTTTGGGAAATAAAGAGGAGATGATGGATTGAGAATCGACATCAACATTCACCTCTGGTGTTGCTATAACTTCTTCTGGCCTGATTAGCGAAGTATAGACTTGTTGGATTTCAGCAGACGAAATGAAAACGTCACCACTTATGCTTTCATCACTGCTTGGTAAGTTACCAATTTCTCCCATGTTGTCTGGCTCGATTGCCGTAATTGACATTATGGATCTTTCCATAAGAGTATTTTGATTTGGGCCTATTTTGTCAATTTGACTGATAGGTAACACATAATCTGTACTCACATGTGAAAATGGATTTATTGGAATTTTTTCCAATCCATATGGAGCATTAACTTTGGTAATTTCCTTCATTGTAGATTTTTCTCTTCCCTTCATGTGATAAAATTCCGCCTCAATGTATTGAGACTCACATGTTTTGAACGGGGCCTTATCACCATATAATGTTCCAACTTGACCATCGAAACAGTATTTGAGACATTGATGGTATGATGACGGAATAGCTGCATGCTGATGTAACCAGGGTCTTCCAAGCAAAATATTGAAAGCTGAGTCTTGATCAACAATCATGAAATCTGAATTGGAAACAAGATCTCCAAACTGAGTTTTGAGCGTAACTTCTCCCAGTGGTTCTTGTTCATTTTTATCATATCCTTGCAACATCATGGTAGAAGGAGATAAATCAGATTCCGTGAGGCCCAATCGACGAAGTGTGCGAATGGGCATGAGGTTGACTCCTGAACCATTGTCAATAAAAGCTCTTCGAACATCTATACCATTGACTTTGCCAGATAGGTACAAAGGTTTTATGTGCCCATGCACAACCTCATCTTCATCTTTATCAGTAAAAGATATCACTGCATGGCATTCTGCAGGATTATTCTCTATGTGATAAATTTCAGCTGCAGCAATTTCAGCTTCAAACTCCTGAGGACTTGACAAAGCTTCGATGAGTGCTTCCCGAAGATCTTTTGATAGATTCAAAGCATCCAAAATTGATAATTTGGCTGGTACTTGGGCCAAGTGTTTCAATATATCATACTTTTGATCTAGAGACCTGCGTTTCCCAATAGGAATATGTGGTTTAGCAGGTACCTTGGAAGCAGATGTTTTGGAAGCTGATGCCTCTTGTATTGAAGTTGGCAACATCTTTGGTTTTGGAAAATTAGACTGATTAGATCCATTTAATTGCTGAGATAAAGAAGATGGAACATTTAATCGGTCTTCCAAAATAACTGTGCCGAAGCTGAGTTGGCCATTGGCAGAAGAACTTGCTTGTTCATTTTGAGCTCGCTGAAGGGCTCTACCACGAGTTTCTGCTGCATATACAGTGCTAGCAGGGGTAGAATTAGAGCAGTGGCTTCGGAAAGATCCACGTCTTCCCCTATATCCTGAACCTCTAGAACTTCCTCGGGTTCCTTTATTTGATACAGGGAATTCAGGCTCATCAAGACTGGAATATGAATCTGTTAATTGAATCATATTAATAGAACCAATGATCAATTCTTCGTCTGATAAAGACTCTGCCAAGTTAGCCTGTTTAGGCTGTGCCGTTTGGTGGGACGGTGCCCGTGGCTTTGAAGTAGATGGCATGAAATCTGCCAGAGTCAAAGACAATTTAGGCTTTGATACATACTCATCTTCTCCTGATTCCTCTTTCTTCTTTGAATTGCGCTGCCCTTTTGAGGATTTGTCCTTTGATGGAGGCTTTACTGCAGCTTTTGTAGGAGACACAATTGGCTTCTTCAATTGTTTTCACAAAATGGAATGGGTCCGATTGATTGTCTTTCTGACCATCCAATCATCATATTTTTTCGCAGTTTTGCTTTTGACTTCCTGCCACTCGCCTCCTTCCTCTGGATCTGTAGCGGTAATACACGCTACATGAGCTGAAGAACCTTTCAATTTGACTTGTCCCAAGTCAACCATCTTTTGTAGGAGGTCTTTAAAGACAAAACAATCCTGGATGGGATGTCCCAACATTTGATGAAAGGGACAATAATTGGGACGGTCTTCATCTCCTTCCTTGTTTGGTCTCTTCGGCACTGGTAATTGAACCAAATTATTTTCCAGAGCTGAAATGAAGTAACCAGGAACTTGCTCACTTCGGAAAGAGGATGTTTTACTCTTCATATCCTCAAATTGTTTTCGTCGTTGATCTTTTTGATCATTTGGACGAAACAACCTTTGTTGTTGGCGTTTAGGAGGTGGAGCCCTTCGAGAAGATGAAGGTTTTGAAGTAGAAATAGGTACAGGTGCCTGTTTAAGCATAACTGTAGTAGTTTCTGCTTTACCCATTCTTCTTCCTGGAGCTGATGGAATTACACGAGATTTAACCTTAGCCTGCATAAGGGAATCTTCAATCTGTTGAGCGATTGAAGTAAGGTCTCGAAACCCTCCGGTGTATTTCACAGGGATCAATGGCGTGCGTAATTCTTCACGCAAATTTGCCACACAGATTGGCAACAATTCCTCCTGAGGGAGTGATAAACTCAAGGAATACGTTAATCCCTTCCAACGAGCAATGAAATCAGAGACTCTTTCATTCTCCCTTTGCTTGCAGTTTGTAAGATCGAAAACTGTCGTTTTTGGAAAAGTTGAGCTAAACTGAAGAAGGAATTTTTGACGAAGATCCTCCCATCCGATGACTGACCGGGATTTCAAGCTTGTATACCAGACAAAAGCTGGTCCTTGCAAGGTTCGCACGAAGCATATGAGTTTCACTGCTTCTTGTTGCTCTGGAGTTCCCATCATAGGATCACAACAAGACACGTAATGCGTCAAATGTTGTTCAGGGTCACCTGATCCATTGAAAGTAGGGAAAATAGGGTTTCCAAAACTGGATGGAGGAGAAATTGAATCTACCCATTCAGGGTAAACTTTCTTTTCTGGTTGAACTTGCGCCCGTTTCCCTTCCATAGTTTCTAACCGAGCTGTTAATGACTCAATAGTAGTTATTAACTTTTGAGAAACGTCAGGTTGAACTTGGTTTTGGGTAGGTGCAATGAATGGAGCTTGGACAGCCGTGGAGGTTGGTGCTGCAACTAATGGTAGTGCTGCCAACCGTTGTTGCGTTTGACCCGTAGGATTAGACCTCTGTGGGTGTACTGATAAAGGAGGATATTCCTGATCCATCTCAGTAGTTACAACAAATTCCTTCGGCTGTCGTATTTCAGCATTCTTAAGAAGAAGACTACTCTGAAGTAGTTCTGCATTTACCCTTCTTAATTCTTTCATTTCTTCCTCCTGTTGTGCAAACCTTTGCTCTAATGAGAGCGATTGACCTCCTTCAGAGGAAGGGTGATAAGTAACCTGATTCTTTCCTTTCCCCTTATTGGATCCTTTTCGGAGAGGGGGAAGTGGGTTACTTGAAGGAATACCCAGATTTTGGGTAAGCCTTTGATTACGTGTGCGCACACCTTCTTCATTTAGGTCTGTGTGCGCAACTTCTTGAGCAGGAACCTCTTCATCTGATCCCTCTGATTGAGCCTCATCTGGTGAATCAGCAGCAAAGGCAGTGATGACATTAATGGATGCGTATTTCATAGAATCCTTTCTATCAACATTTCTGTGATATTGTCTTCTTCCATGTTCATGATGAAACATGGAATTCCGTTGACTTGACCCCTCAGGAATTTCTTTGTGAACCGTCACTTGGAGAGAATCTCCTGATAGCTTGGCTCTTCGTTCCTCTTGAGGCTTATTCCCTAATCGAGAGAATACTGACTTTCTCTGAGGGAGGGATTGAAGATTTGAAAAAAGTCCCCAGTCCGGTGGACTGGGGGTGTTCCTGTTGCTTCTGCTCAACTCCTCGAATCCCATTCGTTGATTCTGAGGGTTGGGTTAGAGAAGTCCCCAGTCTGGCAAGCTGGGGTGTCTCTTGACATGCTATGTCTGAGATCTTCTTGAAATCTCTCTTGATCTTGCGGATCTTAGTTCGGAAATTAGCTGGATGCATTAACCTGTATCCACTTTTATCACCTGGTTCAACAGACCGTTGGATGATTTACGAAACTTCTGTCATTTGATGACGTGTTTTCTCCAGACGAGAGGCTTGTGCAATATTCTCGCCTGCTTGATGTAGGAGAAATTCAACAACCTGTTCTCTATATACTTGACTTTGAGAGGAACTAGTTGAAGCTTGATCTCGAGCAAGATTTTGATTATGAACAAAGCCCATTGACTGTGGCCGGCCATGGGCAATAACATTTCATGAGACCATTTTCGGCGGGCTTTGCTGACCGGAAAGCACTGTGAAATGTAGTGCTCCGTGAACACCCCATCCTCTGATATGAACATTAGATGGAGCATTGGAAATTAACTGACGCAACCTTCTTAGTGCGCCAAGGCATGAACGTTGAAGGGTTCTCTGTTGCTTTTCAGCCTTCGGATACCGAGAGACTGATAGAGATGCCAAATCAATTTGGCGTTGTAACCCTTCTATTATCTTAAGATGATTTTCATATTCATCGTAATATAATACCTTCTTCTTTAATTGACAAAGAGTTTTCCATATGTTAAGACGAATATCATGGATTCCATCATCCGTCAACATCTTTGGAATGTCATACTGTGAATCAGCCAAAGGCCAAAACATGACTGGTACTTCACCTTTTGCCAGTTTTTTCCTCATGTTCAGCATTTCCTCTTTATCATTAAATGAAGATTATTCTACCTGTTTGGACCAGAGTTGGTGTTTCCTTGTTGCTTCATCGGATTCAACAAGATTGGTAGAGGAATCACTATTCATGCTGGAAGATGAATGACCCAGGGAAGGTTCGGAGAATAACCTGAACCCCAAGCTATCTTCTGATGGAGAAAGAGTTTCACCTGCCGATAGTAAAACTTCAGACATGACTGGTTTTACGTTTGCAAGTGCCTCGAGATAGGAGGGATTTCTCGTCACTACATTGCCTTCTGAAGAATTTTTGAGACAATGTGAATCACTACTGCGGAGAGGACTTTCGCAGCGAAGTTCATCACCATGAGGAGGACCTTCATGATGGGTTACAACAAAAGATGAGATCTCTTGCTCCTTGGTCTTCTGACCACACAGAGGGTTCCTGTGGTTCTCATCTGAAGAAGAAACTTCAAGATTGACCGAATTTTCATGAAGCAAGTCTTCATGAGGAAGTGTCTGTTGAAGACCTTCGGGATTAATGTTCCTGTTATTGGGAACTGAGGGAGTAGAATCTTGAATTTCGACAGATAAATGTCTGAGGGATTCAAGAACTCCAGCATCGAGCAAGGCCTTGTTGCAGATTGGCCTTTGATCTCCTGACTGTGCTGGGCGGATCTTTTTCTTAGATGCCTTCTTACTCGCTTTAGAAATCACTTGATGACGAAAGTGATTGCTCTGAGCAGGTGTATGTGCCTGATCAGGAAAGATGGTCAGGTTAGGCTGACGATCATCGCTCAAATCAGGTGTATGTGCCTGACTTGGTTGTCCATATGATATGGGGGAGTAGGCCCCACAACCCTCTTGGACTTGAACAGATGTGTGTGTCTGTTCCGGAGTGAATTGTTGATGTGTCACTCCACTGCTAGGGATAGATTTATGTGTCTGTCCCTGAGATGATGCTGAAGCTGTTATGATATCCTGGCAAGCATCCAGAATATGAGCAGGAATTTGCTTCTGCTCTTTCACCATTGACAAAATATGTTTGGTGACTTCAGCCGCCGGAACGGGGATATACGTCCATTCCGGGCTTGGAGTAGGTGTATGTGCCTGCTCCTGTCCTCCTTTTCATGTCAGTTAATCCTGACAGTACTCAAGTGTGGAGGCAGAGAGTTTAGTCTGCCTCCTGTTTGTCGTCGGGGCTTTTCGACTGACTTCTCCGTGCGCTACCAAACGAGACTGTTGGTAGGCTTGATTAGTATTAGTAGGTGTATGTGCCTGCTGATTACACTTCGCCAAACGCGGTTGACGAGATCCACCATATGTAGTCAGACGAGCCTGCTGACTAACTGCTGATGTATAAGCAGGTGTATGCTCCTGCCTATGGTACTCCGCCGGAATTGCCTGGCGGGATCGGCTTGATGCTGCCAGATGAGTCTGCTGGACAGCGGAAAAACGGGCAGGTGTGTGTGCCTGCTTGTTGTTTGCCACCAAGTTAGGTTGGTGGACTTCTCCGGAGATGGCAGGGATGACAACCTGCCTATTGTTAACCGGATTCCGTCTCTGGTGATTCATCTTTCCTGCTCGGGTTCGAGGAACCTAAGCTGAATGCCTGGAGACGGTACCCTCATCATGTTGAGGGCGCACTACCGCACGAGTCTGGCGGCGATTGTTGATGGGATCCCTTGAGAAGGACTCCTGTTTTTTTGAATTAAGGTCCTGTGGGACCTGCTCATTCACTTCCTCGGAATAAGGGAGTGAATGGAAATTGCGTTCTGGGGATAACGACCCGAAACGGTTGGAGACGGTAGTCAGCACCGTCTGCTTCTTGATTGCTGGTCGCCGTTGTCCGGACGACCAGGTAGAATTGTTAACTTGGAGGGCTTGACGAGCGGCCTCCAGAGTTGGGATAGTACCGTTGCGACGGTACTCCTTAACCAGTGCATTAGAAACACAGCGTTGAAGACGCTGAGTTGGTGATGTCATCCTCAGAGCGGATGACGTTCCAGCAGGAGTATCAGCATTGGTTTTCACAGCAGTAGACCTCACAGTAGAGGTGTTCCCAGCAGCAGTATTCACAGGGGTGAATTTAAGGAAAGCCATTTTTGTAGAAGATCTTGAAAAAAGAGTGCATGTTCCATGTAACAGACATAATCAAGATGAATCCGGCCACTGCATCTTTTGGATGAGCACATGTCAATGATTGCCTTGTTGGCCCAAAGGGCCTAACAGATAAGAAGAACATCACTTTAACTTGGTTAAGGATTCACGTCGGGTTCACCATTTTTGTTTCGTGCGGAATCCGGGGATGACCTCCTGGACGAGAGATTCAAACGTTCCGATCGGTTTCTAACGGGTTTGTTCGTAGAACCGGAAACATCCAATGATTCCACATCCGTTTGGACCTACTTTCCAAAGGCAGGCGCTCATTAGCTTTTGGGCTAATGAGGCTTAGGAATTTGCATTGGTCGAGAGGATGGGAGGTCGGACTCATCACACCTTTTTGAGGGGAATTATTGTCTACTCCGGGACTCTCTTTATAGATTTAAGTTTAAGTTCGTGAATCCTTATTACATTACCAAGTATAAAATGAGCTTTCCTTTAGTTTTAACAATCAATGATTAAATATGCAAGAAATTTAGAGAATCTTTTATATGTATTCGAGGTTCTTCATCAATATAGAATCATCTATATTTGTTTAGAGATTCTTGGTCAATGGTATCCTTCAAAAAAACATTTATATAAAAGTCTCTTGGTCATTTTGATGACCAGGCTGGTTTTAAAGCCACTCAGTGGGGCATTTGAAGTTTATCGTCATTCAGAAGGACAGAGATTATTTCAATGTTGGGATCGAACCCATGAATGGGCTACCTACGTATCCTTTGTTTTTTAAAAAAAAGGAATCAGAACCCACGTAGTTCGAGGAATGGGATATGATGTTTTATGATTGATGGCTCAAAGATGAATGTCATAATTACTTTTACACTCTAAGCTCACGCGAGTCATGCTCGGTGTGAGAAACAAGAGGTATTGGTAAAATTTAGACCATTGAGCCGTAAAATATGCAATCATAAGAATTTTGTTTTGGGGCTTATGTATAGATGACTGCCCAGATAGGCGAAGGTTTAGGATTTACATTTAGGGAGAAAATCCAAGAACAGGGTCCACAAAGTTATATGTGCTTCATGGAGATTTGAATACTCTAATCTTGGGGCTTACTCCTAAGGAGGATGCCCAAGTTAGGAGGGGACTTATGATTGGGTTTTATTCCTGAAAAGGAAACCCAAATCAAAGATAATTTGTGACTGGTTAAGAGAAATTTTAAGAGACTTGGGGCTTACTCTTAAGAAGGATGCCCAAGATTTATGACTAGGACTTATTCCTGAGAAGGAAGCCTAGGTTAGGGGATTTGGGGCTTACTCCTGAAAAGGAAGCCCAAGGTTATGACTGAGTCTTTATTCCTGAAAAGGAGACCCAGGTTAGGGATTAAGGTTTGGGGCTTACTCCTGAGGAGGATGCCCAAGATTAAAGGACTTGATTGGGGCTTATTCTTAAGAAAGATGCCCAAGATTTATGACTGAGTCTTATTCCTGAAAAGGAGACCCAGGTTAGAATTCTCTCATCTTAAAGGATGAGGTTGAAATGAATGAACTCTCAATCTTTGGTGACATGAAGATGTTTAAATCACTAGGTTTTGAGAGATATTTCACAGAATTCCTTTCAGATAAGGATGTCAAATCAAGAAATCATGCCATAAATGGCTTTGAAGAGTATCTTGAAGACTGAATCTTGAATAGGAAGGGTGAAATGGCTTAAGAGGGGTAAAAATGGGAAAGATGGGCACCCAAAAAGCTAGGGGCGCGCAAGTCTTGAAGGTCGCGCAAGTCCTGCGTCGGCGCGCAAGTGTTGGTCGCGCAAGTATACTTGCGCGACATGAGGGATACTTGCGCGATTTTCAACCAGAGTTGAATTACTTGATCGACTCTTTATTAAACCCTTTCTCATCCTCTTGAGGTTCTTCCAGAGAAGGGACGCGCAAGTTATATTGAAGGAATTAAGTTGGCGCGCAAGTGTTTGATAAGTTTCAACACTTGGGCCTTCCTTCTTCTCTTTAGATCTTCCATTCTAGGTAAGAAATTACCTTAGAAGTGTTCCGGAAGCTTTGAGAAGAGACTTGAGTGTCGGGAGCTTTGATCCGAGTTTCTGGAAAGAGATCCTCTCCAATGGGGGGCCCACAGGGTCTATTTATAGGCAAAAGAAGACCCCGGGCGGTTACTGGGCGGTTACTAGATATGTCACGCAAGTCCCTTGCACGACCATGAGGAGTCGCGCAAGTGTTGAGTCGGCGCGCAAGTGTACTTGCGCGACCAAGAGGGAACCTGCGCGACCTATGGGCAATGTTCTCCTTTTCCATCCTTTTGTCGATTTTTGATGTTTCTTCAAAGGATTAATCACTTTGAGCTCAGATATTCCCTTTTCCGAACTTTAGATTCCGTGACGAAAGGAGCGTCAACAGTCTATTCCAAAAATTAATAATTTTTTATTTGTAATATATTTATATAATAATATAATCATGTTTAAATAGTCATTTATGTGGTTTTATGATGAATTAAACATGAAAACAATTAATTTAATTATATACCACTTCTTTTGGAAAAATTTCATTGGATTAAACATGATGAATTATAAGATTGGTCTTTTCGAAAGAAAATGAATTCTTATGGGCGGGGAGGAAGGTTGGGAATATGTTTTTGTAATGGATTTACCTTATATAATTATAAAAAGTAATGAAAAAAATAATTTTTTAGATTACCACATATATGTATGGTGTAAACTACATGAAATTTTTTCTTATAATAAAATATAAAAATATTTTACTCAAGTTTTCGATTCTAAAAAACAATCCAATTTCAAAGTTGTGGTTCAAAATTTTCGAAATTACTTTATAAATAACATTTAATTATAAATTTCTTTTCCTTATAACAATATAATTAAATTAATATTTCAAATTTAACCATTCCTATGGTTATAAATATTCTCCATGGGTAATATTCGTAATGAGCAAAAATTAATATTTCCTCAATACTAATTTTATATAATTTGATTTAAAATATAGAGGTTATTATTAAATGTTTTACGTTTATAATATGTAAAATTAATTTTAATTGATAAAATAATAACAATAAAGTACATTTTAATTAGAGAACGTCTTTTGAAAATTGAAATGAACCTTCCAAAATAAAATATAATGTTGATTCCTACAAACTAACAAGATTATTATTAATTAAATCGATAATATGATAATAAAAAACAAAATCAAATATAATTATTTATTTTTAAATAAAATTATATAAATATAAAATTGTAATTAAGGTAAAAACAAAAATTATATAAATGGTCATAAAAAATATAATTTTTTTAAAAAATATATAATTTCACTATAATCTAAAATTGTTACGATGATTAAAACAAATGAATAATCATATAATTTATTTTAGATTCTGAATTCATGAAATATATATTTTAATTAGGCCTTTTAATAGATGAAAATTTTTAGCTAAATAAATTAATTACTTTTATAATATAAAAATATCATAAAATTATAAAAACATTTATGATTAACATCCCAATATAATTTTAATACATATACATCATATGATTTTTTTATTTATATAATTTAACTTTTGTCAATGTATATAATTATTTAAATTCCCACACCTCTGTTTTCAATAAGGGAATACTGAAATGGGGGGATGAGGTGTAATTACCATGTTTACGTAGCCCCATTTATTAAATATATTATATTACAACTATTATATTTATATTATTATAATAAATTAATTTTAGATGCGAAAACAAAATTTTTAGTTATATTATTAATCAATCTCTTAAAATAAAAAATTATTCAATTATTTATGTACAAAATCAAATCCACTATAATTTTATTTATGTCATTTATTTAGTATTATTTAAAATTTTCATTACATGTTTCAGTCAAACAATTTCAAATATACATATTTATTTATTAATTTATTTAAACTTCATGAATAATTTATATGAAATACATTCCATAAAAATACATACATAACAAATATCATGTAATGTTAATTCAGTATAATAAAAAATAAATCCATAACGTATTGGGAAGTCCCGATATGCGATACGATGTTATAGGTTTACCATTAGAATAAATTATTAGAAAGAAAGGTTAACAAGGATATGTATAGATGTGTAATGTTAATTTACCGATCAAATGATTAATTATTCTCCCAATTTATATACCTTATTATTTCTTCATATATAAATCACTTAAGTTAAAGAAATCAATAGTTCATCTATGTAAATACAAAAATATTCTTTTATGGATAATTTATTTGATATTAATAAGTTGTAGTACTACTATTATCTCTTGGAATAATGTATCTTGAAAATGATATCCCATATTTTGATGGTTTATTTGAAAATTAAATTTCATTTGGTTTGTGAGTTTGAATTTATAACATCATAATATAATGAAAGTTATGTAATTTCATTAAAATAAAATAGTGACAAAAATCATGTCTAACACATTTATTATGTTATGTTATTGGGTTTACTAAAATATTTTTTTTAATGTTATTCCTAAATCTCTTATAATATAACCATTTAATTAAATAATAGATACCAAATTTATATTCCCCACCTTAAAAGTAAATTTTTAAATCAATGTAGATATCCAATGGTTACACTATAAAACATAAGCATGATTTTTTATCATAATGGTTTATAATTATGAATCCTTTTATAAGAAATATATATACATATTCCTACATAGAAACAAAATGTTCATTAATAATAACTATTTTAAAAAAATGTCAATTCAATATTTAAATAAATTATAATATATGAGGAACATTTTTTAAGATTAAATTTTATTAAATAGACTCAATATGAAATTATACCATGGTCCCTTAAACATTCCTACGAATCTAAAAAATATAATATCCAATAATAAAACTCAATATGAATATTGGGTCGTATTTTAAACATCACTCTAGATATTTGAATTTTATATAATCTATATAAAAGTATTTCTAGTAGTTTTAATGGCCAATATAAGGACATAATCATGTGTTTTAAGAACATTTTTCTATGGATGGTAACTATTAATAACTTCAAAACCATGAACCAATAATGTGTGTTTGTTCATATGTGGTAAAAATATTAAATGTTAGGGATATTATTCACTAATTGTGGTGAAATTTATTGAAAATATTAATACATTCACAATCAACATACATAGTTTTTTGAATCATTCCTAATCCAATAAAATTACACTAGAACGATATGCAGGGTCTTATAAAAATATTACAAATAATGGATAATTTATACGAAAATCGTGATGTATATAAGACACCTAATAGAAAAAAATTATATATTGTTTAGAAAATAAAATTCCAAAGAAATCACAAATTCTAAAGCCTACTAATTTATATTATATTTTATCTTTTACAGACTATATTATCTAATTTATCATTATTAAATCTATTTTTTCATTAGAAAATGATAATATATAATAAATTCAATATCAATATCTATAGACTAACATGAATTATTTTTAATTAGAAATCAGAATCTACCAAATCACAACCCAACATTCCTATTTATTAATATTACATGTGGAAAAAAATTTGACTTACTTTTCCAATATTCATACATACATTAAATTAGTGAATTCTATTTATACTTAACATGACCAATTTCAAAATAATTTTTCACATATATAAATTAAGGAATAAAATTGTACCAATTTATAATTTTCATTATAAAACCATATAATCACATCATCAATAAAAATAATTATACGAAAATATATCATTATAAATCTATCATTTTAATGATATTACATTAAAATCAAATATAATGTAACAATATTAAATTCATCAGTTTTAAGACAAATTTACAAATAAAAGAAACCCCTAAATTAGAAACCCCTATCATTAAAAGCGTATAATACAATGATTTAAAACATCGAAATACAAAAATTAAATGAAAAATGAAAAATATATATTTTATAAAAACTAACTCACCTAAACAAATCAATTTATATCTATGAGAAACGAGTTGAAGTAATAATTTTTATGAAATTTTCTACTAATATTATGATGAAAATTATTTTGAATTAAATAATAAAACCATACGACAAGGAAAAAATTAACAAATTTATTCAAAGATATTCAACCAATATTGTATGAAATCCAATATTGAAAATAATACTTGTATGTACAAGAGCCCCAGCCTAGTTGGTGAGGACTCGCTAGGAGCATCCAAGAGACCCGAGATCAAATCCGAGTGGGGGAATATTTCTAGGGTACTGTAGCGGCACTATAGCATTATTTTAGTTTGCACTGTAGTAGGCACTGTTAGGTACTACAGCAGCTGGAACAATTCATCCATCTAGGCCTTCAGGCCACCAGTTTGGTCCTAGGGTCCTGTAAGGATTTTGGGCCACCCAAAGCCTTCGGCCAGTTGATTCTCAAGGCCTTCGGGCCACCTTTAGGCCTTCGGGCCACCCAAAGGACTTCAGGCCATATAAATGCATGTCCCAATGCACTGAAAAAAGGGGCAGCCCCAGATGAGGATTTAGAGAAGGTGCACTCACCAGAGCAGAGCCAAATGGATTGTCAGAATGAGAGGGTATGGCTATGCCATCATTACCAGACTGTGCTTGCTTGGGAAGCCTAGCAAGACAGTCATGAAAAGGTGGAGATATACTATCATGATGCAGATGCTGGGGAGGGGCAGTTCCTTGTAGATTGTCTGGTTGAATTCCATAAGACCTTCGGGTAATGTAATATTCCAATACGATGGGCCATGTAATCTATGAGCCTACGGGCCTTCTAAGGGTTCTCACCCATCCCTTGAAATGGGGGTTATTAAATAATAAATAAAATATAAGGCCTTTGGGTCATTCATGCAATGAAAAAAATATACTTGTATAGATTAATGTAAAATACTCATAAACTCAATATGGTCTATTATTTTTGGAAAAAATATTTAACATCACATCTAGAACCGATGTATATTTTATTCTAAAAAATAAAAAAAATATTAATTATATCCTTAATAAATCGTATTTCATGTCTGATTCCTTTTTAGGTACCCTATAAATGGTATTCTTACTCAAATATGTAATTCATCATAATTTTTGGAAATTAAAATAAACACAAATAGTGATCTAATTTCATGTAGATCATAATTTGAGGAAATGAAATCTACCCCCTTGGAATATAACATAGGAAATTTCAAAACCATATCTAATGAATAATGAATATCCAGTTTTTCATTCCTTAAACCAAATGATTTTATAAATAGGCTACATCTAAAAAATAGTATACAACCAATTGATTAGAGTATTTTAAAGTAATACTAAAAAAATCAATTAAAATTTGAAATAATTTTTTTTGTGTTTTAGTCAAAACTAATCAAAACATTATACATGTTCGTGTATAATAAAATATAAAAATATAATGAAATTATTGGGAATTCATTTTAGAGTTTTTTCCCCACATGAATAAATCAATTATACATAGATATAATTTTTTTTCCAGAATTAATTAAATTGAACAATCCCTCTTCTATTTCAAGAATAATAATGTAATAAGAAAAACTATAATATGAGAATTTACTTCATGATGATATACGTTCGAAACAAAATACGCCCAAATGACATACACCTCAAACAAGTTACAAAAAAATCGAAAGCATTGAATCATTTATATTTATTGAAACATCTAACAATAATAAAACAAATAATCCTAGAATATTACTTTTTTAATTCCAATGTAATTATAATTTACATAAATAAAAATAATTTTTCCAATGAAAATACATTTTATTGTTTTTAATAACCATTATATAAAACATTCATTTTTTTTCTAAAATATTAGTCCCCTTATAAATAAATTAAAATTTAATTGTAACATTTATTTTTTAACTAACACTATTTAGAATTTATATAACCTATTTAAATATTTATAACTCTTATTCGTTATAAAAATATTTTTCTATGGGTTTACTAAATACATATTTATATTAATTATTTATATTTTTTTAAATATATTCTGTTGATTTTTTTAATAAATGTATGATGTTAAATGTCAATTACTAAATCAAATATAATAAAGGAAATGAAAAATAAAACTATACAATATATTGATTGATATAATATACCAGATCAACAATAATAATAAATGATTGACTAAAGGAAAAATGAATCGGACAAAATATTTTCATTAAACCATTTTAAAAATTATAATCTTCATAGATATAGCACAATGTATAACCATGTGGTGATATTAAGAATTTAATGTGTTAATCCAAGTGAGACATCAAAAACAAATTTTTGGGATTTTCAATTTTGAAAACGGAAATGAAGACATTATATGAAATGGATTTGTGTAACACCCCAAGATATATCAAAAGTAATTTTATTTTATTGAATATATTTTTAATAGTTTTATTATAGTTTAAAAAAATAAGAAATGATTTAATTGAAACTATTATGGAAATAATTATTTTTAATAATCAAGACAAGTTTTAATAGAAATGATAAAATATTATTTTTCATTCGAAAAATATAATTTTTATATCTTTTTGAAACTAAATTAAATTATTTTATAAATAAATTTACATTTATTAAAATAACACAAAATATAATATTCTTTATTTTAATTTCTGAATTCGTATTAAAATATTTATAGTATGATTTTATGTAAACCAATTTAATATAATATATAAATATATATATATATATATTTAAAATTAAAATTTGAATTTATAAATATAATTTGAAAATTTTAATTATATTATTTAATATTACCATTAAATTTTTTTATTCATATGTTATGATATTGGTTTAAATTTCAAATATATTTTGTATTAAGTAATTAATTGGAAAATAAAGGTACTAATATAAAAAATAATAATAATTTAAGATAAAATATATTAATATAATAAAAATAATTATTTTTAAGATAACATATTTTAGTATAAATATATGAAATTATGACTATAAATAAATTTTTCTATTAAACATGGAAATTATAAATATAATATATACAATTATAGAAATTCATATATAACATTAAATCATTATTATTTTGAAATTTTTAAAAATTATATGTAATATAAAACTAATTTCTTAAAAAAGTAATTGAAATCTATAAAATTCGACAAATATATAGGTTCTTCTGTATGTGAGAGATTGATCATGGAAAGGGATCATGAATTAATATGTTATCCTCGAGATATGGACAAGAATAGTTTGAGAATATATGAGGGAGATCTAATAATGGTTTAAACATTATGAAATTAGATATAGACGAATGGGTCGAGGTTAGTGAATGGGGATGTAACGCCCTGACCCCAGTTACCCATAGTCGGTGCATTATTTTAATACATTGGCATGATTACAAGGAATAAAGTCTCGAAGGACTGATCAGTTTAGAAGTCTTGGAAAATTTATTACATACATTAATGTTACATTACACTTCATAACATACAAAAAAACATAAATTGTCCTTTATGAATTCCATTATTCGCTTGACTTAACCCTACATATCAATCACAATACACTTCTTGGAATCCTGGGAAAAATAAAAACATAGAAAGGGGTGAGCTTAGATGCTCAGTAAGGATAACAATACTGCGTAAACTTTCATAAATAAGAATAAGCATTTAAGGCAATGTATAACTAAAACAAAAGCCTTTTAAACTTGAACTTTAGCATAATATTGAAAAAAAATGAAATGAAATAATTCCATTTACTTATTCACATGGACATTCTACTAGTTGAATAATCACATGCAATATCACTAACCACTTTCATAATGATAAAATGCGTAATGTCAGACTATCATAACCATGTAGCCAAGGCCTCGTACCAAGACTACAAATAATATTTTGTCAAGGCCTCGTGCCAAGACACTAGTTTGTCTCATAAGACCTACCGATGAATCGAGGAGCAATAACGGGCTCCACTTGTCACTTACTAAGTACAATGCATTCCTCATATGAATAAGTTTAAACATAACATAAACATTCATATTAAAACTAGCATACGAAATGTCAATACTTTCTCCATAAACCATGAATGGTATAAAAATAACGCATCCACAGTCAAACATATCAAAAAACCTTCAATGGATGTTTTTTATAACAAATAAACTTCAAATGAGCTTAAAATCCATCCAAAGATATTGACAAAGATGAAAATAATGTTTAAAACAATTTGAGAGAAATATACTTTTTGTAAAATCATTTAAAAGTCACACATTTATAAGGGAAGTAATTTAAAAGATATTTCTGAATAAAAGTGTCCCATACCACTTTGAAACTTTTTAAATGAATTATCATTTCAAAATAGTCATGTCCATATAAATAAATCCTTAAAATCATTTTGAAAACATGGATATTAATTAATAAGATTTAGAAATAGAAATCTTTAAAACATTTGAAATTATGATCATGATAAAGAGTACCTTTCAAAATCCTTAAAATCATCATTTTGAAATCATTTTTATGAAAAATGGACATGGATGAGAAAAAGGTCCCAGTAAATACTTACATATAAACATTCTCGGATAATAATGAGATTGAGGAATTAACCCTTACAAATTTGGTAACTTACTAACCATACAACCCATGAAAGAGGTATCATACAATAAATATGTAAATACACATAAATTAATGTTTATTACACAAAAAATGCAATTATGGGTAGTACATACACCACATAAAAGGTCATAGTGGCAATATGGCATGAATCTCACGGGAATTAGGAGTGAGATGAAAACCCCTTACCTTGCACTTTCCTTTAGTCGAGGGTATGTTTATCCTCATGTATAAAGATCATAGTATGTTATTAAATTATAACAGAACCATATCAATATTTATGATATAATACATGATTCATTTATGACTTTATACACCCCATTTAATAATAATTTCAATGTTAAATTAACATTTCCGGTAATAATTGCTTTCTTTATCGTACATGTTTTAACATTTTAATCTTGATTGTATCACATAGATCATGATTTAAATACATCCATAATATAAACCATGATAAATATATCATATATATTTAGAATATAAATATTTATAATAGAAATATATATTTGAAATGGAAAACACCATTTATGGAGACGGTAGTCCGTACGTACGCATAAACGATGTTTCTGTTTTCATATTGTATTGAATGGATGTAAGTGAATAAGATATATGTAAGTACATAAATAAATAAATATATAAATATTTATATCTCCAGTATCATTATTATTTCATATATTACATACTTATTAGTAATATATATTTTTATAATCGTCGATGAATGGTGAACTTGGAAATGAATCTCATCGCGTCGTGGAGGCGGTAATCCGTACGTACGTACAGGTGAAAATATCATTCTTTTGATATTAAAATAATAAATAATTGGATGGTATATCATATATAAAGAATAATTATCTTGTTCTATTTATTATTTACATGAATTATTTATCATTATTATAACTATCTAAATAATAATATATTAAATAACAATTACCCCACAATGTGGAGACGGTAGGTCGTACACACGCATGTATGGTGAGATGTCATTCAAGGGGTGGATAGAATAGTGAATTTTTTTGTTCCGTAATTATAATAAAATCACAGTATATAGAAGATACTAGATTTATTATTTTAGAATGTAAATAACAAAGAAAGACGAAGTTGAAGAAGAAATGATCTTTAAAGAGGGTGGTGAAAATGTTACCTCTTCTTCGGGTTCTTCCTTTTGATTCTATCAAGAGGGCTCATTATGTCTAATTTCGGATCAAACTAATGCTTCTAGTATGAATTTAGGGATGTTGAGAGTGTATTTGGGAAGGGTTTGGCCGATCCAAAAGGCTTTTAAGGTGTGAATAATTGGATATAAGTTGGGTCCTTTTATAAGGGGGAGGAGGGGATCATTAAGAAAAACCTAAAGTATTAATTTATAATAAATTCATATTAGGTTTCTAATGGCTCAAAAGTGGATTATTTAAATTTTAAAGAGGGTATGAGTCGCAAACCACTCAACCAGTGGGTTTTAAAAAGTTTTGGGTTACTATATTAACCTTATCTTTTAGTTTTAACTCTTATTTAATTAGTTTAACAATTACCATGTCACTTTGTATTTTAATATTATATAGTTAATAGACATACTATATACATCCAAGATAAACCCAAGTGGCCCATTAATGATAAAACAATCATTATATATTCCTTTTTAAGAACCTTATATTTTTATAAATTTAATATCAATTAATAATATATTATTTGTTTTACAAACTCTTTAATGTCAATTTTGACATTATTCAATAATTGAATTTTTTAAAAATCATAACAGATTTATTACTTAGAAAAAAGTTAATTTAATAACTCCTATCATGGCATATTAACTTATAAAATTAGTTTAATGCATTAAAAGTCTAAAATTATATTTATTTGGGTGTTTATAATATCAATTATTTTAATTTTTCAATATTATAGTAATTACTACATCATCATTGTGTCGAAAATAAATTAAAATATTTAATGTCTAAAAATTATAAATAAACTAACATTAAGTAGGATATCGTTTTATCTTTCTAATGAATATTTATAGTCGAAAATAAAACATATATAACACTATGTAAAAAAAAATTTCTAAAATATATATGCTTGTGTCATTTTTGTATTTATTTTAACTTCATTAATATAAAGTGTCGTTATCAATTACAAGTGAATCCATGGGGTCCCAAAATAGAAAAAATTATTCCCATGGTCAGACATGTATCCACCTATATGGTTAGGACACGTTTACGGGTAATTTATTATTATTATTATATTTTTTATTACTCTTAATTACCGGATTTACCCTTTAACCATGGTAAATAAAATATTTACCGATGTAATTATTCAAAATGTATAAAAATAAAAGTTACCTGTTTAAAAAATTTGGACATCCTAATTCCAAATATGGAATCCATTTTTCCAAATTCAAAACACAGAAGTAGAATAAATTAATTTAAAATTAATTCCCACTGTCAAAACAAAATGCGTGTTTTTAAGATATAATAAGTATCAAAATATTGACACTTGTTTATATCTGGTTTAATTGATAAACTATGTCCAATGTCCAAGATTGTATTAAATGGTAAAAATATCTTATAATTATACTTTAAAACCACTCAAATTCAAAACTTATCAATATTAATTATTTTGATAAAAAAAATTTGTTTTTAATTAAATTTTAATAATTTTCACTATTCATCAAAATATAAAAGTTATCTGAAAGGTACCAAAATTTTACCCTATGCTAAATTAGATATTCTAAATCCAAAAATGATGTCCATTTTGAGATTTAAAATTTTTAATATTTAAAAAAGTAGTTATTACTATTCATACCGGCTACATGATTGGTTGTGGTGTGTGTTAGAAGTCGAAGATGCGTACAACACATGCTACTGTATTATTCAAAGAGAAGCATACCATAGAAGCTGGGGGTTTTACATTGTGAATTTTCTATGTCCCCATTCAAAATAATAAATTTATTTAGTCAAATTTAATATTTAAAAGTTAAAAATATTGTATTTAAAAAGAGTTCACTATTAAAAGTTGGTAAAAGTTCATTTTTTAAAAAATACTTCTTTTATCTGAAAAAAACGAATTTGTTCATAGATTATGTCTAAGAAACTCACAATATGGTTTCTAAAAATAAAAGGATTATATAAAGTTCATTATTTAGTTAATAATATTCATAACCTCTTTTGAACGACATGTTTGGTATGTCATGGTGCGCTTGAACTCGGTGTTGCGTGTAGTGCATGTTATTGAATTATTTTTAAGAAGTAACACACTATGAAATCTTGGGGTGTTACATTCTCCCCTAATTAAATAAATTGCATCCTCACAATTTGAAATTGTTCTTTGAAAATAAAAGGCTGAAAATATAAAATATCGTTGTGGGAAAACCCACATCGGAAATTGGGTTACTAAAATTTAGTCTTAATAAGTGGAAAAGAGAAATTAAAGGGTCACCACCAAATTATGATCTATATTATGAGAACAGTGGTGGAAATTAGAGACATTTAATTGGAGGAAAAACGTAAATATTTATAGGTATTTATTGAAGAAATCAATCACAAACAAGTATAAAATTGAGGTCCTTAAATTCATCAATCTATGATGATTTGAAATACCATCGGTTCAAGAAAACATAGGGTATTAGGATAACAAATTTTTTAGGATCCCATAAATAAATTATAATAATTAATTTCTTCATATAATAAGAGAAGAAGATAAATATATTCTTGACAAGTAGAGTTCCATCCTTTAGCTAATTTCTACCACAAACTCATCATTCACTCTAAAAGTTAATAGAACGTAAAAAATATATTCTATTTATCCTATTCATATAGGGTTCCAAAAAAATGAATTTATAATTCATCTACCAGATCCTAAAAAAACTACATTATTTAATCCAGGACATCACGTGGGCCAGTGGTAGGTGATACACCCTTGTCGCCCTTCGGTAGTGGGTTCAAGTCTCGCAGCCTTTTCGGACGCGACAGGTTACTACTCGACATCAGAGTTGTCCTTTTATAGAAATCCAAAAATAATCCAAACAAGAAATATCCAAAATGCTTCAGTCCAAAATTTATAAGGAAGGTAAACACAATGAAGTTCCTTTTTTCCGCATAATAACATGTGAACACCTTCATCATATATTCTTTTAAAACACTGCATCATCCTGAATTACCATAAAGCCATATTGATTACATTCATGATCCCTTATTTCATAATGAATAATGGATATACTCCTTCAATCCAAAAATTTTGTAAACCCCATCAATGATGCAATGTAAAAATCATTAATCAGTTTCAAGGTAGTCAAGAATATCCAATATAATTTATCAAATTAAATCATGTATTATTCTAAAATCACTACCTCAGTATCAGAACCAAATTATGGTTTATCTTTCTCTCAACCATATATTTTCCAAAAATTTAACCTGCTATTGAGTCACTTTAATTTCTTCCAAAAAATCTCATGTCTTTAATGAAATAGTACTGTAGTACAATCCATATATACTCCATAATTATTATAACATGTATATTGTTGATAAAACACTCAAATGACATAATCAACATAAGAATTCTAATCATTCCACTTCATCTGTGGTAGTATCATAACATGATTATTATCCAATAGCATCATTTGTGGCATTGTCTGATGACTGGGTCATATGTTCGCGTAGTGTCCAGACTCCTTGCAAATGATGAATTGTACATTTGAAACCATTTTATTACCATTGCAGTCATGTACATGGTGTCCTTTTTCTCCATACTTATAACAGACTCCCATTCCATTCAGGAAAATTCTAGGGATTTTCTTCCCACAGGTATCACATATGGAAAAATTATTCTTTTCCTTATTCCCTTTATCCATATTTCTCTCTTCCATCCTTTTCTTCTCTTGCTTCCCTTCAAATCCATAAGACTCAGTAAAATCATTACTTATCATATCGATACATGATTATATTTTTTCATATGAGGATAATACGTGCGATACTATTTCCCTTCTAAATGATGGATTAATACTATTAAAGATATGATCCTTCTTATTCTTTGGATCATATGTATTACTGGACTTCACATTACTTCTACTTGGTGCCATTTCTATACAATATAATAAACTAGGTCAACTTATGAATTGCAATGAATAATTACAATGTTTTAAAATACCAAATGAATGTTGAAGATTTTATGGATATAATCCATAATCATAAAAATGTTTTCTTTGAGTAAGTATATACTCATGGGCACTTCATAATGGTTTGTAAAGAAAATGAGATTTATCCTAAGCATATCCCCTGGGAGTGTCGTAACCAAGAGTGCAGTAAGACCTGTTGTTGTGCACCAGTTCCCGTTCGAGTTTAGCTCAAAGTGGTGTTTTCGGGTTTTACCCCGAGGTACATCTGTGCTAGAGCCGCCTCTACCTTCTCGTATCCAGACAGAGATGTATTGCTCAGAAAACTCAAAAAAATCTCTACAATACCAAAATTCTAGGAAGTTCTTCTATACTAATCCTCAATGTCTATCTTAGGGCTATGTGCTCTAATAATAATTTTTCTAAATCTATTTTCCAAGCTTATTTCTAAGCATCCTCTGATACCAACTGTAACGCCCCGACCCCAGTTACCCAGAGTCGGTGCATTATTTAAATATATTGGCATGATTACAAGGAATGAAGTCTCGAAGGACTGATCTATTTAGCTGTCTTGGAAAATAGATTACATACATGAATGTTACATTAAACAATATAACATACAAAACAATATAAATAATCCTGTATGAATTCCATTATTCCCTTTTCTTAACCCTGCATATCTATCACAATACACTTCTTGGAATCCTGGGAAAAATAAAAACATCGAAAGGGTTGAGCTTAGATGCTCAGTAAGGATAACAATACAGTGGAAACATTCATAAATAAGCATAAAAATTCAAGGCAATGTTTAACTAAAACAAAAGACTTTTAAACTTGAACTTGAGCATAATATAAAAAAATGAAATGAAATAATTCCATTTACATATTCACATGGACATTCTACTACTCGAATAATCACATGAAATATCACTAACAACTTTCATAATGATGGAATTCATAATGCTATACAATCATAACCATGTATCCAATGCCTCATGTGAAGACTAAAATTAAGATTTGGTCAAGGCTTTTTTCCAAGACACTAGTTTGTCTCATTAGACCTACTGATGCCTCAAGGAGATATAGCGGGATCCACACGTCACTTACTAAGTCCAATTCATTCCACATATGATTAGGTATAAACATAACATAAACATTCGTATTAAAACTAGCATATGAAATGTCAATAATTTCTCCATAAACTATGAATGGTATAAAAATAACACATCCACAGTCAAAAAAATCACAAAACCTTCAATGGATGTTTTTTATAATAAATCAACTTCAAATGAGCATAAAATCCATCAGTGTATGTTGACATAGATGAAAATGATGAGTAAATTTTTTTGAGAGAAATATCATTTTTGTAAAATCATTTAAAAGTCACACATTTATAAAGGAAGTAATTTAAAAGAGATTATTGAATCAAATTGTCCCATACCACTTTGAAACTTTTGAAAAGAATTATCATTTCAAAACAGTCATTCCATATAAATAAATCCTTAAAATCATTTTGAAAACAAGGACATTAATTAAAAATATTTAGAAAGATATATCATTAACACATTTGAAATTCTTGATCTTGATAAAGAGTACCTTTCAAAACCCTTAAAATATTCATTTTGAAATCATTTTTTTGAAAAATGGACATGGATGAAAAAAATTTCCAATTAAATACATACACTTAAACAATCTCTGATAATAATGAGATTGAGTAATTAACCCTTACCAATGCGGTAACATACGAAACATACAACCCATGAAAGAGGTATCATACAATGAATATGTAAATACACATAAATTAAATAGTATTACCCAAAGAATACAATTATTGGTAGTACATACACCACAAAAAAGGTAATAGTGGCAATATGGAATGATCTAAGGGGAATAAGGAGTGAGATGAAAACCCCTTACCGTGCACTTTCCATTAGTCGAGGGTATGGTTAACCTCCTGTACAAAGATCGTAGTATGTTATTAAATTATACCAGAACCATATCAATATTTATAATATAATACATGATTCATTTATGACTTTATACAACCCATTTAATAATAATTTCCATTTTAAATTAACATTTCGGGTAATAATCGCTTTCTTTATCGTACGTGTTTTAACATGTTACTCTTGATTGTATCACTTAGATCATGATTTAAATACATCAAGAATATATAACATGATAAATATATCATATATATTTATAATATAAATATGTATAATAGACATATATGTGAAATGGAAAAAACCATTTATGGAGACCGTAGTCCGTACGCACGCATAAACGTTGTTTCTATTTTCATATAGTATTGAACGGATGTAAATGAATAAGATATATGTAAGTACATAAATACTTATATATATAAATATATATATCTCCAGTATCATTATTATTTCATATATTACATACTTATTAGTAATATTTTTTTTATAGTCGTCGATTAATGGTGAACTTGTAAATGAATCTCATCGCGTCGTGGAGAAGGTAATCCGTACGTACGCACGAGCGAAAATATCATTCTTTTGATATTAAAATAATATATAATTGGATGGTATATCATATATAATGAATCATTATAATGTTATATTTATTACTTATATTAATTATACATCATTATTATAACCATCTAAATAATTATATATTGAATAACAATTATCCCACAACGTGGAGACGGTAGGCCGTACGTACGCATGTATGGTGACATGTCATTCATGGGATGGATAGAATAGTGAATTTGTTTATTCCATAATTATAATAAAATCATATTATATATAATATACTAGAGTTATTAGTTTAGAATGGAAATAACAAGGAATTAAGAAGTTGAAGAAGAAAGGGACCTTAAAGAGGGTGGTGAAAACGTTACCTCTTCTTCGGGTTCTTCCTTTTGATTTGACAAAAAGAGCTTTTTATGTTGGATTTCTGATCAAACTAAGGCCTCTAGGATGAATTGACGGAAGTTAAGAGAGTATTTGGTCAGGGTTTGGCCGAACCAAAAGGCTTTGAAGGTGTGAATAATTGGTTTGAAGTTGGGTCCTTTTATAAGGGGGTGGAGGGGCACATTCAAGAAAACATAAAGTATTATTTTATAATAAATTCATATTCAGTTTATAATGGCTCAAATGTAGATTATATAAATTTTAAGGTGGTTACGGGTCGAAAACCACTCAACAAATATCTTTTAGACAGGTTTGGTTAACCATATTAACTATATATTTTAGTTTAAACTCTTAGTTAATTAGATTAACAATTACCATGTCACTTTGTATTTTTATATTATATAGTTAATAAAATACTATATAAATCCAAGCGACCCCAAAGTGGTCCATTAATGATACAACTATCATTATATAATTATTTTTTCCAATCCTTAGATTTTTAGGAATTTAATATCAATTAATAATATAAAATTTGTTTTAAAAACTCTTTTTTGTCAATTTTTACATTATTCAATAATTGATTTTTGTAAAAATCATAACAGAATGATTACTTTGAAAAAGGTTAATTATGTCAATACTAACATGTCATATTAACCTATAAAATTTGTTTAGTTTATAAAAAGTCTAAAATTATATTTATTTGGGTGTTTATAATATCTATTATTTTAAAATTTCACTATTATGGTAATTACTGCATCATCATTGTGTCATAAATAAATTAAATTATTTATGGTCTAAAAATTATAAATAAAAATCCATTAATTAGAAAATCTTTTTATATTTCTAATTAATATTTATAGTTGAAAATACAAAATATATAATGCAATGTAATAATTTCTTTTCTAAAAGATATATGCTTCTGTCATTTTTTTATTAATTTTAACTTAATTAATATAATGTGTCATTATCAATTACATGTGGATCCATGGGATCCGAAAATCGACCCAAAAATTCCAATGGTCTGAAATGTCTCCACCAATAAGGTTAGGACACATTTTAGAGTAATTTATTATTATTATAATATTATTTTTTACCCTTTTTTACCGGATTTACCCTTTAACCATGTTAAATAAAATATTTACCAAAGTAATTATTCATAATGTCTAAAATTAAAAGTCAAGTATTAACACAATATGGAAATCATGTTTCCAAATATGGAATCCATTTTTCCAAATTCAAAACACAAAAGGGGCAGAAATTAATTTAAAATTAATTACCACTGTCAAAACAAAAAGCGTGTTTTTGAGAAATAATAACTATCAAAAGATTGACACTTTTTTATGTCCAGTTTAACTGAAAGACTATGTACAATGATAAAAATTGGATTAAATGGTAAAAATATATTCTAATTATACTTTAAAACGACTAAAATTAATAATTTATCACTATTAATTATTTTTATTAAAAAAGTTGTTTTTAATTAAAATATAGTAATTTTCACTATTCATCAAAATATAAAAGTTATCCGAAAGGTACCAGAATATCAACCTAGGCTAAATTAGATATTCAGAATCCAAAAATAAAGCCCATTTTGGGAGATAAAATTTATAAAATTTAAAAAATTAGGTATTACTATTCATAACGTCTACTTTGATTTCTTGTGGTGTTTGTTAGAACTTGAAGTTGCGTAGAACAGACACTACTATATTATTCAAAGAGAAGTGTACCATGGAAGCGAGGGGTTTTAAATTGTAAATTATTGATGTCCCCATTCTAAAGACTAAATTTATTTAGTCAAATTGAATATATAAAAGTTTAAAATATTGGATTTAAAAAGGGTTCACTATTAAATGTTTGTAAAAGTGCATTTTTTGAAAAATACATCTTTTATCTAAAAACAAGGAATTTGGTCTTTCATTATGTCTAAGAAACTCATAATATAGATTAAAAAAGTTTAAGTATTATATAAAGTTCAAAATTTAGTTAATACTATTCATAACATCTTTTGAATAACTTGTTTAGTAAGTCATGGTGCACTTGAACTCGGTGTTGCGTGTAGTGCAAGTTATTGAATTATTTTGAAGAAGTAACACACTATGAAATCTTGGGATGTTACAGGGGATTGTCTATTGGTGAGGGATTTTTTATCATGTGGAACCGAGTGTTTATTTGGGTTATAATTTGGATTTAATTATGAGATGGATTTTTTTCTATTTTTGAGGTGATCATGGTTGAAATTAGGTTCAATTCACTTTCTCTAGAATAATTGTTTTTATTGATCTGTTCTTTTAATTTTTTGATGTCTAAATCATGATTATATGATCATTTTAATTATTATAAATACCCTATTCATCCCTACTTGTTTTTCATAGTGACAACTAGGTCCTGGTGACCACACAGTACCCTAACCATTAGCATGGCCATCAGGTACTGGCCTGCCACGTACCACATGTAGCCCCATAGACATGTGGTCCCCACCATGGGGCGTACCCACATTTTCGAATGGGCCATATGACTAATGAATATCCTCATAATCCACCCCATGTATTTTCTAGTGTGCTTTTCCTCACTCACAGTCACCATATGAATCATACTAAAAGATCACCCCTCATGATCACTACTCTAGGCCACGCACGCTTAACTATAGAGTTCTAATTAAGTAGGCTCCTAAAAAAAATTACACCTTGTTGACATGAGCCATATAATTTTTTCATTTAACCTTGTATCATTATAGGGTGTTTTATTCAACCCCCTATAGAGAACAATGAATTATTGTGGGTCCTATATCATAACCAAGGATGTTCACAAAACATAATGCTAAGAACCTCCCTATGATACTAAATATGATCACCGAGTCCTAGTGATAGCACAAACCCATCGCCTTTTAAATCATCGTCAGGTCCTATCCCATCAACTACCACCAGACGCCCCGCGGACATGTTTTCCCCACCCTCGGGCCCCGCCACATCCCTGAATGAGTCATTCGACTAATGACTATCCCAACGGCCAACACATGTCATTTCCCAAATGGTTTGTCCTCACTCACACACACCCAGGGAAACATCAAAGAACAACACCCATCTTGATTACTACTCAATGCCAATCACACTTAAATATAGAGTTCTAATTAAGAATACTCTAAATAATGAAGGTGCACATTATTTACATGAGTCATATCATTTAGTTATTTAACCCATTAACGTTATAGGGTGTTACATTCATTCTTCCAAATTTTCATGGTTATAGTTGGAATTAATTTGAAATCCATTTTTTCAATTGATTGTTTATAAAGATTGATAAAAATATATTTTTAATCTTCGCTCAAACAATCCAATCAATATTAGTAAATTTTTAATCATTAACATAATTTCATAAAATCTATCAACTGACATCATTGTTCCATGTCCATCATAAAATATAAACATGAATCATTATCTTCTACCTCTTTTAATGTCAATGAATCAACTCTAATATTTTTGATGTCTGATTTTTATTTATTATTGACTAATCTTCATTAGCGGCTCACATAATAGTATTTAATTATCCGTGACACATATTTATTTTTTTGTTCTGTAGTAAGAAAAATTTCCAATAATTTCCATCAATTACCACACTCAATTTATTTCTTTATTTGAGTATATATATTCCAATTTCCATATTGGAATATATGATAATGTAGAATAAGAATTATAAGTCCCCAGCCTTATACCTTACATAATCATGAGTTATTACAAGATTACAAATTGAGGATCTTTTCAAGTTTTTAGTTTTAGAGAATTAGAACATAAAACATTCATTACATTCCACATATAAACAAAGTGGTTACATAAAGATAGTATTCTTCTTTACCATCAATGGAAACATATTTAAAATAAAACATGGATTCTTTCTTGACACTTCCTTGATACTATCATCATATCATGTACCTTTCCCTTGACCTGTGAAAAACATTTCAAAAAAACATGGGATGAGCATAAAAAGCTCAGTAAGGGATATAAAAATATGGAAAGGAAACATGAGTAAATATATACATAAGAATGAAATCATAATTTACGTATAAAACATAATCACTTTAACATACCTCATAAAATCATGAATAAATCATAGAAATCATAAGACATAATGGTAACTTGAGGCATTCATAACATTCTTATGTAGGGAGTAACCCTCTTGGTTACGTTTGGAATACCCATCACAGTATATTCCCTAAATCTCTTAGGAGAAACCTTAACGTTTCACTCCTTCGCATTACCCAATGCATTGGAGAGCTATATCGGGCTCACCTGCCCTTAGTTTATCACAGAACCACCCGTCTTCAAAATAATGCCCAAGAACCTCAACATAATCGTATCATATAAAACATGCATAAAGGAAACATAACATTTCCACCTTTCAATCACAAGATATCAATACAACACATTGATATAAAAACATTATTAAAACAATTTTAAATACCAAAATAAAAGAAAATTAAAACATGGTATTTATTTTTCGTTAAAAAAAGGTATGTCTTGTAGAGGAAGCCGAAACTCAAATAATGGTCACGGCGGTAGAGAAATCTTTGTCGCCGCGTACGTATGACAAAAACATTACCTTTTGTCGTTTATGAAAGGCTTCGTTTAAAAAAGATTCCATTTGAATAAACTTAAAATTCAAAGGGGTTTATACACCATATAAAAGAAGGTTATGTATAAAACAAAATATGCCTCAATGAAAGGAGATTGAGATGAAGCCCCATACCTCGGGTCTGACATGACTCGGTCATTCTTTAATCTCCTAAATAATAAACTTGAGTAAATTTATACGTGTTTAAGAACATTTTTCATGTTCATTATTCCATTTATATCACTTATTGCCATGTCATGGACACTATGTAATTATTTATGTTAATAACGGTCGTTTTAACGATCATTGGTACTTGGGTCAAAAATAATCCCTTTATAATTACAAGTTGTTCATGTATCCATTATATCCAGAATGGTATTCATGATGTAGATATCATATATGTCATTTATAACCATTACATGCATGCATTTATAATATTACATAATCTTTTAGGTGTAAGAAATGAAATGCACCGTTCAAGGAGACGGTAAGCCGTACATACGCATGAACGCTACTTTCATTTATATTTCGTATTTTATAGATTGGAATAATAATGATATAAAGGTATATTATAATTCCATTATAATATCATATATAATATCATTGTTCCATCCTTTATACGACCCACATATGGTATTTAACGAATCAAATCACTTTGAGGGGGCGGTAGTCCGCACTTCCTTAAATGAAGATATCGCGTTTACCCATAATGGAAACCATAAAGGTATGACCAAAATGAAAAATAAAGAATCTTAAGGAAAAAATAAACATATTATATATCATATATAAATATAGTGTCATCTTAATGGCCATATTTGAAGGTGTTAAAAGAATGTTGAACAATCAACGTTTCGGGAAGCTTAAATTTACCATCCACGGAAACAGTATGTCCTTTAACCATTAGATGTAGGTGTGAGTAAGTGTAGCTCGAATACTTATTATAAAAAAATCCTAGTATATTTAAGATACTGGATTTGTTACAAAGTAAATGAATAAAAAGTGTTTAGGGGGTTGGAGAAGCAAAATAAAACAAAAGGACTCAAGTGAAGACATTACCTTAAAATCAGGTAACTCCCTATGGTTTGAGATAAAAGGCTTCCTTGGGAAGACTTATGCACAAAGTGGGGCTTCATGGAGTTAGAGAGGGATGTGGAGAGAAAAAATGGGCAGGGTTTGTCCGAGCCAATGGCTTTGGGAGTGTGGGTAAGGAGGTAGAGGTGGGGGCCTTTTATAAGAGGAGAGGAGGGGAAATCTTGGAAGGTAAAGAAAAATCACATTATTTTAAAATGGTATTCGGGTTTAAGAGATCCCATATTGATGTGTTTCAAGGATAAGGTGATAAGGGTTAGAAATACACCCATCCAATAGGTTTTGACCATGTGTAGGTCTTAGATTTTACATTACCATTCCATTTTATTTAAATCGTTAAATAATGAGGTCAACGCTGCATCATCATGATGTCATAAATAATTTAATGTATTTAAAGTCTAAAAATTATAAAAAAATACAATTATTTTGGAAATCCTTTTTTCTTTCCAATGACTATTTATAATCAAAAATATTATCTTAATAACCACATGTAAAAACTGTTTTAGTAAAACATCTCATGTTTGTGTCATTTTTACTTTTACATTAAATAAAAAGTTATTTATGTAATTTCCCAACCAAAGTGGCTCCATGGGGTCCCCAAGTTGACCCATGGATTGTATTGGTAGGCCATGACACATCCAATGAGTGTAGGACATGTTTCAAGCTCATATAATATTATTAAAATATTATTTTTATCTTAAACTACACTAATTACCACTAATCGTGATTAAGAACTTAAGAGTTACTAATCACCAAAAAAATATTTTAATCTCATTGAACCAAATTTTACTTCTTAATGAAAACCATGTATGTCGGATTATTGAAATTAAAAACACATATGTGGTAAAATTTCATTTAAATGAAAAATCAATTTTTATAAGTACCACTTAGTGGTTTCACTATTCATCAAAAATTGAAGTTTTTCAGAAAAATACCAAAAATTCACCCTATGCTATATTTGATATTGAGAAATCAAAAATGAAGCCTATTTTACAAAATTCAAAACATATAAGTCACATTAATTAATTAAATAATTAATTCCCGCTATCATGACAAATAGCATGTTTTTATGAAATAATAAATATCAAAAGATTGACACTAGTTTAAGTCCAATTTCAAAGTGAAATTGATTCCAATGACCATCATTGGATTAAATGGTAAAAATATATTATAATTTAACTTCAAAACCAATTCAAAAGATAATCTAATCATATAAATAAATTAGATTAAAATCAGTTTTGATGTAAAATGCAGTATTTTTCACTATTCATTAAAAAATGAACATTGTCTGAAAAATACAAAAAATTCACAAAAATTAAATTTTGATGTCCCAATCATAAATAATAAGTTTATTTGGACAAACATAGCTTATAAAATTGTCAAAAGATATATTTAAAAAGATTTTTCCATCAAATGACAGTAAAACAATCTTTTAAGAATATTAGTGTATTCCATACATAAGATTGTATTTATTTTCATTTTAATCGTCTAAAACAATATCTTAATAATTAATAGAAATAGTTAAAAAATATCTATTAATAATTACTTACTTGGGATATTACATCCTTCCCCCATTTAGAAAATTGCGTCCCCGCAATTTATTTACTTATCGAATAAATGGGGGTACTTATCCCTCATTGCATTTTCAGATTTCCATGTTGCCTATTCCATAATGTGGTTTTTTCACAAAACCTTTACCTGATTAATCACCTTATTCTGTAACACTTGCTCCCTGTGGTCAATAATATGGACCGGTTGTTCCTCATAAGATAGTTTCTCTTTTAGCTGAACTACCTCTGGACTCAAAACATGAGATGGATCTGGCATATACTTTCTCAACATCGAAACGTGAAAAATGTTGTGTAACTGAGATAAACTCGAAGGTAAAGCCACCCGGTATGCAACTGATCCAACTCTCTCCAGAATTTCATATGGTCTAATAAACCTTGGACTCAGCTTTCCTTTCTTACCAAATCGCATCACACTTTTCCATGGTGATACATTGAGAAAAACATGATCACCTACCTCAAAAGAGAGATCCTTCCTCCTGTTGTCCGCATAACTCTTCTACCTACTCTGAGCTGTTCTCATGTGCTTCTAAATCAGCTGAACTTTTTCTGCCATCTCTTCTACTAATTCTGGTCCCATCAACTTCCTTTCACCCACTTCATCCCAGAAAGCTGGAGTTTGACACCGCTTCCCATATAATGCCTGAAATGGTACCATCTGTATACTAGATTGAAAACTGTTATTATATGAAAATTCAACCAAAGAAAGATGTTGTTCCCAAATTCCCTGGTAATCCATCGAACACGCCCGTAGCATATCCTCCAAGTTCTGAATTGTTCGTTTTGACTGCCCATCTGATTGAGGATGAAAAGTTGTACTAAAATTTAATTCAGTACCCAATGACTTCTGAAGGACTTTCCAAAAGTTAGAAGTGAACCTGGGATCACAGTCAGATACAATGGAGAGAGGAACACCATGTAACCTGACTATCCCTTTAAGATAAAAACAGGAAAGTTGATCTCGGGAAAATTTATCTCGTATAGCAAGGAAATGAGCATATTTAGTCAAGCGATCAACAATAACCCAGATTGCATTATTACCTCGAGATGTCTTCGGTAATACCACATCAAAGACCCTAGATATATTCTCCCATTTCCACTCTGGAACTGGTAAAGGCTGAAGCATCCCTTTCGGTAACTGCCGCTCTGCTTTAACCTGCTGACAAGTCAAACACTTCATAGTAAAATCAGCAATATCTCTTTTCATTCCATCCCACCAGTAAAACTCCCGCAGATCTTTGTACATCTTAGTACTTCCAGGATGAACTAAAAACGGATAACTATGAGCTTCACATAACAACTCTCTCTTCAACTGTGAATCAAAAGGAACACACAATCTCTTCCCAAATCTCAAAACACAACCACTATAAATGTTGAATTCATTAAACTTACCTTTCTGAACCAGCTCCACCTTTTTCTGGAACTCACTATCTTGCTTCTGTGCTTGCTTGATTCTATCTGATAGAGATGATCTCACTAATACCTGAAACAAAACAGAAGAAATTCCTGCACCAACAACTTCTATGCAAATGTTCATCAAATCCTTAACCAAAGGATCTCGTTCCAAACACAACATTGCTAATAAAGCATTACTTTTTCGACTCAAAGCATCAGACACATTATTTGCTTTTCCAGGATGGTAATGAATTGTACAATCATAATCCCTGATTAATTCTGCCATCTCCTCTGTCTCATGTTTAACTCTTTCTGAGTGAATATATACATTAAACTTTTGTGATCAGTATATATTTCACACTTTAATCCATACAAATGATGCCTCCAAATTTTTAAAGTGAAAACAACAACAGCTAATTCCAAATCATGTGTAGGGTAATTTACCTCATGAGTTTTCAACTATCGTGAAGCATAAGCAATTAACTGATCATTCTTCATTAGGATGCAACCAAGTCCTTTCAATGAAGCATTACTGTATATAACAAACTCTCCATTCCTAGAAGGCAGTGTCAAAACTGGAGCTTTCACCAATCTTCTTTTCAATTCCTGAAAACAATCATCATATTCTTTTGTCCAGATAAACTTAACACTCTTCCGAGTTAGCTTATTCATTGTACTAGATAACCGTGAAAAATTTCTAACAAACCTTCGGTAATAGCCTGCCAAACCACGGAAGCTATGAATATCAATTACATTTGTGGGTCTTGGCCAGTCTTCTACAACTTTTGTTTTTGCAGGATCAACAGTTATCCCATCTTTAGAAACAATGTGACCATGGAATGAAATTTTTTGCAACCAAAACTCACACTTGCTGAATTTACCATACAATTTATTTTCTTTTAAGGTTTCCAAGATAACCCATAAATGTCTTTCATGCTCCTCTTTAATTTTAGAAAACACCAAAATATCATCAATGAAAAACACCACAAACTTATCCAAGAACTCGTGGAAAATTCTATTCATTAAGTCCATGAATACAGCATGTTCATTGGTTAGCCCAAAAGGAATTACTACAAATTCATAGTGGCCATATATTGTACGAAACACAGTCTTCAGAATGTCTGCTACCTTTAACTTCATCTAATGGTACCCTGATCTCAAGTCAATATTTTAAAAATACTGAGCTCCCTGGAGCTGATCAAAAAAATTATCGATATGAGGCAAAGGATATTTGTTCGTAACAGTGATGTTATTCAAGGATCTATAATCAATGCAAAGTATCATTAAACCATCTTTCTTTTTAACAAATAAAACAGGAGCACCCCATGGTGATGTGCTAGGTCGAATGAATCCTTTCTCTAATAAATCCTACAATTTCTCCTTCAACTCTAAATGTTCAATTTGAGCCATTCAATAAGGGGGTTTTGAAATTGGCTTAGCATCAAGAACTAAGTCAACAGTAAACTCAACTTCCCGATCGGGTATTATTCTAAACAACTCATCAGGAAAAACATCAGGATACTCATTTAGCACTGGAACATCGTTAATCTGAACAATTCCTTTATTTTCAACGATTTGTGCAAGGTAACCTTCATTTCCATCTTTTACATGTTTCATGGCCTCTTGATAAGTTATCAACAGTAAGGGTTCATTCTTGTACACAAACTGAAAGTCTTTCTGAAAAGAAAATTCGTTAGCTCGACAGTCAATCATAGCATGGTAAATAGAGAGCCAATCCACACCCAGGATAACATCAAACTCTAGTAGAGTTAGATCAATAAGGTTTTCAAGTATGTTCTTTCCACAGATAAGGATAGGAAGATTCTTATAAATTCGTTTTCCCTCAACATTTCCCCCAAGTGTTTTTACCAAAAGTTCAGGAGTCATTTCTTCAGATGGTATTCCCATTTTACTAGAAATGTTTTCAGAGATGAAAGAATATGTAGACCTCAAATCAAACAACACACTGGCATAAACTGAAAAAACAAACAAACAATGTACCTGATACAACTTCATTTGATGGCCCGACATCTACTGAAGTAGTTGCAAAGGATTTCACCACCCCTTTCTGCTTGTATTCTAACTGCTTCCCATCACACAAGCTCTTTGTCGGACACTCGTTTTCATAGTGACCCATCTCATTGAACTTATAACATTTCACTAACTGTAAATTAAATTTTTTCTTACCTTAACCATGATCCTTTTCAGTGCAATCAAGATCCTTATGTCCCATCTTACCACATTGGTAGCACTTTCCAGAATTCAGAAGACATTCCCCAGCATGCCTTTTGCCACATTTATCACAAACTAGAAACTTAGTTTTCTTACCATCAGAATTTTTTGAACAATTCTTACTTTTCTCCTGCCACCTCGCTCGCTTCTTCTATTGGTTGTTATAGAACCCTTGTTCATCAGCAAACTCCATTTCCACCTTCTCCGCACATCAAACAAGATTTTCATAACTTTTAAACTCACAATAAGCTAATTCCCTTCGATATTTTGGCTTTAATTCTGAGTAAAAACGATTGATTTTACTATCATGGTCTCGGATAAAATTTGGAGCATACTTTGCCATTCGAGTGAACCTTTCTTCCTAGGTAGCCACTGAGCCTTCCTCTTGACTCAATTCCAAGAATTGATTTTCCATCATAAGTCGAAATGCCATAGGAAAATACTTCTCAAGAAACATACCTTTGAATTCATCCCAGTCAAGAGCATCAATCTCATCGGCGTCCCTGATATTTTTAACCATAGACCACCACTGATCTGCCTCACCCTCCAAACGGTAAATAGAAAGACTAAGCTTTTGATTGTCTGAACACCCCATTACATCGAAAATCTTCTCTAGTGCATTAATCCACCCTTCAGCTAACACAGGGTCAAATGAACCTATGAATGATGGGGGATGTTGCATCATGAAATGTTCCACCACTGACATGTTCCTCTGCAGTTGATCTGGCTGATCTCGTGCATGGATACCACCGTCATTTATCGCTTGAGTCAACTACGCCATTACCGCAACAAACTGTTCAGTTCCAATTCTGACCATCTCAGGATGCTGATTCGGAAGGTTATTTCCTTCTGTAGGCCTTCCTAGCACTGCTTACATGTTTCCTCCGCGGAAAACCATTCTGAACAAACATGTCTTACATGAAGCAACATGGTAATCTTCAGATACTATATCACTTCAATTAGACCATAAAAAAATATTTTTGGATAATCATTTAATATAATTCTAACTCCTAATGTTATCTAAACCGACCTTTAATAACAACTATAAGGCCCCAGCCTTAAACGTTACTTAATCTTGTGTTATTAAAAGATTACACATTGAGGATCTTTTCAGGTTTAGATTTTTAGAGAATTATAACATAAAACTTGCATTACATTCCACATATAAACAAAGTGGTTACATAAAGATAGTATTCTTCATTCCCATCAATGGAAACATATTTAAAATAAAACATGGATTCTTTCTTGACACTTCCTTGACACTATCATCATATAATGTACCTTTCCCTTGACCTGTGAAAAACATTTCAAAAAAACATGGGATGAGCATAAAAAGCTCAGTAAGGGATATAAAAATATGGAAAGGAAACATGACTACATATATACATAAGAATGAAATCATACTTTACCCATAAAAACAATCACTTTAATATATCTCAAAAAATCATGAATAAATCATAGAAATCATAATACATGAAGGTATCTTGAGTCATTCATAACATTCTTACATAGGGATTAACCCTCTTTGTTATGTTTGGAATACCCATCACCTTATATTCCCTAAATCTCTTCGGAGATACCCTAATGTTTCACTCCTTCGCGTTACCCAATGCATTAGAGAGCTATATCGGGCTCACCCGCCCTTAGTTTATCATGAAACCACCCATCTTCATAATAATTCTCAAGAACCTCAACATAATCGTATCACATAAAACATGCATAAAGGAAACATAACATTTCCACCTTTCAATCACAAGATATCAATACAACACATTGATAAAAAAACATTATGAAAACCATTTCAATAACAAAATAAAAGAAAAGTAAAACATGGTATTTATTTTTCTTTTAAAAAAAGTTATGTCTTGTAGAGGAAGCCGAAACTCAAATAATGGTCACGGCAGTGGAGAAGTTGTTGTCGCAGCGTATATACGACAAAAACATTCCCTTTTGTAGTTTAGTAAACGCTTATTATAGAAAAGATTCTGTTTGAATAAACATAAAAGTCAAAGGGGTTTATACACCATATAAATGAAGGTTGTGTATAAAACAAAATATGCCTCAATGAAAGGAGATTGAGACGAAGTCCCATACCTCGGGTCCGACTTGACTCGGTCGTTCTTTAATCTCCTGAATAATAAACTAGAGTTAATTTCTACTTGTTTAAGAACCTTTTTCAAGTTCATTATTCCTTTTATATCACTTATTTCCATTTCATGAACACTATGTAATAATTTATGTTAATAATGGTCGTTTTAACGATCATTGGTACTTGGGTCAAAAATAAGCCCTTTATAATTACAAGGTGTTCATGTATCCATTATATCCAGAATGGTATTCATGATGTAGATATCATATATGTCATATATAACCAATAACTTCATGCATTTATAATATTATATAATCATTTTGAGGTAAGAAATGAAATGCACCGTTTATGGAGACGATAAGCCGTACGTACGCATGAACGCTACTTTCATTTCTATTTCATATTTTATAGAATGGAATCAAAATTTTATAAAGTTATATTATAATTCCAGTATAATATCATATATAATATCATAGTTCCATCCTTTATACGTCCCACATAAGGTATTTATCAAATCAAATAACTTTGAGGGGAAGGTAGTCCGCCCTTCCTTAAATGAAGATATCGCGTTTACCCATAATCGAAACCATAAAGGTATGCCCAAAATGAAAAATACAGAAGATTAAGGAAAACATAAACATAATATATATAATATATAAATATAGTGACATCTTAATGTCCACCTTTGAAGGTGTTTAATGAATTTTTACCAATCATCGTTTCAGGAGGCATAAATTCACCATCCACGGTGACAATATGTCCTTTAATCATTAGATGTAGGTGTGTGTAGGTGTATCTCAAATCCTTCTTATAACAACGTCCTAGTATATTGAAGATACTGGAGTTGTTACAAAAAAATAAATAAATCGAGTTTAGGGGGTTGGAGAAGCAAAATAAAACAAAAGGACTCAAGTGAAGACATTACCTTAAAATTGGGTAACTCCTTTTGGATTGAGCTCAAAGGCTTCCTTGGGAAGACTTCTACCCAATGTGAGGCTTCAAGGAGTAAGAGAGGGATGTGGAAAGACAAAATGTGCAGGGTTTGGCCAATCCAAAGGCTTTGGAAGTGTGGGTAAGGAGGTAGAGGTGGGGGCCTTTTATAAGAGGAGAGGAGGGGCAATCTTGGAAGGTAAAGAAAAGTCACTTTATTTTAAAATGGTATTTGGGTTTAAGAGGTCCCACATTGATGTGTTTCGAGGATAAGGTGATAAGGGTTCTAAATCCACCAATCCAATAGGTTTTGGCTATTTTTAGGTCTTAGATTTTACATTATCATTCAATTTTATTTCAATCGTTAAATATTGAGGTCATCGCGGCATCATCACGATGTCATAACTAATTTAGTGTATTTAAAGTCTAAAAATTATAAAAAAATACAATGATGTATGAAATATTTTATTCTATCCAATTAATATTTATAATCAAAAATATGATCTTTATAACCCTATGTAAAATAAAATTTAGTAAAACATCTCATGTTTGTCTCATCTTTACTTTTAAATTAAATAAAAAGTTATTTATGTCATTTCCCAACCAAAGTGGATCCATGGGGTCCCCAAGTTGACCCATGGATTTTCTTGGTCGGCCATGACACATCCAATGAGGGTAGGACATGTGTCAAGCTCATATCATATTATTAAAACATTATTTTTACATTAAACTACACTAAATACAACTAGTCGCGATTAAGAACTTAAGAGTTACTATTCACCAAAAAAATATTTTAATCACATTTAACCACATTTTACTTCTTAATGACAACCATGTATGTCGTATTTTTCAAATTCAAAACACAGAAGTGGTAAAATTTCATTTAAACGAAAAATCAGTTTTTATAAGTACCACTTAGTGGTTTCACTATTTATCAAAAATTGAAGTTTTTTCAGAAAAATACCAAAAATTCACCCTAAACTATATTTGATATTACGAATTCAAAAATGAAGTCAATTTTACAAAATTCAAAACATATAAGTCGCATTAATTAATTTAATAATTAATTCCCGCTGTCATGACAAATAGCGTTTTTTATGAAACAATATGTATCAAAGGATTGACACCAGTTTAAGTCCAATTTCAAAGTGAAATTGATTCCAATGACCACCATTGGATTAAATTGTAAAAATATATTCAAATTTCACTTCAAAACCAATTCTAAAGATAATCTAATCATATAAATAAATTATATTAAAAGCAGTTTTGATGTAAAATGCAGTATTTTTCACTATTCATTAAGAAATGAACATTGTCTCAAAAATACCAAAAATTCACACAAAGTAAATTTTGATGTCCCAATCATAAAGAATAAGTTTATTATGACAAACATAGCTTATAAAATTGTCAAAAGATAGATTTAAAAAAGGGTTTCCATCAAAAGGAAGTAAAACAATCTTTTATGAATATTAGTGTATTCCATGCATAAGATTGTATTTATTTTCATTTTAAGACTCTAAAACACTATCTTAATCATTAATAGACATAGTTAAAAAATATATATTATTCATTACTTAATTGGGATGTTACAAGAATACATTGGAGAGTGAAGAAGAATGAATGATTTGGGAACAACCCTTAATTTATTTTTTTAGTATTTCATTTTAGAGAGAGATGAATATTGATTATTCAAATAAATATTTGAAAGGGATTATTTATTTTTTAAAAACATTTATTTTCTTTGGAATTGTATAATTCATAAATGATTAATTATTTTTATTATATCAAATTATTCAATGATTTTATGTTTTTTAAAAATTATTATTAGATGTTATATATATATATATATTAATATTCAATATATAGAAAATTTTTATTAAGGTATTCATTAAAAGTAATTATTAGGGAACAATTTTATATTCTCTTGAAAAATAATTTTTTTAAAATATTAATAATTTCTCTTAATATTGGCTTATTTGAAAACCCCATTAGCATATGGGATGGTATTAGTTATTAAAAAAATATTTTTAAACTTTAGTGTTATATTATGTTTTGATTAAATTGAAATTGTATTTATTATAATCTCTTTTGTGTGGTATTTAAATTCATTAAATATCATTCATATTAGAAAAAAATTCCATATTCGATAATTGCATTTAAAATTTCATGCTTTATAATATGATAAGTTATTTATTAATTAATGTGATTATTTTCGTGACATTTAATCCTATGTTTCATTTTAGAAATAAGGATTTTTCAAAATAATTTTTTGAAAAGATATTTATCAATACATAGAATTTCAAAAATTATTTTCGTCTATGAAAATTATTCATGATTAAATTTATGAAACTTTTTCAAGGGATTGTGATTAATATGAGAAGATTTTATACATAATTTTTGATACTTCAGTATTAAATCAGACGATCAGGAATTGAGATGGAACATTTTGATCTGAAGAGACATTTTCAAACTTTTGATATTACATGTGAAAATATTTTTTTCATAATATTTTCCAAGGGATAACATAATCCAAAAATAAATTATCATTTTTTAACAAAATTTCAAAGATAAAAACCATGTGATTATCAAGACTAGTACAAAATGAATTTTTAAAATGATAAATGTATTTTAAAAATAACATTATATTAAATATATATATATATATTGTATAAAATGTTTTAAAAATTTTATTTATATATGTTCTCATAAATATAATTCCACATGTTCTTAAAACCCCTTACTAAAAATTTCAATGTTCATGCCATGTATTAATATAATATTTCTTAGGTCCTTTTAAGTCTTATGGTGGACCATATATCTTTTGGAGTTAACAAATGCTATGTGAATTAGTGATTTTATTTTATTTTTGACATCTCTTATAAATTTAACTATTTATTCAAATTTTCAAGAGCCTAATCAAATAATTGCCATGGATTATAAAAACTACTTTTTATTTTTTAGTTATCATTTATAAAAACTATATAAATCATGTTTATATAACTGAATCCAAATGTGATGTTTTATTTCATTAACTTTGGAATCAGATAAAGGTCTTGAAAAATTTATCGATTGGGTGTTTTCATTTGAGAAAAATCTAGATTTTTTTACTAATATAGCTCTATCAATTTTAGTTTTTCTTATTCATAAAGATGGATGTTCATAATTTTCAAAATTTTAATGAAGGATTTTTGGGGGTTAAATTCATTTATTGGGGGAAAATGTAATATCCCATGGAATAAAAATATTAATTTTATTGTAATAAATATATATTTTATAGTTTTACTAGAGTATCAAATAAATTATGAATGGTTTTAATAAAAATATTTATAAAAGTGAGGAATTTTTTTATAATAAAAAATAGTTTTAATTAAAATTATAAAATATTACATTTTATTTTTAGAAATTTAATTTTTATATCTCATATAAAATAAATAAATTTAATCTTTAAATAAATTTACTTTTTAGAAAATAAGTTAAAATACAAGATTATTTATTATAATGTAAAATATCATATTAAATGTTTTGAATATTTTATTTTAATGAAAACTATTATAATATAAATTAAAAATAAATTTATTTTAAAAATTATATTTTTAAATTTTATTTATCAGTAAACAATTTTTATCAATATATTTTATATTTATTTAACTAAAATGTATTAATATGTTATGTAATTTGATTTTAAAAAAAAAATACTTTTTAATAAGTATATAATATTAAATTAAAATTAATGATATCAGAAATAATTATAATTGATAAATGTAAAATATATTATTTTATTTGAAAAAATGTATTTTTAATAAAATATATTTTAATATAAAAATGTGAAATTATAAAAATTATTGATTTTTTTATAAAATTTGGACAGTATAAATATTTTATTAAAAATAATATAATTCCAAAATAATGAATTTAATTTATTATTTTTGAATAATGAAAAATCATATGCAATAAAATATTTTTTTATTAAAAAAATGTTGGAAAAAATAGGGTAAATCAACTTCTATTTTATGTATGGTTCAGAGAAAACGATGGTGTTCAACGGGTGAGAGATCATGCTCAGAAAGGGATAAAGAATTCTTCCATCATCCGAAATATTTGAATGAGAGTATATCAATTTTAGAAGTGGGATATTGGAGAATGGTTCCCCTAAGAGGGCTTCAGATGTAGAATGATGTGTCGATCTTGGTTGAAGGTGATTAACTACTGGTGAGGGATTTGTTCTCTTGTTTGGTTGAGCGGATATATCATTTTACTGAATGGATTGACTAGTGATATGGATAATTAATCTATCAGGGCATTTAACATGGATTTAATTGAGTTTGATTTGTTTCTTCTAGAATATAATTTTTTTTATAGATTCTTTTTACTTTTATGTGTCTGAATCATGCTTCTAGTATAATTATTTGTCTAATACATTCCATGTTTATTACATCTTGGTTCTTATTCTTCCAAATACCCATGTTTAATAATGAAAATAACAGGAAACAAGTATTTTCAATTTTCTCGATGGAAAATCATTATTAAAAATATTTTTTTCTTTATTCTTCAAATAATATATTCAATGTTGGTCAATTTCATATTTGTACATTTATTGCATAATATCAATCACATGGCTTTATTTTTTCGAAGGAAATAAAAAATCAAATCATGAATCATCAATTTCATATTATTCTAATTCTAGTGAATCTAGTATAGTATTTTTTTGGTAGGGATCTATTTGATTAATGACTCATCTTATTCAATAGCAGGCTTAATCAAATATAACTACCCACAATACATATTTATTTGCTTTCGTGAGAAGTTTTGAAAGAAGCCACGAATTTTAATCGGTCTACACATCATGTTTATAATTTTTGTTATGTATAAATATACAAGTGTGTGAAGAGATTGGAATGGGGCTGGAGAAGTATAGTCATTTGGTGAGTAAATAATATATCAATAGTAGGGTGTAACCCTATTTTTGTTTTTGTTTTTATGCTTATACCAGTATGGGGATAGAAGAAGATGTATTGTATAATGAAATATTTTAAGGGAATTTATTTTATTAAAATTCAATTTATTTGATATTTTATTTTAATAATTGATATTCTAGTTTTATTATATCATATTATTGCATGATTTTCAATTTTATTAAAATTTTTATTATGGGTGTTATATTTATTATTTTCAAAAATTATGTTTTTAGAAAATCATTTATAATCAATTTGTTGAATATTTTTACAACATGATTTTATATTTTCATGAATCTTACTATATAATAAACCATTAGTTTTTTATTTATGAAATTTATTTATTTCAAAACCGCTGATGCGTTAAAAAGATATTAGTTATAGTAAAAAAAATATTTTGTGGTTCAAATTAATTTATTTTAATAATTTTTTTAAGGTTGTTTGATTTATTTAAATCAAAATTATATGGTTTTCAATTTTCCTTTAATTTCATACTTATTATAACATATAAATATATTTGATTTTGTGGGATAAATTTCATGAATTTGAAAATGAGATATTCTCTTAATTTTAATGCATTTATTTTCATGTCATTCAAAGGTAAGTATAATTTCAGAAATATGGACTTCTCATTACGGTTTTTTGAAATGTAATTGAAAAAATAATATAAGTTAAATAAATAACATTCTCTTATTATAATTTTACATTTAAATATTTTGGAAATGTTTATAGTGGGATTGGATTTATAAGGATGGATCTTTATAATAAACATTCACTTAAAAATTAAATTCATAACATGGGTATCTATTGAGTAGATGAGGAATTTGTAGTTAACCCAAGAACTCTTTGGACATTTTCCTATTAGTGATATTTATTATGGACATATGTTTTTCATGGTATCATAAAAGTTTTAATATAATCCAAAATTAAAATATTATTTTTTAAAATACATTCAAAGGAGATAACTGATTGCTTTCAAATACTATTTTGAAATTGATTTCAAAAATTATAAATATTTTTAAAAAAAATTATTTACATATCATATATATATATATATTTGAAAAATAATTTTTTTAAAAGTGGTTTTAAATAATTATGTATAATGTTAATTTTAACTAGTTTTCAGAACCCCATTTCATGAAATTTTATACTCATCCATCTTTTTAAAATTCATTTATGGAAGAATTAATATTTGTAGTCAACACATGCAAAGATAATTAATAGTTTTATTTTCATTTTTTATATAATTCTGCTAAATGTAATAATTTTTTCATATCCTCTAGAATATATACAAGAAATGGTAATTGAATGTATAAATTATTGTTTATATTTCATTTATTACTAATTAAAAAAATTAAGTACATGTTTTTAGGACTAAATATAGAAATGTGGGATTGGGTCTTCACAATATGTACAAAATTATGAGAGTAGAAAAAACAATGAAAAATAGTAATTGATAATGGAATGAAGGATAATGGTAAACTATAAAATATGATACGATTATCATTATTATGCACTATATCATAGAACTACTAATGGTCATAACAATCTAACCTCAATTAAAATAAATAAATATAATATTTCTCAAATATATTAACCTCTACAGTGAGAAATAAAGAAAACATATACCATGATATCATACAATGAATATTATATTATACAAAACTCCAATATGAATTGGTCGAAATACACAATCTTGAAATGATTTCCTGCTATTTATAATGAGAATGTCGAGATCATCAAATAAAAAAATGAAAAAATAGCACTCAATTATTTGATATAAATGGGTAATATAAAAATAAATCTGATTGGAGTAACAATAAAAATATTGATTTTCCCTTAATGTAGTATGCCTATTTCACTATGAATACTCTAGAATTGGGTGGAAGTGGAAAATTTACTTCATGATATTTAAGTATCCATGAATAATTTAGCTTTAAATACTATGAAAATATTAAGAGATTATCCCTTAAACAGAATTTTAAGAAAATATCCATGGGAGATGAATGATGAATTTTTTTTGTATAGTGATAAAGCCCCTTTATAAATATATAACAATAAATAATTAAGGATAATTTGTATTAGGAATAAAAATCCATATGACTGGGTCCCTAGTGTTTCTCCATCAACTTAATATTATATCACTAGTGACTACAACTTTATCCTCAAATAGAAAATAATCCCAATAATTTTTCCATAGACAACAAATCCAAGATTTACATCAAAGTGCTTAGTACAGTACACTTTTATATTTATTTTCTCTTCTATTGTGATGATTTTAAATCTCTCATATGAATATTGTGTGATTAATGTGTTCTTGGCTAATTTTATATTCATTTGGAACATGGTTGAAGCTTTATGATGGTTCCATCCTCTCAGATTCATCTGTATGATTTAGGATATTCAAAAATTAGACGTTTCATTCCAATTGGATCATTTTCCTTGAAATGATAACTTAGGTCAATTTGTAACTAATCCAAGTCATAGCACCATGCCATATCTAATGGAAAATGTTAATTTCCTTGACTTAGAGAACTGCAAACACGGAGATACCAATTCATTACTATCTTTTAATAGGATTGAAAATATAGTAATTTCCTTTAAATTTTAATTAAAATTAATAATATTACCATTTTTTGGATCATGAAAGGCATGAATGGCCATTTTAGCCTTTTTAATTGGTACATTAGCATTAAATGAGTTGTATGGATTGCAATGGCACCCATATATGAGCATCAAAACCATGTATGTTACCTTACATTGGACAGAAGCTCAACTTTAAGATCATTATAGAGATTGTCACAAAATTTATTTCATATCTTCTCCAAAAAACAAAAAAAATAATTATAATTTATAGAAATTAATGATTGCAATCAATTAAAAAAATAAATCACTAAAAATCCATTTTATTATTCAAATATATAATGAATTACATTTTTCATTCAAAATATACTATATTCAAAATATTAAGAATGAAATAAAATTATATCAGTCAACCAAAAAAATATTATAAAAATAGGTTGAAAACATGAATTGAGAATTGGACACTTCAAATTCCCTAACACATAAGGATGTACACCTCCTCAACAAATCAATCAATTAAATTATGTTGAATACAATTTATAAAAAAACCTAAAGATTTGTATGACCAATAATGTGATGGATTTTAAATGTGATTTCCCCCTTGGTTTTTATCATGATAAAATGTATGAAAATATTCTACAGTATATTAAGTATGATGAACATATGTTATATTTTCATGGAATCTTAATTAACTTAAAAACATTTAAAACATATAAAGAAACATAATGGTTTATTCAATTTGTCATAAAATTTAATTTTTTATGAAAAGATAATACAAAAACCTATTATGGAAAATAATAATTATAAACACCTAAATGGGTAGATAAAATTATAATATGAATGGATGTATAATTAAACCATAAAATAGTTTCAACATAATTAATAGAAACCCAAACAAAATGATAAGTTCAATCTTAAATCATTTGAATGCATAAATATTTGTTTATTAATAATAAAAAACATGAAACATAGAAAATCATAAAACATAAGAATAAAATTTCCTAAAATTATTTCAATAAGAAATAAGAATAATTTTATAGCGTTTTATCCATGAATAAAAATAAATTATTAATTATTAACAGAACATCAAATTCTCTTTGTCTTACAAAAAAATAAAAACCACTTTCACATATTAATATATAAAATAAATAGTAAATTTAAAATAATGAAATTGAAATATTTATATATACAGAATAAAACCCTCTTATCACAATTTTATGTCCCCTACCCCAAATATATAACTAAAAAATTCCCATAAATTATACTTTATGGAAGATGAAAAAAATATCAAAATTTAACATAATGATATTTTTACAAATAGTTATTCCAAAAAAATTTAATATATTTAAAAATAATATGAAATATATTTTTGGACAATTTAGTGGAATAAAATTCATAATATAAAAATAGTTTTTAGATAGTTATGATATGATATATAAAAATTTCATAATTTTGACACATAAGGGATGCCTTTTGTTAGAGATATTAAATATTTTCAATCCTAGAGAACACAATCATAAAAAAAATCCTAAAAATATAAAAAATATTGATTAAACCATTTGTACGTATTAAATTTATTTTATGATTTAGATATAAAATTTCCAATTCATTTTATACCATTAAATTCATGAAAATAGAAAGTTGTAATAAGACCAGCGATTGAGCATATATATGGGATATATTTTCCAATTATTTCACAAAATATTGATTTTGTGACCCTTTATGTTTATCCGATGACACTTATACTATAATATATTATAAATTTAAATCAGTATACACATTTTTCAACTCATTAAAATTGAAGTATAAAATAATTATATTATACAATTTATAGGCAAAATATTAATAAAACCAGTGATTTTGAAGAGGGGTATTTATTAAGAGTTCCTCTATTAATAATATTTTATTGGACCTTGAGAAAAATTAATATTTTTATCCAAATGATTTTATCATTTTCTCTAAATTAAACATCAACAATATAAATTAAAAGATGCATGATATTATTCTTTTTTGAGCAAACAAAATAATTTACAGGATAAATGATAGAAAAAGTATATTTTTATTTCTCTCACTAAATAACATCAAATTACACGAAATATCCAAATAAAAAATAATATGATTATTGTTTTTTTGTTAAAATAGGGTATCATTTATGACTCATAATGATTTACCACATTAAAAAACTTTATAAAAACATGAATATGGTTTGGCCTTATCATAAAATTAAATAATTGATACAATAATGAATAGAGTAGACACATCCATTATATTGAAATTAAAATAATATTCAATGTAAAATTTAAATAAATATGCATGTTAAAAATTTAAACATTAAATATGATTTATAAATTAAAATCATAATTAATAACACATTCAATCTCCCTCTTAATTTGTAGAAGATGATTATAAATTAGGTATTTCAGGATGTTCTAAAATGGAAAGGTATAATATGTGACTCTATTATAACAGAGATTCTAATGTAGAAGTGGATTTTATTTTAGTGTTTTTGGATGTAGAAGAATATTATGATTAAATAAAAAACATCAAAAAATTGAAAACAATCTAATTAAATAAATTTAAAAATAGAAACAAAAAATTAGAACCATGCTAATCTCAATATGACCACCATAGTGGTGGAAAATGATGAATATTAATAGTTATAAATCCATATGTTCATCCCCAGTTAAATAAAATATGTAAATTAATTCTTATAACAGATCATAAATATTTGTTTTCTAATATTATATCATATTATGCAAAGATAAAATCATGTCAGCTCATGCATTTAATTATTTTTATGGTCTATACATGTAATAAAACTATCTACAACACATTATACATTAAAGTTATAATCGTAAATAGTATTCTATCAATATATAGAAGTTTAAAAAATAAAAATGGCCATGTTTTAACTATAATTTTCCACCTCAGTTGTGGTTTCAGTTTCATAATCAAAATAATCATCCATGCATAAACTTCCAATATTTAATGGGAGTTCTATATGTACCACTGTAGTTGCAGTTTACACTTTTGAGACTCTCAATAAGGACACATAGATTAGCTTTTAATTAAAAATTTATATATATAGGGTAAAAAATTATAAATATAGGGCTCATTATAATTTTAACAGAAATATAGAATAACTTCTCCCATTAGAATGTTATTTACCATTAAATGTTCATATTTTTTAAAAAATAAATATAGATAAATCACCTTGGAAAATATATTATATAAAATTGTAATATTCAACAACATTTATAAAATCTTAAATGTTTACAACATCTATGGGGAACTCTTATATGGTGATTCAGTTAGATTACCTAGTTGGTTAATCTTATTCAATAATAGTAAAATCATTATAGAGTTCAATGAAAAATAATCACATTGAAGATAAATTATAAAATTTGTTAGGGATTTAGTGCCTTAATCAAATAAAACAGGTAACTAAATATTTTAACCCTCTAAAAAACATACCAAATTCCAATAATAGAACATTAGTTTTGTAATAATGGTTATATCATATTTGTGTTTATTTAGCATCATGTTTTACTTATATTTTATAGTAGGTGTCATTATTGAAGTGTTTGTGTAACATTTTCAAATAACTTTATATTATTGATTCTTAATATAAATTTAATAGTCATTTTATTTGAAAAATACATTTTATTATTCGTAATAACTATTCATTCTAACTAAAAAAACAAAAAAGTTGTTATTATGTCACTATGTTCATACACATGTGAGAATTGTATAATAAAATATAAATCAAAATATATAATATTCCATTAATGTTGATTAAAATAATTATTGTAATATTATTATTAGTAGTAGTGATAATATGTGTGTTCCCTAGAGTAATCGTGGATCAATAACAACAACACCACTTATATGAATAGACATTTAATAGCATGACCAATAATAGTTTTTAAACTCATTTGATATATAAAATGTTAAAAAATATGTGGTTTTTATTAATGAAGTGTATTCATCATTATAAAACATCAATAAAATTTGGAATGTGTTTTTTTGAATAAAATAAATAAACAATTAAAATATTATGATGATAAAATAAGAAAAAATTAGGAATTACAAACCATGTAAAAGGGAAAGAACATTTATGATAAACTCAATAGAAATAATTGATTATAATAACCCTAAATGAAATAAACTAGATCTGATGTGTTAATTTATCACAGTGTAATTTGATACTGGTAATCACATCAAAAAAGACTAAATATGTTAGTATTATTAACAAACAAGATACATACATGATCCAGAAATTACATTTGAAAAAAATGCAATTTTTTTTTCAAGAATAACATTGTTCTATATATAATATCATTAAATGTCAAGCACAGTAAATTTCATAGACAAATGGAAATGAAAAAAAGGGTTTGATATTATTCCAAATATGTGTTATTTACAATAAATTTTTTCATGAATCATTACGTATAATCAACAGGGAATGGTAAATAATGAAACACAAATTTAATTTAAATAACCAGATAAGTGTGAATCAATATAAAAAATTATATAGCTGAAACCACCTAAAATTAAACAAATAAACTTATATTCAAATTTATCCCATGATAATATCATTTTGAAAATATCATTGATAATAAGATAATGCAAATTCAATATTTCATCAAAAATAATTGAAATCACACAATTTTCAATCAGTTTACTAAGAATTAAATGAATCTAGATATAATATTATTATAAAAATATAATGGATTTAAATTACTGAAATCTTAATGATGGAAATAATTAATAATTATATGTTATTTATTTGATACATGATACAAATATTATCCACACATTTCACAATAATATTTAAAACTAATGGTTATAATCCAAATTTAACTACGATTGACCAGTTGTTTTGTCTCAAAAAAATTCTGACGCATCAAAGGGATTACTCATAATTAGACCCCATAAGTATTTTTTCTATAAATCATTCCTCATATATTTAACAGTGTATTTAATCATCCAATATTTTTCCTTATCATCAAACATATATATTGAATAATGTACATAGATATCAAAATAATATTTTTGTTAAAAAAATTATATTTATAACATAGTATATTGAAATGATATGTGGTGTATGTGATAATATTTTCCATGATAAATAATTTGGATATTTTTGGGAAATCTGATTTTAGATGATCATAGGTAAGTAAAATATCAAGGGAATTTTAAAGAATTATAAATTATTTAATAATGTGAATATGAATAATTTCTTTTTTCAAAATAATCATAAATCAGTAATTTATCTAATAAGGATGGTATTAAGGAAAATATATACCCATTAGATTAAGAATAAAGGGTTGTTGTTATTGATTAATAGAAATAACATAAAAGACCTTTAAAATTAATTTTGAGGAAAATATTCATTTCATTTATAAATAAAACATAATGTTAAAATGATATTTTAAAATATGATTCATTGAAATGATCAAATTTAAATTATAATTAATGTTTTAAATCCCTGAGTTGTAATGACCACAATAAATTCATTACATGTTGTGGAGATTTAAAGAAATATTCTATTCACATTTTTTAAAAAAGTTAAAAAGGCCTTATTTAGAAAAAAAAAACAATACGATTCCTATCAAAAATACTTTAAGATATTAAAATAATATTTTTTAAAGGGTATAAACATTCCTTAAATCATATTTAGAAAAAATAATTTTTTATGAAAAATATTTTCAAAGATATTTGTAAATGAAATTTAATTTTATTTAAACAAATCATCATTCATTTTATGTTAAATTAGGGTGATGTGGTAATATTCCTTGATAATTTCATAAATAATAATAGAAGAAGAAAGTTAAAGGTGTTATTATCAAATTATCAAATAATTTTGATAAATATAAATCCATGTGTAACCATTTAGGATTAAAATGAGTTTGTGAACTAAAACAATTACAGAGGGAATATTTACATTAATTAAGTGGAAATTATATAATAGATTTTAAAGATTCATTACACTTATAATATTGTAATATAAAATTTAATTATGATGTAATATAACCGATGAAAATTTATTATGTATTGAAAATATTTATTAGTTATAATGTGTAAATTAAATTACCATTAAATGAAATAAGTAAAATTTAACAATAAAATACCATGAATAATGATTCATTAATGACATTACATGTCAATGAGTATTTATATACACCATATAAACGAAATTTTGTGTATATCAATACATTATGCCACAGTGAAATTAAAAGGATACAAAAACTCGTACCACTTTGTAATATTCAATCCCAACGTAAATTAATAAAAAAATTAAAAAAGGTAAATAAAATACCAGGAATTATGATTTATTCAAAATATTAGTTGTGAAATGGGTTTTGAATAAAACATATAATAGAAATTGATGATTATATTAAAAAATGTTCCTCAATAAAGGGGAATTTTGACAAAATCTCTTACAACTTGATAATATTCAATCAAAATACATAAGGAATAAATTATTCATGTTGTGGAATAAAAATTTTGATTTATTAATTATTTATGGTATTACAAGTAAAATGCGATGTGTATAAACCATATAAATCAAATTGGTGGACAATATACAAATGTTCCTCAATCAATGGAAATTAAGACAAAATATTTTACCGTGTATTTCATTTTTATTTAACAAAATTAACCAATTGTTATATTTTTTTTAACATGTTATTAACATATTAAATAACCATATTAATATTTATAAATTCATATTTGAACCTTTTATAGAAGATTATCACCCATTACACAATAATGATTCATTATTTTCATTGTTTCTGGTTTTAATTTCTTAATTTTCTCATTGGATCTTTTTATGATTAATTTGTTTCTTTTTATGATTATATAGTTTTATCATCACACAAATAATAAAACTATAATAATTATCCCATTTATACATTAGTTATTATTTTATTACCAATCATGAATGTTTTTTTGGAGAAATGAAATATGTTATAACCATCAAGATGGGAGGTAGTACATAAAATTGAGTAATGTTTCCATATTGCAATGATCATTATGGAAAGAAGGTATGAAATATTTTATCATTAAATATTGATAATAATATCATATATATATAATATTATTTATTTTTATATGTTAAAATATATAATTCATGTGGGTTGATTATGAAAATAGTGTGATATATCTTATTGAAGGTGGTAGTCCACACATATACGATTGTTATCATTTTTCAATGTATGAAAGAAACCGATATATTAAATTTATGGATGATAAGTTTATCATGAATATAATAATTATGCAATTTACTTAAAAACATTTTTTAAATATTTATATTACCTTTTATATAAATCATAACTATAAAAACATATCACATCTCTTATTGTGGATATAGTCCATCGTACAAGAGTGACACTATCATATCCCATACAGAAAAGAAAGCAATATGATTTATACAATATTATAATCTCATATATATAATTATTTATGAAATATCATATATGTACTTTGTATCTATTATGATACCCATCCATGAAATGCGGAAATTGAAAAATGAATGACATCAGTTCATGAGGTAGTTGTCCACTGTATACAGTAAGAGTAATTTCGTAACCCATTAGACAAAAGTGGTGATGGTTGTAGGAAATTACCATAATATAAAAAAATCATATTATAATGAATAAAATGAATTTATTATATCACTATAGATTAGTTATAATTTATGTAGGTGGAAATGGAAATAAAATAAACCTTATTGTTGAAGAATGATACATCTACATTAGGTAACGACGTTTGGTTTGAGACAAAATACTTACTAGGGTTGATTTCAACAAAATATAGAGAATCATGGTTCAGGTGAGAGGTGTTGAGAAGTTATTTTGTATTGTATTCACCTATCTAAAAGGGAATTAATGTGTGAATATGTGAATCCCTGAACACGTGCTTCTTGATACAATACATAAAAATATAATGTATTTTTTATAAGTTAACCGACAAATTAGACAAAAATAAATAAATTTTAGTAACCTTTCTGGTCTTGATTATGGATAATTAGATTCATGAGTTAAATGTTAATAGATTTTTAAAAAAAAATTAAGTGAACATCTTCTTAAAAGAAATAGAAATCAAAAATAAATTCTATTATACCACTAAAAAAAATTTAAACACATGGTCAGAATTATTTTTCCATGTATGGTGTTTTAAAAATAATTGTTAAGTACATTCAAAATATTTATTTTGATTAAATAAATATTTAACAATATTTTTTTGAAGAATTAAAATAAAATAGGTTAATAAAATTTTGAAAACCATTAATTATCTAGGTAATAATATTTTTAAATAATTGTTTTGATCGTTCCATTTTAAATATTAATTTTTATGGGATAATCATGATACTTAGATGGCCCAAAAGAAAAACTTATGGTCACTAAATCATAATTTAAAATTTTATACTCATGTGACAATTTTAAGAAGATATTTTAACGGTCCTCCAATTATCAATAAAATTCCAAAACAACTCAAAATTATACATACATAAATTATTCCATTTAGAAGAAAATAATCATACTTACTATTTTATATGGAATAATCATGTTTATGAATTTCTAGAAACATAATGTAGAAGAAATACATGCTTGTAAACAACTTTTGTTTTCATAAAAGACATATATATAAATAGGCATTTAAATTAAAATAATAATTGATTAAAAATTCAGGTAAAATTTGTTATAACTTTGATGATGTCCATATATAAATTATGAATTATATAAATGGATATTGAAGCTCATTTTTTCACATTAAATGATAAATTTTATTTAGATTTAATAAATAAAATTATAATATTTATTTAAAAAAAATTTAAATATAAACTACAAGTAAATCAATAACTACCATATAAATGAAATAAAAAATATATCATTTATTGAAAATTAAATACCCATTTATTGTTTTAGAAAGAAATTATAACAAAAGATTATATTTTATTTTGTTTATATTATAGATTAGAAAATAATATTACTAATAAAAGTAATCATATTTCAATAAATCATAGTATTATCAATATTTATATATAATTCATGAAAATGAATATTTTGATGGATTTCGTGGAAGATCATTAATTATATTAAATTATTGACAATAAAATTGATACAGAAATTTCTAAAAAAATTATAAAACTTATGGATTCATAACATCCTTAAAGAATATGAACATATATGAATTTAGATATATATAATTTTTAAATTAAAATAGAACAGATAAAAAATCTATAAATTGATATATTTATAACAAATATATATCAATTCAAAAATTTAAATTTTAAATATATAGGATTACAAATAAATTTTATACAATCCATTATATTATAGATTTTGAAGACAAATAATTATTGATACATATACAGGTATATATATCCTTTTAAATCAATGATAAATTGATAGATTAAAATTAAAACTAATCACATAACTAAAATTCAAGAAACAAAGGGCTTATTGTCTTTTTCACATTAAGAATAAGAGATAAAAAAATTGCGGATGATTTTATGGGTATTAGGTGTGCATAATGCGAGTTAAAAATATATATAAATTGGTTATATTCTTAGCATACAATTTAATAAGATACATAAATATTATTACAATATTATATTTTATAGATTTATATTATTTAAATTTAGGGGGAAATCATCAATTAATTTTTTTACATTTTTTTTCTTTTGTATATTTTCTCACAAACCTTTTCACAATTGTATTTTATTATTTTCATTTATCTTTTTTTCTTCGAATTTTCTCTATATCTCTATTTTACTCACATTTTCTCCTATTTTGTTTTTATTGTCACTTTTTAAATTTTACATCATCATTATAAAAATATATTATTATGTTATACATTATTAATGGATTTAACAATACATTTCAATTTTTTAAAACCTATTCGTCAAATATCACTTTTTAAATCCTATTATCATTTTTAACTATTCAAAAAAATTAATACAATGAAAATAAATTTTATGATGGTATTAATTTTTTTAAAATGTATAACTCTATTTTTTTTATACAAAATGGGTTACTTATATTTATATATATAAATTTATTTATTTATTTTCTATATTAATATAATTTGATATATTTATAATTTCAAAATTTTCTAAAAAATATATATTATACATTAATTTATTTATAAAATATATTATCTTAAATATTTTAATAAATTTAAAAATATAATTATATATATTTCTCATAATAATAATAATAATAATAATAATTAATTCAATAATGTTATTTTTTTTAATTTCATCATTTATAATTTTTAATAATTTTTTACTAAAATAAAAAAACAAATACTTAATTAAAATAAATGTACTGGTAGAATTTTTGGGATGTTACTTTCTTCCCTATAAAGGAATTACATCCTCATAATTCATTTGTCAGACACTAAAAAACATTTTGACTTTTAATCTTTAGAAGAAGAAAAACTGGAACAACTAAAATTTTCTAATCTAGGGAATACATATAATCTTTAATGTTTCTTTGGCCATTTCACTAATACCAACAGCGAAGCCCTGAATTCACGTTACTATGTGTAACACATAAAATTTTTATTTTTTAATAAAAGTTAAATAAAAAATTACAAAAAAAATTAATAGAGTCAATGAATTTTTTTAGGCTTGGTTTTTGATTATTAGATACAATAATAAAATTTTAACAAAAAATTATAAAATAAAATTAAACAATTTTTTTCATTAATTGTATCTACAATGAAATATCTGAAAAAATTAAATTTTGCTAATCATATGGAAAAATAAATTTAAAACATAGACTGAGCATTAATTTTTCTAATAAAGTGTCTTTTAGAATGATTGGTAAATAATTTCAAAATATTTCATCTACATAAATAAATACATAGAAGTAGATCTTCAAAGCATTGAAATAGAATATGTATATATAATTTTGAAAACCATTAATCAAGATACTCAGCAGGACCAAAAGAAAAGCATGAGGCCACTATGACCTATCTCATTTTAGAAAACATTCTCTTGTGGTCATGGGTTCACTCTCTATAACATAACATAAAATTAAATAATCTAGTGCCAATTTTTTTAAAAAAAATGTTAATGGTCCCCCCCTTTCTCAATCATAACCCAAAAAAATTAAAACTAATTCATTATTTCATTATTTATGTCAGAAAAAATAATTTCACATACTGGTTTACATAGAATAATCATGTTTGAAAATGTCCAAAACCATAACGGAGAAGAAATACATGCTTTGAAAACAATGTTATTTTTGATGAAATATAATAAAATTAATATTTAAATTAAATTAATACTATAATAAATATTCATTTAATGTTAATGATAACTTAGATAATGGTCATATCAATATTATAAGTGGCATTCAATGATGTGAAGGGTTATTTTTTCACATGAAATGAACAATTCTATTTATATTTAGGACATAACATGATAAAAATTATTGTAATTTTTTGTAAATATAAAGTACACATAAAATGACTACTACTATACACATTAAATAATTAATATAACATCAAAATAGAATTTCATATACCATTGAAATTTTTAGTCAAAATATAATAAATAAAGGTTTCGTTAATGATTTAAGTTGTAGATCAGAATATAAAAGTTCTAATAAAGAATAATAATCATTCATGGAATCATGTTATAATATATATACATTTATAATTCCAGAATATAAATAGTTTGATGGATTTCATGGAATCTCATTCATTCCAATCAATATTAAAAAATAAATTAGAGGCAAATACTTTTGAAACCAAAAATTAAATTTTTTTTGGATTTCTAACATCCTTATATAATTACGAAGTGTATATATTTATATAAATATAATTATTACATTAAAATAAAACAATTACAAGATATACAAAATAAATTTTTTTTGTGAAATATCTTACAAACCATAAATTAGAAACAAAATATTTATTGTTATCAAATCATTTCAAAATATTTTCTTATATTATAAATTATGGATACAAATAATGATATATAGATAGATATGTGTATATATATATATATTAAAATAAATCATAAATTTATATATTAAAAATAAAATCATTCCCTTACCTGGAATGGATGGATCAAATCGCTTATTGGCTTCTATACACCAAGTAATATAGATGAAATGAATCTGGGGAGGATTTGTTCAGGTATTGGGTGTTCATAATGAGAGTTATATATATATATATATTATTCATAAATTACAATGTAAGATGTAAAATGAATATTTTACATATATTATTATTTATATACTTATAGTATTTATTTAAACCATGGATTCAAATATTATTTTCAATTGTTTTCGTTGTGGTGTTTTTCTCATATATTTTTTCCCCATTGTTTATTTATTATTTTATTTTATTGTTTTTTCCTTCCTCTCACTTCCAATCTCTCTCTCTCACTCAATTTTCTTTTCAAAATTTTCAATAATTGTTTTTCTTATGTCACTTTTTTCCTTTCAACCTTTCAATTATAATAATATTTTAATATTTTTTCCATCATTATTTGATTTTACAGAACATATCATTTTAGAAAAACAAAAACATCACCTCTCTATTTTTAAATTATTTCATCATATTATTAACAAGTTACAATTAAATTTTTAATATAAAGAAGTTATTTTTTTAAAGGATTTAATATTATTTAACATATTTATATCACTTATACTTAATAAAATTTGTAACTAATGTATATATATATTTTTTCTATATTCATATATTTATATATATTTTTATTCTAAAAATTTTACAAAATAAAAACAAATTATAAATTCATATATGTATAAAATATTTTTTCTTAAATATATTAATAATTTTCTTAAAAAAATATTCTCATCCTTTAATAATAATAATAATTATTATTATCCATAATAAGAAAAAATTAATTTATCCCATTTAATCATTTATAATTATAAATAATTATTTTATTAAAATAAAAAATAAATTCCTAATTAATATCAATATTCAGATTGAATTTCTTTGGATGTTATAATATAAGAGAGGGGAGGAGTGTTCTTTTTTATTTGAGGTGAGGGGAACAATTATAAAAATTTTAAATGAAAATTGTGTATCCTTGTTTTTAAAATTATACAATGGTCCAACATTTATTAGACATAAGGTTAATTCATTATTGGGTTGATATATGTCCCACATAATTGTATTTTTTTAAACAAATTATTCATTTTATCACTTAAATTTTTAGATTAACTGAGGGTAAATGATTATTTATCTTAATTATTGTAAATTTGTTTTACTTTTGTTATGATAAATGATTTTTAAAAATTAATTTAAAATTTCTATATGATATTACATATTCTAGATCAATGTTCTGAATACATTTTTTATATTCCATTCAATTAAGTAGAATATGTAAATTTAAAATTAATACTTCAAATTTTGTGAAAAGAGATTTTTCAAAGACAAAATGCTCTAATGATAACAAATATTATATATAAATATTCATTTAGAAAAGATTCCAATATACTAAATTGGAATAAAAAAATTTAGATAAACTAATTTTACATTAAAACCAATTAAGAATATAGTTATAATTATAAATAATTTTTAAAAAAAGAAAATTTTCAATTACAAATCATTACATTGGAATATTCATTGAAAAATAAATCAGTTTAGAGAAATTTAAAAAATTACAATATTATTTTTTTTATTCCAAAAAATATTATCATTTTACCAATCATGTTCTCTAAAATTTTAAAATAATAATTTTAAATTATATTTAGAATGATTTATTAAACTACCATTCAAAAAATAAATTTTTTTAGAAATGATTTCTCATTATTTTAAATGTTTCTTATATTATTCCTAATTAATTGTTAACCATAATGTTCATATTTTATTTATTACTATTCATATTATCTAATTTAGTTTTAAGTTTATATATGTATTCTATATTATAGTAAATTTTAACTCATGGTTGAGTGTTCTATAGGCTATAAAGGTGAATAACTTTAATTGAATATATTTCAGAGGTTGTTTAAGAATAGTGTTTCATGTCGCATAAGATATATTATAAAATGTAATTATTTTATAATTGATGTTTGCTAAATTATCCCTACTATAAGGAAATTATTTCTCATAATTTAAACTTCATATCAATAATCGATGGATTTTTATTAGAACATTCTTTAATTGAAGACTGACATCAGAAAATGTGAAAATAAAACATCCTCTCATTAAGAGATAAATTTAATTACACAGGTCATCTGGAATAAATTATAAACTATATTATAAATATCAGAAAATTGGTGATCATTAACATATTTACATCTATGTAATGTGTATATATTTATAGAGAGTGGTCGAGTTAATTTATCATAATAAATTGATCATTCAATATAATGGTAAGGTCTTTAAAACCATAAATATGTGATAATTTAAATGATAATATGTTTCATCAAATGTGAAGGTAATATGACAATATTTTTCTTCAAGATCCATTTAAAGGTGTTTATTTTTAATTTTACAATCTATGAATATAATTATATATAATTACTTGATAAAAATCAATTTGATCATCATAAATTTATATATTGATAATTCTTCATTGAATTTATAATTCATTGTTTACATTATTAAAAGAATAACCTAAAATGATTTTTTTATGTTTAATGGAAAAAAATTAATTTTTAATGGATTTTAATATCCAAAATAAAACTACATGTTATTCCATTGATTTGTCGTTATTATTATGAGAAAATTTTTATCACATGTTATCTAGTATAATAAATTAATCAATAAAACTATAAAGTAACCCCACTAGTTAATCATTAATTTATATTTTCAAAATAATTAAACTACAAAAAACATCATGTAAACCAAGAAATCACATACTGGAGTCGTAGGGGAGAAAACCATATCATATATTGGTTATCCGTTCAAGCTCCACAGCTATGATAGATGCAATAGATTATCACCTGACATGATGATTGTCATTTTTCTAGGAAAAATGATAATATAATTACATTATCATTGCCAAATTAAGATGACTGATAATATCTTAAACCATAAATATATTATTAACAATTATGGTTACAAATACAGTTAATCGTATATATAAAATAATGTAATATAAGTATTTCTCAATTAAATATTTTACATATTAAAATAATATTTTTTATTCCAAGCATGTCTTTCAAAAAATATCTATAATCATGTGTCATTCCAAACCAATTATTTTAAAAAGGCTTTCTTATGAATAAAAAATTATGATCATCCTTAAAATGATAAACCCATTATTATAAAAATAAAAAATATTTTAAAAAACATATATATGATTCATAAACATCACATTATCCTTTGATGTTTCTTGATTCATATAACCATATTACCCTTATAAAAAAAATACTTCTACAAATTAATTATTGATTCCCAATAAAAATATATATTAATCATTTTATTTCAACATTTTGTTTTCCTTCGTCTAGGGGAAAACAATAATAAGTGGAGACTTATATAGATAATTTCCATGATCCCCACATTTTATTCAATGAACTATTAATGGATCCTTATGATATGATTTATTTCCTTCAATCACACTTCTCATTTTATCAAAAAAATATTGATTTATCAATCCTTTCCATAAGAGATGCATTTTACCATTCGATTGATACATTTTTTTTGGTGAATTCATCCAAATTTCTAACATGATTAATCTCAATCCATCCTACCTCTATGGTCTTAAATAGTTGTGATCTTAAGAAAATCCATCCTTCTCTCCATTGGTGTGTACATGTGATTGTTAAAGAATACATTCATAATAATATTTTAGGATAACTGATTATAATTATTTACAATATCTATCACTCATATCATCATCCCATTTTCTTTCTCATAGTCACCATAATTTCATTTAGGTATAATTTTTACTCAATTTTATTATGTTTCATCCATTAAATAATACTAAAAAATATTTTCACGACCCCCTCCCCACAAAGTGTACCCCTCCTGGGCCGGCAATGTGAGAAAAGAGATAATGACCCCCGAGTCCCACCTCCAGTAGGCCATGGGTTGGCGACTAGCACCGAGGGGACAATAAACATACAAATGGGAGGCATTACCCTCTAAGAGAACACATGCAGAAGAGAGAGAGATAGAATAGACTCCAAACAACTCCAACTCAGAACTGAAATATAAAAAAAACCCAAGTACATATATGAAATGTCATGAAAAAGTAATACACTGAAAGGGGAAACTAAATGTACCCAAAAGAAAGTAAAACGGCAGCGACCACAAGCCCGAACAGCTCCCCCTCCAACCACTAGCTTGTAGTAACCAGCTTGATCTCCAACCTGCTCCAAGTGACCTGAAAAACAGTTTATATATACATAGGGTGAGTATAACAGTATACTCAGTAGGATCATCTCCAAGCCTCTCGTGCAAAAGTACAGAAAGCAAGCTAAAGCCCAGTGAACAACAAGTGAAACTAACTCGTCACCTAAACAGGTATACTATGTTCCCAACCTCACCATGGCTACTCTCACCAAGTAATGTATACAAGAACATACCATATAATAAAGAATATCAATGGTACCCCGCTACTACTTCCCCACTGGTTTTCCGCTTTTCCCCAACGACATAAGTCCTGTGCATCTCTCTCCCAAGGTTGGCCCGTATAAACTTGGGTTAAGCTCCACAACCTACACCACGTGCACCACAAAGGCTTGCCCGCAGACACCTGGGTTAAGTACCACACCATCCTCACAACAAAAGTAAACAAGTAGTTTCTGGGAGCCACCACAGCTCGTATAACGTGTATCATACGTCGAGTATTATACCTCAAGACATCACAGCCCCTACGCCGAGTAAGGATCCTCAAGCCATCACAGCCTATACATGTTACACCTATAGTAGTCCATAGGATACTATATCCTGAATATATGTGTGTGAAATAACCACAAGCCATTACAGCCCTCTACACACATGTATGGGGAAAACTAACCATTGTGTATCTACCAAGAGAAGAGAGTGGGGCTAAAGAGGGTAGTCATCCATTCAACCTCCCATCAGAATGTTGGGGAAAACACCTCCCCAGGTCTCAGAATCCCCGGGGTGTCAGTTGCCCTTACCGACAGGGTGGAGTAGCGTATAGAAACACAAAAGTTACAGAATATATATAACTCACAACCCCACTATGGCCATTACCTAGTCATAGGCACAATTGCAGCTAACGTCTCTCAGACTCCAGGTTGCTACTTCTAAGAAAATGTATCCTATAAGCACACAACCATTTGAAGAGCTTTATTAGATTACTCCATTCTCATTTTATTAGTTCCACTGTACGTTAATTAATTCTTTAAACATTAATTAACCATGAACAATTTACCACATTAAACTAAATTGGCATCACATTCAAAAACTGCTCCTTTTTTGGATTCACATCACTATTAAATTCCAGTTTCTCTATCCCCGTCGATTATCACCATTTAAACAAACATTCATTATGGAATTACTTTCCCATATTCCCAGGTATTCTTAGAAAAGCATCCTATGGTACTAAACACAAAGGGGATCGACACGGAGAGTAGATATACTACCCGTCGAGTCTTTGCCGCATATAGCAAGAGCATAGACCCATCCTCCATCGAGAGGCTAAACACAGAAAGCACATGGCATACCCTGCGTGTCTTCGCCTCCTTTGGAAAGAGGGTAAGCAAGACCAGCTGCCTTGAGCAGTGGGGAAAAGTAAAGCAGATAAACATCCAAACCAAACCACCAACATCAATCCATCACATTAATCTCATACATTCTTCCTGTGTGTCCTCCACGACACCCACATGCATAAATCAATGCATCTTTTCACATTAGGCGTCATCCGCTGCAACAACCACAAGTCCCCATCCCTCCACATAACACAACAGCCATCCAGGCTCACATCAAATCACAAGCAGCAGGAAATCAAATATCACAAAATGGGCTCTCGGACCTTTAACAAGGCATTCAACCTTCATACAAAATGAGCACTCAGAGCTCCAAACCACAAGGCATTCAGCCTTACAAGCAAGCATGTAACTCATAAACCTTTTAAAGTTATCGAACTAATAGTTCGTTAGTCCATCTTGAATTAACAGATTCATTAACATGCCTCTTTTTCGTTAGCCAATTATTTAACAAATAATTCCGGATTTATGTTCTTTATAAATTTCCATCATGAACGAGAAACTAATTAAATAAAATCATAGATATCACTCTATCTAGGAAAAGATGAGGCAAACCGTTATCACGGTACAAAGCAACAACATGCAATCAACCAATTCTTTTAATCCAGTTCAAGTATTTAATTAGGTCAATTTCATTGTGATATAAAGGGTTAAATCATGCTAATTCTATAGTTGCACATAAACAATTAGAGAAGCCATGAATCCCCTACCTAGAAGAGTTTTTCACATCCTTTATCCACAAAACGGGTCACAGTCCTCTTCTCACGACAAATGCATCCACCGGAGGATGCCACAGCATGACAGTACCAACCAACCCCAAGAAAACCCATTAGAATCATGGAATTTACATGGTATAAAAAAAAGAAGGGAGAAACCAGAGAAGATGATCCCCAAAGGAACGATGATAAAACATACCTTATTGGGAAAAAAAAGACCGACACAGTTCGGTTGCATCCAAAACAGAGCAGAACCAATCCTAGGAGAAAAAAATTGATTGTGGAACTCCTACGGAAATGATTAAAAGGTTCTAGCGTCTCTTAGCTCAGAACAGAGAGGAAGAACAACGATGAATGATATCTCGTTCCTTTTGGAATATTTAACGAGGTGACAGTTTAAGATCCGGTTTATTCTCCATTAAAAAAGGATCGCACTAACCCACGCGGTTTGACCAAGTAAAAACATCCCGGCCTTAGGAAAAATTAATATAGAATTTATGAACTTTGAATCGGTCTTAAAGTCCTTAAAATAAGGTTTTAAAATTATTTTACATCAAAGAAAACGTCAAATTTGCGAAGATGGAAACACTGTTCACATACTCAAAAATTTGGCAAAGTATGGAATCGGTAGCTCTTATGAAGTCTGAAAACACTGTTCATTCATGAAATTTGGCAAAGTATGAAATCAGTAGCTCTTAGGAGTCTGGAAACACTGTTCATTCGTGAAAATTGGCAAAGTATGAAATCAGTAGCTCTTATAAAGTCTGGAAACACTGTTCATTCGTGAAATTTGGAAAAGTATGGAATCGGTAGCTACTAGGAGTCTGGAAACACTGTGCACAGAACTAAAAAAATAGGCAAAGGAAAGAAAAGCTCACTGATAGAACCTTACCGATAGAAACACAAGTCTACCGATAGATCCTCACTAATAGAAACACAAGTCTACCGATAGATCCTCACCGATAGATCTATTCAAGTCTACCAATACTATTAACCTACTGATACTATTCACGTACCGATACTGTTTATAAAACTGGAAACACTGTTCCCAGAACTAGAAATTTGGCAGTGTTAACTGAGCTACCGATAGAATACGACCACCAGTAGGCTGAGCTACCAGTATGGCGCGGCTACCGGTAAACCCAGCTACCGGTAGGCAGGGGCTACCAGTATACCGAGCTACGGGTAAGCGACGGCTACCGGTAGGCAGCAGCTACTGGTCGACCGAGCTACCGGTAGGTAGCAGCTACTGGTAGACCGAGCTACCGGTAGGCAATGGCTACCGGTAGACCGAGCTACCGGTAGGGTGCGGCTGGGGGATAAGTCCCCTTGACCTCCCGAAACACCTCCAAACACAACATTTTCACAAAGCAGTGGACCGGAGAAGTCCGAGCCATTACATTAGATACCTCTCAAAACATTCTCTTCCTCGAGAATTAAAAACCAACTCAGAAGAAAAGAGGGGTCCGAACAACCACCCCATAAGATACTTCTCAGGGGAAAACCACCATGAGTTGTTCGAAAGCTGGAACAAAACTACGACATCTATGAATATGGAAAAAAACAATCCATATCCAAACAATTCGATCATAACATCACACAAAAGGTAAATAAATAAAACATGAAAGGTCTAACCATAAGGGAAACATCATTACATGAAAAGAGTTAAACATTAAACAACTCTGGGTACTGATCATGTATCTGTGACTCACACTCCCATGTACTCTCCTCCATGCCACCGTGTCGCAACAAGATATGAACTAAGGGGATAGAACGCCCACATAAGACCTTCTCCTTGCGGTCTTGGATCTCCACAGGTCGCTCCTTGAAGGTTGCATCATCATCAATATCGATCTCTCCCCAATCGATGACATGAGATTCATCATGAAGGTAATGACGGAGCTGTGATACATGGAAAACATCATATATCCGACTCATCTGAGGGGGAAGTGCTACTCGATACGCCACAGCTCCAACACGAGCTAACACCTCGAAAGGCCCAACAAACCAAGGAGAAATCATACTTCCACGACCAAACCTTCACTGCGCACATTGGGGAGTCACCTTTAGAAACACATGATCCCCAACATTAAACTCTAACGGTCTCCTTCTTTGATCAGCATATGATTTCTGACGATCCTGTGCTATCTTCATCCTCTCACGAATGACCTAAACCATCTCTGTTGTATTCTGCACTAGTTTTGGTCCGAGAATTGATAACTCTCCGACCCCAGTCCAGCACAACAGAGAACGGCATGGCCGGCCATACAAGGCTTCAAACGGATCCATACCGATGGTAGAGTGAAAACTATTATTGTAAGCGAACTATACCAAGGGTAAGTGCTTCATCCATGAACCTCCAAAATCAAGAACACAAGAGTGAAACATGTCTTCAAGAGTCTGGATGGTTCGCTCTGTCTGACCATCCGTTTGAGGATGAAAAGTAGTGCTAAGGCACAGTTGACATCCAAAAGCATGCGGGACACCTCTCCACACTCTGGAGGTAAAACGAGGATCTTGATCAGAAATGATCGTCCTAGGTACTCCATGAAGCCTCACCACCTCCTCCAGATACTGTCTCGCCAAAACCTCCACTGGGCTCGACTCCTTGATCGCTATGAAATGGGCCGACTTTGTTAAACAATCCACTACCACCCATATTGCATCATGTCCTCCCAGAGCTCTAGGTAAACCTGTAACGAAGTCCATTGAGATTTCCTCCGACTTCCACTGAGGAATCCCCAATTACTGGAGAAGACCACCTGGAACACAATGTTCGACCTTCACCTTCTGGCAGACTAAACATCGAGACACACATTCTGCAACCGTACGCTTCAGCCCAGGCCACAAAAACTGACTCCTCAAGGATCGGTACATCTTCGTCACACCAGGATGTACTGACAAGGGTGAACTATGGAACTCTCGGAGAACCGTCTCGCACATCGCCAAGGGGAAAAAATGCCTGCCATGATACAACACTTGGTGTTGTTCATCCTCTGACCAACCATCAGGGGCCTCACCACAAACAACTATGTCTCTCCAAAATTCCACCTCTAGATCACCCAACTGAGACTCTTCCACCTTTTGTATCAGAGATGACAGCACCATCATCTGGAGAAGACAACCTCTACCTCCAACCTCTTCCATATCAAGATGTAATGCTGACAGTTCCTCCATTACTCTCCAAGAATCACCGGATTCATGCACAGCATCACTACGTGACTTTCGGCTCAGCGCATCAGCAACAACATTTCCCTTCCCAGGTGTATATGAAATTTCGAAGTCGTATTCCTGCAAGAGATCCAACCACTGACGCTGCAGCATGTTTAGGTCCCGCTGAGAGAAAACATACCTCAAACCCTTATGATCGGTGAAAACGACAAAGCGCTCGCCAATGAGGTAATGTCTCCACATCTTTAGCAGAAACACCACGGCTGCCAACTCAAGATCATGGGTGGCATAGTTGCGTTCATGGGGATGCAATTTTCGGGACCCATAAGAAACAACTGACCTTTGTTGCATAAGTACACAGCCTACCCCGGATGTGACGCATCGCAGAAGACTTCAAACTGGACTCCCTCAACTGGAAGACAAAGAACAGGAGCACTTACCAACTTCTTCTTTAGATACTCGAATGCTTCCTGACACTGATCAGTCCACATGAATGCTTGATCCTTCCTGGTCAATGCTATTAGAGGATTCACAACCCATGAGAAATTTGCTACGAACCTCCTGTAATAGCCTGCGAGACCAAGGAAACCTCGCACATCTGATACTGTCTTGGGGGATGCCCAAGACACTACTGCTTCTATCTTTGAGGGATCCATAGCTACTCCCTATTGGGAAACAACATGCCCCAAGAAACGGACTTCTCGAGTCCAAAACTCACACTTTGACAACTTCCTAAATAGCCGATGATGGCGAAGAACTCCCAAAACGGCTCGTAGATGCTCTGCATGCTCTTCTTCAGATGTGGAGTACACAAGGATGTCATCGATGAAAACCACAACAAATTTTCACAGGAATTCACAGAACACAACATTCATCAAACCCACGAAAATAGCTGGGGCATTCGTCACGCCAAATGGCATTACAACAAACTCATAATGCCCATGACGACAGCGGAAAGCAGTCTTCGGAATATCCTCATCCATTACACGCATCTGATGATATCCTGACCGCAAGTCGATCTTTGAGAACCAACTTGCACCCTTCAGTTGATCGAATAAGTCATCAATCCACGGGAGAGGATAACATTTCTTTATTTCCACATTGTTTAATCGATGATAATCGATGCATAATCGCAAACTGCCATCAGCCTTTTTCACAAACAAAACTGGTGCACACCAAGGTGACACACTTGGCCGAACAAAACCACACTTCAACAGACCATCAAGCTGAATACGTAGCTCTCATAACTCAGAAGGGTCCATTCTATACGGTGACATAGAGATAGGAGACGCTCCTGGCTATAGCTCGATCCCAAACTCGATCTCTCATCGAGGGGGTAATGCTACAACCTCTTCGGGAAATACATCAGGGTACTCTTCCACAACCCTAGGAAATGCCAACCGCTCAATCTATGAAGAACATAGAATCATCTAAGCCATCATGGATGATAAGGATGAAACCTGCCTATGACCCATCCGAGGATCTCGCTCACCAGCAAACACCACTGTTTCTCCATCTACATCGAAGAAGATGACCTCCTTCCGGAAGCAATCCACAATAGCCTGCACCGAATACAACCAATCCATGCTGAGGATGACATCATATGGTCGTATTTGTAAACATAGGAAATCTCCCCAACAGCAGTGCTGCCCCAACACTAGCTCACAGTCTCTACATACTTCAAAAAATATAGCTCGACCTCCAACTGGCGTAGTCAACGCTAAGGGCACTGGAAGCCTCTCTACCTCAAGTCCCAAAGCATGGACAAGGGTAGGTGATATGAAGGAGTGTGTTGCTCCTGAATCAAACAAGGCATACACCAAGGTAGAAAACAAGCAAAGGGTACCTCGGACGACGTCTGGCTCGCCTGGAGCTGGCAACACTAGAGCATGAAGCTGACCATGAACTCCTCCACGTCCTCTCTGACCTTGATGCCAACCACCACCACGGTCGCGCTCTGCTCTCTGTGGACAAGGAGCATCATGGGGTTGTCCTCTGTCTGCCCCATCTACCCTCTGGTGGTCTAAAGCTGCTGCAACCTGCTGCTACTGCCTCAGCTAGAACTGCCTCAACGGAGGGACTTGGAGTGGAGCGCCTGGTGCACGATGATGGTTCTGAAAAGTCGGGCACTCCCTCTGCTGATGACCACGACCACCACAAGAAAAACAAGCACCTGATCCCTTGGCATAGGCCTGAGAGTTGTTGCCTCCCGAGAAACGGGATGGGAAGGGCTGGGACCTACCCCTAAGTGAACGGAAACTCTTCTGCCCTGAAAATCGGGAACCCCAGACCATAGATCTTCTTCATGAGGAATCATAATGATTCCCCTCTCATGATGATCCAGTCCTGGCTAAAGTCCTCTCAACAACCTCTACCCTCTCCAGCACCTCAAGATATGTCTTCAGCATAAATGGGGTGACCTGGCGCTGGATCTCTGGATGCAAAGCCTCCTCGAAATGCCTCGCCCTGGCCTCATCATCTGGTAACAGGTCTGAAGCATATCGTAGAAGGTTCCTGAAACGGATTCCAAACTCTCGAACACTGGAGCTCCCCTGTCGAAGGGTGAGAAGCTCCTGGTGACTGGACACCTTCGCAGTCGACGAAAGAAACTCGACTCTAAACCTGTCTCAAAACTCCTCCCATGAGATTGATGACTCCTCACGATCACCGAGGAATAAGAACCACCACTGCCTTTCTGCTCCACGCAGCATCGTCACAACCAAGGACACCCAGTGTTCCTTCCGAGCATGAATCAAACTGAAGCCTATCTCGATATCCTCAAACCAGTCTTCTGTGACTGCATCTGAAATGGAGCCCTCGTACTCCTGTAGACTCTGGCGCTGAAACTCTCGAAGTGTCTTCCTCCAAGTGTCATCTTCGTCAACCTCTACTCGGCGGTGATATGCTGGAACAGCCTGCTGGGCATCTTCTGCGCAAACCTGACGAGGACGTCGACCTGGAACCATACCTGTAAAATAACAACTGTTAGAACTCATAAGCCTGGACTATGGAAGACTGACATTAATTAATTAATTGTTTTGTTTTATTAATTTCAGGTTACCTATCCCATGGTCTACCCATTCAAACACAGGCGCAATGAATAATGATGCATGATCCTTTCCTTGGTCTCTACCCTGCAACCAGTATCACTTTGTTTAGTAGCCATCGTAAACTTAAAGGCCCGTGCAACAGATCATAGGGGGCCCTGAATGCCTATGTCTCTGCTGTTCTCCAGTGTTTACCCCACTTGCGAAACTTGAATGACACGGTTTCCCTACCACCCCATGCATCCTCACCTTTGCCTAACTCCAAACTCCATCTTATCTATCAACCAAACCTCGGATACCACTCTGTCATGACCCCCTCCCCACAAAGTGTACCCCCTCCTGGGCCGGCAATGTGAGAAGAGAGATAATGACCCCCGAGTCCTGCCTCCAGTAGGCCCCGGTTTGGAGACTAGCACCGAGGGTATAATAAACATACAAATGGGAGGCATTACCCTCTAAGAGAACACATGCAGAAGAGAGAGAGAGATAGAATAGACTCCAACCAACTCCAACTCAGAACTGAAATATAAAAGAAACCCAAGTACATATATGAAAAGTCATGCAAAAGTACTACACTGAAAGGGGAAACTAAAAGTACCCAAAAGAAAGTAAAACGGGAACGACCACAAGCCCGAACAGCTCCTCCTCAAACCGCAAGCTAGTAGTAACCAGCTTGATCTCCAACCTGCTCCAAGTGACCTGAAAAACAGTTTATATATACATAGGGTGAGTATAACAGTATACTAAGTAGGATCCTCCCCAAGCCTCACGTGCAAAATTAAAGAAAGCATGCTAAAGCCCAGTGAACAACAAGTAAAACTAACTCGTCACCTAAACAGGTATTCTATGTTCTCAACCTCACCATGGCTACTCTCACCAAGTAACGCATACAAGAATATAGAATATAATAAAGAATATCAAGGGTACCCCGCTACTACTTCCCCACTGGTTTGCTGCTTTGCCCCAACGACATACGTCCTTGAATATCTCTCCAAAGGATGGCCCGTATAAACTTGGGCTAAGCTCCACAACCTCCACCACGTGCACCACAAAGGCTTGCACGCCGACACCTGGGATAAGCACCACACCATCCTCACAACCAAAGTAACCAAGTAGTTTCTGGGAGCCACCACAGCTCGTATAATGTGTATCATATGTCGAATATTATACCTCAAGCCATCACAGCCCATACGCCGAGTAAGGATCCTCAAGCAATCACAGCCTATACACGTTACACCTATAGTAGTCCATAGGATACTATATCCAGAATATATGTGTGTGAAATAACCACAAGACATTACAGCCCTCTACACACATATATGAGGAAAACTAACCACTGTGAATCTTCCAAGAGAAGAGAGCGGGGCTAAAGGGGGTAGTCATCCATTCAACCTCCCATCAGAATGTTGGGGAAAACACCTCCCCGGGGCTCAGAATCCCCGGGGTGTCAGTTTCCCTTACCGACAGGGTGGATTAGTGTATAGAAACACAAAAAGAATAGAATATATATAACTCACAACCACCCTATGGGAATTACCTAGTCATAGGCACAACTGCAGCTAACGTCTCTCAGACTCCAGGCTGCTACTTCTAAGACTAGGTATCCTATAGGCACACAACCATTTGAAGAGCTTTATTAGATTACTCCATTCTCATTTTATTAGATCCACTGTACGGTAATTAATTCTTTAAACATTAATTAGCCATGAACAATGTACCACATTAAACTAAATTGGCATCACATTCAAAAAATGCTCCTTTTTAGGATTCACATCACTATTAAATTCCAGTTTCTCCATCCCCGTGGATTATCACCATTTAAACAAACATTCATTATGGAATTACTTTCCCATATTCCCAGGCATTCTTAGAAAAGCATCCTATGCTACTAAACACAAAGGGGCTCAACGCGGCGAGTAGATATACTACCCGTCGAGTCTTTCCCGTGTATAGCAAGGGCATAGACCCATCCTCCATCGAGAGGCTAAACACAGAAAGCACGTGGCATACCGCGCGTGTCTTCGCCTCCTTCGGAAAGAGGGTAAGCAAGACCAGCTTCCTTGAGCAGTGGGGAAAAGTAAAGTAGATAAACAACCAAACCAAACCACCAACATCAAACCATCACATTCATCTCATACCATCATCCTTGGTGTCCTCCCCGACACCCACATGCATAAACCGATGCATCTCGCCACACTAGGTGTCATCTGCTGCCACAACCACAAGTCCCCATGCCTCCACATATTACAACAGCCATCCAGGCTCACATCAAATCACAAGCAGCAGGAAATCAAAGATCACAAAATGGGCTCTCAGCCCTTTAACAAGGCATTCATCCTTCATACAAAATGAGCACTCAAAGCTCCAAACCACAAGGCATTCAGCCTTACAAGCAAGCAAGAAACTCATAACCCTTTTGAAATTATCGAACTAATAGTTCTTTAATCCATCATGAATTAACAGATTCATTAACATGACTCTTTTTCGTTAGCCAATTATTTAACAAATAATTCCGGCTTTACGTTCTTTATCAATTTCCATCATGAACAAGCAACTAATTAAAGAAAATCATAGATATCACTATATCTAGGAAAACATGAGGCAAACCGATATCACGATACAAAGAAACAACATGCGATCAACCAATTCTTTTAATCCGGTTCAAGTATTTAATTAGGTCAATTTCATTCTGATCCAAAGGGTTAAATCATGCTAATTCTACAGTTGCACATAAACAATTAGAGAAGCCATGAATCCCCTTCCTCGAAGAGTTCTTGACGTCCTTTATCCACACAACGGGTCACAGTCCTCTTCTCATGACAACTGCATCCATCGGAGGATGCCATAGTACGACAGTACCAACCAACCCCAAGAAAACCCAATAGAATCATGGAATTTACATGGTATAAAAAAAGAAGGGAGAAACAAGAGATGATGATCCCCAAAGGAACGACGATAAAACATACCTTATTGGGAAAAACAAGACCGACACAGTTCGGTTGCATCCAAAACAGAGCAGAACCAATCCTAGGAGAAAGAAAATGATTGTGGAACTCCTACGGAAATGATTAAAAGGTTCTAGCGTCTCTTTGCTAAGAACAGAGAGGAAGAACAACGATGAATGACATCTCGTTCCTTTTTGAATATTTAACGAGGTGACAGTTTAAGATCCGGTTTATTCTCCATTAAAAACAGATCGCACTAACCCATGCGGTTTGACCAAGTAAAAACATCCCGACCTTAGGAATAATTAAAATAGAATTTATGGACTTTGAATCGGTCTTAATGTCATTAAAATAAGGTTTTAAAAGTAGTTTACGTCAATGAAAATGTCAAATTTGCGAAGCTGGAAACACTGTTCACATACTCAAAAATTTGGCAAAGTATGGAATCGGTAGCTCTTATGATGTCCGGAAACACTCTTCATTCATGAAATTTGGCAATGTATGGAATCGGTAGCTCTTAGCAGTCTGAAAACACTGTTCATTCGTGAAAATTGACAAATTATGGAATCGGTAGCTCTTATAAAGTCTGGAAACACTATTCATTCGTGAAATTTGGAAAAGTATGGAATCGGTAGCTCTTAGGAGTCTGGAAACACTGTTCACAGAACTAAAAAAATTGGCAAAGGAAAGAAAAGCTCACTGATAGAACCTTACCGATAGAAACACAAGTCTACTGATAGATCCTCGCTGATAGAAACACAAGTCTACCGATAGATCCTAACCGATAGAACTATTCAATTCTACCGATACTATTCACCTACCGATACTGTTCACCTACCGATACTGTTCATAAAACTGGAAACACTGTTCCCAGAACTAGAAATTTGGCAGTGTTAGATGAGCTACCGGTAGACTACGACCACCAGTAGCTCGAGCTACCAGTATGTCGCGGCTACCGGCAAACCCAGCTACCGGTAGGCTGCGGCTACCAGTAGACCGCGCTACTGGTAAGCGATGGCTACCGGTAGAACGAGCTACCGGTAGGGTGCGGCTGGGGGATACGTCACCTTGACCTCCCAGAACACCTCCAAACACCACATTTTCACAATGTAGTGGACCGTAGAGGTCCGGGCCATTACATTAGATACCTCTCAAAACATTCTCATCCTCGAGAATTAAAAACCAACTCAGAAGAAAAGAGGGGTCCGAACAACCACCCCATAAGATACCTCTCTGGGGAAAACCACCATGAGTTGTTAGAAAGCTGAAAAAAAACTACGACATCTGAGAATATGGAAACAAACAATCCATATCCCAACAATTCAATCAAAACATCACACAAAAGGTAAATAAATAAAACATGAAAGGTCTAACCATAAAGAAAACATCATTACATGAAAAGAGTTAAACATTAAACAACTCTGGGTACTGAGCACGTATCTGTGACTCACGCTCCCATGTACTCTCCTCCATGCCACTGTGTTTCCACAAGACACAAACTAAGGGGATAGAACGCCCACGTAACACCTTCTCCATGCGGTCTTGGATCTCCACAGGTCGCTCCTCGAAGGTTGCATCATCATCAATATCGATCTCTCCCCAATCGATAACATGAGATTCAACATGAAGGTAACGACGGAGCTGTGATACATGGAAAACATCATGTATCCGACTCATCTGAGGGGGAAGTGCTACTCGATACGCCACAGCTCCAAAATGAGCTAACACCTCGAAAGGCCCAACAAACCGAGGAGAAAGCTTACTTCCACGACCAAACCTTCGCTGCCCACGATGGGGAGTCACCTTTAGAAACACATGATACCCAACATTAAACTATAATGGTCTCCATCTTTGATCAGCATATGATTTCTGACGATCATGTGCTGTCTTCATCCTCTCACGAATCACCTGAACCATCTCTGTTGTATTCTGCACTAGTTATGGTCCGAGAATTGCTGACTCTCCAACCCCAGTCCAGAACAACAGAGAACGGCATGGCCGGCCATACAAGTCTTCAAACGGCGCCATACCGATGGTAGAGTGAAAACTATTATTGTAAGAGAACTCTACCAAGGGTAAGTGCTTCATCCATGAACCTCCAAAATCACGAACACAAGAGTGCAACATGTCTTCAAGAGTCTGGATGGTTCGCTCTGTCTGACCATCCGTTTGAGGATGAAAAGCAGTGATAAGGCACAGTTGAGAGCCAAAAGCATGCTGGACACCTCTCCACACTCTGGAGGTAAAATGATGATCTCGATCATAAATGATCGTCCTAGGTACTCCATGAAGCCTCACCACCTCCTCCAGATACTGTCTCGACAAAACCTCCACTGAGCTCGACTCCTTGATCGCTATGAAATGGGTCGACTTTTATAAACGATCCACTACCACCCATATAGCATAATGTCCTCCCGGATCTCGAGGTAAACCTGTAACGAAGTCCATTGAGATGTCCTCCCACTTCCACTGAGGAATCTCCACCTGCTGGAGAAGACCACCTGGAACACAGTGTTCGGCCTTCACCTTCTGGCAGACTAAACATCGAGACACAGATTCTGCAACCGTACACTTTAGCCCAGGCCACCAAAACTGACTCCTCAAGGATCGGTACATCTTTTTTACACCAGGATGTACTGACAAGGGTGAACTATGGAACTCTCGGAGAACCGTCTCGCGCATCACCAAGGGGACAAAAAGCCTGCCATGATACAACACTTGGTGTTGTTCATCCTCCGACCAACTATCAGGGGCCTCACCACAAACAACTCTCTCTCTCCAAACTTCCACCTATGGATCACCCAATTGAGACTCTTCCACCTTCTGCATCAGAGATGACTGCACCATCATCTGGAAAAGACAACCTCTACCTCCAACCTCTTCCATATCAAGATGTAATGCTGAAAGTTCCTCCATTACTCTCCAAGAATCACTGGATTCACTCACAGCATCACTACATGACATTCTGCTCAGCGCATCAGCAACAACATTTCCCTTCCCAGGTGTATACAAAATTTCGAAGTCGTATTCCTGCAAGAACTCCATCCACCGACGTTGCCGCAAGTTCAAGTCCCGCTGAGAGAAAACATACCTCAAACTCTTATGATCGGTGAAAACCACAAAGAGCTCGCCAATGAGGTAATGTCTCCAAAAATTCAGCTCAAACACCACGGCTGCCAACTCAAGATCATGGGTGGCATAGTTGTGTTCATGGGGACGCAATTTTCAGGACCCATAAGAAACAACTTACCTTTGTTGCATAAGTACACAGCCTAGCCCTAGATGTGACACATCGCAGAAGACGTCAAACTGGACTCCCTCAGCTGGTAGACAAAGAACAGGAGCACTTACCAACTTCTCCTTTAGATAATCGAATGCTTCCTGACACTGGTCAGTCCACATGATTTCTTGATCCTTTATGGTCAAACCTGTTAGAGGAGTCACAACCCGTGAGAAATTTGCTACGAACCTCCTGTAATAGCCGGTGAGACCAAGGAGACTTCACACCTCTGATACTGTCTTGGGGGCTGCCCAAAACGGCTGGAGCATTCATCACGCCGAATGGCATTACAACAAACTCATAATGCCCATGACGAAAGCGGAAAGCAGTCTTCGGAATATCTTCATCCTTTACACGCATCTGATGATATCTTGACCGCAAGTCGATCTTTGAGAACCAAATTGCACCCTTCAGTTGATCGAATAATTCATCAATCCGCGGGAGAGGATAGCAGTTCTTTATTGTCACTTTGTTTAATCGATGATAATCGACACACAATCGCAAACTACCATCAGCCTTTTTCACAAAAAAAACTAGTGCACCCCAAGGTGACATACTTGGCTGAACAAAACCACACTACAACAGAACATCAAGCTGAATACGTAGCCCTATTAACTCAGAAGGGGCCATTCTATACGGAGACATAGATATAGGAGACGCTCCTGACTGTAGCTCGATCCCAAACTCGATCTCTCGTCGAGGGGGTAATGCTACAACCTCTTCGGGAAATACATCAGGGTACTCTTCCACAACCCTAGGAAATGCCAACTTCTCAATATCTGAAGAACATAGCATCATATCAGCTATCATGGATGATAAGGATGAAACCTGCCTATGACCCATCTGAGGATCTCGCTCACCTGCAAACACCACTGTTTCTCCATCTGCATCGAAGAAGATGACCTCCTTCTGGAATAAATCCACAATAACCAGCACCGAATACAACCAATCCATGCTGAGAATGACATTATATGTTTGTATTTGTAAACATAGGAAATCTCCCCAAGAGCGGTGTTGCCCCAACACTAGCTCACAGTCTCTACATACTTCAAACAAGCTAGCTCGACCTCCAACTAGCGTAGTCAACGCCAAGGGCACTGGAAGAATCTCAACCTCAAGTCCCAAAGCATGGACAAGGGTAGGTGATATGAAGGATTGTGTTGCTCTTGAATCAAACAAGGCATACACCAAGGTAGAAAACAAGCAAATGGTACCTCGGACGTTGTCTGGCTCGCCTGGAGCTGGCAACGCTAGAGCATGAAGCTGACCATGACCTCCTCCATGGCCTCTTTAACCCAGATGACAACCACCACCACGGCCGCGCTCTGCTCTCTAAGGACGAGGAGCATCATGGGGTTGTCCTCTGTCTTCCCCATCTACCCTCTGGTGGTATAACGCTGGTGCAACCTGCTGCTGCTGCCTCAGCTAGAACTGCCTCAACGGAGGGACTTGGAGTGGAGCGCCTGGTGCACGATGACGGTTCTGAAAAAGTTGGGCACTCCCTCTGATGATGACCACGACCACCACAAGAAAAACAGGTTCCTGATCCCTTGGCATAGGCCTGAGAGTTGCTGCCTCCCGAGAAACGAGATGGGAAGTGCTGGGACCTACCCCCAGGTGAACAGAAACTCTTCTGCCCTGAAAACCGGGAACCCCGGACCATAGCTCTGCTTCATGAGGAATCATGACGATTCCCATCTCGTGATGATCCAGTCCTGGCCAAAGTCCTCTCAACAACTTCTGCACTCGCCAGCACCTCAATATATGTATTCAGCATAAATGGGGTGACCTGGCACTGGATCTCTGGACGCAAAGCCTCCTCGAAATGCCTCACCCTGGCCTCATCATCTGGTAACAGGTCAGAAGCTTATCGTAGAAGGTTCGTGAAACGGATTCCAAACTCTCGAACACTGGATCCCCCCTGTCGAAGGGTGAGAAGCTCCTGGCGACTGGACACCTTCGCAGTCGACGAAAGAAAGTCGACTCTAAACCGTTCTCGAAACTCCTCCCATGAGATTGATGACTCCTCACGATCACCGAGGAACAAGAACCACCACTTCCTCGCTACCCCACGCAGCATCGTCACAACCAAGGACCCCCAGTGTTCATTCTGAGCATGAATCGAACTGAAGCCTATCTCGATCTCCTCAAACCAGTATTCTGGGACTGCATCTGAAACGGAGCCCTCATACTTCTGTAGACTCTGGCACTGAAACTCTCGGAGTGTCTTCCTCCAAGTTTCATCTTCGTCAACCTCTACTCTGTGGTGATCTGCTGGAATAGCCTGCTGGGCATCTTCTATACAAACCTGACGAGGACGTCGACCTGGAGCCATACCTGTAAAATAACAACTGTTAGAACTCCTAAGCCTAGAATATGGAAGACTCACATTAATTAATTATTTGTTTTGTTTTATTAATTTTAGGTTACCTATCCCAAGGTCTACCCATTCAAACACAGGAACAAAGAAAAATGATGCATGATCCTTTCCTAGGTCTCTACCCTGCAACCAGTATCACTTTGATTAGTAGCCATCGTAAACTTAAAGGCCCGTGCAATAGATCATAGGGGGCCCTGAACACCTATGTCTCTGCCGGTCTCCATTGTTTACCCCACATTCTAAACATGAATGACACTGGTTCCCTTCCACCCCATGCATCCTCACCTGTGCCTAACTCCAAACTCTATCCTATCCCTCAACAAGACATCTAATACCACTCTGTCATGACCCCCTCCCCACAAAGTGTGCCCCTCATGGGCCGTCAATGTGAGAAGAGAGATAATGACCCCCGAGACCCGCCTCCAGTAGGCCCCGGGTTGGAGACTAGCACCGAGGGTATAATAAACATACAAATGGGAGGCATTACCCTCTTAGAGAACACATGAAGAATAAAGAGAGATAGAATTGACTGCAACCAACTCCAACTCAGAACTGAAATATAAAAGAAACCCATGTAAATATATGAACTGGCATGAAAAAGTACTACACTGAAAGGGGAAACTAAAAGTACCCAAAAGAAAGTAAAACGGCAGCGACCACAAGCCCGAACAGCTCCTCCTGCAACCGCAAGTTAGTAGTAACCTGCTTGATCTATAACCTGCTCCAAGTGACCTAAAAAACAGTTTATATATACATAGGGTGAGTATAACAGTATCCTCAGTAGGATCCTCCCCAAGCCTCTCGTGCAAAAGTAAAGAAAGCAAGCTAAAGCCCAGTGAACAACAAGTGAAACTAACTCGTCACCTAAACAGGTATACTATGTTCCCAACCTCACCATGGCTACTCTCACCAAGTATCATATACAAGAATATAGCATATAATAAAGAATATCAAGGGTACCCCGCTACTACTTCCCCACTGGTTTGCCGCTTTTCCCCAACGACATACGTCCTACACATCTCTCTCCAAAGGTTGGCCCGTATAAACTTGGCCTAAGCTCCACAACCTGCACCACGTGCACCACAAAGGCTATCTCGCAGACACCTGGGCTAAACACCACAGCATCCTCACAACAAAAGTAAGCAAGTAGTTTCTGGGAGCCACCACAGCTCATATGACGTGTATCATACGTCGAGTATTATACCTCAAGCCATCACAGCCCATACGCCGAGTAAGGATCCTCAAGCCATCAACACCTATACACGTTACACCTATAGTAGTCCATAGGATACTATATCCAGAATATATGTGTGTGAAATAACCACAAGCCATTACAGCCCTCTACACACATATATGGGGAAAACTAACCACTGTGTATCTACCAAGATAAGAGAGCGGGGCTAAAGGGGGTAGTCAGCCATTCAATCTCCCATCAGAATGTTGGGGAAAACACATCCCCAGGGCTCAGAATCCCCGGGGTGTCAGTTTCCCTTACCGAAATGGTGGAGTAGCGTATAGAAACACAAAAAGTACAGAATATATATAACTCACAACCACACTATGGGCATTACCAAGTCATAGGAACAACTACAGCTAACGTCTCTCAGACTCCAGGCTGCTACTTCTAAGACTAGGTATCCTATAAGCACACAACCATTTGAAGAGATTTATTAGGTTAATCCATTCTCATTTTATTAGTTCCACTGTATGTTAATTAATTCTTTAAACATTAATTAACCATGAACAATTTACCACATTAAACTAAATTGGCATCACATTCAAAAACTGCTCCTTTTTAGGATTCACATCACTATTAAATTCCAGTTTCTCCATCCCTGTGGATTATCACCATTTAAACAAACATTCATTATGAAATTACTTTCGCATATTCCCAGGCATTCTTAGAAAAGCATCTTATGCTACTAAACACAAAGGGGCTCAACACGACAAGTAGATATACTACCCGTCGAGTATTTGCCGCGTATAGCAAGAGCATAGACCCATCCTCCATCAAGAGGCTAAACAAAGAAAGCACGTGGCATACCCCGCGTGTCTTTGCCTCCTTTGCAAAGAGGGTATGCAAGACCAGCTGCCTTGAGCAGTGGGGAAATGTAAAGCAGATAAACAACCAAACCAAACCACCAACATCAAACCATCAAATTCATCTCATACCATCATCCTTGGTGTCCTCCCCGACACCCACATGCATAAACCGATGCATCTCGCCACACTAGGCATCATCCTCTGCCACAACCACAAGTCCCCATGCCTCAACATATCAGAACAGCCATCCAGGCTCACATCAAATCACAAGCAGCAGGAAATCAAAGATCACAAAATGGGCTCTCGGCCCTTTAACAAGGCATTCAGCCTTCATACAAAATGTGCACTTAGAGCTCCAAACCACAAGGAATTTAGCCTTACAAGCAAGCAGATAACTCAGAACCCTTTGGAAATTATCGAACTAATAGTTCTTTAATCCATCGTGAATTAACAGATTCATTAACATGCCTCTTTTTCGTTAGCCAATTATTTAACAAATAATTTCGTCTTTACATTCTTTATCAATTCCCATCATGAACGAGCAACTAATTAAAGAAAATCAAAGATATCACTCTATCATGGAAAATATGTGGCAAACTGTTATCACAGTACAAAGCAACAACATGCGATCAACCAATTCTTTTAATCCGGTTCAAGTATTTAATTAGGTCAATTTCATTGTGATCCAAAGGGTTAAATCATGCTAATTCTACAGTTTCACATAAACAATTAGAGAATCCATGAATCCCCTACCTTGAAGAGTTCTTGACGTCCTTTATCCACACAATGGGTCACAGTCCTCTTCTCACGAAAACTGCATCCACCGGAGGATGCCACAGTACGACAGTACCAACCAACCCCAAAAAACGCCATTAGAATCATGGAATTTACATGGTATAAAAAAGAAGGGAGAAACAATAGAAGATGATTCCCAAAGGAACGACGATAAAACATACCTTATTGGGAAAAAAGACCGACATAGTTCGGTTGCATCCAAAACAGAGCAGAACCAATCCTAGGATAAAAAAAATTGATTGTGGAACTCCTACGGAAATGATTAAAAGGTTCTAGCATCTCTTAGCTGAGAACAGAGAGGAAGAACAACGATGAATGATATCTCGTTCCTTTTTGAATATTTAACGAGGCGACAGTTTAAGATACTGTTTATTCTCCATTAAAAACGGATCGCACTAACCCATGCGGTTTGACCAAGTAAAAACAGCCCGACATTAGGAATAATTAATATATAATTTATGGCCTTTGAATTGGTTTTAAAGTCCTTAAAATAAGGTTTTAAAAGTATTTTACGTCATAGAAAACGTCAAATTTGCGAAGCTGGAAACACTGTTCACATACTCAAAAATTTGGCAAAGTATGGAATCGGTATCTCTTATGAAGTCTGGAAACACTGTTCATTCATGAAATTTGGAAATGTATGGAATTGGTAGCTCTTAGGAGTCTGGAAACACTATTCATTCGTGAAAATTGGCAAAGTATGGAATCAATAGCTCTTATAAAGTCTGGAAATACTGTTCATTCGAGATATTTGGCAAAGTATGGAATCAGTAGCTCTTAGGAGTCTGAAAACACTGTTCATAGAACTAAAAAAATTGGCAAAGGAATGAAAAGCTCACCGATAGATCCTTACCGATAGAAACACAAGTCTACCGATAGGTCCTCACTGATAGAAACACAAGTCTACCGATAGATCCTCACCGATACAACTATTCAAGTCTACCGATACTATTCACCTACCGATACTGTTCACCTACCGATACTGTTCATAAAACAGGAAACACTGTTCCCAGAACTAGAAATTTGGTTGTGTTAGCCGAGCTACCGGTAGACTATGACCACCAGTAGGCCGAGCTACCAGTATGTCGCGGCTACTGGTAAACCCAGCTACTGGTAGGCTGTGGCTACCGGTAGACCGAGCTACCGGTAGGAAGCACCTACCGGTAGATCGTGCTACCAGTAGCTCGTGCTACCGGTAGGTAGCGGCTACCGGTAGACCGAGCTACCGGTAGGCTGCGGTTTCCGGTAGACCCAGCTACCGGTAGGGTGCGGTTGGGGGATAAGTCACCTTGACCTCCTGGAACACCTCCAAACACCACATCTTCACAAAGTAGTGGACCGGTGTGGTCCGGGCCATTACATTAGATACCTCTCAAAACATTCTCGTCCTCGAGAATTAAAAACCAACTCAGAAGAAAAGAGGGGTCCGAACAACCACCCCATAAGATACCTCTCAGGGGAAAACCACCATGAGTTGTTCGAAAGCTGGAACAAAACTACGAAATATGAGAATATGGAAACAAACAATCCATATCCAAAAAATTCAATCCTAACATCACACAAAAGGTAAATAAATAAAACAAGAAAGGTCTAACCATAAAGGAAAGATCATTACATGAAAAGAGTTAAACATAAAACAACTCTGGGTACTGAGCACGTATCTGTGACTCACGCTCCCATGTAATCTCCTCCATGCCACCGTGTCGCCAAAAGACACGAACTAAGGGGATAGAACGCCCACGTAACACCTTCTCCTTGTGGTCTTGGATCTCCACAGGTCGCTCCTCGAAGTTTGCATCATCATCGATATCGATCTCTCCCCAATCGATAACATGAGATTCATCATGAAGGTAACGACAGAGCTGTGATACATGGAAACATCATGTATCCGACTCATCTGAGGGGGAAGTGCTACTCGATACGCCACAGCTCCAGCACGAGCTAACACCTCGAAAGGCCCAACAAACCGAGGAGAAAGCTTACTTCCATGACCAAACCTTCACTGCCCACGATGGGGAGTCACCTTTAGAAACACATGATCCCCGACATTAAACTCTAACGGTCTCCTTCTATGATCAACATATGATTTCTGACGATCATGTGCTGTCTTCATCCTCTCACCAATCACCTGAACCATCTCTGTTGTATTATGTACTAGTTCTGGTCCGAGAATTGCTAACTCTCCGACCCCAGTCCAGCACAACGGAGAACGGCATGGCCGACCATACAAGGCTTCAAACGGAGCCATACAGATGGTAGAGTGAAAACTATTATTGTTAGCGAACTCTACCCAGGGTAAGTGTTTCATCCATGAACCTCCATAATCAAGAACACAAGAGTGCAACATGTCTTCAATAGTCAGGATGGTTCGCTCTGTCTGACCATCCGTTTGAGGATGAAAAACAGTGCTAAGGCATAGTTGAGAGCCAAAAGCATGCTGGACACCTCTCCACACTCTGGAGGTAAAATGAGGATCTCGATCAGAAATGATCTTCCTAGGTACTCCATGAAGCCTCACCACCTCATCCAGATACTGTCTCGACAAAACCTCCACTGAGCTCGATTCCTTGATCGCTATGAAATGGGCCGACTTTGTTAAACGATCCAATACCACCCATATAGCATCATTCCCTCCCAGAGCTCGAGGTAAACCTGTAACAAAGTCCATTGAGATGTCCTCCCACTTCCACTGAGGAATATCCAATTGTTGGAGAAGACCACCTGGAACACAGTGTTCGACCTTCACCTTCTGGCAGACTAAACATCGAGACACACATTCTGCAACCGTACGCTTCAGCCCAGGCCACCAAAACTGACTCCTCAAGGATCAGTACATCTTCGTCACACCAGGATGTACTGACAAGGGTGATCTATGTAACTCTCAGAGAACCGTCTCGTGCATCCCCAAGGGTAAAAAAAGCCCTCCATGATACAACACTCGGTGTTGTTCATCCTCCGACCAACCATGAGGGGCCTCACCACAAACAACTCTGTCTCTCCAATCTTCCACCTCTGGATCCCCCAACTGAGACTCTTCCACCTTCTGCATCAGAGATGACTACACCATCATTTGGAAAGGACAACCTCCACCTCCAACTTCTTCCATATCATGATGCAATGCTAAAAGTTCCTCCATTACTCTCCAAGAATCACCGGATTCACGTACAGCATCACTACGTGACTTTCGGCTCAGTGCATCAGCAACAACATTTCCCTTCCCAGTTGTATACGAAATTTCGAAGTCGTATTCCTGTAAGAACTCCATCCACAGACGCTGCCGCAAGTTCAAGTCCCGCTGAGAGAAAACATACCTCAAACTCTTATGATCGGTGAAAACCACAAAGCGCTCGCCAATGAGGTAATGTCTCCACAACTTTAGCACAAACACCACGATTGCCAACTCAAGATCATGGGTGGCATAGTTGCGTTCATGGGGACGCAATTGTCGGGACCCATAAGAAACAACTGACCTTTTTTGCATAAGTACACAGCCTAGCCCCAGATGTGATGCATCGCAGAAGACGTCAAACTGGAATCCCTCAGCTATAAGACAAAGAACAGGAGCACTTACCATCTTCTCCTTTAGATACTCGAATGCTGTCTGACACTGATCAGTCCAAATGAATGCTTGATCCTTCCTGGTCAAAGCTGTTAGAGGAGTCACAACCCATGAAAAATTTGCTATGAACCTCCTGTAATAGCCTGCAAGACCAAGGAAACTTCGCACCTCTGATACTATCTTGGGGGCTGCCCAAGACACAACTGCTTCTATCTTTGATGGATCCATAGATAATCCCTGTTGGGACACAACATGCCCCAAGAAACGGACTTCTTGAGTCCAAAAATCACACTTTGACAACTTCCCAAATAGCCGATGAAGGCGAAGAACTCCCAAAACGGCTCGTAGATGCTCTGCATGCTCTTCTTCAGATGTGGAGTACACAAGGATGTCATCGATGAAAACCACAACAAACTTGTCCAGGAATTCAGGGAACACAACATTCATCAAACCCATGAAAAAAGATGGAGCATTCGTCACGCCGAATGGCATTACAACAAACTCATAATGCCCATGACGACAGCGAAAAGCAGTCTTTGGAATATACTCATCCTTTACACACAACTGATGATATCCTAACCGCAAGTCGATCTTTGAGAACCAACTTGCACCCTTCAGTTGATCAAATAAGTCATCAATCTGTGGGAGAGGATAGCAGTTCTTTATTGTCACTTTGTTTAATCGATGATAATCGATGCACAATCGCAAACTGCCATCAGCCTTTTTCACAAACAAAACTAGTGCACCCCAAGGTGACACACTTGGCCGAACAAAACTACACTACAACAGACCATCAAGATGAATACGTAGCTCTCGTAACTCATAAGGGGCCATTCTATACAGAGACATAGAGATAGGAGACACTCCTGGCTGTAGCTCGATCCCAAACTCGATCTCTCGTCGAGGGGGTAATGCTACAACCTCTTTGGGAAATACATCAGTGTAGTCTTCCACAACCCTAGGAAACGCCAACTGCTCAATCTTTGAAGAACATAGAATCATCTTAGCCATCATGGATGATAAGGATGAAACCTGCCTATGACCCATCCGAGGATCTCGCTCACCAGCAAACACCACTGTTTTTCCATCTGCATCGAAGAAGATGACCTCCTTCCAGAAGCAATCCACAATAGCCTGCACCGAATACAACCAATCCATGCCGAGGATGACATCATATGGTTGTATTCGTAAACATAGGAAATCTCCCCAAGAGCGGTGCTGCCCCAACACTAGCTCACAGTCTCTACATACTTCAAACAAGCTAGCTCGACCTCCAACTGGCGTAGTCAACGCGAAGGGAACTGAAAGCCTCTCTACCTCAAGTCTCAAAGCATGGAAACAGGTAGGTGATATAAAGGAGTGTGTTTCTCCTGAATCAAACAAGGCATACACCAAGGTAGAAACCAAGCAAAGGGTACCTCGGACGACGTCTGGCTCACCTGGAGCTGGCAACGCTAGAGAATGAAGCTGACCATGACCTCCTCCACGGCCTCTCTGACCCTGATGACAACCACCACCACGGCCGCGCTATACTCCCTGAGGACGAGGAGCATCATGGGGTTGTCCTCTGTCTGCCCCATCTACCCTATGGTGGTCTAAAGATGGTGCAACCTACTGCTGCTGCCTCGGCTGGAACTGCCTCAACGGAGGGACTTGGAGTGGAGCACCTGGTGAACGATGACGGTTCTGAAAATTCGGGCACTCCCTCTGCTGATGACCATGACCACCACAAGAAAAACGAGTGCCTGATCCCTTGGAATAGGCCTGAGAGTTGCTACCTCCCGAGAAACGAGATGGGAAGGGCTGGGACCTACCCCTAGGTGAACAGAAACTCTTCTGCCCTAAAAACCAGGAACCCCGGACCACAGCTCTGCCTCGGGAGGAATCATGACGATTCCCCTCTCGTGATGATCTAGTCCTGGCCAAAGTCCTCTCAACAACCTCTTCCCTCACCAGCACCTCAAGATATGTCTTCAGCATAAATGGGGTGACCTGGCGCTGGATCTCTGGACGCAAAGCCTCCTCGAAATGCATCGCCCTGGCCTCATCATCTGGTAACAGGTCAGAAGCATATCGTAGAAGGTTCCTAAAATTGATTCCAAACTCTCGAACACTGGAGCTCCCCTGTTGAAGGGTGAGAAGCTCCTGGCGACTGGACACCTTCGCAGTCGACGAAAGAAACTCGACTCTAAACCTGTCTCGAAACTCCTCCCATGAGATTGATGACTCCTCACGATCACCGAGGAACAAGAACCACCACTGCCTCGCTGCTCCATGCAGCATATTCACAACCAAGGACACCCAGTGTTCCTTCCATGCACGAATCAAACCGAAGCCTATCTCAATCTCCTCAAACCAGTCTTCTGTGACTACATCTGAAATAGAGCCCTCGTACTTCTGTAGACTCTGGCGCTGAAACTCTCGAAGTGTCTTCCTCCAAGTGTCATCTTCGTCAACCTCTACTCGGTGGTGATCTGCTGGAATAGCCTGCTGGGCATCTTCTGTGAAAACCTGACGAAGACGTCGACCTGGAGCCATACCTGTAAAATAGAAACTGTTAGAACTCCTAAGCCTGGAATATGGAAGACTCACATTAATTAATTAATTGTTTTGTTTTATTAATTTAAGGTTACCTATCCTAAGGTCTACCCATTCAAACACAGGCGCAAAGAATAATGATGCATGACCCTTTCCTAGGTCTCTACCCTGCAACCATTATCACATTGTTTAGTAGCCATCGTAAACTTAAAGGCTCATGCAACAGATCATCGGGGGCCCTGAACACCTATGTCTCTGCTGGTATCCAGTGTTTACCCCACTTGCTAAACATGAATGACACTGTTGCCCTACCACCCCATGCATCCTCACCTGTGCCTAACTCCAAACTCCATCCTATCCCTCATCTAGACCTCTGATACCACTCTGTCACGACCCCCTCCCCCCAATGTGTACCCCTCCTGGGCCGGCAATGTGAGAAGAGAGATAATGACCCCCGAGTCCCGCCTCCAGTAGGCCCCAGGTTGGCGACTAGCACTGAGGGTATAATAAACATACAAATGGGAGGCATTACCCTCTATGAGAACACATGCAGAAGAGAGAGAGATAGAATAGACTCCAACAAAATCCAACTCAGAACTGAAATATAAAAGAAACCCAAGTACATATATGAAATGTCATGCAAAAGTACTACACTGAAAGGGGAAACTAAAAGTACCCAAAAGAAAGTAAAACGGCAGCGACCACAAGCCCGAACAGCTCCTCCTCCAACCGCAGTCTAGTAGTAACCAGCTTGATCTCCAAACTACTCCAAGTGACCTGAAAATAGTTTATTTATACATATGGTGAGTATAACAGTATACTCAGTAGGATCCTCCCCAAGCCTCTCGTGAAAAAGTAAAGAAAGCATGCTAAATCCCAGTGAACAACAAGTGAAACTAACTCGTCACCTAAACAGGTATACTATGTTCCCAACCTCACCATGGCTACTCTCACCAAGTAACGCATACAAGAATATAGAATATAATAAAGAATATCAAGGGTACCCCGCTACTACTTCCCCACTGGTTTACCGCTTTTCCCCAACGACATACGTCCTGCGCATCTCTCTCCAAAGGTTAGCCCGTATAAACTAGGGCTAAGCTCCACAACCTGAACCACGTGCACCACAAAGGCTTGCCCGCAGACACCTGGGATAAGCACCACACCATCCTCAGAACCAAAGTAACCAGGTAGTTTCTGGGAGCCACCACAGCTCGTATAACGTGTATCATACATCGAGTATTATACCTCAAGCCATCACAGCCCATACGCCGAGTAATGATCCTCAAGCCATCACAGCCTATACACGTTACACCTATTGTAGTCCATAGGATACTATATCCAGAATATATGTGTGTGAAATAACCACAAGCCATTACAACCCTCTACACACATATATGGGGAAAACTAACCACTGTGTATCTACCAAGAGAAGAGAGCGGGGCTAAAGGGGGTAGTCAGCCATACAACCTCCCATCAGAATGTTGGGGAAAACACCTTCCCAGGGCTCAGAATCCCCGGGGTGTCAGTTTCCCTTACCGACAGGGTGGAGTAGAGTATATAAACACAAAAAGTACAGAATATATATAACTCACAACCACACTATGGGAATTACCTAGTCATAGGCACAACTGCAGCTAACATCTCTTAGACTACAGGCTGCTTCTTCTAAGACTAGGTATCCTATAAGAACACAACCATTTGAAGAGCTTTATTAGATTAATCCAGTCTCATTTTATTAGTTCCACTGTACGTTAATTAATTCTTCAAACATTAATTAACCATGAACAATTTACCACATTAATCTAAATTGGAATCACATTCAAAAACTACTCCTTTTTATGATTCACATCACTATTAAATTCCAGTTTCTCCATCCCCATGGATTATCACCATTTAAACAAACTTTCATTATGGATTTATTTTCCCATATTCCCAGGAATTATTAGAAAAGCATCTTATGCTACTAAACACAAATGGGCTCAAAACGGTGAGTAGATATACTACCCATAGAGTCTTTGCTGCATATAGAAAGAGCATAGACCCATCATCCATCGAGAGGCTAAACACAGAAATCACGTGGCATAACCCGCGTGTCTTCGCCTCCTTCGGAAAGAGGGTAAGCAAGACCAGCTGCCTTGAGCAGTGGGGAAATGTAAAGCAGATAAACAACAAAACCAAACCACCAACATCAAACCATCACATTCATCTCATACCATCATCCTTGGTGCCCTCCCCGACACCCACATGCATAAACCGATGCATCTTGCCACACTAGGCGTCATCCGCTGCCACAACCACAAGTCCCCATGCCTTCACATATCACAACAGCCATCCAGGCTCACATCAAATCACAAGCAGCAGGAAATCAAAGATCACAAAATGGGCTCTCGGCCCTTTAACAAGGCATTCAGCCTTCATACAAAATGAGCACTCAGAGCTCCAAACCACAAGGCATTTAGCCTAACAAGCAACCGGGTAACTTAGAACCCTTTTGAAATTATCGAACTAATAGTTCTTTAATCCATCTTGAATTAACAGATTCATTAACATTCCTCTTTATCTTTAGCCAATTATTTAACAAAAATTACAGTATTATGTTCTTTATCAATTTCCATCATGAACGAGCAACTAATTAAATAAAATCATAGATATCACTCTATCTAGGAAAACATGAGGCAAACCGTTATCACGGTACAAAGCAACAACATGCGATCAACCAATTCTTTTAATCCGGTTCAAGTATTTAATTAGGACAATTTCATTGTGATCCAAAGGGTTAAATCATGCTAATTCTATCGTTGCACATAAAAAATTAGAGAAGACATGAATCCCCTACCTCGAAGAGTTCTTTCCGTCCTTTATCCACACAACGGGTCACAATCCTCTTCTCACGACAACTGCATCCACCGGAGGATGCCACGGTACGACAGTACCAACCAACCCCAAGAAAACCCATTAGATTCTTGGAATTTACATGGTATAAAAAAATGAAGGGAGAAACAAGAGAAGATGACCCCCAAAGGAACGACGATAAAACATACGTTATTGGAAAAAAAATGACCGACACAGTTCGGTTGAATCCAAAACAGAGCAGAACCAATCCTAGGAGAAAAAAATTGAATGTGGAACTCCTACAGAAATGATTAAAAGGTTCTAACATCTCTTAGCTGAGAACAGAGAGGAAGAACAATGATGAATGATATCTCGTTCCTTTTTGAATATTTAATGTGGCGACGGTTTAAGATCCAGTTTATTCTCCATTAAAAACAGATCGCACTAACCCACGCGGTTTGACCAAGTAAAAACATCTCGGCCTTAGGAATAATTAATATAGAATTTATGGCCTTTGAATCAGTCTTAAAGTCCATAAAATAAGGTTTTAAAAGTATCTTATGTCAAAGAAAATGTCAAATTTGCAAAGCTGGAAGCAGTATTCACATACTCAAAAATTTGGCAAAGTATGGAATCAGTAGCTCTTATGAAGTCTGGAAACACTGTTCATTCGTGAAATTTGGAAAAGTATGGAATCGGTAGCTCTTAGGAGTCTGGAAACACTCTTCACAGAACTAAAAAAATTTGAAGAGGAAAGAAAAGCTCACCGATAGAACCTTACCAATAGAAACACAAGTCTTCCGATAGATCCTCACTGATAGAAACACAAGTCTACCGATAGATCCTCACCGATAGAACTATTCATGTCTACCGATACTATTCACCTACCGATACTGTTCACCTACCGATACTGTTCATAAAACTGGAAACACTGTTCCCAGAACTAGAAATTTGGCAGTGTTAGCCGAGCTACCGGTAGACTATGACCACCAGTAGGCCGAGCTACCAGTATGCCGCATCTACCGGTAAACCCAGCTACCGGTAGGCTGCGGCTACTGGTAGACTGAGCTACTAGTAAGAGGCGGCGACCGGTAGGCAGCAGCTACCAGTAGACCGATCTACCGGTAGGCAGTAGCTACCGGTAAACTGAGCTACCGGTAGGCAGCGGCTACCGGTAGACCGAGCTACCAGTAGGGTGCGGCTGGGGGATAAGTCACCTTGACCTCCCGAAACACCTCCAAACACCACATTTTCACAAAGTAGTGGACCAGAGAGGTCCGGGCCATTACAAATATAGTGAGAGAAAGAATAATAAAAGTGATATGTCTATATAATCATTAATAATATTTTAAATTTATGATAAGCATTTTCTAATATAATACACCTTATATTTAACCTTGATTATTCCTTATCATCATCTATTTAAATCCATCAAAATGGTTTTTAAAAAAGATGTGGATTATCCTAAGAATATATAAGGGGAGTGTCAAACTAGGTGCACAATAAAGCATGGTTTCATTGACTGAGGTATGATCCGGTCAAGCCCAATGTACCCTTTTCATAGTTGTTACCGATATGCACATATTCTATAGAATTACATTCACATTATGTATCTATAGAGGGATGCATTTCTAGGAAAAAACAAAAAATTTAGACCTTCAAAACATTATTATATTATTATATACATATCCTCAGCATCTATCTCAATATTCTAGTCTCTGATTTTTGTTTTACTAAATATAATTCCCATGTGTTCTTTTAAAAAACAATTTATAAAAATTATAATGATGTTGAGTCTAGTAACCTAGATATGATGTATTTATTTGTTACATTTTATTAAGATACAAGGAATCAAATCGTGAATAAACAAATATTTTGGATGTCTTTGTACTAAATACATACATGAATCCCATATCACATTTGAAAACACAATTAAAAACATAATGGTTTTTGAGAATATTGTAATTTACTATTGTATATCCAGTATAACCATTTATATTAAGCATCATGGATTCATTGGATGGAAAAAAAATAATGGTTATATTAAATTTTCTTTAAGGGTTATGTACAATATAATATATCATAAATCAATAAGATTATTCAACATTGAAATGTAAATAATGGGTCAAACATGAAACATAAATAATGATATAATGACTAATCATTAAGAAATTGTAAATAACTAAATAAAAATAATATTCATTCAATAAAGTGACAGTTAAATTAAGCTATGGATAATATTGTTTTAAAATCTCATGGATAATAAGATAATTCATAATCAATATGGAAATTTAAATAGATTATCAAAAGTTAAATTTTGTTAATATACTATTTATGGATTTCCATAAGATGTAATATAGTTTTTAAAATCTCAGGGATAACAACCACCAAATTATTTTTGAATGAAATACTTAATTATTGGAAGTTAGGTTTCATGAAAATGTTAACTCTTTTATCAAGTCCTTTCACAAGATGGTTTAAATCTAAGGGGTAGAAACACATTTTACTAAATCTATCCAACCATTTCATCTCAATATGCTACCAATACATCATGTGTATATATATAACCTAAACCCACATATATCTTTAAGTCCAAATAATTCCATGAATATCAAATAATTGGTTTAATTCATGAACAATGTGATTTTCCATCAGACATCCATATTGAGTAAAGAACACAAATTTATTAATATTTCCCAAGATAAGAAAATAAAAAAATTTGTGTAATTTTTTTATTATATTATATAAGTTTTATGAAATATATATATTCTTGATAAATAATATTGATATATAGGGGATATTTAATTCATAATGATCATTGGTACATAAATATTTAATGATATATTTAATGACAAGAAAAATGAATAAAGGTGATGAATTTTAATTCATTACTTCACTAAAATAGTCATAAATATTCAGAAGTCTACAAGGGGAAGAATTATTTCTCTCAAACATGACATTAGGATGGATTTTTATACCATTTATTGGGGAATTATTGGTTTCATTTTACATGAATTTGGTTTTACCATGAGATTTATTCATTAGATTCATAATCAGATCAACTCAGCTAACATATCTATTATAATCAATGGATCAACGAACGGCTATATTGATTTCTTCATACGAGTGAGGCAAAAAGATCCTATTTCATTTATTATTTATTCTCTTTTTGAAGATGATCTATGTTGAATAATCACTCAATAAGTCAAAAATGTTGAAATCAAAACAATTCGGGCAGGTATAGGTATATCTACCCTCTCTCACCTTATTTTTTCTAATGATATCATTATTTTCACTAAGGATGATATGAAAAACATTCAATATATCAAGAGTACCCATTTTGATTATGAGAATTCCATTGGAAAAGATATTAACTGGAGCATGTCTGTTATATTCTTTTGAAAAAACATCTTAGCCTCTAAGAATAACAGAACGAGTTATGATCTTGGAATACGAGGAGTGTCTAACACATTCACATACCTCAGAGTCCCCATGATTTCTATAAGGCCTCGATACTCTTACATTGTTGTGGTGGTGATCCATCTTAGTATAATTCTATCCACCTATAAGGGTAAGTCACTCTCAATGGTAGGAAGAATCTGTTTAAGTAAGCATGTGATTGTCTCCAAACACGTTTACTCTTTCATGGTGTACTCTTGGCCTGCCTCCACCTTCATGTATATTAATTGTCTTATGAGAAACATTGTGTGGAGTGGTTGTGTTTTCGAACATAATGATATAATATCCCCTAGGATGTAATTTTTCTTACCTTATGCAATGGAAGAGATTGGCATAAAAAAATTGATCTCTTTAATAAACATCTTCAAGAACAATTTTTCTAGAGGCTAATTACTGATAAATTTCAGTCCCTTGATTTTCTCAAGAACAGTATTTTTATTAGACTGATTGATGTAGAAGAAGGCTTATATTCATTCCTTGGTGTGGCCAACACTCAAAAATATTATACAGAAAATAGATTTTAACTCTCACTGGATGGTCACTGATCATTCTAATCGAAATTTATAGACTTCCAACTGGATAGGTTTACCTCTGATTGATCATGTTAATACTCAAGAGCTGAATATAAAATATAATGTATAAATCATGGAGCAAACTCAGTAACCCAAACCGTTCCGGCTCATATTTCTCACAATGTTTCTACATATGACTTTCTAGACATATGTGATATTATGATCTGGGAACCGAGTATGAATGGGACTCTAAACTCCAAATTATTTTACACACATCTCAATCCATTTAGAAGTACTGGAGAAATAAATTTCAACAAAAAATAGCATCAGACTTCTTAATTCACACTCCTATTGTGAATCTACTAGAACAGAATTCCGAGGGACTGTAATTTGAAATAGGATGGTATTTCTTTGTGCTCCAGGTTCCCACTATGTCATCAACCGCAAGATGATCTAAATCACATGTTCTGATCCTACAAAATAGCTACCTCACGCCACAATATAGTCATTAATATTTTTTCAATGTCTCCTCCTCCTGTGTCTAGGATAGTTTACCTCCTTCTATACAATTCAGAAATTCACCTATTAAAACCGGTACGACTTCTTGCCATTATGGCATGTGTGGAAGTTATTCATGTCATTTGTAAGAGAAGAAACAAGTATATACATTAAAAAATTAGTTTCATGTACAATGTTTCTCTAACTGAGATTCTATTAGTGATTTAGATGGAAAATAACTTACATGATGAACACTGAAACAACTCACCCACAGACATTTTAGTTCTACGCAAGCTAAAACTATATAGTAATTACCCCAAACCCTTGGGTAATATTGATGTTTTCTGGACTCTACCTTTTTCATGATGGATAAAATACACTTTAGATAGTGCGTAGAAAGACAATCCATGAACATATGGATATGGAATTACTTTCAGATATCACAATAGTGACATTTTATAAGAAATTCATGGCTCATATGGAAATTCCACTGCTCTAGAAGTTGAAATTATGGCTCACATTAATACATTAGTGGTCACCCAAAAATGAAATTAGAATTATATCTGGTTTGAAAGTGACTCACCAACAATTGTGCAGGCTATATGTATGGGACATCACCATCTTTCAGGGAATCTCACATCAAAATGGATAAGGTGTCTTGGTAGTCTGGCTTCAAAGCATTATATTATTACACATGTCTATCGTGAAGCCAACCGACTTGCTGACTATCGTGAGAATATTGGAACCATTGAAGAAACCAGTGCTCACATCTCAATCCTCAAAGAGAACATGATCACAATTCTTCAACGAGATAAATATAAATTTCATTCTTTTCACCTCCGGTAACTTTTTTTCTTATTTAATAAAGCTTCTATTCTTATTCTTTTTAAAAATAATGTTTAACATTGATTAATAGAAATACACTAAAAAGGTCATTAAAATCATTTTTGAGGAAAATATTGGTCACATTTTGAAAACATATCCTTAAAACAAAAGGGTCAAAAAAAAATTAAAAATTAATTTTATTTAAAACAATAAATAATTATTATAATGTATGTTTTAAAACATTGATTTTCCCTCTTGTCCAGAGAGTCCATATATGATGAGTATGGTATAACAATGATTCCCTTCACTTTTTTGATAAAATATAAATAAACCCCTTTAAAAAAATACATGAACATTCGATTAATTTTATTTTGGAAACTGTGAAAATGTTTAAAAATTTATTTTAAAATTTATTTTTAAAAATAAAAAAAATCTAGAATCATTTTTAGAAAAAATGTTCTGGAATAAAAAGGATTTCTGAATGTAGTGAGAAATAAATCATGATTTAATTAAAAAACATCACAATCAATTTACGTACCAATGAGTTTAATAATGGTAATATTAAATGAAAATATTCACAAATTACTAGTGGATAATAAAAAGAGTTGTTTAATTATGCAATGTAAAATAATTTCTTCATACGAAATTCATGTATTAATTATTTTGATTAAAACTAAATTGGGAGATAAACCATTATAATAGTGATAACATTGAAGTGAGGATTGATCAATTAATTTATTATGTGAATCATATTTAATTCCAAATAATAAAATTTTGTATACATTAATACTAATTCATAATTAATTGCAAAGATAATCATTAAATATCAAATAAAACAAAATATTTATATAACCTAATAAAAATTTATTGAGTTATGAAATTCATTACCACATGGAGAAATTTAATTCACATCCATTTATATTAAATAATTAATATTGAAAAACAAATTTTTATTAAAAATGAATTTTTTTATTTAAATGGTAAAAGGGTATGTATATATATTATATAAATTATATTAGGTTAAAATCATTTAAATATTTCTTGATGAAATGATATTTAGGAGAAATTCTCTACCACATGGTAAAATTCATGACAAATGTAAATTGATGAAATAATTAAATTGAAACATAAAATACTAGGAATTATGAATTATTCCTATTATTTCATGTGAAATATTCTATATATACTCCATATCATATAATTTTTTTAATAATGCAAAAATGTTCCCCAATTAAAGGATATTGGGAAAAAATCCCTTACTAAATGGTAAAGTGCAAGTCGTGTCCAATTCAATAAAATAATTAAAATTAAAAAAATGGAATTAAGATTAAAAAATTAACGAAATTAAAAATTAAATGGGTAGTGTATATACCATATACATGAAATTTTTACATAATATACACATGTTCTCCAATGAAAATAAATTTAGACAAAATATCATATATCATGGTTCTATTTGATAGAAAATTATTTAACCTCTTATATAGTTCTGTTTGAAAATTTTATTATCTTATTAATGATTCATTTTAATATATATATATATATATAATCTATTTTATAATAACTTATCAAATGTTTGTAAACATAATTTCATTGTTTTCATTATTTTGGGTGTTAATTTCATTGTTTTCTCATTTGGGATTTGTTATGAATGTTCCTATTTTGGTTAGTATTAAATAAATTCATAATATAGAGAATATTAATCAGGTCATAATTATAATGTTTATGAAATAACTATACTTTTTAGTATAATCATGCACAATATTTTTGAGAAATGATGTATGTTAGGATCATTGAGATGGTAGACCGTACATTCGCATGGTTAATATTTCAATTTTCCAAATAACATTAAGTATAGTAGTTAAGGAATATTTAATATTTAAATAATGATAATATTATTTTCATGACCCCACCCCTCAATGTGAACCCCTCCTAGGTCGACAATATGAAAATAGATATAATGACCACTGGTTCCTGCCTATATTATACCACGAGATTGTTACTAGAACCAAGAGTATTAAAAACATTATTATGAGAGGAATTAACCTCTAAATGAACACACATGTAAGATATAGGTAAGATAGAAACAATGAACTCCTAACTAGGATAAAATTTAAAAATAAACCCAAGTTTACCTATGTACTATCACACAATAACTAATACAAATGAATGGGAAAACTTTAATTACCAGAAGAATGTAAAACAACAGCCACCATGAATCCCAAATAGCTCATAAAAACCCCATGATAGTAGTAATTATCCTAATCTCCATCCTTCTACATGATACTTGAAAAATAGTTTATATAATATAGGGTGTTTCTAATTGTATAATATATAGGATGCTCTATATATCCTCTCATGAAAAATATTAGAAAGCATGCCAAAGCTCAATGATCAAAAAGTGAAACTAAATCATCTCCTTAATTTGTATACTATGATCCCAGAATCTCTATGGATAATCTCACCATGTATCAGATATAATAGTATATAATATATTAAAAAAATATCAAGGGTACCATGATACCACTTCCTAACTAGTTTTCTTCTTTTCCCCAACATCACACATCCTAAGGATCTCCCTCCAAAAATAACTTCCTAAATACACCTTGGTATAGAACCACCATTTGAACCTCATGGAATGAAAATAATTTCCCACAGACACCTGGGTGAAGCACCATAAAATTTACACATCTGAAAGTAACTATGTAGTTTCTAAGAGCCACTACAACCATCACAGTAAGTATCATACATTGTGTAATATACGTCATGACCTCACAACCTATACACTGATTAAGGATCGTCAAGCCATAAAAACCTATACACGTTATACATACATTAGTCCGTAGTAAAATATACCCAGAATATATGTGTGTGAAATAACTATCATCCATTACATCCATATACACATATATATGGGGAAAACTAATCATATTCTATACCAACACATGGGTTCAACATCATTAATTTATTAATTTATTAATAGGATTATAAACATTCAATAATTACCAAATTTTAAAGAAAACATTTTATGTAACCAGACACATGAGGCACAACGTAGTGAATAGATAAATTTCTGGTTGATTATTTAACAGCTATAATAGGAGTTCATGACCACCATTCCTTGAGAAGTTAAACATGGAAAGAATATTCCATACCCCATTTGTTTGATACTTTTTTAGAAGGACACATAGAAATATAAAATTCTCTATGTAGTGGGAAAATTAATGTAGACACCAAAAACTAGATTCAACAACAACCACATTCATATTACCAAGTAAACCTCAATTTAGCACATTCCCTCACCCGTGTTACTCTCCATGACACCCACATGTATAAAATATGGCATCTCACAAATCCAGGTATCAAATACTTCAAGCACCACCACTGGGGTTCCTTGACCCAATATACCACAATAAGCATACATACTCAACAATCCTAGGCTCACACCATTACAAAATCTGTAGAAAAAAATAGAAACTATGTTACTGGCCCTAAACATGGGATTTAGCCTTCACACACATTGAGAACTCTCTGATCCAAATCATGAGGGGCATGACCTTTATCTGGGAATGGGTAACTCAGAACCCATCAAGGATTTATCTTTATACCAGTCGAGTTTTTTATTCCCTCTTTAAATAAGTAATTAAATTAATCATGCATAAATCAACCATTTTATTATCATAAAATCACAATAACAACAACAAGGTTCATTATACATGCCTATTGATCAATTTAAAAATAATTTATAATCAACCCCAATTTAAATTCATTTCCAATTTTCATCAAGGATGATGTGCTAAAAATCAATTCAAAGATATCACAGAATCTAGAAAATCAAGAGGCATTAACATAGTGCAAAATTCTCTACCAATTCATTTAATCCTGTTCATATATATATTATGTCAATTTACTGTGATCTGGTATCTAAAACATACTAAATTTAATGTCAAATTTAAATTAATAAAGAATCCATGAATTCCCTACGTCAAAATTTTTCCAATGTTCTTTTTACAATAATTGAGAAAACACAATGGATCACAAACACCTGTCCTTCAGCAACTACATCCTCTCAATGATGTCGCAACACCACCCCACTAACCAACAACTGGGAAAGATCCATTTTTACAAGAAAATTACATTCCATCACATGGTTTTTAGAAATGGGAGGGAAAAGATCATGAAACATAGAATAATAGATGTAGAACATAACTTATGTAATGAAGATCAACACTTCCTTTTTTCACAGAATCAAGGGGTGTTCATACAATAGAAAGAAAATCAATGGAATACACAATCTAATAATACGAAACCATGAATGTATCCTACATGTACGAAGTAATGGTTTAATTTTTTTACAAAAGAAGAAAAAAATATGAACCATGATAGAATATATCTCAGCCCTTTTAAAAATAAAAATAATGAAGTCGGTTATGATATGGTTGACATTCCATTAAGATTTGATCTATCAAAGTTCACTTTTTTTGATTGATTAAAAATGGTGATCCCCTTAAGAAAATTATGATAGGTATTATAATCTTCTAATAAAAAATAAATTCTTTAAATCTCGGTATTAAACCTATTTTACGTTAAAGGTACCATCAATGGTGAAAAATTGTATGAAGGTTTAATCATTGTTCACATGTCACCACCATCGTTGGACGAGTCATCATCGGACGAGTCCCCATTGGATGAGTCTCAATTAGATGAATCACTATTGGATGTGTCACCATTCGATGCATCTTCATTGGATGAGTCATTATTGGACGAGATGTTGTAGGAAGTTTCATCGTTGTATGAGTCGCAATTGGACATGTCGTGATTGGACGAGTCCGGGTTGGGAAAGTCTCTGTTGGACGATTCAACATTGGACTTGTCGTCATTTGATGTGTATCCATTGGATGATTCTTCATTGAATGACTCATTATAGGATGAGTGGTTTTTGGATGAGTTGTCGTTGGATGATTCAATGTTGGACAAGTTATCATTGGAACAAGCTACTGTTTCTATTGGAACGAGCTATTGTTTCCATTGCAACAAGATACCATATTCATTGGAAAAATCAACCATTGTTGTTGTAACGAGATATCATTGTCGTTGGAATGAGATACTGTTGTATTTGGAATCAACTAGCATTATACAAACATTGTTCACAAAACTAGAAATTTTGAAAAGTGTTGGGAATAAATCATGGTCACCTCCCAGAAAACATCAAACACCAGATTTCGAGAAAGGAATTAACATTAGATTTCAATGCCATTACATTAGATACCTCGCAAAATAATCTCATCCTCAAGAATTCAAAACCAAACCTGTTATGAAATAAAAATAGGATTTTGAACAACAGCCCTTTGAGATACCACTGAAGGAGTTATCCACCCAAATGAGCTTAACTATAATGACCCACTAATTCTCACTGTATTAACAGCACAACGATTCATTACATGAAATTAAGAGACATCCCCTATGATCCAAATAATGGAAATTAATGCCTATGGGTTTCAATGTATGTAGTGGATGATTTTCATTTTAAATACTGAACCCTAAACCCAAAGCACCATAAAAAATTGCTCATTATATGAGGCAAGGAATAAACTAAGTCATTTTTTTCATTCTCTTTATAACAACCAACCAAAGTATGATACAATGGAATACAATCCAATATCAATGTAAATAGTGGAAAAAATATACTCAAATATGACACTCAAACTCCATGCTCCACAATATCCATTCTCCAACATCCCCATGTAGTCCAAAGTATCATGACGTGGTGCAAAAGAAGTGTGATGCATTACATTTTACCAACTCCTTGAAGGTAAAATCTATAAAAGCACCAATGTGTCGAATCTTGGGTTATTATTTTACTCATTAGGAATCCCCAATGATTTCCCTACTAACACCACTAGGATAGAATGGTTACATATTATATAAAATAGTTTATATAAAACAATTTACTAAAGAAGTTTATAAAGAAATATAAACAAGATTGAAAAACAAACATAAAACCAAGTTCAAACAAAAGTACAATAAAAAATTTTCATATAGTTTTTTTCCAGAAAAGTAGTAATCAATTTTTAAACAATAAATTATTATCATCATTGATCATACCCATTACATAGATCAAAACACACCCACACTTGCATGCTTCATTCGAAGGATCCATACCCTTGAGTTGTGTCTCGTCCATTTACCTTGTATCCCAATAACACATGCCACTAACCTTGGGTCATGAACCTTGTAACCTAATTATACAAATCGATTATTTTGGGGCATGTCAAAAATGAACTTACACAAAACCGAATGGATGCCAACATCATTCCTAATATCCATTTCAAACCATTTCAATAGAACTATACATTTCATGAGAACTAAAGAACAGACCAATTTCAAAACAACCATTTATATTAAAATAAAACAACCCATTTTTAATGAAATCATATACTTAAAAATCCACATTCCTCAATTCCAAAAAAATACCCATTTAAAAATGTATATTTTGAATCTATGAATAAAATAGATTTGTTCAAAACATCAAATTTTCTTGATTTCTACAATTCAACAAACCATCACAAAAGTAGGTTTCACACAATTTATAACAAGAGAATACCTAATAAATTCATTATAAGGAAAAAAATTTGAACTAATTCCCTAAAATTATATCAAGGAAAGTTGATAATGAAGCCTCGTACCCTAAAGGTATTGATGAATCCTGACATGAATGAAGAACACTTAAGAAAACCCGGTTGATTGTTCAATGAACATCCATAGATACCTCCTATTAGAAATATCAAGACCAAATATCAACTTATTTGGCATCCAAAATCACTGATCAACCCATAATTTGTGTTGATATGAGTAAAACATAAGGGGGGAGAAGTTAATCTATGTATATGGAGGAAACCAATCTAGAACAATGAAGAATGATAATGTACGTCAATAATCTGATTTCGAAGCACCACAGGAAGCGTTTTTATTTACATTAAATTTATTCAGAGAGGTTATTTTACCTTAATGGAAGGTAAATCCAAAGTTGTGGCCTCTTATGTGAAAAAATGAGCAATATAGAGGCAATAACCTATGAGATCGACTTTTTAGTATGTCAATTAAACCATTTTTTCGATTAGTTCACAAGGATATAAAAAACATTCACTAACTGTGTAGTAACTACTATATAGAGAGACCCTTGCATGACCTCCTCGTAGGGTCTCCATATCCTATCACACACTGTTTTAATTCTATTTTACTCAAACATGCCATTACGCCTATTTTTTACATGTTGACCACATAGTTTGGATAAACTGTGCACAACCCATGTGCCTCTCCTTTCCCCCTCTAAAACCTACTAAAAGGTCAAAAATTCTCCCCACATTACATATTATAAATTATATACCTAAAAACACCATGAAAGGGTTGCATACAAAAAATTGGGGGGGGGGGGTACCACATTCTTCCCACCATTGGGTTTATCAACCCCTTAATGTAGAAAATCATTGAGGCTTTGAAAGAGTTATGTCCATCCCTCTTTCATATCCTTCTCATATTCACATGTCTCTACCTGAATATGATGATGAGTACATAAAACTCTTACCAAACTAAAATTTTTTCCACACTAGACATTATATTTCATATCCACAGTCTGTACTAGGATATTTATTGATGATGCATCTTGCTTTAGGTAAACATGATCACATCTCATCACTTAGTTAGTATTAGATTGATACTATTTCATCTGAGATACGTGGAATAAATTATCCACTAAACTAAACTATAGTGGTGATTCCAACTGATATTCAACCTCTCTGACTTATTCTAGTATCTTTAAATTGATTATGTATCGAGGAGATAACATTCCTTGATAATAGAAAAGATGGTGTCGAAGAATTGGAGAGATCATCAAGAACACATGATCACTAACGGAAAATGTCAATGGCCATCAATAATGATCCACATATGATTTTTGACGAATCGGAGCTGTCTACAACCCCATTACAATCATCATGAACTTCTCTATTTTTCCTGAATAAGGATCGACCCAAGTAGTGATGTATCACATATTCTCACCTAGAAAATTAGAGAACGACAAGGACTCCCATTCAATGCATCAAATAGAGCCATATATATTGAGGCTTGATAGCTGATATTATATGATATCTCAACTAAGGATAATTACCTCTCCCATTAGCCACAAAAATTGATTACACAGGCCAGCACCATTTATTCCAATGTTTGTTTAATTCGTTAGTATTATACCTCCATTGGAGGATGATATTAGATGCTCATATTGAACTGAGTTCCAAGGGAATTCAGTAAGGATTTCTAGAAACTATAAGTGAAACTCAAATATCTATCATAGACTATTGATTCTGGTATTCCATTCCACATTACCACTTCTCATATATTTATATTAGACCGATCATCCACTATATGAGTTTCATAAATTGGAATGAAATGGGCCAACTTGGTAATTGATCCACTATCACACAAATGGAATCATGTTTTTGAACTGTTCATGCGGACCTATAAAAAAATCCAGCCATATCAGCACCCATGTCCACACTGGTGTAGGTATATACTATTACATACCCTCCCATCTCTAATGTGTTACCATAACATACTAACAAGTTTAGCACATAGAAATGAACCTAGCCAACATTCTTTTCATGCCTCTGCACCAAAAATGCGCCTTCAATGATTTCACATCTTATGTGCGCCTATATTGAAATCCCATATCGATTGGTGGTAAGAGTGAAAGAGTTGTTCCTAAAAAGATGTATATACAACCATTTTATTTAAGACACAAAACCCAACACCCATCACGTTTCAAGCCTTCAATAGTCTCCCCACAATAGACTTATAAACAGATAACCAAGGACTCTTCATCAAATATTTGTGACACTTTGACCATATTTAAAAAATTATGAACAAGAATAGCTAAATAGAAAACCCCAACAACACCTCAGTATACACATTCCACATGCATATTGGCAAGTAATGAAAACAACTGCCATTCATCTGAAGTTTATTTCTCTAACTAAGTTGATAACATTCTTTTCATTCCATCTACCACAGAAATACCCTTTTCCAGTAGTATAAATAAAACCAATGTAAATTTTTTTTGGAGATACTCCAACCTTATATATTACCTCATATTCATATATCACATTTAGAAAAAGAGTTTAAATATTTTGTTGTCTATGAACACAATAAATTTCTCACCAAAGAGATCATGTCTCCCTGTTTTCAAAGCATGGAAAACTATTGAAAACCCAAAATAATGTGTTGGGTAGTTCTTCTCACACAACCCCAATTTCAATGAACCATAATCAATGAAATGGTCTCCATTCCTGAGAAAATATCCCAACCCTAATCTTAAAGCATCACGTTACAACACAAAACCATGTCCTAATTCTGGAAAAATCATGATTTGGTGATGATGTAAGATGAAATTTCCATTCCTAGAAAGTCTTATGATACATTTATGCCCATTGGAATGGATTGTTCTTCTTAGTTAGAGTTGTCATTGGCGATGATATTTGTGCGAAATCATGCACATAACATTGGTACTAACAATCGAGTCCAAGAAAACATAGTATCTCAAATATATTATATTGTGGATACCATGAGATAACAACCTATATCCTTTCGAGAAGAACATAAATTCCATTCTCATAAATTAAATGGAAAATAATTAGTACTTATTGTCCATAAATCACACTTTGATAATTTTTCATATAAACAGTGATATCTTAATAGTTTTTACACTATTTCCAGGTGTTCCTCATAGTCATCACTTTTCTTTGAAAACACCAAAATTTCATCCACAAACACAAAAGAAATGGTCTAGATTTCACTGTAATATATTAATCATAAAATCCATGAAGAACACTAGTTCATTCGTTAGACAGAAAGGCATGATTACATTTTCATAATGTCAATATATTCTTTGGAATGCTATCTTTAAAATATCTTCCATTGGAAACTGCAGTTGGTGATATCATGATCATAATTCAATCTTGAAGAACCACTGAACTCCCTTTAAATGATCTAACACATCATCCACACATGGAATTGCGTACGTTTTCATTATTGTAACTATGTTTAGCTTACGATAATCAACACACAGCCGAAGAGTATCATTTGATTTCATCATAGAAAATACATCTATTTCCCACAATGATGTACTTGGAAGACTGATATAATTTCTTTAAAGTTCCTCCAAATTCACATTCAATTCCATTAACTCTATGTGTTCCATCATATAATATGGAATGGACATATTACTGGTCCCTTGATGAATATCAATTCTAAACTCCACTTCCCTTACTGGTGGAAACCTGAAGAAGATATCATTAAATACATCTGAAAATTTACCACAAATTCTAGAAAAAAATTCCCCCAATATCTTCTATTGATTCCAATGTCAAAACTACCAACTGATAGGAAATAGTTCCCACTGTCTGTGGAAAATGGCTATTTTTACCCCTCTTTACCACCCTATCTCCTCTAAATAGATGTTCAATGACGTCTTTAGTTAGGAAACTAACTATTCTCCTATAACAATCGTCGTGAACCTTAAACATTGTCAACCAATAAATCCCCATGATTAAATAATAGGCATAAATTTATAACACCATGACATCCCATTATAGCTCAATTCTATCAATAGTTATAGTACATGCTCTATACACAAAGGCTTGACCTTCCCTTTCCCAGAATATGTTTTTGGTCTTAAGGAAGAATGCATCATTTCCGACATTAAACATAGAAAATTAGTATCATGAGAATAAATTAAAGAATATGATGCATCTGTATCTAAGAGAACACTCACAAAGGTAGAATTCAGAAGAATTGTACGTCTCACCATATATGGTCTATCCTGATCATCTACAAGAATATTCTCTGCTCCACTCGAATACTTCATTGCTCTAATGTTATCCTTTATGCCTTGTTGCGATTTCCCTGGTTGAGGAGTCATGGTATTTCTAGAATCAACATAGCCAGATCTGCTCTGCTGATGATACTGATTCGAATGTCATATACCAATCAAATCATACAATGTTGGTGACTCCTGAGAAGTGTATCGAGCACCAGACTATAGAGCACTGCGACAATAGCACTGATGATGCCCCATCTAAGTGTAGTTATGACATTATCTAGGATTTTATGTACACTCTCACTATATGTTGTCAAATAAACCAAATTGAAAACCACCTTGTTTTCTCTTGGTTTGTGGAGGAAGGTTCACTGATCTAGCTATCTGATTCTGATGTCCACATCAACTAATGAAATAGGGTTCCTTCTCCCCCTTACTCTCAATATTTGATTTCCCACCATTCCCTAAAGGTGTAATCATACCTCCTCCCATAGATCTCATGATATCAGGTTCATCCACAGTCATTATGTTCACAATTTCTATATAATCAGCAATACATATCACTACTATCTTCGATCAAATCTCTTTCCATAGCCCCAGTTTAAAGATGTTTGCCTTCAAGGACACAGTTTGAACAACATTTGGTGAAAAGTGCACTATATTCACGAATTTAACTACATATTCCATGATAGGGAGATTATCTAACAATAGTTTAAAGAAGTCCATCATTTTCTAGATTTTGAACGTGTGATGATAGAATTGTTGGCTGAACAACTCCTCCAGATCCACTCATTAAAGGCTTTCATCCAATTTAGCATGCATCGCTAAATCCCACCATTGGCGTAAAATATCCTCGATTATATAAGACACCATATTGACTTTGATCTCTAGTGTTATGCCAATGAAATCAATGATTTTATTCATCCTACACAGCCACACCTATGGATTTTATGATTTTGATTCACTATAGATTATGGGTGGATTCTACACCATGAATCCTATGATTTGATCCACATGTCTTGGATTATTCCCCGAGTTACCCGTATCCACATCTTGAAAATCCTATAAAATACTCTGAACCAGCTGTTTGTTAACCGATAGTTCAAGTGAATCCACATTGTCTGTAGCATCTTTGGTTTGGTATCGATTATGCCTACAAGGATCCATATTCTAACCCGATAAAGACATCATTGATACCACTCTCAAAAAGCTGATGGATTATAATTTATAATTATATCACATCCAATATCGTAATTCTTTTTTTCAAAACTATTTTTTTCCATTTCCACCATTTTTTAAAAATCATATTCCTATTTTTCAAATTCAAACCATTTTCAAGAAATATAAACCATTTTTTTCAATGTGTTTCATATGAATTTTTTTTATAATTTATCAAAAATTGAAACCTTATACACAACATGAATCATTACATGAAATGATGTATTCAATCAAATTGGGAACTAATTCCTATAAAATGCATATCATTCTCATATCATTACATAGAACAATTAAATTGGGCTTTCAAAATCCTAGAATTTTCTCCATAAACTTATGTACTCATCTCCCTTATAACATGAAGTTCTTCATAAAAGGGTTAGCTACATATTTTTTTGCTATAAATTTCATGTTCCAAAAAGTATACTCTTTTCTAAGTTTACATCAAAAGGAATATACAATAAATAATTTTAACTCCAAGTCCAATAACACAGATAACTACTTAATTTTAAAGGACTGATCAATTTTATATGATTTGTAATGACCTGCTAATTTTCATATACAGGAGAGTGAAACGTGTCATCACTTGGATTTAAGAAATATCCCTATGGGTCCAAATGATAGAATTTTTTTTGATGAAGTGAGGATGATTTATCCATTAATGAATGAAACAAAAACCCAACACACCAAAAATAAATAGTTCACAATATGATGCATGGAAGAAAGGAAGTTATTTTAATCATTCCCTTTATAGAAGCCAACCAGAGTATGTGTTGGTCAGAGTATTTTGTTTAATAGGAGGGGGATGAATTGAGCAACTATCAATTTTTTGGATTATAAAGTATTTATAAAAGGTTTCTCCAAAAGGTTAAATACAGCCTTGTTAATCAAGGTTATACTGTTTTAGCGGTATTATTATTTAAAAATAATCATAGAAGATTGATTAGTTCTTAGTAATGTTAAAGTTAGTTATTATGATTACTTTGGAATATATTCTATTAAGACAAGACAATTATAAATTCATTCCAAGAATAAATATCAATGTGAATTCTGTGATCTTTGAATTATATAGTGAAATAGTAAAATATAGAAGTTTAAATTAATCAGCACAATAGATATGAAACAAGTGGTTCAGTCTCAAGTAGAGTCCTAATCCACTCCACATGTTGATCACCAGCCACTAAGAAATTTATATAAATAAACCTGATCCACAACCTTTATTGATGTTAACAATAGTACATAAGACTATTCAGGCCACACAAGGACCTCTTCCACAGTTCTTGTGGATACAAAATACTAGGTCACACAGGGACCTCTTCCACACTTATCATGTGTATACACAAGAGTAAATTAATGTTTGAGTAAGGATCTCCTATATCCATCAGTTTAATATAGGAGATAGAGTGTGTTGTAATATGGATACACACTCTGATTGAATGTTAATAAAATGATACACAATAGATCAAAAATATTGAGATATGTTTAGATGTTCTTTTAGTGTTAGTCTTTGCATCTATAGACTTCTGGGATGAGGAAAATTCATAACTCTAGTCCTTTTATGGAATACAGAGTGTTGAAAGTTAGATAAATCCATCTTGTGTTCTTCATGGTGATTTATATTCAGAATATGTTCTCATGATTCTAGTATTCCAATATGATTCATTTGTTCATCAGCAGAGTCGAGTTGCATGAGACAGTTCCATATGTGAATAATGTTGTCGCACTCAATCCCACTAGCTTGTTTTATTTTCTAGTATCATGCCACTGCTCTCGCATATATCCTTTTTTTTGTTTCTAGGCAGCATTACTATATTATCTTGGAGTGCATGTGTTTGATCCGATAGGTTTCATGTATTCTGCACATCGAACCCCATACTGTCAAGGACATGTCTAGAAAAGAAACATTAATTATATAAGTGCATTAAAATCTTAAAATATTACCATTAGGGATCAAATCCAAAGGCGAAAAAACATATGAGGGAATAGTGTCACATTATGTCATGGAAATGGTGTCTTTTTCAGATAGTGTCTGGATTGGTCACAGTGTCTTGTGGTCATGGTGTCTTGATGTCATAGTGTCTAGATGTCACAATTTCTGGATGTCACGGTTTCAATATGTCACAATTTCATGTTCACAAAGACTACTTCACGATGCCTTTTTCTCGGTGTGTGCTTTACGGTTAATTGTTCACAGTGTCTCATTCACAGTGTCTTTTTCACAGTGTTGGCTTCACGATGTCTTGTTCATAGTGTCTACTTCACTGTGTCTCATCATCACAGATTCCTATTCCTGGTGTATCCTTCATGGTGTCTAAAACATAGGAAAATATCTATACTTGGACATAATCAGTGATATTCATGAAATGAATTAAACATTATCATTTATTAGGGAAATCATTATAATTTGAATAAAAAGATATTATATAGTATCAAAACTAAGTGTATTGCACTTAAGAGCATTGGATAGAATTTACCATGCTACATTAAATTTGATGTGGGTTAGATTACATAGCATTAACATGGTTTAAAGACTAAATATGATTTGTGATCATTATAAGAAGATTAATACATGAGGAGCCCAACAGTCTCCCTCATTTTGATCATCAAAAACCCTGTAGATTTAGAGTGTATATTTATCCTAACAACAATAATCGAATGCATGTAACATATATAGAGTGAGAGTTCTCTACTCCTATAATTTTTTTCTTATATTTCTCCAATATTTTTTCAATATAATTATCACATATTTTTTCATATATTTCTCATATATTTCTCACATATTTCTCACATATTTCACATTTATTTCTCTTACATTTATCCTATATTTATCATATATTTATCCAATATTTCTCATATATTTATCTTATATGTCTCATATATTTCTCATATATTTTTCCTATATTTATCCCCCTTTTGGGATTATGAAAACGCAGGAGGTAAAAGAAAGACAAAAGAGATAAGCAAAGTGCATAATGTATTAGATAAAAAGAGAGGCATTAAAAAAATGAAAAAAATAAAACATGATTCCCATCAAAATAGAGTAAACACTATCCTTATTCACAAACTGGTCTTCCCTTTTCCATTAGTAGAACCGGTCGAAGAAGAATCCATAGTAACAGAAGTTGAGGTGGAGGAAGGGAGTGAGCTGGTTGATAAAGAAGGTAAAGGAAGGATTTCAAAGACAAAGTGAGCCAGAGTAAATGTAGTAGAAGACCGATCCAGTTGTTGATCATGGATCGCCTGCCTAATATGATTCTGTGCCTAACTGGAAGACATAGAATTGGAGGCTAGGTAGAGGTGAATATAGGTAGACCAGGTCTCAGAGGTGCAACCGCAGGAGCAACAATGGATTTACTCTGGACATGAAGATAGGTCCTCAAATGTTTAATAAAATCCGCAATGATCTCTCCACCGTATTTCATAGACTTCTCAAATAATTCCTTTTATTTCTATAAAAATATCCAATATACTAGTGAACTCTTTCATCTTTTGAACTTAGCTCTTAAATACTTTAGTACCAGTATGAATCCTTATATTTTCTACAAGATATTTGAAGTGATTGGTCATGTCATTCTTTGAGAATATTTTGTTGATGTATAAATCCAATTTCATGCTAATTTTTTACTGATCATCACTATAAATTTTTTATTGGAGTTGAACCAGATCATGAAATCTATCACTATTCTTGATGACTTCATAAATACAATCATTATTGAAACCACTAAGCAACAGTATCATGTTCTTATTTGACCACATTATTGAGAACATCACTTTCTAGGGATGGTTGATATGATTTCCCAGATGCCATATAATCATTGATAGATAAGGTTAGATATTTCAGTTGGTTTAGAACTTTTTTAAGACACGTCGTATAACCATCAGTGAGCTTGTTAATATTAACAAAAATCTCTCTTAACTCCTTCACAATGTATTTGTTCCTTTAAGCGACATTTTCATATAAGGAACTTAAATGAGGTTGAATCTGGGAAACAACATTCTGTGGGGTTTGAGGAACTATAGGATGTACAGGATGAGAAGGAATCTCTAAAATTGAATGCATCTATTTCTTCATTTCATCAATAATACCTCTTAGAGTCTTCACTTCATCACTAAGAAGTCTATTTTCAACTTTAACTTCCTAAATCTCATGAAGCATTTTCGGTTGAATCTGCCAAATAACGATTTCTAGAAATAGTGAGGCATCTTTCTCACATAGATGAGTTACAAGTTAAGGTTGGAAATTCTGGACTTTTTCAATACTAGAAAATTGGGTTGCTCCAAATTTTTTCAGTTCATCTTTACTCACCAAGAAAGGTTGTTTTTGATGAAGGTTCAAAAATAGGGACTGATACAAGCTCAGGTTTCTTCTCAAGGTAAATATTAGAGATATATTTTAATTGGAAGATAGTATAAAGGTCAAGGCGTAATAATAAATCTTGTTGAGTGGAATCCACATCATAAATACTGGGTAATTGACACCGAGGGTCTATAGGGTATGAAACTATCAGGTATGGTACTTCAGTGGATTCCAAATTTGGGGGTTTCTCACCCTCAACAGTTACATCTTTATCAGGACTAAAAATCATAGGGTATTGATCTATTTCAAAATATTTATCTCTTAGTTCATCACCCATTTCTTTCCTATCCAACTAAAAAGCTAGATCATGCCTTTCCTCAACTGAAGGAATAAATTCAGAAATAGATTTTTCCACTGGGAGTTCATCAAGGTCATCTTCTTTCATAATAGTTAATTCTACTTATATAGGTTCTTCCACAAAATTCTTTTTAGTCTATTTGACAACAAATTCTATTTCAACACTAGGATGATCATCTATATTAAAAACATCATTAGATGCACGGAATTCTTCTTCACTTACAATATGAGGGACAAATGTAATGTGTTTTTATCAGAAATAGTTACCCTGGGAGGCACAACAACAGGTTCTTATTCTTCTTCATAATACTCAACAACCTTATCTGGTTTTAAACCATGATCAAAAATATCTTTTGGTCATGATTTTTGGTCAACAGGATTGAATTTTTCATAAATTCTATTATTGTATTCCACCTATGCCTTTTACCAAAGATTCCGATTGATTTTCATCCTCTTGATAGTGACTTTCTAGAGGAAGAACTCACAATCCTTGATATCTTTCACATTAGGTCCAACCATATCTTTGGCATGAATCATGGCTGAGATATGCTGAGAGAAAAATAGAGTGGTTGACCTGGATTTGGCTTTGATGAGTTCTCACATATGGTGTATGATATACATACAAAGGTTGATCTTTTACACATTTTCCATAAGATGAATTAAAAACACATACTGATATTTTAGAACAAAAATATCACCTTTTCTATGGATAATTAGGTTCTTTATAAACATAAACAATAGTCTTGATTCTCCATCTAGTTCGGCAGCAATGTCTCTTCTCTTGGTGCCATTTCCGGTTAAGCATTTTAGAGTATCCTCCAAGACAGAGAACTCAATAAAAGATGGAGTTCATCATTGATATCCCTCATAGGTGTCTTCATGAAGTATCCTAAGGCATGCAGCCCATATCATTGATGAAAATTAGAATTTATGGCCATTTATCTAGCATTTAAAACATGCCCATCTTCAAAATCAATGGAGAACTAAACATATTGATTAAACAATGCCACTAATTTTGGATGGATAGGTTTATCTTCCTTTGAAAACCACTATAACAAGCCTTGCTCTTTTAATAATTTTTGAACCTGAGACATACTTGATAGAAGCCATTTGGGGAAAACCTCTTTCTCAGGTAATACAACTCGTATGACAATATTTGGTTTTAGAGGTCCTTTAGGTGCTAGCTTGGGGTTATTTTCTTCTTTTTTGAGATATATTTCTTAGGAGTGGGTGATGAAGGGTGTTTCCTCATGGGAATTCACCGAAGGTTCGGGAGATAAGGTCTGAAGGGTTGATGAAGGGTTACAAATTGAGTGATTAGAAGAGATATCGAGTGACGAACAAGTGATAATTTGTTTATTTTTTCATTTAGGAATACCAAACGTCGAAAAAGTAAAAAAATGGGAAACTAAATAATTGAAATGAATAATTACCATGATATGATTTTTAATTCGTAAATAAAAATCTTAAAGAATCATTACGATGAGACTATATCAGATCATTATAGTGAGAATGTGAATGAATTCTATGGTGAGACAGTGAATGAATGTTACAGTGAGATAGAGAATGAATGATATAGTGAGATAGTGAACAAACATCATGGTGATATAGAAACATGAACATTACGGTGAGATAGTAAAAATGAACATTACAGTGAGATAGTAAATAAGAACCTTATGGAGATACAATAAACGAGAACTCTATAGTGAGGCAGTAAACTATAAAATAGTAAGATATAACCTAGTAAGACATTTTCTTAGTATTTATCTTTCCTAATTCATGTATGATGTAGTCTATTCCTTCAGAATTTAGTGGTTTGGTTAATATATCAGCAAGCTGATACTCAATACCAATGAATTCCAAAGTGATATCACCCTTTTGATAATGAACTCTAAAAAAGTGATGTCTTACATCAATACGCATTGTCCGAGAATGTGAAACATGATTTTTCAAAATGTTAATAGAACTTGTGTTGTCACAATTTATTGGTACATGCCTAAATTGATATCCATAATCTAGTAATGTGTGTTTCATCGAATGGATCTATGCTGAACACCAGCCAGCATCTATGTATTTAGATTCTGTAGTAGATAATACAACAAAATATTGTTTCTTACTACACCATGATACTAGTGACATGACTAAAAAGTGACATATTCTAGAGGTTCTATTTCTATATAACATATATACATCGAAGACAACATTAAAATAACTAACTATTTCAAATGATTGTCCTCTAGGATAGAATATCCCTAGATTGGGTGTATGGTTGAGGTATTTGAAAATTATATTTACAGCTTTTAAATGAGATTCCTTAAGATTTTCATGAAAACAAGCACACATACACACAATAAACATAATGTCAGGTCAACTAGTAGTTATTTATAGTAAACATCCATTCATTTCTCTATAAGTGGATTTATCAATAGATTTTCCATCTTCATCAAGATCCAATATACAAGTGGTACTCATGGGAGTGTCAATACTTTTCGTGGTATCCAATCCAAAAAGTTTTAGAAGATCTCTAGTTTATATACATTGAGTTAAAATTATAACATCATTATTTTGAATAATTTGAAATATGAGAAATAATTTTAGGTCACCCATTAAACTCATTTCAAATTAAATTTGCATAATTTTTTGAAAATTCAACACATAAATAATTTCATGAAAATCCAAAGATAATGTCATATACATAGATTTGAAAAACTATAACATCATTTGATATTCATTTTATAAAAATATTAGGACCAACAGTTTGTTTTGTAATGCGTTTAGAAATAAGAAAAGTACTCAACCGATCATACCAAACTTGTGGAGCTTGTTTCAAACCATATAATGCATTTGATAATTTTAAAATATGATTTGGATAATGGGGGGGTTTTAAAACTAGGGTTTGTTCAAAAAAGACATCCTCAGCTATATACCCATGTAAGAATTCACTCTTAACATCCATTTGATATTGTTTGAAATTTAGAGGTGCAACATATGAAAGTATGATTCTTATGGCTTCAAGTCTAGCTACTGGTGTAATGTTATCCCTGTAGTCAATTACATTTACATGACTGTTTCCTTGTTCCACATATATAACCTTGTTTCTAATTATGTTACCATCATAGTCTACCTTTTTTATAAACACCCATTTAGTGCCTATGAATAATGTGTCCTTAGGTCTTTCAACATGTTTCCAAACTTTGTTCCTTTCAAACTGATTATGTTCTTCTTACATATCCATCACCAAAAATTCATCATTTATAGCATCATTAATGTTTTTGTGTTCATTTTATGACAATAAGACTTGATGTTCAACCTGATTTCTATGAGAATCTCTAGTTTGGGTTCATTTACCTAGGTCTCCTACAAAAACATTTAAATGAAGGTTCTTAAGAGTTTTAATAGCTATATAAATGGTGGGACTAGTGATATTAGGTTTATCAATAGATTTTGGTTCATTATTACTTGAGTATAAGTAATTTCAAGTACTATAAGTTTTCATATATTATTTCCAATAATGTTTTGAGGATTTTGGAATAATGGTCATATTTGATACACCATCCTCAATGTTCTCTAGAATGGTTTTAGGCATATGTGGATCTTTTTCATCAAATTTGACATGGACATATTCTTCGACACATTTAGTTCTATTATAGAACACGTTATAGGATTTACTAGATATAGAATATACTAAAACAATTCCTTCATCACTCTTAGATGCACATTATTCATGATTTTTCTTATTATTAAAAATATAGACTTTGCTGCAAAAAACATTTATGTAGTTAACCTTGGGTTTTCTATTTTTCAATAACTCCTAATTATTCCTCATAAGAATATGTCTGATTAACACTCTATGGATTTTGTAGCATGTTGTATTGATAGCTTCAGCCCAAAAATAAATTGATAGAAAATATTCCCTATTAATTGTTCTAGAAATAACTTGTAGTGTTCTATTTCTTCGTCCTATAACTCCATTTTGGTGAGGTGTTCTAGGGGGAGAGAAATTGTGACTATAACCAATTTTTGTGAAAAATGATTCAAACTATGGATTTTCAAACTCATGACCATGATCACTTCTTAATGATTTAATTCTATGTCCACTATGATTTTCCCCAAACATGTAATATTTAGTAAAATAAGAGAAAAAATCACTTTTGTGAGAGAGGAAGAAGGTCCATGTATATCAATAAAATACATATACAAAAACATAAAAATAGTTCTTGCATTTTAATCTAGAAACTCTAGATGGTCCAAATAAATCCAGGTGAACCAGCCTGAGAGGTTGATAAGTTGACACTTCTATCATTATTCTAAAGGAAATATTGTGTTGTTTTCCCTTTTGATAAGGATTACACTTCGTCAATTGGAAACCCATGTTTGGGTAAGTATTTAACTACGATTTTTCTAGTTATATTTCTAAGGGATTGAATGTTACAATGTCATAGTATTCGATGCCATAGCTGAGACTCTTTATGAAATACACTTAAACATGAAACATTTTGAGATGCTATTGAATATATGTTAAAAGAGTAAACATTTTATTTTCTTAATGAAAAAACACTAATTCATCATTATAATTAAGGATATTTCACGAAACATTTAATATCTAGCATGTAATCCATCATAACATAATTTTGAGATTCTGAATAGATTATATTTTAATCAATCAACACACAACAATATAGAAATTAAAACATAGTTAGAGTTTCTGATTTTGCTGAGGTTAAGGATCTTTCCTTTGGTATTATCACCAAATGTGACATGTCATCCATATATTTGTATTAAATTCTTGAAACATGAGTAATACACTATCATGTGTCTTGAACAACCACATTCCAAGTACCATACACCATTACATGAAATCATTAAGTATCATTCATATAAAATGATTATGCAAAAACATATTTTGTTTCCCATCCATTTTTGGGTCCAGTAATATTAGTAGTAAGTTCTTTAAAAACCCAAATATGCCTCATAGGTTTCCTATAATAATAAAGTAAAATATTTGAAAAAACCTCTATTTGTTATAGAAAAACATGAAAAAGTAGATGATGTATCATCAATAGAATTAGTTAATTTGTGTCCTGAACTGTGAGTAAAACTATATGTCCTAGATTTTGAAACAAAATTTGTTCTACCAGGATTTCTTTTTCCAGTTTGATAAAAAATTCCAGTGTTGTATTTATGGTAAATGTTTTTCCTAGAATTTCATTAAGTGTATACTTTCCTTTGGTAAAATTTTATAGGTCATTATCTAATAGCTCATTACACATTTTTAATTCATTGTTCTCTTTGAACAGTTGGGAATTTTTCCCTTTTTCATTTGTGAGTTCATATTTTATAGTCATAGTAAGAGTATATTGTTTCTTTAATGATTTATTTTTTCCTTTTAGTTCATTAACTGTTTCTTCAAGCTTGTTACAGTGTTAAAACATTTCTTCATTAGTCATATTATCATAGTTATTTTCATTTTTAGAATTGTAGGAATTATGTGTAGTAGAATTCAATGTTACCATAGATGTGTTTGTCATAAAATAGCAATTGGATTTTTTACTGTTCATCATGTGATGTTTCTCAGTCACATGAACGGTCCTCCAATGCCCTTTACGCTTAATTCAAGTCCTTTTATACCTCTTGTATTTTTCCTCATATCTCTTTTTGTACTTGAGATTTGGATAGTCAGCCTTGATAAGTCCTTTGAGCAATCATTGATAGCAAAAAATCTCACCAGTCTTGTCACTACTTTTCCAGTACTTCTTCCAACATCATTTTTGGAAATATTTTCTCTTAAAGTTATGATTTCTTAAAAATGTTCTTCTTCTTGTATAATTTTGAGAATGTTCATGGTTAATTAAGAAATTTACACATCACTGCTAGGTTATCATTGTTCACTACTGGAACATTGTATAGAAGAATCTAATTTCCATTTGTCTCTGTGTTTAGAGGTGGTGGTCTTGAATACAACAAATTTATTATTTGGTTCATCCTTATCTTCCTTCTTGACATTCATTTCCTCTTCCTACATCATCCGTTTCCCAATGAGATATTTTATAGGTATCTTATTGATGTTTCATGAGTCTCTAATAGTGATAGAGGTTCCTCTCCATCTGTTAGGAACACATCTGATAATTCTCATGGTTTGTTCCATGGTAGTGACTTATCTTACAAAGAGAAATCATTTTGTTGAAAATATTATTGAACCTAAGATAGATGCCATATATAGGATTTACATGTTTCATTTTAATATTATCATATTTAATAGTGTAAGTATTAATTCTCATTTCTTTTACAATATATGTTCTTTTATACGAGACAGACAGAGTATCACAAATTTGATGGGCAGTTTTACGAGCAGAAATTCTATTAAATTCTTCATCTCTAAAAGAGAAGTATAAAGCATTCAAATCTTTGTAATTGTTATTGTAGGTAGTTTTTATAGTTTCATCCCATGTGATTCTACTAGTAGTAGGAATATTATATTCATCCATAATGGTAGACCAAATTTCTGAAATTATACTCTCTATGTGCATTTTTATTTTAATTTTCCATTGAGCATAGTACGCTCCATTAAATAGTGGTGGTCGGTTAGATTTAACACCATACAATCTATTATCCACAATACAAAAATACTCTAAAAGAGCATGAAATTTATAATTAATAGAAATTTACAGATCTTAAAAGTACAATTACAGTCACAGTTGAATAAACATAGACAAAGTCTTAATAAACAACCTCTGATACCAAATGTTGGTCGGAGTAGATTACTCAAAAAGAGAGGGGGGGGGGGTGAATTGAGTACCTATAAAAATATCTGATTAAAATTTCTTTCGAAACAGCTTCCCCAAAATGTTGAATACCACCATGTTAATCAAGGATATAATTATAAAAATGTATGTCTGTTTAAATAACTTCTTAGAAGATTGACTAGTTCTGAAAAATCATAATTTCAGTTATTAAGATTGATTTTGAAACTATCCTATTATGATAATACAATTATAAATTCATTCCAAGTGTAACTATCAAAGTGAATTTAGTGATTTCAGAATTATACATTAATGTAGTAAAATAGGGAAGAATAAATTAATCATCACAACGGATATGAAACAAGTGGATTAGTCTCAAGCCGAGACCTAATCAACTCCACTTGGTGATCACCTAACACCAAGCAGTTTATATAAATAAACTCGATCCACACCCTAGATCGGGGTTAAAAATAACACCCAAGACTGTTTCAGCCACAAAAGGTGCCTCTTCCATTGTTTTTCATGGGTACAAACAACCAAGCCTCACATGTACCTCTTCAACAGTTATTATTTGTATACAGAAGATTACATGAATGTTTGAGTAAGGATATCATGTATACATCAGTTTAATGTAGGAGACAGAGTGTCTTTTAATACATATACACACTCTTCTCGAAAGATAATAAAATGATACACAACAGTGCATAAATATTGAAATTGGTTTAGAAGTGCTCTGAGTGTTTGTCTCTGCAGCTATGGACTTCTAAGATGAGGTAGATGTCAAACTCAATTCCTCATACAGAAAACAGAGTGTCTCAAGTCAAACAAATCCATCATGGGTTTTTTGTGGTGTTTGATAGTGCGATGATGTTCTCTAGATTCTAGGATTCTTGTATGATTTGTGTCTTCTCCAACAGAGTCAAGTTTCTTGATAAAATCCTTTATGTGTATTTTGGTGTCGCACTCATTCCCAGAAGCTTGTTTTCTTTTCCAGTATCGCGCAACTGCTCTCACATATATCCTTTTTTTAATGTTGGGCCACATTACTCTTATATCTTGGAGTGCATGTTCTTGAGCTGACATGTTGCATGTATTCTCCACCTCGTACCTCGTATACTCATGGTCATGTCTACAAAAGAAACATTAATTATTTCTATGCATTAAAATCTTCAAATATGACCATTAGAGATCAAATCAAAAGTGGAAAAAACATATTAGGAAATGGTGTTACAGTATTTCATGGAAACAATTTCTCCTTAACAGGGTTTCTAGATTGGTCACAGTGTCTTGTGGTCATGGAATCTGAATGTCAGGTGTCTGTATGTCATGATGTATGAATTTCACGTTGTCCTGTTCACTTTGACTGCTTCATGTTGTCTACATTACGGTGTCTTGTTCATGGTGGCTTCTTCATGGTGTCTTGTTCATGGAACCTACTTCACTGTGTCTACATCACTGCGTCTCATGGTCATGGTGTCTTGTTCACGGTGTCTTCTTCATGCTGTCTCAGACTTTGGAAAATATCTGTATTCATACATAAGTAGTGATATTCATGAAATGAATTAAAATTAATCATATATCAGAGAAATCATTATAAAGTGAATCAAAAGAAAGTATATAGTATCCAAACTTAGTTTATAGAACTTAAGATCTTTGGATAGCTTTGACTAAGATATTGTACATTTGATGTGAGATAGATTAAATAGAATTATCATGGTTTATGGACTAAATAGGATTTGTGATCATTAAAACATGATTAATACATGAAGAGTCCAATATAATTCTACAGCGGAAGACAAACCAATATCAATTTAATAGGTGGGAAATAAAAAATCAACTCCAAGATGACACCATAACTCCATTATCTAGAATTCACATGTTCAAATAACCAATGTATTACAATGTATCACAACGTAGTACTAAAGAATTGGAAAACATTACCTTTTACCATGTTCTAAAAGGTAGAATTCACAAAATCACCAAAGTTACAATGTTGGGGTGAATATATGACATTGTAGTTTTTCCCCAAGGACTTCCCTAATCAAGACACTAGGATAGAGTAGTTACAAATTATATGAAATAGTTTATAAAAAACAATGTATCGAAATAGTTTAAAAACAAATATAAACAATATTGAAAAAACAATTACAACCAAGTCAAAACAATGTACATGAATAGATTTCCAACACGTTATTTTCCATAAAATAAAAAAATACTTTTTAAAACTATTTATTATCATCATTTTTGTATACTGATTCCATAGATCACAACATACCAACAAATGAATTCTTCGTTCTACTATTTTATACTCATGAGTAATCTCTCATTCAATTACCATGGGTCTCAATGATAGACACCCATGATCTAGGGTCACACAACATGTACCCCAATGGTACATGTCCCTTATTAGGGGATCATCGAACATGAACTTACACCAAACCAAATGTATGCCAAACCTATTCCAAATAAACATTTCAATCTATTTCAATAAAACTGTACTTTTATTGAAAACCAAAGAACATACCAATTTCAAAATAGTTGTTTTGTTTTAATAAAATATCCCCATATTGTTGAAATCATCAACTTAGATCCATGTGACACAATTCATGAAAAATCCACATATTAGAATTTATATTTTAAAACTATTAAAAAACTAACTTCATTTAAAACGCACAATTTTTGATATTTCATCATTTTACCAAGAAATCACTAAATGAGGTTTCCAATAATTCATAACCATCCAATTCACAATCAATTCATCACAGGAATATATATTTTTCATAAGGCCTAGTAGTTATTTTATGTGGAGTCGATAGTGAAGCCTCTTACCGCAAATGTATTGACGAAAGTAGACATGAACGAAGAATGCTTAATAAAACCAGGTGAAATATTAATAAAACCTCCTTAGATCTCTACTACTAGTAATATCAAGAAGAAATATCAACATACCTGGAATCCACACTCAGAGATATAACCATAATAGATGTAGATCGGAGAAACCAGATGAGAGGAGCAATAGATCTCGGTAGATCTACAAAACTGACCAAGAATGAGGAAGAACAGTCACATACCTCAATAATCCTGGTTCGAAACACCAAAGGAATCCTTTGGATTGACACAAAATCTCATGGGAGTGGCTTTTCAAACTTCATGGAAGTGAAATCTTGAATTATGGACACTATGTAAAATAAAAGAGCCATATAGAGGCAAAAAACATGTGATATCTATTTTTTTAGGATCTGAACTAAACCATCTGTAGGGTTTGTTAGAACAGTTCTATAAATTGTGTGCTAACCATGAATTAGCTAATTCCTTGACAGACCCTCTCATATCCTCCTTGCATGGTCTCTCTATCCGTACTCAAAATCTACTAAAAATCTATACTCAAAACAACCATTGTGCATTGTTTCTACTACGATGATCACATGGTTTGGATAAACCGTACGCATCCCGTGTGCCTCTCATCCCCCCCAACATAATAAATGATCAATAAAATCTCTAAATATTACATATTATAATTTATACCCATAAAAATCCATGATAGGGTTATGTATAATAAACTAAGGGTACAGCATTGACCACTTCCTCAAAAGCCCAACGTGAAACCACATTTCAACCACAACCACCTACAAAACATTCTATCGGGGGAGATAACTCTATAAAGAGAGTAAGCCACAATAAGAAACATGACAAATAAATATCATAAATAGAATTTTCTATAAAAATAAAATGAACAACATTACAAAAGAAAGGGAAATCATCAAACAACTCAGAGTATTGAGCATGTAACTATGACTCATATTTCCATGTACTCTCATGCATGCCATCGTGCTGCCACAAGGCAATAAACAAGGGAATATAATTTCAAATAACACCTTATCTTGTGGGTCTAAGTCTCTATAGGTCACTCCAAAATGTTTTCCTCATTTACAATATTGATCTCCCCCATCGATGATGTGAGGGTCATGATGAATAAACTAATAGATCTAAGTCATGTGAAAAACATTATATATCTAGATCATCAGTATGGGATGTGGTACCTGGTATGCCACAACTCCAACTTGACCAACACATTTAATGGATAAAAAATTGTGGAGAAAAAATACTCCCACAACCAATAATTCACTTCACATGATGGGGAGTCACCATCTGAAACACTTGAACCCAAATAACAAACTATAGAGGTACCCACATATCATCATCATAGTACTTCAGATGATATTTCTCAGCCTTAATCCTCTAATGAAATACATGGACCATCTCTATAATATTCAAAACTAGATCCATCCTAATAATTGATAAATCTATGACCATATTCCTGTTTAATGGATAATTGAACGACTCAACATAAAATACCCCAAATCATACCATACTGATGTTTGATTGAAAACTATTCTTATAAGAGAACTCTACTAGGGGAATGTTCCTCATCCATGAACCTACAAAATTCCAGAATAAAATGAATAACATGTCTTCAAGATTCCAGACGGTCCACTCTATTTGACCGTTCATCTATGGATGAAATGCAGTACTAAGGAATATCTGAGAGACAAAATTATATTGAAGACACCTCCACACCCTATATAAAAAATGAGGATTTCTATTAAAAATGATTATCTGAGGGACTATGTGGTCTCTCACAACCTCTTCCAAATAAATCCTCCAAGAAACCTCTACTGATCTCAACTACATGATCACTATAAATTGTGATGATTTTTGAAATCAATTCACTACAAAACATATAGTTTCATATCATCCCTAAGATCATGGTAAAATTGTAACAATGCCCCTTAAGATTTCACCATATTTCCACTAACGAACATATATGGGCTGAAGAAAACCACTGGTATGATTGGGCTCATCCTTAAACTTCTTGATGAACAATAATATTGACACAAACTCTTAAACTACATAGTTTTACTCAGTCCACCAAAACTTACTAATAAATGTTCAGTACATTCTCAGTATTCCCAAATGTACCACTATGGTTGAACAATGGAACTCTCTGAGAACCATCTCACACATCTCCAAAGGAAATAAACTACTTTCATGGAACAACACTTGGATTTGTTAATCCAAAAACAAAAATTGTGGGGAATCTCTAAAAACAACTGCCAATATCCACACACCCACCTCAAGAACCCCTAACTATGACTCTTATACCGTATAGAAAAAAATTGTCTTCACTGTCATCCAAAAAAGATAGCATCTACCCCAAACATCTCCCATATTCATATGTAATGTGGAATGTTCTTCCTTCACTCTCCAATAATCTACTAGTTCACACACTACATCACTACGCGAAATCATGATTAGACTGTAGTAAAAATACATTAACCATCCTTAGTGTATATCAAATTTGAAAATTGTAATCCTTTATGAACAGCATCCACCAAAGATGGCCCATGTTCAAGTCGTACTGGGAGAAAACATTCTTCAAAATATTATTATAAGGGAAGGACATGAAATGATCTCCAATGAGGTAATGTATTAATCACATTAGGGAAAAAACCACTGGTACCCATAAAAATTGACTAGTCTATCCAACATCCTAAAAAACCCTAAGCCTAGACATGAATCATCACAAAAAAAAAATAAAACTAAACTTATTTTGTTGGGAGAAAAAGAAATATATAACTAACCAAATTCTCTCTCAGATACACTAAATCTACCTGATACTGATTAGTCTATTTAAAATCCTGTTTCATTCTGGTCAACGATGTTAGAGGAGTCAAAACCTGAGAAAAATATTCAGTGAACCTCCTATAACAGCCCGCAAGACCGAGGGAACTTCGTAACAATGGCACTGTCATGGGGGATTCCCAAGACACAACATATTAAATTTTTGATGGATCCATAGGTACTTAATATTGGGATAAACAAATCCCAATAAAATATACTTCTCGAGCCCTAAAGTCACAATTCAACAACTTACCAAATATTTTTTCTTTATAAATAACTCCCAAAATAGAAGTAGATACTCTGTATGCTCCTCATCAGACGTAGAGTACACAAGGATTTCATCGAAGAAAAAAACCACATACTTATATAGGATCTCACATTTCACAACATTCATTTAATCAATGTTGTTAGATCTAGCATTCATCACACCGAACGTCAGCACAATGAACTATTAATGCCCATGATGGCAAAGGAAACCAATCTTTGGAATATCCTCATCCTTCACAGGCATTTGATGATATCCTCACTATAATTAAATCATCAAGACCCAATTTGAACCCCCTAGATGATGAAAAAAATCCTTAATCTACCGAAGACGATAGTGATTAATCACATTGTATTTATTTAAAGTGATGATAATTGACACCCAACCGCAAACCATCATCAGGCTTAATCATGAAAAATTAAAAGATCACCCTACAGTAACACACTGATCCTAAGAATCCACATTCCAATAGACGATCAAGGTATATATAAATCTCTAAAAAACTAATAATGTTTAATCCTATATAGGGATATCGTGATAGGAGACACACCTGACTTTAGCTCGATCCCAAACTCAATCTGTCATCAAGGGGGTAATGAAAAATCTTCTTCTAGAAAGTCATCAGGTTACTTGTCCACGACTATGGGGAACACTGAATTATGAACCTCTGATGAAATAATAATATTCTCATCCATCACAAATGAAAAAAATTCAACAAACATCTTCCCCATATGAGGGTCTTACTCTCCAACAAACACCATTGGCTTTCTATATGCATTGAAAAACAACACCTCCATTCAGAATCAATCCAAAATACCATCCATTAAATTCTACTAATCCACGTAGAGGATAAAATCATATGGTGGTATCCGTAAACATAGAAAATCTCCCCAAGAGCGGTGCTTCCCTAGGAATAGCTCATAGTCTATACATACTTCAATCTAGTCAGATCGACCTCCTACAAGGATATATAAAACCAAGGGAGCTTAATGTCACTCTACTATAAGTCATAAGTGTAACACCCAAGACTTTTATGTTATATAAATCATCAAAGGAATCTTTTTCTACACAACACTTGCTTGACTTGCTTTACCCGCAATCATGACCTTCCTCGATAGCTTGTGTCGTACGCAATACCGAGTTTCACTAAACAACAATATGCTATTAAAACTAGCCGTTATGAATAGTAAAAACCACTTTTTGAAATTTTATAAATTTTATTTTTCAAAATGGACTTCATTTTTGGATTCAGAATATCGAAATTAGCCTAGGGTGAAATTTTGGTATTTTTCTGAAAACTTTCAATTTTTTATGAATAGTGAAACCACTAAGTGGTAGGTTAAAAACTGAATTTTTCATACAACTTAATTTTACCGCTTCTGTGAATGAAATTTAGAAAATCCGACAGACACGGTTGATATCAGTAAGTAAAATGTGGTTCAATGAGATAAAAATAATTTTTTGGTGAATAGTAACTTTTTACTTTTTTTACCGCGGTTATTAGTAAATAGGGTAACTAAGGGTAAATATGATATTATTATTACCCTAACACATGTCCTAATTCTATTTGACAAGTGTAATTCGACCAAAAACAAACTTAGGAATAAAATATGACCATTTAGGCCCACTTGGATTAGATTAGGACATTTATTATTAATTTATTTAAAGAAGGGTTAAAATAGTTAAAATCAACGTTTAATAAGTAAATCATTTTTAATATGGGGTTATACATAAGAAAAATTCGATTTTAAATATTCATTAGAAAGATAAAATGATTTCCTACATTATGGTATTTTATTTTTAATTTTTAGACATCAAATAATTTAATTTATTTATGACACAAAGATGATGCAGTAATTATCTTATTAATGAAATATTGACATAATTGATAATATAAATACCAAAATAATAGTAATTTAAGACTTTTTATGAATTAAACTAATTTTATAGGTTACTATGATATATTAGTATTGATTTAATCAACTTGGTTCGAACATATAATTCTGTTATGACTTTCAAAAAAATCATAAATCAAATAGTGTCAAAATTGACACAAAATAGTTTTTAAATAAATATTATATTATTAATTGTTATTTAATTCCTAAAAATCTATGGTTCGGCCAAATGAATTAGATAAAGATATATATATTAATAATAAACAATTTGGGGTTCGGTTGGCATGTTATAGTATGTGTATTAACCATATAGTGAAAGAAAACAAAAAGACATGGTAAAAGTTAAATTATTTAACTTAGAGTTAAATCTAATTGATAAGGTTAAAATAATACCCTAAACTCGTCCAAATCCTATTGGTTGATAGGATTTCGACCCATACCCACTTTAGCTTCGAAATAAGACCCTTTGGAACCATTAGAAATCGATTTTGACTTTAATATAAAATAATATGTTGAGATATTCCTAAGGTGCCCCTCTCCTCTCTTGTAAAAGGGCACCTCCTCCCCCTCCTCCTCACACCAATTTGAGAACTCAAGCTCAGACAACCCCTGCCATTTTCTCCTCTCCACTTCCCTAGAATAATCCTAGAGGTCCTGGTCTTCTTCAAAGACCAATCTTAGTTCCCTAAGTGGAGGATTCCAAGAGGCGTTTCAAAGAAGAGGTAATATCCATTACCGATCTTTTCAATTTCTTTCTTCTTCAACTTCTTCTTCTTTAGTTGTTTCATAATAAAGTAATAACATCATTATTACTTACATACTGTTATGTTATTATAAATATGAAACAACCCTAATTCACCTTCTATCCATCCTACGGAAAAATGAAATCACCGCGCGTGCGTACGTACGGAATACCGTCTCCACGCCGTGGTGTAATCTATTTTTCCACCATCACTTTACAAGGATGAGTATAATGGTGTAATGAGTAACTATTTATTATTATTATAAAGTAATATTGATACTGAAATAATATATATATACTCCAATACAGTTCCACGATCATAGGAACGATATCATCACTCCTACGTACGTACGGAATACCGTCTCCACGATGTGATGCGACTCGTTCTACATGATCATCATTACATAGCAATTTTATAAATGAATTGAATGAATAAATATGATATATGTTACACCAATACCATTCTTGATATAAGGTATCTATAACCTTAATAGAAGAATAAGAATTTATTCGAAAAAACACGCATAAGAACAAAAGGCAATAAGGACCCGAGTAACAAGTAACAATGAAATATTACTAGAAAGAAGCTAAGAATATAACCATATATGATATCATATCAATATGTATGATTCTGGAATAAGTCAATAACATTATTTAAACCATTATACAGGAGCTTTGGACACGTACAAAGCAAATTGGACCTAAGGTAATGGAAATATCACAATCTCATTTTTATCCGAGATTGTTTATTCGTATGTATTTACTGGGGTGTATTTTATCATCCACATCCATGTTTCCTAAATATGTAATATTATTTCCATTCACCTACAATTTTTTAATCCTATTTTACCCTTCTGTGAGTTTTTAGTAAAAGATATGAAAGGAATCTTTTGTCGTTTTTCGTACGAGGTACTTTTTTGAATTTTCCGACAAAAGTACGAAGACTGTTTTTTTTAACTTATACGGCATGAATGGATTTTTAAAACATTATTTCCAAGAAGCTTCCTTTACAAGTTTTCAAGTTTATTTTTAATCAACATCATTTATTTTAAAGTCGTATGACATGTTATGAAAGGAAAAATGTTTTTGAAGTAGAAAGGATATTTTCCTCAAGAATGGAGTTCATGTTTTTTATCAAAATTATTTTCCATCTAAGATAATAAAAGGGTTCTGTTTTTATCACTATTACTAAATTGGTTTGATTATGTTGTGATGGAAATATTTTTATGAATTCCTTTATCTTATATGAATTGTTTTATGATTTCCTATTGTTTAAGAATCCCATTTTTATTACATGGGTTACGCTATGATGTATGGTTTATGATTATGTGGAACACATTAGAAAGGATTCATTATGAGATGGGTGGGACCTATATCTCCCTCCAATGCATTGGGTAAAGATTTTATATCTCATGAGATAGACATGGTTGGAACGGTAGGTTATACCGGTTCAGTGAAACAGGACTGGAATGAGGGTGACTCGGTTCAGAAAGGGACTTTGTCCACTAATATAGTCTTGGCAATGAGTCATTACTAACAAGAAATGATTTTCCATGACTATGTGTGCATGCCACAAAGTTTCAAGTTTCATGTTATGATTATGGGGATCTCATTTTCACTTCTATGATTTGTTCCATGTTAAGATATTATGATCTCTTTTGCAGGTTATGATTTTCAAAAAGATATGATATGATCTTTATTTCCTTTAATTTCCCTTGCTGAGCATTTGAGCTCACCCTTTTATGTTTTCTTTTCCCCAGGATATAAAGAAAGGTTTTAGGTAAAAAAAAGGAAGATCTTTATGGGAGATATTGAAGATCTTTCACCACGATTAGAAGATTACGTTCCGAGTTTCCAAAGACACTAAACTATTATGATCCTTGTGTGTGTGTTTTTGTTATGTACCATGTATTCCGCAAAAGTAATGTAATGTCCATGTACGTCAAGCTTCGGGTCTCTACAGTTGGTATCAGAGGAAAGGTATAGTCAACCTTTGGAAACTAGGATGTGAAAGCCTTAGTAAGAACCCTAAGGATAAGTCTAAGCATAGAACAAAATCTTAGTGTTTTAGAAATGGCCTTGAATAACCTAGGATAAGACCTTAAGCATGAAAATTGTATTCTTGAATTATGTGGTTTTTCCTATTATAATTAGTGTTGCTCGCACTATTCTTCTTGGTTTTAGTCAATGGATGGAACCCGAAGGAACCGTGTTAATACGGAATGCGATGGGAAATGCTATGATTGTCCCCCTGAGCAACCAAACGATATGGGAGCTGGAATGCAAAATCGTGTAGCCATGCTCACACAACTTTCTCAAGCTATGAATCATGCAGTACTTCCAAACGAGCAAAGGAAGGAGCAAAATTCTGTTGAATCCTTCATGAGGCAGCATCCACCTTCTTTCAGTGGGTCTACTGATCCATTAGTTGCTGAACAATTTATTAGTACTACTGAAAAGATATTTTCAGTTCTTCAATTTTCTGAACATGATAAAGTCATCCTAGAAGTGTATCGTTTGGACGGAGATGCTGATCAATGGTGGAATCTTATTATGAATACGAGGCAAAGGTATGAAATTGAGTCTATGGAATGGGACGAGTTCAAGAACATATTTTTCAATAAGTACTTCCCTCGTATTCTCCGAACAAAGATGGAGAAAGAGTTTCTTGAACTGAAGCAAAGGGATGATGAATCTGTTGGTACCTATGAAGCAAATTTTACAAGACTTGCAAGGTACGCTTCTGGTATTATTATCCAACCTTAGAGTAAGATCGATCGATTCTTTAGTGGCATAAAACCAAGTCTTCGAAGGGCGTTAGCCATAAGGGACTTCAATAGCTATGAGGAAATCGTTCGATGTGCTCTCAAAGTCGAGATGGAGATTGGAATCACCCATCAGTCACATGGGTTTGATATGAAGAGGAAGATGGAATTCAAAGAAAAATCTAAAGAGCACATGGAAAAGAAGATGAGCTTTTCCTTATGCTCAAAGTGTGGAAAGAAACATGGAGGGAGTTGTCTTAAAGGGACAAGTAAATGTTTTAAATGTGTAAAGGAAGGTCATCGGGCATTTGAATGCCGTGATAATGGGAAGAAGATGTCTAATGACGCAAACAAAGGAAGGGATACACAGAATGAACCTACTACACTTCAATGTTTCAAGTGCAAGGAGAGGGGGCATTATGCCAATCAATGCCCAAATCCAAGGGTTGATGATGATGGTCGACTTCAACAAAATCTTAAGGCTAAAGACAAAGGAAAGTCACATGCAATTTCTATCAGCGATGTGGAGTACGATAACGAAGTGGTGAAAGGTACACTTACCATCCACTCTAAAGTAGCAAATGTTTTATTTGATTCTAGATCCACCCACTCTTTTATTTCTGAAAAATTTTCTAAGGGTATCACCATACCACCTCAACAATTAGATGTTGAGTTTGCTGTGACAATGGCACAACAGTCGCATCAAAAGTTTATAATTCTTCTCCGATCTAAGTTTGTGGGAAAGTGCTTCCTGCAAATCTTGTGATCCTTCCTTTAGTGGAATTTGATGTGATTCTTGGCATGGATTGGCTTTCTCTACATGGAGCTCATATCAATTTCCAAAGAAGGGAAGTCACATTTCATATTCCAGATCAATCTATGATCGTCTATCAATGCAAGGATGAACATAACCTTCCAGTGGAAATTCCTTCCATCTTATGGGTCTTGATTCCACTAAATGAAGGTTACTTATCTCAAATGGTTGGTGAGAAACTCACGATTAAGAATATGCCCATTGTACGGGAGTTTGATGATGTCTTTCCGGAGGAATTACCGGGTCTTCCACCAAATCGTGAAGTTGAGTTTTCAATAGAACTCGTACCGGGTGCTTTTCCTATTTCAAAGTCACCTTATAGAATGGCCCCAATTGAGTTGCAGGAATTGAAGAAGCAACTCCAAGAGAATCTTGATAAGGGATTCATACGCCCTAGTGCGTCACCTTGGAGAGCACCTGTTCTATTTTTTATGAAGAAAGATGGATCAATGAGACTCTGCATTGATTATTGAGAACTTAACAAGATCACTATCAAGAACAAATATCATCTCCCACGCATTGATGACTTATTTGACCAACTACGCGGAGCTCAATACTTTTCCAAGATTGATCTTCGTTCAGGGTATCATCAATTAAGGGTCAAAAGGGAGGATATACCAAAGACGGCTTTCCGTACAAGGTATGGACATATGAATTTATAGTGATTCCATTTGGTCTTACTAATGCCCCTACTATCTTCATGGATCTAATGAATAGAGTCTTTAGAGACTATCTTGATCAATTTGTGGTAGCCTTTATAGACGATATTCTTGTCTATTCAAAGTGCAAGGAAGGGCATGAATATCACATGAGAATTATATTGAAGACCTTGAGAAAGGAGAAGCTTTATTCCAAATTTACCAAGTTTGAATTTTGGCTTCAAAAAGTTGCATTTTTGGGTCACATAATCTCAAAACAGGGGATATCTGTGGATCCAGCAAAAACAAAAGTTATCGAAAGATGGTCGAGACCAACAACAGTAACTGAGATCCGAAGTTTTCTTGGTTTGGCTGGATATTATCGACGTTTTGTAAAATATTTTTCACGATTATCTAATCCACTCACCATGTTGACTCGGAATGGAGTTAAGTTTTTCTGGATAGAGGAATGTGAAGAGAATTTCAAGGAGTTGAAAAGAAGGTTATCCAGTGCACCTGTGCTCACACTGCCTTGAAGTGGAGAAAGGTTTGTGATCTACAGTGATGCATCCAAGAAGGGATTGGGGTGTGTTCTTATACAAAATGATATGCTGATAGCTTATGCCTCACGACAGTTGAAAATCCATGAGCAAAATTACCCAACACATGATTTGGAGTTGGCTGCGGTAATCTTTGCATTAAAGATTTGGAGGCATTACCTTTATGGTGAAAGGTGTGATATTTATACTGATCATAAACGTTTAAAGTATATTTTCACACAAAAGGAGTTGACTATGCGTCAAAGATGATGGTTGGAGCTGATTAAGGATTATGACTGCTCAATCCATTACCACCCTGGGAAAGCAAACAAGGTGGCAGATGCATTAAGTCAACAAGGCCATGCTAGTTTATCCATGATGAGGATCACAAAAGATCCAAAATTTATGGATTTACAAAGGATGGTTCTTGGAATTATAATGGAAGGGGAAAAATCTTATCTTTCTCAAATGAATGTTCAACCATCTATACATGTGAAGATTAAAGAGGCACCGAAAGAAGATGTCGAGTTACAAAAGAAGGTGAGAAATGTTCCTGAATTCAACCTTGATTGTGATGGGATAATAATGTTCAGGAATCGGGTTTGTGTTCCTTCCATCCCCGAATTAAAGAAGGAGCTGCTGGATGAGGCTCATAGTTCTTCATTCTCTATTCATCCTAGAAACACTAAGACGTATAGGGACCTGAAAGAGTACTTCTGGTGGGATGGCATGAAAAGAGATGTTGCTGAATATGTCTCTCGATGCTTGGTTTGTCAACAAGTTAAAGCTGAGAGACAAATGTCTAAGGGGATGTTACAACCATTACCCATACCCGAATAGAAATGGGAAAACATCACTATGGACTTTGTCACAGGACATCCTAAAACATCCAAAGGCAATAATGTTATCTGGGTCATAGTTGATCATCTTACAAAGTCTGCACACTTCATTCCTATTAGAGAGGATTTCTCTCTAGATCAGCTTTCCAGGATATATGTAAAGGAAGTGGTAAGATTGCATGGAGTACCACTTTCTATTATATCTGATCGGGATCCGAGATTTACCTCGAAGTTCTGGCGAAGTCTTCAGCATACTCTGGATACAGAGTTGAGTTTCAGCACTGCTTATCATCCCCAGACAGACGGTCAGTCTGAGAGAACAATTCAAACCCTAGAAGATATGTTGAGAGCTTGCTCTATGGATTTCAAAGGAGGTTGGGATCAACACCTACCTTTGGTGGAATTTTCTTATAATAATAGCATTCACTCCAGTATTCAGATGGCTCCTTATGAAGCTCTCTATTGAAAGAAATGCAGGACTCCAACTTGCTGGAATGAAGTTGGGGAAAGAAAGCTATTAGGACCTGATCTCCTTGATGAAATGGCAGAAAAGGTCAGATCTATTCAACAACACATAAGCACAGCTCAGAGTCGAGAGAAAAGTTATGCCGACAACCGAAGGAAAGACCTAGAGTTTGAAGTGGGTGATAAAGTGTTCTTACGAATATCTCCCTGGAAGAGGGTTATGAGATTTGGAAAGAAGGGGAAGTTGAGCCCTAGATATATCGGTCCTTTTGAAATACTGGATCGTGTTGGGAAGGTAGCTTACCGATTGGCGTTTCCACCGAATCTCTCTCAAGTTCACGATGTGTTCCATGTATCTCTCCTGAGAAAGTACATACCGGATCCTTCACATGTACTCAGCACAGAAGTTGTACCGCTGGAGAAAGAATTTTCTTATGAAGAACAGCCGATAGAGATTCTGGATCGTAGCGAAAAAGTCCTACAAAACAAGACCACTCGATTGGTGAAAGTTTTATGGAGGAGCCACCAACTTGAAGAAGCTACATGGGAGCTTGAGGATATGATGAGGGAGAAGTATCCTCATCTGTTTGTTACAAAGTGACGAATTTTGAGGGTGAAATTCTTTTTAAGGGGGGTAGAATGTAACACCCGAGACTTTTATGTTATATAAATCATCAAATGAATCTTTTTCTACACAACACTTGCTTGACTTGCTTTACATGCAATCACGACCTTCCTCGATAGCTTGCGTCGTATGCAAGACCGAGTTTCACTAAACAACAATATGCTATTAAAACTAGCCATTATGAATAGTAATAACCACTTTTTGTAATTTTATAAATTTTATTTTTCAAAATGGACTTCATTTTTGGATTCAGAATATCGAAATTAGCCTAGGGTGAAATTTTGGTATTTTTCTGAAAACTTTCAATTTCTGATGAATAGTGAAACCACTAAGTGGTAGGTTAAAAACTGAATTTTTCATAAAACTTAATTTTACCGCTTCTGTGAATGGAATTTCAAAAATCCGACAAACACGGTTGATATCAGTAAGTAAAATGTGGTTCAATGAGATAAAAATAATTTTTTGGTGAATAGTAACTTTTTACTTTTTTTACCGCGGTTATTAGTAAATAGGGTAACTAAGGGTAAATATGATATTATTATTACCCTAAAACATGTCCTAATTCTATTGGACAAGTGTAATTTGACCAAAAACAAACTTAGGAATAAAATATGACCATTTAGGCCCACTTGTATTAGATTAGGACATTTATTATTAATTTATTTAAAGAAGGGTTAAAATAGTTAAAATCAAAGTTTAATAAGTAAATCATTTTTAATATGGGGTTATACATAAGATAAATTCGATTGTAAATATTAATTATAAAGCTCAGAAGATTTCCTACATGATGGTATTTTATTTGTAATTTTTAGACATCAAATAATTTAATTTATTTATGACACAAAGATGATGCAGTAATTATCTTATTAATGAAATATTGACATAATTGATAATATAAATACCAAAATAAATGTAATTTAATACTTTTTATGAATTAAACTAATTTTATAGGTTACTATGATATATTAGTATTGATTTAATCAACTTGGTTCTAACATATAATTCTGTTATGACTTTCAAAAAAATCATAAATCAAATAGTGTCAAAATTGACACAAAATAGTTTTTAAATAAAATAAAATATTATTAATTGTTATTTTATTCCTAAAAATCTAAGGTTCGGAAAAATGACTTATATAAGGATATATATATTAATAATAAACAATTTGGGGTTCTTTTGGCATGTTATAGTAAGTGTATTAAACATATAGTGAAAGAAAACAAAAAGACATGGTAAAAGTTAAATTATTTAACTTAGAGTTAAATCTAATTGATAAGGTTAAAATAATAGCCTAAACTTGTCTAAATCCTATTGGTTGATAGGATTTAGACCCATCCCCACTTTAGCTTCTAAATAATACCCTTTGGAACCATTATAAACCGATTTTTACTTTAATATAAAATAATATTTTGAGATATTCCTAAGGTGCACCTCTCCTCTCTTATAAAAGGGCACCTCCTCCCCCTCCTCCTCACACCAATTTGAGCACTCAAGCTCGGCCAACCCCTTCCATTTTCTCCTCTCCACTTCCCTAGAATAATCCTAGAGGTCCTGGTCTTCTTCAAAGACCAATCTTAGTTCCCTAAGTGGAGGATTCAAAGAGGCGTTTCAAAGAAGACGTAATATCCATTACCGATCTTTTCAATTTCTTTCTTCTTCAACTTCTTCTTCTTTAGTTGTTTAATGATAATGTAATAACATCAGTATTACTTACATACTGATATGTTATTATAAATATGAAACAACCCTAATTCACCTTCTATCGATCCTACGGAAAAATGAAATCACCGCGCGTGCGTACGTACAGAATACCGTCTCCACGCCGTGGTGTAATCTATTTTTCCACCATCACTTTACAAGGATGAGTATAATGGTTTAATGAGTAAATATTTATGATTATTATAAAGTAATATTGATACTGAAATAATATATATATACTCCAATATAGTTCCACGATCATAGGAACGATATCATCACTCGTGCGTACGTACGGAATACCGTCTCCACGATGTGATGTGACTCGTTCTACATGATCATCATTACATAGCAATTATATAAATGAATTGAATGAATAAATATGATATATGTTACAACAATACCATTCTGGATATAAGTTATCTATAACCTTAAAATAATAATAAGAATTAATTCGAAAAAACACGCATAAGAACAAAAGGCAATAAGGACCCGAGTAACAAGTAACAATGAAATATTACTAAAAAGAAGCTAAGAATATAACCATATATGATATCATATCAATATGTATGATTCTGGAATAAGTAAATAACATTATTTAAACAATTATACAGGAGCTTTGGACACGTACAAAGCAAATCGGACCTAAGGTAAGGGAAATATCACAATCTCATTTTTATCCGAGATTGTTTATTCGTAAGTATTTACTGGGTTGTATTTTATCATCCACATCCATGTTTCCTCAATATGTAATATTATTTCCATTCACCTACAATTTTTTAATCCTATTTTACCCTTCTGTGAGTTTTTAGTAAAAGATATGAAAGGAATATTTTTTCGTTTTTCGTACGAGGTACTTTTTTGAATTTTCCGACAAAAGTACGAAGACTGTTTTTTTTAACTTATACGGCATGAATGGATTTTTAAAACATTATTTCCAAGAAGCTTCCTTTATAAGTTTTCAATTTTATTTTTAATCAACTTCTTTTATTTTAAAGTCTTATGACATGTTATGAAAGGAAAAATGTTTTTGAATTAGAAAGGATATTTTCCTCAAGAATGGAGTTCAAGTTTTTTATCAAAATTATTTTCCATCTAAGATAATAAAATGGTTCTGTTTTTATCCCTATTATTACATTGGTTTGATTATGTTGTGATGGAAATATTTTTATGAATTCCATTATCTTATATGAATTGTTTTATGATGTCATGTTGTTTAAGAATCCCATTTTTATTACATGGGTTACGCTATGTTGTATGGTTTATGATTATGTGGCACACATAAGAAAGGAATCATTATGAGATGGGTGGGACCTATATCTCCCTACAATGCATTGGGTAAAGATTTTATATCTCATGAGATAGACATGGCTGGAATGGTAGGTCATACCGGTTCAGTGAAACAGGACTGGAACGAGGGTGACTCAGTTCAGAAAGGGACTTTGTCCACTAAGATAGTCTTGGCAATGAGTCATGACTAACAAGAAATGATTTTCCATGATTATGTGTGCATGCCACAAAGTTTCAAGTTTCATGTTATGATTATGGGGATCTCATTTTCACTTCTATGATTTGTTCCATGTTAAGATATTATGATCTCTTTTGCAGGTTATGATTTTCAAAAAGATATGATATGATTTTTATTTCCTTTAATTGCCCTTGCTGATCATTTGAGCTCACCCTTTTATGTTTTCTTTTCCCCAGGATATAAAGAAAGTTTTTAGGTAAAAAAAGGAAGATCTTTATGGGAGATATTGAAGATCTTTCACCACGATTAGAAGATTACGTTCCGAGTTTCCAAAGACACTAAACTATTACGATCCTTGTGTGTGTGTTTTTTTTATGTACCAAGTATTCCTCAAAAGTAATGTAATGTCTATGTACGTCAAGCTTCGGGTCTCTACAATAAGTAATGATGAAGGGAATGTTACGTGAAGGAGTCTATCACTATATAATTAGAAAATGCATACTATTATGTAGAAAACAAGAAAAAGGGTACCTTGAATGACATCTGTAACTCTTGGCACAGGCAATACTAAATCATGAAACTGAGTACAACCAGATCCAAGACCTCTGTGTCCATGATGAAGACCACCATCATGGCCTCACTCTTCAATATATGGATGGGGAGTGTCATTGGGATATCCTATGCAGGAAACATATGCACTCTACTAATCTAATACAGGTGTAACCTGTTATAGCTGCCTAGGCTGGAATTGCTTTAAAGGGGTAACCGTAAGTGGAAAAGATGACACATGCTGACTGATTTAAATGGATGAACACACTCTCTCTTAATGAACAAAAAATTTTCCTGAAAACAACAGCATGGTTGCATATCATAGGAATAAGTGTTTGTACCCCCAGATAAATGATACATAGTGGGAAATGACCTACCCCCAGATGATAAAAACATTTATGCCTCAAAATCGGGATCCCCAACTGCCTCTCATAGTTCTGGGTAATCATGTATACTCTCTTATTATAATAATATACTTTTAGATAACATCTTATCGATTATCACTTCCTTCACCAACTCCCCAATAAATATCTTTAGTATAAATGGGGTGACTTGGAATTGGATATCTTGATGAATATCACCCTTTAAATGCCTCTTACAGGCCTACTCAGGTGGAAAGAGGTTTGAAGAAAATAAAAAAAGGGTTTTAATTGAATTTTAAACTCTTGAACACTAGAGCTACCCTATCAATGGGTAAGCATCTCCCGGAGAATGACCGAAATTAAGGTCAATGATAGAAACTCACATCTAAATTGATCTCAGATCTTCATGCATGATATTGATGATACCTTTCAATCCATGAATTATAAAAACCTACACATCATTGTTTCCCCTAGTAACATCGTCCCAACTAACAACACACAATGATCCTTCTAAGCATGGATCGAACTAGGGGATATTTCAACCTCCTCTAACCAGTATTTTATGAATGCATCTGAAATGGATCCCTGACACATCTACATATTTTTTTTCCTGCAACCTGTAAAGTATCCACGTTCATGTATTTTCACCATAAATTTCTACTTCGTGGCAATCTGCTAGTGAAACCAGCTGTATATCAGCTACGCAAACGTGGAAAAGACGTCCACCTAGAGCCAGTTTTGAAAAGGAATAAAACAATTAGAGTTCCTAAACCAAGAATATAAAATTCATAAATATTAATTAATTGTGTAATATTATTAATTTTATGTTAAATAATCCAATGTTTTACCGATTCAAACACAAGAAGAATGAAGAATGATGCATAATATTTTTATAGGACTCTACCCTTCCACCAGTATCACCACATTTAGTATCCACTGTAAACCTAAATATCCATGCATCAAACAACATGGGGGACATTAATACATGTTCCTCAGCCGGTCTCCAATGTTTATAGAACATTCTAAACATTACAGACATTGTTTCCTACCAACCCATTCAACCTCACCTATTCATAACTCCAAACTCAATCATATCCCTCAACCACACCTCTAATACATATCTTTTTCAAAACCCTTCCAACAATGTTCACCCTTTCCTGGTTGATAATGTGTGAAGATAAATAATTTCTCCTTATTCCCACCTCTAGTAGGATGTATCTTGCAGACAACCACTGAAGGTACAATAAAAACAATTATTAGAGGCATTACCCTCTAAGAGAATACATGAAGAAGAGAGAGAAAATATTGAAACTAACCATATTCTTCATAGAGTAAAAAATATAAAATAACCCATGTACACCAATATAAATTCATTAATGAAGAAATAGAATTGAAAAGGAAAACTATAAGTACCAAAATAAAGTAAAATAGTAGTGACCACGAATCCCAAACAACTCTGGATAACCCAAATCTAGTTGTAACTAGCATGATATCCAATCTGCTACAAATGACATGAAAAATAATTCATATAATGTATGATGAGTATAACAAAATAATCAATAGGATCCTCCTCGTATCCTATCATAAGAAAGAAAAAAATCATGTTAAAGCATAGTGAAAGAAATTGAAATTAACTTGTCACAGAAACAAGTATACTGTGTTCCAGTCCACTTCATGTCTAATCTCACAAATCATTGAATATAATAGTATATTAAATAATAAATAATCACTAGGGTTCTCCACTACCACTTCCCCAATTTTTTTCTACTTGGTCCAAATATTGTAAGACCTAATAATCTCTCTCTGAAAAGGCTATACCGAAGACACCAAGGAATATAACCATCACATCCGGCCGATGAAACACAAAGGCTTTCCCAATGATCCCTTGGAGAAGCACCACACCAACCCCACAACCAAAAGTATCCAAGCTACTTCATGGAGCCACTATAGTCTGTATAACATGTTTCATACATCAGGAATTATACCTCAATCCCTCATAGAATATACACTGAGTAAGGATCCTCCAGCCATCAAAACCTATAAACGTTATTCCTGTAGTAGTCTATAAGAATCTATATCAAGAATATATATGTGTTATATAACCACAAGACATTGCAACCCTCTACACACATATATGGGGAAAACTATCCACTATTCATACCATCACAATTAACTACTAGGCGAAGAAAGTATGTCCAAAGGGTGAAGTCATCCATCTATCCTTTCACCAGGATGTTGGGGAAAACACTCCCAAGTCTTAGAATCCATGGGTGTATTTCACCCTAACATAAAGGGTGGGATATTATATGAATATTAAATAGTATATGATATAATAAATCACACAACCACACAATGGAAAATCATAGAAATAGACACAACTAAAGATAATGTCTCTCTAAATTCTAGTTTTCACTACTATGACTATATATCCTAGAGGCATGAAACCATTTTAAGATCTTTAGTAATAATAAAATCCATTTTAAGTAGTTTCACATTATGTTAATTAATTATTTAACATATAAATGAACATTAAAATTTTCCACATTATATTACATTAACATCACAATAATGGTATATGCCCACCATAAATAACCAAAAAGAGCCCTCAATTCCACATAAGTACAACCTCATTATTTCTTCATAGTAAAATCAAACACCATGGGTTCAAAATAATTTATTCAATAATTTTTTAGCATGATTATTTCTTTTCCATATTTCTTAGTATTAAAAGAAAACAATCTATGCTACCAAATAAAATGTCCTCAATAGAGTGAGTAGGTAAACTAAAATTATAGTATTTTCCATCTATAGAAGGAACACAAGTCCATATATAATTGAGAAGATAAACATGGAAATAACATGGCATACCTCATGCATATTCACCTGTATTGGAATGAGGGTAAGCAATCCATTTGTATCTTGCAGTAGGGAGATTAATGTAAATAAACACAATTTAGATTCAACAACAAATTCTTTTATATCAATGGGTAATTACATCATCAGACCGTTCCATCATACCTGGTGTCCTTCGTAACATCCACATGCAAAATCTTGTGCAAATCGTCACTCCAGGCATCAATTGATTCTACAACCACCATTAAGCCTCCCTACCCCCACATAAAACAACTGTCTTCCATGATAAGTCATTATATGCTAACACCATAACACACAAATCATGAAATAAACAATATAGAAACTAGTCTTTTTCCCAAAAAGAATCGTTCATCCTTCACACACAATGTTCCTTCATTGATCCAAACCAAACAATGCATGACTTTTATAATAATTACAGTAACTCAGAACCCTAAAAGGATTTATCTTCATACAAAAAATTGGTTCCTTTTCCATCTTTAATAAATATATCAATTAAACATGGTTAAATAAATCCCTTTTATAATCTTAATATAGGTAATATTCATTATATTACTTCTTATATTTGTCCCTCCACCAGAACTTCTTTTTCATTCATCATGAAAAATTCCAAATGGATAGTTAGAAAGGAATCTACTCTAATATTTTTGATTAAAAAATGGACTGGCTCCCCCCTCATTTTTAGGGTGCTTAATTATTTTACCCATGTCTCCACTAATAGAACCCTTAGATATATATTCCATTTTCCATTATTAATAATGATTGATAATGTTAAAGGGATTTTCCAGAATTACTCTTTCACAATTGATGATGATCTTTTGATTTGGGAGTCAGCTCAAAATGGAATTCTTGAATCAAAAAACGTATATATGAACTGATTTTCCATCTGTGACATTAATATATAATTGGTTAAAAACATCATAAAATCGTGGTTAAACCATCTCGCCTTACTCTTATTTGGAGTATTGTGCATCAATGTTTTCTTAATGATATTTTCTTACCATCTTATGTTATTAATCATTATTCTAAATTCAGAATGTGAAATCTACATCGTGAGGAAATAAATATTATTTTCATATCTTATGAAACAACTTCTAATCTTTTGTATTATATTTTTATCTTTTTGAGTGATGATGGATTTTGGATATCTTTATTTTCTCTTAGTTAAAAAGGACAGTTGATTTCCTTGGGTCCCTGCAAATAAGACACCTCTTCTTCATAGCTGTTACAGAGATCCTTCACGTCCTCTAGTATAGTAGAAATGATATTATCTTTAAAAAAACTCAGTAAGATTAAATGCATGTAAAATGATGATTCTTATTGATATTAGAGAGGCTACCTCAATTCAAAAGGACTATTGCGGAAACTCCGTTAAGTATTTCGATATCCAAAACTGCATCAGAGTTCATGGAAATCACCCAATGCCCAAATACACTGTTGAAGTATTCTGGAAAGCTCATCCTACTAGATGGATCAATGATAATGTGGAAAGAGCATAAAATGGAATCCAAGAACCCTTGGGTTGTGGGGGAAAATTTATAGACCATCTTGATCAGATCCTAGGAAATTTCTATGGAAGCTGCAGTCTCTCTTCTATATTGGAGGCTGAATTGATGGGTGTTATTCACGACATTTTCATTGTCAAAAAGTTCAAAAAGAACAACGTTTGGATTGAGAGTGAATCTATAACTATATTGCAAGCCATTTAAAATTCTGTTGCTCATCTTACAAGGATTCTCACCTCCCATTGGATTGACTGTCTTAACTCGCTCTAGAATCACAATTTTATTATCAGTCACACCTACCATGAGGCGAACAGGATTATCGATGGTCTTTCTAACATGGGATTTCCTCATGATATTATTTTTAGGAATGACCTTCCTATATATTTTCTTCACTATTATATTAGAGACACAAAAAAATTTCCTACTTTTTGTATCATGTAATTTCTAAATGTACTCCATCCATTTTTGAATTAATTTTAGTGTTCTGTTCTTTGACCAGAAAAAAACCATCCAAAAAAATTAATCCCATTTTACGTTCTTTATCAAATACCATAAAGAATGTCATGCTAAACAAAAATATCTTGGATGTAACACTAATTTAAAAATACAGAGGAAATAACATTACTAACCAATTGATACTAATTCTTGTATTCCGGTTCATATATATATTATGTCAATTACATTTTATTCTAGTTTCCAATTCATTATAACTCTACATTTCTAGACAAATAAATAGAGAAGCCATGAATCCCATACCCAAAATGCTTCCATAGTTCTTTGTACAAGAACACTACAATACAACTGATCATGATCACCTCTCTAGCAGCTACTACAACCACTCGAGGATGGAAATACACCACCACAATGACCACAAATCCAAAAATCTCTAGGGATGACATGATCCAAGGTTACATGACCACGCACGACCCCTATGAGAGTGAGGGTGAGTTTCATGCATCTTGCACCAGAGGATAAGAAAAAAGAACCATGGAGGTATATATCTTGACATTTTTGAATTTCTAAAAGAAGAAATGGTTTATGAATGCTGGATTTTACATTACAATAAGATCTATCAATGATCACATGGTTTGACTGAGTGAAAAAAGGGACCCAATGGAAAATTAATATAGGAATTATAGCCCTGGAATCGGCCTTTAATACATCAAATTAATGGTTTTAATGCATTTTAGAACAATGATAATATCAATTGAGGGAAATTTCATAAATCTGGGAACACTATTCATGAGTAACCACCAATGCATGATGAGTCACCATTAGACGAATCTCTATTTGATGATTTGTTGTTGGACCAGTCTCCATTTTACAAGTATGTATTAGATGATTCACAATTGGATGAGTCTCTTTAGATAAGATTGCCTCAGGTGATTCATTAATGGATGATATATTGTTGGATGATACGTCATTGGTTAGGTAACCAGTAGATGAGTTTTCATTGGACAAGTTTTCATTAGACAATACAACATTGGACAAGTCACAATTGGATGAGTAATCATTGGATTGAGGTACTATTTCCATTTGGAATGATAAATTATTTCTATTATAATTACCTCAATTATTCATTGGAATAAGCTACCATTTCCATTCAAATGAGCTACCATTGTAGTGGGAATGATCTTCCATTCAAAAAATAATATTAAAAAAACCATATGTTTTGTAATGTGCGGGAAATATGTCATAGTGGCCACCAAAAACACCTCAAACACCAGATTTTAACAAATTATTGGACTGAAAAGGATCGAACCATTAAAAATATCACATATATATATATGATAGTATTTATTTTAAATTAATATATATATATCATTAATATGACATGGAAATGATATGATATTCACATTTCTTCTAGAATGTGGTACTCCACATATAAACAGACTATGTTCTCATTTATAATTGTAAAAATAAAATGATATAATATTATCCAAAATGATGAATATGGATTTTATATCATATTAATTCGTTTATGCCACATATAATCATTATCATTTTCTGCATGACATTCCTTGTATACATTTAGTGAAAAATGAATCACATCACTTCATGAGGTGGTAGTCCGCTGTACACACTAGCAACGTCATCTTAGCCTCTATGGAATGAAAACTAAAAAAATTATTTATATGATATAATTACTCTAGAGATATAATTGTGTTATAAATATTATATATATACATTATTTACATCATTATACCCAACTAAAACCTTCAGTAATAGGAAAATGAATGACATTCGTCCACGAGGTGATCTTTTGTTGTACACATGAATGATGATTTTTAACCCATACGAGGGAAGTGGAGATAGTTTTTAGTAATGAAAATAAAGGTATATTTAAAATATAATGGATTTTATATCATCATGGATTAGTGATAATATTATTATTTTTATAAATAAATAAAATAAAAATGCTCATTGAATAACATTAACCCTTCTTCAGGTAACCTCATAAAGAATGCACCAAAATCTTTTCGAGGAGGATATCTACCAAATATAAATATTCTAGATTGAGGTTAGGTAATATTTTAAGTTATTTCTTTATTTTATAGATGAAAAAGGGTTTTTTTGTGTTTTGAATTGAGTACATGGGTGGTTGTTTATAAGTGAGGTGAGCTTTGCACTTGTAATTGTTTAAAATGATAATAGTTCACAAACACTTTTCTCATAAAAAAGGGTTAGAAATGGTTGATTAAATATCCTTATACATTATACGGTATAAATATTTCAATTTAATATATTTTATTCATGGTATAACGTAATATTATTCTTTATTGTTTTTGAAACCATAAGTAAATTCAATTTTCCTTAATCGTGTTAAATAATTTTTACTACTTTTATAATTAATTATCGAAAAATATAAGATATTATTTTAGACAACATATATTATTAATATTATAATTATTAAATCCTTATTTTCAAATTAAATTCACATAAATTTAATATTTTCTTTTAAAATAAATCTCATAGACGTCATGAGAAAGTGGTTTTTCAAAGAAAAAATGTTCTAATGAATTTAAAAATATTATATCATCATTCAGTATAAAAATAAATATAATGACCTAAATTGGATATATATATATATATATATCTTTGTGTGTGTGTGTGTGAAATAATATTACATTCAGAAAAATTATTAATAATTTTTATCTTTGTTAATAATTTTAAAAAATGTGGTTCTTAATTATGATTTAGTGTTTTTCCCTATTGTCGAAAAATGAATCATTTTTGAAAAATCACAAATATTTTCCTCCTGATAATTTTTTTATGATTTAAAAATGATTTTAATTTTATTAATAAAATTTTATAAATGTTCTAGAAATTAATTTTAAATTATGTGAACAATGCATTACCAATGAGTCATTTAGAGGAAAACAGTTATATTGAAAAAAGATTATTATTATATTAAATGATTATTATATTATATTTAATTAATATATAACCATAATTTTAATAATATTGTTAGTAAAATTAATACCATCTAATTTAATGGATGTTTTATAATTTTTAATACATTATCATCTATTTAGACAGGGGTTTGCCTACTCTACAACAAATCAAGGAGATTAAATTAATGAAATATATTTTATGGGCCTGTTAATATCAGTGTTGTGTGTCTAATATGATTATAATACAGTGTTATTCATTTATAATTTCATATTTTTAGAGTTATGATCTCATTTCTACATAACATTATATATATAAAAAGGATTTAACCATTATTTCTTATGCATGCTCAACAAATGAGAGATGACTCAACTTGATTTACCTCTCTCACCCAAAAGAATGAATAATAATTCATTGATTTCTCATAAAGAATTTTCTTAATCTTCTTAAATAAAAATAATATCACTTGGAAATTTTACCATAATAATTATTTCACATTATATATAATAATTAGTTCATGATCATGCAATTCCACAACCATATCCATAAACTAAATTAATAAGAAAAAAAATAAAGAACAAATAAAGGGAACAATGTATAAATTAGATTTTTTTGTTTAGCATGATACTGAAAGTATATTTCACCATCAATATTAGATAATCAGTAATATGATATAAATACACCACTTTATATTAAATTTCATGTGTTACATTGATCTTCACATCCTTGTAATGGAATAAAATTCTTTTTCATCATCGCTGAATGATAATGAACTAATGTTTCAGAAAAAATATAACCATATTAATTTAAAAAATGAATTTTCAGAAACATATATCTGAGAGTAAAATTAATAATTAAAAATTAAAATTTATTTATCTTATATTTAATTATGAAACATGAAATCGTTAATAAAAATAATTAATTTATATAGAAATTCAATCTTTTGACCCATAGTTCTTCTTCATCAACATAGAGTGCCCTCAAATGAGACTACAATAGCATAATCCAACCCAAAATAATCATTTTTATATTTTAAAAAAACTAAAAATTTAGTTAGTGTCCTCAATGATAATCTTAATTATGTTCATTCTATCCCACACAATTACTCTAGTTTAGCTCCCTGGGAATATTGAACACATCCTGTATTCTTGACCATAGCTCCAAGAATTCTAATCATTGATGAAAATATATAATCTTTACCAATCCAAAAATATATTTATCACATTCACCAAATAGAATCAAAAGTGTCAGATCCTTATTTTCATTACTTTGACAACATAGAAAACATAGGATTTAATAACCAATCAAAACACCATCATGTTGAGGATGAACATCAAGAATGGCCTAGGAATTGACTATCTAAAATTCTGATATAGATTTACACAAGTAACATTATAGGTTATTAATAATGTGGGAATGAAAAATATATATATAGCATGGTTTATTGAATTACCGTTTTATGTAAATTGTGGGGAACAAATAAACTTTACATATCCTTTTAAACGACAACATTTTGTTTATCCTAGTTAGTTTGAATGTATTGGTACCCATAAATGATCATTAAAATATGAGATGAACACTTATGTTTCTCCAATAAAGTATATTATCACCATTAAATAAGATCCAAATACACCAAACAATAAAATTTCTTGTTAAAACTATCAATTTTGAATAAAAATTAAACATAACAATAGAATAAATGAAACAGAAATCAAGAATTTAAAATGGATTAAAATGTGATTCCATGAAATGAGATATAATATATATACAATGGATTTATTTAGTAATATTAATATTATAAAATCAATTTTAATACATCATTTACATACAAATTTCATTTAATGTTTCAAAAAAATCAATAATAAAATTTATAAAAAAATGTATATAAATTATTGTAATGAAAATATGAACCTATTTTGAAATATAAATATATTTTTATAAAAAAAATTAATGAAAAAGAAATAACATCCAAAATGTACTAGAGTCAAAATATTTTTAATTAAATATATTGTCTTTATTAGAAAAAATTAAAATGAAAAAAAATGCAGAGGAAATAATGTATTCAAAATAAGACATATCATCCACCATGCCCCATTTATTTAAAAATGAATAAATTTCAATTATATGAGACAAGTAGCCAGAGATTTATAAATATTTAATTTATAAATGGCTATAAAAACTCATTAATTTACATCAAATAGATAAAATAATTATAATAATCTCTCTTGTTATTAGACCCTAAACTAAATTATTCACATATTGAGAGATCTGAGTAACAAAGAAATGATATATTGAAGGACAACCATAAATAACATCCATTTTGAAGTTAGTCAATATGAAATATTAATAATATGGGCTACCATTTCTTGATATACAGTTTAGCTGTCACAATTTTTTCATAAGATAAAAAAATCCAATTGTGTGATAGAAATTACTACAATGTCAAAACAAAAAATTTCACTTTCAATGGAAATTAAAACCCCACAATTACATTAATAATCATAGAATTACATTCCAAATGGAATCCTAAAATATAACAGTATATACAAAAAGACATGGATTCACAATTTATACAAAAAAATATATTAATATTAATCTATCTAATATATCTATAATAATGTAAACCCAGTTAAAAAAATGAATACTGTATAGGGAATTAGATTTTTATATAACAATAATGACTTATAAGACGTAAGATGAAATAACCCAAATTAGAATTTAAAATAAAATTAATCTTGCCAAGGATAATATATAAGATGAATGGTAAATGATCTTTCAAAGGGAATGATAAATGTATTTCTATTTGAAATCAGTTGGTAACATGTGTTTCCACCGAGAATGGGTTGATCTATTCCATCATTAAATGACATATCATATATTGATAATCCAACCATAACCAATAATAAAAAAAATATCGATGAACACTTTGATACAATTTAATATGATACTAATATGTATATCTAGACACTGTACTAAATTTAACATGAAATAAATCCCAATTCATGATCCTATAATCCGTTGTATAGAAACTTGTTCGACGGATGACAAACAATAATATTAATTTTTTAATCCCTGATACATAATAAAGAGGAAACATATCAATAAAAAGATCAACTGAATACAATTTTAAAATATCACATTTTAAATCCAAAATTATAATATGATTAATCTATATACAATAGATGAGATACTGAAATTAAAATGTACAACAAATTTATCATGTCCCATGGACAACCCCATATACTAGCACATCAATAACTCTATCGTAAGAAGTGGTCCAATTAGAAATACTATGGGAATAAAAAACATACTAGAAGTGATAATGACAATATATGACCCATACAACACCATTGGTGTATACACATGCAAATAAATATAACCAAGTATGATTTTACTCAATATTATATACATTAAAAATTATATTAAATTCAATACATGTTTGTTTGAAATAAATATAAAAAATATCATTTTTTACCTTTTATGATATTAAATTACATGGGTACTTATTTTAAAACTAATCATTTATTGATCATGTTAACAATATTTTAATTAAAATTAATTTTACAGAAATAAAATTTGAGAATAACATAAAATTAAATGATTTATCAAAAAATATGTAAAAATTTATTGTTGGTATGTACCAGGGTTATTAATAAAGGGAAACACATAAAATCCACACTAAAAACTAATCTATAAACTATTACTGGATGTATAACACAATCTAGAGGTAAATCACAATACAATACACATTCTTTTATGACCAGATTACTAGCCATAATATCATCCAAAAATAGTAGTGTCCTAATAATTTTTATAATCACATATGTACTACCAAACATAGTTAAATCCCCAAAATAGACAATAGTTACATGATATGGAGCATTAATATAACATATCATGGTACATTTCGTGGGTTAGCCATGTAAACCAATGTAATGTACTAAAGATGCTTAATTTTTTTAATGATCTACGATAGACAATGACATTTGTGGATTCATCCACTTTTATCAAAAAATTTAATTCATAATATAAATACTCTATTCTAAGAACAACGTAAAGAGGGGATATTTTAGAATTAAATATTTTTTTACCATAAATCATTAAATAAATTATTTATTATTTAGGTAATAATGTTGTATAATCCATATAATCCTTTCAAATATATTTTATAATAAATTCAATGAAATTTTAAAAAATTGGAGATATTCAAAAACATCTTATTGTAATAAAAATAAATAATGTATCAATTAATTATTTATGGACATTAATTTCCATCTAATTTTATGTCTGGGAATGAAAATAATAAAGAATTGGAATATATCTCAAAACACTAATTTAACTTTTTAATAAGAAAAAACACTTATTAAAATTCAAGTATTACATGAAGATTCAATGAAGTAATTCATCAATTCAATCCATTAGTAAAATTTTAATTCATAAAGACCATTTTATATTAAAATTCATCATTGTTTTATTGGAAGAAATTATTTTTTTCTAAAAATTATGAGTTGAATTTTAATATTTTTTACAAATAAGTATCATTAAGAATAATAAGAAATCCACATAGAGAACATCAAACAAATTCAATAAAACAACATAAATAGATTTAGAATAACGTAATATGTACATAATAATTATCAAACACCCTTGAAATAATAGATATATAAAAGATATTTAATTATTAGAACTAGAACTCATTTTCATAAAAAAAATTATATTTGTATTATTTGAATGTAAATTCTTCTTATATAAATAAAAAACTTATTTAAAAATTTAATCATTTATAAATGCAATATAAATCTTCAAAAAAGGTTTAAAAAAATTATATCACATACAAATATTATATAATAACATTTGTTTTTGTTAATGTATCCATGGAACATGGAATTTCTATAACTGAAAATCAGAAATATATTTTTAAGGTATTTAGGGTAGCATAAGATAAATACACCGTCTATAGATTTATCTCAAAAACATACATCATAGAGCTCATCTAATAATTTTATTTTACATATTCTATATCTCTAATGAACATCCTTCTAAAAAGATATTTTTTATGTTGGTTTATGTTACTAACTTCTCATTATACCTTTTAGATGATTATATACAATAAATAAGTAATAATTGTGTTCTTAGGGTTAACTATGTGATATTTTTTTAAATATTATACACACTAAATTTTCTATTTTCCTTGATAAATAACTTATATCTAACCATATAGGTGGCTCTCTATGTAGTCTAATAATGTATAGTTAGGATAATAGTATAAGAATAGTATGTATGATCCTTAAAATATTAAGGTTATGAATTATTATCTCTCTTGGTTTGGAAAATAATAATCTATTTGTTAAAAATCAATTAAATTAGATGTATAGTTTCAAAAAAATCCCAATCTGTGTGGTATTTCCTAAATACTAGTGAATATATAGAAAGCACATTATTTTAACCAATTATTCCAAATTTAAATGTGAATACTTATTGACACATAAATATTCTACGTCTTAATAAGTTATGGGTGTTTTGAATTTTTCAATGAAATTAAATTATTTATCCCTATATATAAAATTATTTTTCTATTAAATGACATAAATATCATAATTTTAAAACCACATGTATCAACTGAACATGTCATATTTTAAATTGAACTTCAAATTAAATTTAACCATAAACCAACATGCCTATTTAGGATGATTACATGTGGTTCTAACATGAATTACATGTTTCAACCTTATAAGGTTGAAAAAATAAAGTGTCACCATGTATACATTACATAAAAAAAATTAAATTATGAATGTTCAAGGAATATTCAGCATCTCTCATATTTTGTTTTTTTCAAATTAAATGATAATAATAATAAAAACGAGAATTTTTTAGAGAATATATATTCATTTATATGACATATAAATATTATTGGAAACTATTAAAATATAACATATCGATATTAAAATAAACATATTAATGACATGTAGACCATAGAAAATAAACTTTTAATATAAGAACCCTCTCATTAATATAAAGATATTATCATAGATTGATAAATTGAAAATATATTTAAAAGAATGAATTATATTTAAAATAATAAATAATTATTTATTAACAATATCACACCCTAACTAAATTTCTATGACTCTGAAAGAGTTAAATAAATTTTTGTTTTCATTTTTTTGAAAATTAAATTCATATATACTTTATTATTCTCTAGTGTTTAGAAATACACATAGTCCATATCATATATTTTAATCAACAAATTATGTTAAAAATACATGTAATTTATTAGTCTTTCAAATTTGGTTATTGAAATACATCAACTACAAACATTCACTCACTCCATATAGTCTATTATTTAAAATATAATATATCCTATCAGATCTGGAAACTGACATATATATGTACCAAAATAATAAAAAACTAAAATACAATAATTTTTAAATCCTAATATGTATTTAAAACCCTTAGATCTATGAAATTAAACATGTTATTTCAGAAATAGAGATATTTTTAGTAATAATACACTTTAAATTCACTCCATTCGATAACCATAAAGTCAAACAAAAAAACACACCGCCCAAATTTGACATAGTGATTAATTGAAAATGTATTTGAAAACAATTTGTAAAAGGAAATACATCATGAAATATCCATTGACAATCATAAGGAAAATACATCACCGATTAACCATTTATATGAAAATGATGTTCTATATAGACTAGATTTATATAAAAATAAACCATTCATATGATTCCACAGATTGAGTTAATCATAAATAAAATTAATGATAAAATTTATTATCTATGATATTTTTTAAAAAAATAATTTTTTTAATGGAATATTAACTATGACTTATTAATGTAATATTATATGAATTTTTCACTAGTCCGTGAAATTATTCAGGTTCCCTTTATGTATTAGGTAAATACATAAATAAATCATTCAAATACATATATTAATATATTCAATGGATATTACATTGCTTTAGGTCTCCCACCATATAAAGAATCTAAAAATAGCCTACCTGAAACCTTTATTAGATTCCACTTATTGATATAACATGTTCAATCAATAATGAAAAAAAATTATATAATATATAAAAAACAAATTACTCAAAATCTAAAACCATAAAATAATATATATCATGATTGAAGTTTTCCAGAATAATAAAATGGAGGGAATGTTATTTAAACCTAGAATTGATTTAAAAAAATTTCCAAAATGACTAGAACAATTTAATTTGTCCTATTTAAATAAATTTTATGAAAATATATTTCAATATACCATATATTGAAATATACTTAAACATTAAATAATATTACAATTAATTAAATAATTTTACATTCCTGGACATTGATTGTTGTTTTAGGATTATTGTTTTAGATAATAAGTCGTAATTCATACATAACAAAACCAAAAAATAAAAACTGTACAATTATAAATGTATATCTGTTTTCCCACACACAAAAAATCTTTAAAATAAATTATAATAGCTTTTCATTTGAATTTTTCAAGATTCTCATATTAACCTCTTATATTCCCTTCATTATCTCTAAACCCATTAAAAAAATTTTATAAACATTTTATGACAAAAAAATATAAAAAAGTGATATAAAATGAAATGAAAGAGTTAATTCAAAATAAACATGAAAACTCGTATAATGATTAACACTATCTTCAATGTTTTTGGAATATGAAATAAAACATTATCAAATAATAAATAATAAATTTTCTCAATTAATATCATTAAATCTCAAATAAATAATTTTTTTTGACATTTAGCATGATATATATAAATTCCATTAAAACCCCTTTTTATTGGAATAATTATATAACTGATCTATAAACTGGTAACTCTTAAAAATTGAAAATAAAAATGGATGACAACCACAACAAATTAATTGGATACATGTAATGGGGATCACCATTCTTATATGCTGTGTCGGGTCACATTTGACTGATAATGGGGATCAACACATCAAATAATATATTTTTGGGATCACTTGTTTCTCAGAATTTATAATGGGGGTCAACACATCATATAATCTATATTGGGCTCACTGGTAATATATAACATGGAAAAACACATTATATAAATTTATATGGAATATGCATTTCATATAAATATCAATTACCATATAATTTGTAAAACACAGTCATCATACACCCTTTAAAATCACTTTTTGTATTCATATGAAAACACAATCGGATAAAAATACCCTTTTTAGAAGCAATTTTTAAAAACCAAACACCATTTTTGATTCAAAAAACATGGAATTTGAATATAAAAAACATAATGGAATTTGTCCCATTTAAGAAAACATATAATCTGAAAAATGAAGCTATAAATCAAATAAAATTCATAATGACATGAATGGTCAATATCATCGCAATTTAAAAATAGGTCAGTTGGTTATTTTTTCATGACGTTCTAATTATGGATCATAAAAATATTTATTTTTTAAAACTTGTAAATAAAAAAAATATACATATTCTATAGTTTAGAATCCTTGATGTCATAATAATTAAATATGTATAATAATATCATGAATATTTACATGGATAAAAATATGGGAAAAATAAATCCATAAAAACTCAAAGTATCCCATACCACTTTGAACCTCTAAGTAATAAACCCTATGGAAGTGAAATTATTTAGAAATCATTAAATAACATGATAATACAGAAAATAATGATATATATTTTCTAATGATATGTAAATACACCTTATAAAATTATTACTATGTATATCATTAAGAAAAACCTTAATGAAAGGAGATTGAGATGAGATAAGTTACCTTGAGTCAACTTGTCATGTGTGTAATTACCTACCATAATAATGATGTTATTTTTATTATATTATTTATTAAAAAAAATTATTAATTTTTATCATTACATTTATTAAAACTATTGATGTGTTTTAAATTACAACATAAAAAATTATGTTTACATCGTCTGTTTTGACAATACACAGTTTGTGTGTTAAAAATGATATTGTTGGGTCAACCAATGTCAAAGGTGTAATTATTAAAACATATATATATTATAATAATCATCTATAATTTATAGTATTTATTAATCAATTATAAATTAAAAATAAATCATGAAATGTGGTTATGAAAAATGATCCAATGATATAATATTGGAGAATGGAAATCGTACTTACACATGAGTAACCTTCCCAATTTTCAATGTAAACTATAGAATTAATCCAAGTAAAATTTATACTCCCATAATGATAATTATATAATAAATTTCATATTATCTAATAATATATTATTTTTCGTACTATTATTGTGATTTAAAAGGAATCACATCCCCTTAAAGATATGGTAGTCTACACATCCACAAACGATGTTATCACTTATTTAGTGTGTGAAAAGGTGTTAAATTGATATATTTTATTTTAAAAATTTTAATTATGTAATTAAAATCATATATCTACCATTTATTTCACATATGTTTAATTAAAACCATACTTAATACATTTCTTATTTTTTTGAACGTGTCACATTTCATTAGGAGGTGGTAGCCTACACATCCATAAATGAAGTTATCGTATTTGAACAAAATTGTAATAATGAAGGTGTGTGTTATATAATTATTTTATAAGTGTTTATAAAATATAAATATCATATATATCATTTAAAAACATTGGTTACATGATAATTCAAATCTATGATATGTGGTAAATAAAAAATGAATGTTATCATTTTGTGAGCCTATAGTCCTTTGTACACATGAAGGGTAATTTCGTTACCCACATAATTGAAGTGTGTGTATGTGTTGTGGGAAGATTTAAAATAACATAAAATATGTATATTTTGGATAATTATGTTGGAATATAATAGTGAAATAAAAATATTTTAATGGTTTTAGAATGAAATAAAAGAATAGTTATCATTGAAGAATGTTACCTCTTTATCAGTTAAAACTTTTTGGTTTGCATCAAAGGGAATCTACGGAAGGATTTATACCTAATGTGGGGACTCTATAATTAGAGAAGATAATTTTTTTTCTTACAAGGCAAATTGAGCCAAATATATTGTGGTGAGAGAGGATATGAGTGATTTTTTTATAGTGGAGGGGGAGTCACATTCTTATATATATGCAATGTTAAATAGTATTGTAAGGCATCCATATCATAATATTCTTAAAAAAGCAAAATAATTCATTAAAGGGGATTTATTTCATGTAAAAACTCACAACACACAATAAGAATAATAATTGTATCATTTTTAGTCATTATGTTTCCTCATTTTTTTTATCATTTTTTAGATTGTTAATATTATAAATTTTTTAATTCATCCATTAATAATCTATTAAATTGATAATTTTTAGAAAATTTGTACCAAATTATTATAAAATAATACATCTAATTTTTCAACTAACAATGACATTTTTGTTTGCAATTATTTTTAACAGAAACACATGTATCGTGCAAAAACACTCATTTATCTCTAATTTTGATAACAATTTTTTTACTATTTCTATCTCAATATATTAATTATAACATATAAATTAGACAATGAATGGACCCTATTTCAAATTTATTTTAAAATATAAATAACTTTGAAAAATATTATATTCATTTTTAATTTTTAATAATTTGATGAATTGACTTTTATTTTTTTAATGATTAACTAAATAATCTATGATTTGGAATCACTAATGAATTTATTCAGATTATATCACGTATAAAATTTAAATAATATTTATTATGAAAAAAATAAATTATTTATCTTAAAAATTGATACTTATAACCAAATCTTTCCTACTTCTTCCTTACTCCAAATCATTAAATGTGTTAGAGGTGGGAATGTTTCTTTTGTGTCATTTTCCATACATAACATATTAAATTTAAAAATTTCATGTAATAGTATGTACATAAATCATAAAAATAAATCCTAATGTGTGTGGGGTTAAAATATATCCTTAAATGTTGGTTTAGACAAGTTTCTTGACATCTATAAAACATAAATTTATGTTTAATGATTAAGTATGGTTGTTTTTACCTTAGTGAATGTAAATTTTTTAATGACATTCACTTATATTTTTGGTTAAAAAATTAATAACGTTATTTTAGGAAAAAAAATTATATATATTCAAAATATTTATATCCATTATTCCACACATTTCACATTAGTGGGAAAAATAAATATAAAATTAATCTCTTAAATACTATGAGACAATGGGTTTATAATTAGAAACGTTCATAATTTAAAATTTTTTATATCAGATTTCAATGTCCAATTGAATATGTATAAATAAATCATATCTTTTGAGTTAAAATTGAGCTATTTAAAAATAAAAAAAATTCAAATACAATTTAGCTATATGTATAAATCAAATGAAAAGTCAAATTTCAATTCAAACCATCTGTTTTTAATATTAATTTAAATAAGAAATAATGAAAAAAACAAATAACCCCAAGTAAATTTTGATATAATAATTTCTATAATAAAGTATAATTTTCATATAATATTTATAATAATATTAAAATTTTATTTTTAAAATATTTGGTCCATTAAATGATATAAAATTTCTTATATGAAGAATATTATTTTTAGGTATAAAATTGGATTTTTACCTTTAATAATCCAATACAATATATAGTATGAAGGTAAAAATATTTTATAAACATTACACTCTCCATTATAATGGCTATACAAGAACATATATATTAAATAAAAAAACTATATATTATTGTTTGGTAAGACTTATCCATACATGTAACCCAAGATTTCAATGAAATGTGATGCTATATACCATAAATCATAAATATAATATTATGTAAAACCACATTTAAACATTGATTTTTTGGAAAATAAATCTATTAGCTAATTTAAATAAATTTGAAAGAATATATTTCATAAAATCTCGGGTTGTATCTGTAACATCCCAAGTAATTAATGAATAATAGATATTCTTATCTATGTCTATTTATGAATTAGATAGTGTTTTAGAGGTTGAAAATGAGAATAAATCCAATCTTAAGCATGAGATACAATAATATTTTTAAAATGTTGTTTTACTGCCTTTTGATTGAAAACCATTTTTAAATCAAAATTTTGACAATTTTATAATATCTATTTGTAAAAATAATCATATTATTTATTATTGGGACATTTAAATTTACATTGGATAAATTTTTGATATTTTTCTGGCAATGTTCATTTTTTAATGAATAGTGGAAAATACTGCATTTTGCATCAAAACTCATTTTTCATCTAATTTAATTATATGGTTGGATTATTTTTTTAATTGGTCTTAAAGTGTAATATGAATATACTTTTTTTTCCATTTAATCCAATTTTGGTCATTAGTATTAATTTAACTTTGGAATTGGGCATAAACTAATGCCAAACTTTTCATAGATATTGTTTCAAAAAAACCCACTATTTGTTTTGACAACGAGAATTATTTTTAAATAAATTATTGCAATTTCTGTGTTTGGAATTTGGTAAAATGGATTTTATATTGGGAATCAGAAGGTCCAAATTATGTAATCAAGACTCTTTTTTTTGGACATTATGAATATTAACGACGGTAATTATCATTAATTATCTTGATTAATGAGTAATCGGGTAGTTAAGGATAATAAAATAATATCATAATAATAAAAAATGACACCAACATGTGTCCTAATTATACTGGTTGTCTAATTTCTGACCATGAGACGCCTTTTTCTAAACTAGGGGAGCCCATGGAATAAATTTTGTGTGAAAGTGACTTTTTATCTTTTTATTGTTTAAGAATGTTAAATATAACAAAGAATGCACCACCTGAGTAAAACATTTTTAATTTTGTCTAAATAAATTTTATTTTGCACTATAAATATTCATTGGAAAGATAAAAAGATTTCCTACATCATAGTTGTTTTTTTATAATTTTTAGAAATTATATAAATTAAATTATTTATGACATCAAGATGATGGAGCGATTACCCCATTATTTATTGATTTAAATAAAATTAAAATATAATATAAAATCTAAGACCTACACATGTCAAAAACCTATTGGATGAGTATTTATATAACCCTTACCTCCTTATCCGAGAAATAAATCAATATTGGACTTTTAAAATCCGAAACTCATTTGAAAATAAAGTATCATTTTTCAACATTCCAAGAGTGCCCCTCCTCTCATCTTATAAAAGGCCCCCACCTCTACCACCTTACCCCCACCTCTCAAGCCTTTGGCTCGGCCAAAATATTCTCATTTTTTCTCTCCACATCCCTATATAACTCTTAGAAGCCTCACTTTGTGCATAAGTCTTCCCAAGTAATCCTTTGAGCTCAAATCAAAAAGAGTAACCCGATTTAAAGGTACTATCTTCTCTTGTGTTCTTATGTTTTATTTTGCTTCTCCAACCCCCTAAAATCTTTTTTTTTTCATTTATTTTGTAACATATCCAGTATCTCCAACATACTAGGATGTTTTTATAAGAATAATTTGTGGTACACTTACACACAACTACATCTAATGGTTAAAGAACATACTGTTTCAGTGGATGGAAAATTTTCTGCCTCACGAAACGATGATTGTTCAATATTCTTCTAACACCTTCAATGGTGTCCATTAAGATGTCACTATATTTATATATGATATATAATATTATTATTTTTTCCTTATGCTTATGTATTTTTAATTTATGGAATACCATTCTGGCTTCCATTATGGGTATACGCGATATCTTCATTTTAGAAAGTGCGGACTACCGCCCCCTCAATGTGATTTGATTCGTTAATACCATATGTGGTAAGTATAAAGGATAGAGTTAATGATATTATATATGATAACATACTGGAATTATAATACTATTATTTATCATTATGTTTTAATTCCATTAAATTATGAGATAGAAATGAAAGTAGCTTTCATGCGTATGTACGACTTACCGTCTCCATGAACGGTGCATTTCATTTCTTATCCCCAAATGTAATGTACTATTTAAGTAAAAATATATAATGGATATATATTATGTATGTTATATCTAAATAATTAATATAATTCTGGAATAAAAATATACATATCTCTCATTTAGTTTTAATTCCATTAATATGACATAGAAATGAAAGTAGTGTTCATGCATACGTACGACTTACCGTGTCCATGAACGGTGCATTTCATTTCTTACCTCTAAATGATTATGTAATATTTTAAATGCATGTATATACTGTATATATATGATATATATGGAATCTACATCATGAATATCATTCTTGAGATAATGGATATTTGACTACGTGAACAACATGTAAATATAAGAAGTTCATTTTTGACTCAAGTACCAATGATCGTTAAAACGACCGTTATTACCTTAAATAATTACATAGTGTTAATGACATGGTAATAAGTTATATAAAAGGAATAATTAACTTGAAAAAGGTTATTAAAAAGTATAAATTAACTCAGTTTTATTATTCAGGAGGATAAAGAACGATCGACTCAAGTCGGACCCGAGGTAAGGGACTTCGTCTCAATCTCCATTCATTGAGGCATATTTTGTTTTATACACAACTTTCTTTATACGGTGTATAAACCCCTTTGAATTTTATGCCTATTCAAAAGAAATATTTTTTTATATGAAGCATTTACTAAATGAAAAAAGGAATGTTTTTTTGTCGTATGTATGCGGTGGCAACGACTTCTCCGCCACCGTGACCATTATTTGAGTTTTGGCTTCCTCTACAAGACATAAACTTTTTTGAATGAAAAATAAATCCCATGTTTTAATTTCTTTTATTTTGGTATTGAAAATGGTTTTCATAATGTTTTTATTATATCAATGTGTTGTATTTATATCTTGTGATTGAAATGTGGAGATGTTATGTTTCCTTTATGCATGTTTTATGTGATATGATTATGTTATGGTTCTTGGGAATTGTTAAAAGGACGGGTGGTTCCATGATAAACTAATGGCGGGTGAGCCCGATATAGCTCTCCAATGCATTGGGTAATACGAAAGAGTAAAATTTTAAGGTTTCTCCAAAGAGATTTAGGGAATATACTGTGATGGGTATTCCAAACGTAACCAAGAGGGTTACTCCCTACGTATGAATGTTATGAATTCCTCATGTTACATTTATGTCTTATGATTTCTATGATTTATTCATGATTTGATGAGGTATGTTAAAGTGCTAATGTTTTATGGGTAAAGTATGATTTCATTATTATGTATATAATTACTCATGTTTCCTTTCCATATATTTATATCCCTTATTGTGCTTTTTATGCCTATCCCATGTTTTTGAAATGATTTTCATAGGTCAAGGGAAAGGTACATGATGTTATGATAGTGTCAAGGAAGTTTCAAGAAAGAATCCATGTTTTTTTATATGTTTCCATTGATGGGAAAAATGAATACTATCTTTTATGTAACCACTTTGTTTAAATGTGGAATGTAATTCATGTTTTATTATCTAATTCTATAAAAATGTAAACCTGAAAAGATCCTCAATGTGTAATCTTGTAATAACTCGAGATTAAGTAAGGGTTAAGGATGGGGCTTTATAGTTGGTATTAGAGGCTGGTTTAGATGACTTTAAGAGTTATAATTCTATTAAATGATTATCCAAAAATATTTTTTATGGTCAAATTGAAATGATATAGTATTTGAAGATTACCATGTTGCTTCATCTAAGAAATGTTTGTTCAGAATGGTTTCCCACATAGGAAACAGGGAAGCAGTGCTAGGAAGGCTTACAGAAGGAAATAACCTTCCGATTCAGCATCCTGAGATTGTCGGAATTGGAACTAAACAGTTTGTTGTAGTAATGGTGCAGTTGACTCAAGCGATAAATGGTGGTGGTATCAATGCACGAGATCAGCCAGATCAACTGCAGAGGAACATGTCAGTGGTGGAACATTTCATGAGGAAACATCCCACATCATTCAGAGGATCATCTGACCTTGTTCTAGATGAAGGGTGGATTAAAGCACTATAGAAGATTTTCGATGTCATGGGGTGTTCAGACAATCAAAAGGTTAGTCTTGCTATTTAACGTTTGGAGGGTGAAGAAGATCAGTGGTGGTCGATGTTTAAAAATATCAGGGATGCTGATGAGATTGATGCTCTCAACTCGGATGAATTCAAGGTATGTTTCTTGAGAAGTATTTTCCTAAGGCTGTTCGACTTAGGATGGAAAAACAATTCCTGGAATTGAGGCAAGAGGAAGACCTAGTGGATGCATATGAATAAAGGTTCCCTTGATTGGAAAGGTATGCTCCAAATTTTATCCGAGACCTTGATAGTAAAATCAATCGTTTTTACTCAGGATTAAAGCCCTTAATATCGAAGGGCATTGGATTATCATGGGGTCAAATGTTATGAAAATCTTGTTCGATGAGCTGAGAAGGTGGAAATGGAGTTTTCCGATGATCAAGTGTTCTATAACAACCATCAAGAGAAGAGACCAAGGTGTCATGAGAAAGGACAGAATTCTTCAAAAAGGACTGATGGTAAGAAAACTATGTTTCCAGTTAGTGATAAATGTGGTAAAAGGCATGTTGGGGAATGTATTCTGAATTATGGAAAGTGCTACCGATGTGGTAAGATGTGACATAAGTCTTGTGATTTCAATGAAAAATATCAGGGTGACGGTAAGACCAAATTTTATTTACATTTAGTGAAATGTTTTAAGTGAAATGAGATGGGTCACTATGAAAACAAGTGAGTGACAAAGAGATCGAGTGATGGGAAGCAGTTAGACTATATGCAGAAAGGGGTGGTGAAATCCTTTTCAACTACTTCAGCAGATGTTGGGAAATCAAATGAAGTTGTATCAGGTACTTTGTTTTTTTTTTTTCAGATTATTCCAGTGTGTTATTTGATTCGGCGTCTACACATTATTTCATCTCTGAAAACTTTTCTAGTAAAATGGGAATACCATATCAATAAACGACTCTTGAACTTTTGGTAATAACACCTGGGGGAAATGTTGAGGCAAAATGAATTTATAATAATCTTCCTATCCTTATCCGTGGAAAGAAACTACTTGAAAACCTAATTTTTTTACCTCTAGTATAGTTTGATGTTATCCTGGGTATGGATTGGATCTCTATTTACCATGCTAAGATTGACTGTAGAGCTAAAGAAGTTTCTTTTCAGAAAGACTTTCAATTTGTGTACAATAATGAACCCTTAATATTGATAACATATCAAGAGGCCGAGAAACGTGTAAATGATGGAAATGAATGTTACCTTGAACATATTATTGAAAACAAAGGAACTGTTCAGATTAATGATGTGCCAGTGGTAAATGAGTATCCTGATTTTTTTCCTAATGAGTTGCCTGGAATAATACCAGATCGGGAAGTTGAATTTAATGTTGAATTAGTTCTTGATGCTAAACCAATTTCAAAACCCCCATATCGAATGGCTCAAACTGAACTTTTAGAGTTGAAGGAGAAATTGCAAGATTTATTAGAGAAAGGTTTCATTCGACCTAGCACATCACCATGGGGTTCTCCTGTTTTATTTGTTAAAAAAAGATGGTTCAATGAGACTTTGCATTGATTATAGAGCCTTGAATAACATCAATGTTAAGAAAAAATATCCTTTGCCTCATATCGATGATATGTTTGATCAGCTCCAGGGAGCTCAGTATTTTTCAAAGATTGACTGGAGATCGTTGTACCATCAGTTGAAGGTAAAGGAAGAAGATATTCCGAATACCGCATTCCGTACAAGATATGGCCATTATGAATTTGTAGTAATGCCTTTGGGGCTAACCAATTCACCTGATGTATTCACGGACTTAATGAATATAAATTTCCATGAGTTCGTGGATAAGTTTGTGGTTGTTTTCATTAATGATATTTTGGTGTTTTATAAAAGTAAAGACGAGCATGAAAGGCATTTAAGGGTTATTTTTCAAACCATGAAAGAAAAGAAATTGTATGGGAAATTCTGCATGTTTGAGTTTTTGTTGCAACAAATTTCATTCCTTGGTCATATTGTTTCAAAAGATGGGATAACTGTAGATCCTGCAAAAAAAAGGTTGTTTAAGAATGGCCAAGACCCAAAAATGTAACTGAGATTCATAGCATCCTTGGTTTGGCAGGCAATTATCGAAAGTTTGTTAGAAATTTTTCCCAGTTATCTAGTCCAATGACTATGCTAACTCGGAAGGGTGTTAACTTTATATGGACAAAATAATGTGATGATTGTATCCAGGAGTTGAAAAGAAGATTGTTGAATGCTCCAGTTTTGTCACTTCCTTCCAGGAATGGTGAGTTTGTTATCTATAGTGATGCTTCGTTGAAGGGACTTGGTTGTGTCTTTATGCAGAATGGTCAGGAAATTTCTTATGCTTCACGTCAGTTGAAAACACATGAGGTAAATTATCCTACACATGATTTGGAATTAGCTGCTATTGTTTTCACTTTAAAAATTTGGAGGAATCATTGGTATGGAGTAAAGTATGAAATATATACCGATCACAAAAGTTTAATGTATATATTCACTCAAAAAAAAACTAAACACGAGATAGAGGAGATGGCTAGAATTAATCAAGGATTATGATTGTACTATTAATTACCATCCAGGAAAAGCAAATAAAGTGGCTGATGCTTTGAGTCGAAAGATTAATTCTTCATTAAAAATGTTGCATTTGGAACGTGATCCCTTGGTTAAGGCTATGATGAACATTGGCATAAAAGTTATTGGTGCCAAATGTCCTTCTGTTTGTTTCAGATATTAGTGAAATCTTCTCTATCAGACAGAATCAAGTGAGAACAGAAGCAAGACAGTGAGTTACAGAAAAAGGTAGAGCTATTTCAGAAGGGTATGTTACCTAAATTCAACATTGATAATGATTGTGTTTTGAGATTTGGGAAGATATTGTGTGTGCCTTGTGATTCACATTTGAAGAGAGAGTTGTTATGTGATGCTCATAGTTCTCCGTTTTCTGTTCATCCAGGCAGTACTAAGATGTATAGAGATCTTCGAGAGTATTACTGGTGGGGCGGAATGAAAAGAGATATTGCAGATTTTACTGTGAAGTGTTTAACTTTTCAAAAGGTAAAAGCAGAGCGGCAGTTTCTGAAAGGGATGCTTCAACCTTTACCAGTACCAGAGTGGAAATGGTAGAATATATCCATGGACTTTGTTGTGGGATTTTGGAAGACACCTCGGGGTAATAATGCAATCTGGGTTATTGTTGATCACTTGACTAAATCTGCTCATTTTCTTTGCTATAAGAGATACCATTTCGCTAGATCAACTTTCTCCTTTGTATTTTAAGGAGATATTCAGGTTACATGGAGTTCCTCTCTCCATAGTATCTGACCGTGATCCCAGATTCACTTCTAACTTTTGGAAAGGCCTTATGATGTCGTTGGGTACTGAATTAAATTTTAGTACAACTTTTCATCCTCAGTCAGATGGGCAGTCAGAAAGAAAGATTCAGAGTTTGGAGGATATGCTACGTGCTTGTTCGATGGATTATCAGGGAAGTTGGGCCCAACATATTTCTTTGGTTGAGTATTCATATAATAAAAGTTTTCATTCTAGTATACAGGGGGCACCATTTGAGGCATTATATGGGAAGCGGTGTCGAACTCCAACATTCTGGGATGAAGAGGGTGAAAGGAAGTTTATGGGGCCAGAATTGGTAGAAGATAAGGCATAAAAAGTTCAGCTGATTCAGAAACACATGATATTAGCACAGAGCAGGAAGAAGAGTTATGTGGATAACCGGAGGAAGGATCTATCTTTTGTGATATGTGATCATGTTTTTCTCAATGTTTCACTATGGAAATGTGTGATGCGATTCAGTACGAAAGAAAAGATGAGTCTAAGATTCATTGGACCATATGAAATTCTAGAGAGAGTTGGATCAGTTGCATACCAAGTGGCTTATCTCCGATTTTATCTCAATTACACAATGTTTTTCATTTTTCAATGTTAAAAAGTACATGCCAGATCCATCTCATGTTTTGAGTCCAGAGATTGTTCAGCTGGAAGAGAACCTATCTTATGAGGAACAACCGGTCCAGATTCTTGACCACAGGGAGCAAGTGTTACGGAATAAGGTGATTCGTTAAGTAATGTTTTTTTTGGAAAAACCACATTATTGAAGAGCCAATATGGGAATCTGAAAATGCAATGAGGGATAAATACCCCCACTTATTTGATAAGTAAATAAATTGTGGGGACGCAATTTTATAATGGGGGGAATAATGTAACATCCAAAGTAAGTAATGAATAATAGATATTCATATCTATTTCTATTTATGAATTAGATAGTTTTTTAGAGGCTTAAATGAGAATAAATCCAATCTTAAGCATGGGATACACTAATATTTTTAAAAGATTGTTTTACTGCCTTTTGATTGAAAACCATTTTTGAATAAAACTTTTACAATTTTATAATCTCTATTTTTCAAAATAAACATATTATTTATTATTGGGGCATTGAAATTTACATTGGATAAATTTTTGGTATTTTTCTGAGAATGTTCATTTTTTAATGAAGAGTGGAAAATACTGTATTTTACATCAAAACTAATTTTTCATCTAATTTAATTATATGGTTATATTATCTTTTTGATTGATCTTAAAGTGAAATATGAATATATGTTTACCATTTAATCCAATTTTGGTCATTAGGATTAATTTCACTTTGGTATTGGGCATAAACTAATGCCAAAATTTTCATAGATATTGTTTCAAAAAAACCCGCTATTGGTTTTGACAACGGGAATTATTTTTAAATAAATAATTTCAATTTCTGTGATTGGAATTTGGTAAAATTGATTACATATTGGGAATCATAAGGTCCAAATTATGTAATCAATACACTTTTGTTTTTGTACATTATGAATAGGAACGACGGTAATTATCTTTAATTATTTTGATAAATGAGTAATCAGGTAGTTAAGGATAGTAAAATAATATCATAATAATAAAAAATGACACCAACATGTGTGTTAATGCTACTGGTTGTCTCGTGGAAGACCATAGGATTCTTTTTGACAATCTTGGGGACCCCATAGAATTACTTTTGTGTGAAAGTGACTTTTTATATTTTTATTGTTAAAGAAAGATAAATATAGCAAAGAATGTATCACCTGAGTAAAACTTTTTTAATTTTGCCTAAATAAATGATATTTTGGACTATAAATATTCATTGGAGAGGAAAAACAATTTCTTACATCATAGTATTTTTTCATAATTTTTAGAGATTAAATAAATTAAATTATTTATGACATCATGATGATGAAGCGATTACCCCATTATTTAACGATTTAAATAAAATAAAAAGATAATATAAAATATAAGACCTAAAATGTGAAAAACCAATTGGATGAGTATTTTTTGAACCCTTGTATCCTTATCCTCAAAATACATCAATGTGGGACCTTTAAAATCTGAAACTAATTTGAAAATAAAGTATCATTTTGTAAGATTCCATGAGTGCCCATCCTCTCCTCTTATAAAAGGCCTCCACTTCTACCTCCTTACCCACACCTCTCAAACCTTTGGATCGGCCAACCCCTGCTCATTTTTTCTCTCCACATCCCTCTCTAACTCTTAGAAGCCTCACTTTGGGCAGAAGTCTTCCAAAGGAAGCCTTTTAGCTCAAATCAATAAGAGTTACCCTATTTAAAGGTAGTGTCTTCTCTTGTGTTCTTATGTTTTATTTTGCTTCACCAACCCCCTAAACACATTTTATTCATTTCTATTATAAAAAATCCAGTATCATCAATTTACTAGGATGTTGTTATAAGAATCATTCAAGCTAAACATACACACACCTACATCTAATGGTTAAAGAACATACTATTTCCGCTGATGGCGAATTTCTGCCTCATGAAATGATGATTGTTCAATACTATTATGACACCTTCAAAGGTGTCCATTAAGATGTCACTATATTTATATATGATATAGAATATGTTTATGTTTTCCTTGAGCTTCTGTATTTTTCATTTATGGCATACCTTTATGGCTTCCATTAGGGGTATACACGATATCTTCATTTTAGGAAATGAAGACTACCGCCCCCTCAATGTGATTTGATTCGTTAATACTATATGTGGTATGTATAAAAAATAGATTTAATGATATTATATATGATACCATACTGTTATTATAATAATATTATGTATAATTACGTTTTATTTCCATTAAATTATGAGATAGAAATGAAAGTAGCGTTCATGCGTACGTATGGCTTGCCGTCTCCATGAACAGTGCATTTCATTTATTATCCCCAAATGTAATGTACTATTATAAGTACATATATATAATGGATATATATTATTTATGTTACATCTAAATGATGAATATAATTCTGGAAAAAATATATACATATCTATCATTTAGTTTTAATTCAATTAATATGACATAGAAATGAATGTAGCGTTCATGCGTACGTACGGCTTACCATCTCCATGAACGGTGCATTTTATTTCTTACCTGTAAATGATTATGTAATATTATAAATTCATGTTTATAATATATATATATATGATATATATGGCATCTACATCATGAATATATTTCTTTATATAATGGATATTTGACTACGTGAACAACATGTAAATATAAGAAGTTCATTTTTTACTCAAGTACCAATGATCGTTAAAACGACCGTTATTACCTTAAATAATTACATAGTGTTAATGACATGGTAATAAGTTATATAAAAGGAATAATTAACTTGAAAAAGGTTCTTAAGAAAGTATAAATTAACTCATGTTTATTATTCAGGAGGTTAAAGAACGATCGAGTCAAGTCAGACCCGAGGTAAGGGACATCGTCTCAATCTCCATTCATTGAGGCATATTTTGTTTTATACACAACTTTCTTTAATACGGTTTATAAACCCTTTTTAATTTTATGCCTATTCAAAAGGAATATTTTTTTATATGAAGCATTTATTAAATGAAAAAAGGAATGTTTTTTGTCATACGTATGTGGCGAAAACGACTTCTCCGCCGCCATGACAATTATTTGAGTTTCGGCTTCCTCTACAATCCATAACATTTTTTGAATGAAAAATAAATCCCATGTTTAAATTTTCTTTTACTTTTGTATTGAAAATGGTTTTAATAATGTTTTTATTAAATCAATGTGTTGTATTGATATCTTTTGATTGAAATATAGAAATGTTATGTTTCCTTTATGCATGTTTTATGTGATATGATTATGTTATGGTTCTTGGGAATTGTTATGATGATGAGTGGTTCCATGATAAGCTAAGGGCGGGTGAGCCCGATATAGATCTCCAATGCCTTGGGTAACGAGATGGAGTTAAACATTAATGTTTCTCCGAAGTGATTTAGGGAATATACTCTGATGGGTATTCCAAACGTAACCAAGAGGGTTACTCCCTACGTAAGAATGTTATGAATGCCTCATGTTACCTTTATGTCTTATGATTTCTTTGATTTATTCATGATATGATGAGGTATGTTAAAGTTCTTATGTTTAATTTTTAAAGTATGATTTCATTCTTATGTATATAAGTACTCATGTTTCCTTTCCATGTTTTTATAGCCCTTATTGAGCTTGGTATGCTCATCTCATGTTTTTGAAAATGATTTTCATAGGTCAAGGGAAAGGTACATGATGTGATGATAGTGTCAAGGACGTGTCAAGAAAGAATCCATGTTTTATTTTAAATATGTTTCCATAGATGGAAAAAATGAATACTATCTTTTATGTAACCACTTTGTTAAAATGTTGAATGTAATGCATGTTTTATGATCTAATTGTCTAAAACTCTAAACCTGAAAAAATCCTTAATGTGAAATCTTGTAATAAATCGAGATTAAGTAAGGTTTATGGCTAGGGCTTTATAGTATCATCCTACCCACATTAAAAAAATTGCATCCACTAAATTTGATCATTATCTAAAAAAATAATGGTAAAAAATTTCAAAATAATATTGTTAAAAATATAATATATTCAATGATTTTGTATATTTTTATTGTTTAAGAATACATGTTAATATACATAATTAGTATATTTATTAAGAAAAATTTTATCCTCATAACATTCCCAAACATATGATTAACATCCCAAAAAACAACCTTAATTATAATTGATCATATAAACCCTAAAGATCGACTATAATATTAAAATCATGTCAAAAATAATAATAATTTTTTTATTATATTAAATCCTTACATAAACATAAATCATACTAAACACGTCAAAAAAATTCCTTAATCATATTATGATCACATGACATAAAACCTCAAAAGGAGTGTATGAAACCATAAAATTGTTTCATAAGTTTAAAAACAATATTGAGCTCACTAGAGCTTCCACCACTTCACCAGATGGCCCAATATCCACTACTATTGTAGAAAAATATTTTACATTATATATATATTTTGAATCTGGATGATTTTCACCCAAAGTAAGTAATATCAGTAACATGTTATCATAATTTCTAAACACATTGAAACTAAAACATATCAACATTGATTGTAAATATGTTATCTCTCTCTCTTGGATTATTTCGAAATCATCTATTTTCAGTCACAATACTTCTAACTAGACATACCACACCATTGTCTCTTTTCACATCATATAATACATTCACGAAATTGTATTTCACAACACTTTGAACATGTTTTAGGATTAACTCGTAAATTTTTAGCTAGTTTCTTCTCCATTTCCCATAACATTTTTTGTTTCTTACCAATTTTACCTCATGGAATATAAGTATATTAAATCATAATCTCAAAATTCTAAGCACAATTAACCACATTATCATAACTTTTAAATTAGCAAGATGACAAATCTCTTTTTAAAAATGGTTTCATTCCAAATATGATCTATTAATTTTTGTATCAATATATCAAATAAAATCTTCAACATACTAGAAAAATCATATGATGTTTTCTACATTATAGGCCACGGAATTTTCATACATTTTCTTTTATTCAAGTAATTGGTTCTTTATTTAATGTTTAAAAAACTTAGTGAAATATTTTTCAAAAAATATAATCTTAAATGTTTTCCATTCCATAAAATCAAGATCTTCTTTCTCTAAAGTATTCTGAACCAAATACCAACATCGACCAACATTACCTACATAATTAAAAATGGAAAGGGTTATAATTTCATGTACCAAACATATTATGACATCAAATATTATCCCCATGGATTGGATCCATAATTTGGATACCACTAGGTCTGATGATCCACTGAATGAAAGGTGTTGTTATCTCCTAAAGTTCTCCACCATAGTCTTGGTGTTCCATGGTTGATAGAGTTCCACTCTAGCATTGATACCACCACAATTAATATATTTTATAAAGTGTCCTATTAAAAATATATTCTATTCTAATTCCAAAAATCTCAATATAATATTTTAGATTTATATTTTCTTATTGGATCATACCCACTATATCTTTTATAATCCACTCGGGAAAACCAATATGAACAGACATTTTTAGATGATGAAACACAGAAATACTAAAATTGTTAATAAATTCATCCTAAACATGTTGCAAAATATTTTTAAGGGAATTTTTTTAATCATTCCAATCCTATAATGTTGTCAAAATATTTCATTTGACACCGACTATAAGGCTACGACGTTAATCATTAAATAATATTGAATTTTTGTAATGAATTTTAATATATTTTATTTGAGAGACCTTTCAGATTTAATTTTTTATATAATTAAACCATTACTCGTGCATAAAAAACTATATAATAAGAAGTGGATACTTCCATTTTTTATCCTTTTTTTCAAAAATATAATTCTTTGAACATAATGCTTCATCCCACTTCATGTAAACTCTTCGCGGTGATCATATTCACTCTTTAATTACCCGTGCACACCAATAAATGTTGTTAATACATTTCCAAAATATTGGGTGGATAAAAAAAGATATGTAAGGGATATAAAAATAATGGAAACCATTAGTAATGTAAAAACATTAATGCTAGTTGATGTTTAAATCTATCTTCAACGATCATTGAGAATTTGAAATAAAACATTATCACAAATGTCACATATTTTCTCCAATAAATTCATTAAATCCCATATAAATATATTTAAACCAGATTTAGTGATTTATATAATCATATACATAAAACTATTTCAAAACACTATTTATTAGTATAATCGTACTTTAATTTTCAAAACATGTAATTCACTCAAATAGAATAACTATACGAACAAGTCCCACATTAAATGCATCAGATATCTATAATAGGGATCAATATTTATATACCCTATATCGATTTCACCTATGAGATATATGGGGGTCAACACTTCATATAGGGTATATTGGGCTAACTTGTTTCTCCTGAGCAATAATGGGGCTCAACCCTTTAAAAATTCTATATAGGTCACACCCATGATCTATAATTTGGATCAACCCTTGTTATGAGTGTTATCGATCTCACCCATTCTATATAATTCTCATGTACCATATTAAGAGTAAAACACAATAATCATAAAATCCTATAAAATTTCATTTTAAATAGATATGGAATGAAATTCAGATAAAAAGACCCTTTTCTTTTCAGAACCTATTTTCAAGACCCAAACACCCATTTCATTAAAACCATATTTCAAATATTAAAATATCCAAATAAATGCATTTTTTTCATTTAGTAAATTATTTTTTATGTTGTAAAAATCTTCGTTTCACCACATTTTAAATGATTTATTTTTGAAAAAAATCTAATTAAAATTATTAGTACAATTTAATTCATAATAATTTTATGAATATAAAAAAATATTTTAAATAATATAACGAATATTGACATAGATAAATTGATTTGGAAATTAAATCTTTAAATATTCATTGTGTCTCAGACCACTTTAAAAGTATAAATAACAATCCACATGAATTATTAATATTTTAAAAAATATTAAATAACATTATAATAGTTAAAATATATAGAGATACTAAATGTGAATGTATATAGAATTTAGAAATTAATAGAGGTGAATATCAATTATAAATTCCTCAATGAATGTAGATTGAGATGAAATCCATTACCTTGAGTCCAATATGTCATGTGTTTATTTATCATCAAGAATAATTAAATAATGTAAATTATTTACTTTCATAATACATATTTTTATATTTAGCATTATATTTATTTCACTTATTACAAAATTTTATACAACTATGTAAACAACTATGTTTACATTGGATGTGTTGACAAAACATAGTTCGTGTGTTCAAAACAACATTGGTAAGACAACTAAGGTCAAGGTGGACATTATTTAAAAGCCTCCACAATAAAAATAATGAAATAAATAAAATATTAATACACAAACTATACTTCTGAAACCAATCATAAATTGTGGATATAAAAAATGAATCAATTTTACAATCCTATTGATGGTAAGTTATTCATATACTTGAGTGACATTACCATTTTTCAATGATAACCATGGAACGAACGAAAGTGAATTCAATATTTAAAGAATTAAACTAATGTTATAAATAGATTATTATTTAATAATATATAATTGTATGTATAATTAATGTGATATAAACAAAATCACATCACTTGGAGGAGGTGGTAGTCAACATTCCCATGAATGACGTTACCAATTTTTGAGTGTGTGAAAAGGTGTTAAATAAAATTATATATTATGTTTAATGAATGGTAATAATATAATTTATATAATTTATATGAAATGTATGTCACATATGACTAATTAAATCCATCCTTAATAGTTTTTATATAATTTTTGAATGTTCCAAATTGAAATGAATAGGTGGTAGGCCACACAACCACAAACAATGTTTTCATATTTAAAAAATGGAACCCATGATGATATATGTTATATAACAATTAAATATCTTTTAAAATTCACAGAATGAATATATATCATAATTGTTTTCTCCATCATTATTCCCAACCAATAGAGGGGGTAAAGGAAAAATGAATGTCATCATTTCACGAGGTTGTTGTTCATAGTTGTTTGGACTACTAGGTTTGATATCCTAAGAGGGGGGTGTGTCAGAGTTTGACAGATTAAAACAACTACCCCTATTCATCATGTTTTTTTGTTACAAAAAACTCTCTTCTCTCTCTCTATATCCTATATCAATGTATATACATAGTCTAAATCGTGTTCATAAAAAATAAATTTTTCTTCAGTTCACCCTTACTACGAAATGTCCAAGGAGCATACGCCGGTGATGTGCTGATGTACCAAATCCACTGAAAGTGAACAGTTGTTTACAATGTTCGAAGAAGGATCAATGTCCATCCTGGTTTAAAACCACTCAAAATTAGAATGATCATATTTCTCTCAAATGAATTTTGCTCACTGCTTCTTCAGAAGATCAACTCAGAGTTTAAAGACTTGTAGGTCCCTTCATTATCACAAATGATAGTATATACCTCTGTATATAGATTATTTGTTGAAGTTACCCTTTCATATATTTATGAATATATCATTATCATGTTTCTTTCGGCCAATCATACAACTTTTACAGTACCCAATAATGACATGCACACATCCCTATTACTGGGGTGATTATCTATTTCCTGAGTGTTGCACTATGTCTAGAGCAATTCTCTATGTTTGAAGCACTTCCCTATGTATGACATGAATGTTTCTCCTAACCAATTACATTAGACTCCCTTCTATAACTCCGAATATGGCAGAATCACACCCTTATAGTCCAAAATGAATATTGGTGCACAACTATCAACTCACCTGCAACTTCTGAATATCGTTATACTTGCATCCCCAAACCACCTCTTAGGTGCCCAAACCAACTTGAATGAAAGGAGAATTAATTTTCTATATTTCCTGAGCATTATACCAAATTAGGAGGAATATAATTCTATTTATATTCATTTTGGGAACATTGAGCACCGCACACAAGTCTCCTCTCGGTGCAGAAGTCCAACTGCCTTAGTCTCTGTCGCCCTAGTCACCGTGCTCGCCATAACCAAAACATGTGTTCCCTTATTTCAATAACAATATATTTATTTTTGGATGTTGAAAAAAATATGGAACACATACTTAAAATAATCCAAGACACTGGAAATCATGTCTCTTTTACAAAAACACATTTCTCCATTTTTCTATTTTAAGGCCCTAAAATTTTTCATACACTAGGAAATGGTGCCACCATGTATCTGTTTTTTATTGTACCGCCCCCAGATGGACCATTACCTTATCATGGTTGAGAACATCTCTTGAACTCCAAAGCATACCATTTAATCCCCCTATGTTAATAAAATTATCATTGTTGTCTAATTTTTCAACAAACACAACATGAGGGCCCTCATTGTCAACAAACAAAACCACCTTAAAAATGATTCAATGATATCTTCAGTAAATTTTTTCCTACAATAGAACAAAATAATAGTAATATCATTACCCATTTATGGGATTCTATGAAAAATATATTTATAAATTAGTTAAAAAACTCACCGTATTATGGGGATACATATGTTTTTATATAAACATGAAATAATAAGAATTTAAGGGTTTTAGAATGAAAAAAAAATATTATTGAAGAGTTTTACCTATTTATTGGTTAAATATTTTGGTTTACCCAATGAACTTATTTTGTTGGATTTAGGCCCAAAGTGAGGCCTCAAGGTAGAAAAGTGGTATTTTTAAATAATATTTCGCAAGAGTTTGGATGAGTCAATGGTTAGAGATGATTAATGATAGGAGAAGAGTGAATGAATTTTGTAGTGGTGGTGAAGTCACATTCTTGTAAATATAAAATGGTAAACACTATTTGGAGAGGATAACTAATAATGGTGGGTTTCAGAGAGAAATAAAATTTCATAAGGTTTCAACCATAAATAAACGAGATCATTAGCCATGAGGATGTATTGGAGGAGATGTTACCTCTCCTTATTGCCCATAAAAAATGATCATAATGAGCGGATGGAGTGGTATTTCCCAAATTATAAGGATGGTTTTTTAATAAGATGACATTATATTTAAAAATAATAAAATAATATTATATTATGTGATTTAATAACACTGAAAATATTATAAATCATAGAAGTAATGAATTTTTAATAATTATAAAACTACTAATAGTAAAAATTTTATATAAAATCATTTTTATTAAAGTCAAATTATTAAATTATTAATATCATATGATTTAAAATTCATATTTCCTACACAAAAAAACATAAATATATTCCTAATGTCCTAAATTAGCATAATTATATCTCATCGCAAAAATTAAAATATATAAAAGAATAAAATATTAGAAATATAGTCACTTTTAAATTGATTGAATGAGGTCATTGTATATGAGGACATGAGATAAAATGATTTAGATAATCATGGAGATGAATATTTATCCAAAATATTATCAAACTATATAGGCCAATATGATTATTGAAATATTAATCTTTACATTTTTTTCTTTAGAATATGTGATCTAAAAAAATTAATTTAGGACCATAAAGTGGGTGTGTCAAAATTATTCACCTCATAACACTTTCCAATCATTGAAATCCCTCCATACTGTGAGATATTTGATAATAAAATTTCTATTGAATAATTAATATTCATGTGAAAAAATCACAAAATAATGAAATTAATTATTTCTAATAAGAAATACATTTTTTTCAAATTGGAACTCAATTAATAGTTCTTGATCTCTATTATTTCATTCTACCTGCCGTTTAAATATTCATAAGATACCAGAATCAATTATAATGAATCCGTGTAATTCGGAGATATTACTGAAATGTAACCTCTATGTCAAAATATAACAACATATTATGAAGGATGATATATAATTTATCCAATAATCAATGTAATATTTATTATCATTATCATCAACTAATAAAATAATGATTCAATTCTTAATAAATAAAGATACATATACATTTATAAAAATATATTAATAAAAAATATAACACATTGAAATAATTGTGTATCATATATATATCAAAGATAATATACAAACACAAATATACAATTTTAAATTTGAAATTAATTTACATAGATACAAACGATGATGACTTCTATGTAACTAAATCGTTCAATATAATGAGAAAATATTAATATTACAAAGAAATATATAGGTTTAAAGGCCATCAATTTATATTTTAATCATCAAAATAATGATGTTAAAGGTTTCCCATAAAATTAAACTATTATAATTCCAATTAATGTTTTATTTTATATAATATGTTGCTTAAATGGATACATAAATTAATTAAAATTTGAATTCGAAGATTGGTGACTCTTTTTGAAATTTATTTAGTTATTTGAGTTAATTATCCGGGCATAAAAATTAATAAGGAATCTTGATGGTCTATACGAATTAGGAAATAAATGTTATTGAGCACAATACACTACGTGTAGTCAGTATTCATTGTTCTATATCCTTGAACAAAATGTTTGAGTTGTCATAGATGCCTTTGAAACATGAATGTATTGGAATAATAAAAACTAACAATGAAGAAATTGATAAAAAAATTCGTATCACTATAGTTAGATTCCATGGTATACAAATCAATGTAGAAAGAATAAAAATTATGTTACAATGAACTATTAATTTTTAGAAAACATTTCAAAAATTAAAAAAAGTATCATGAAAACCATGTATATGTGGAAAACACTATTCTGATTCCCATTTATCCTTACAAGGATTCATAAAATTTCCGAAACATCACTATGAAACCTCAAAACATTAAAATAAATTTCATTTAGAATTATATTATTTTCATTAATATCATGAAATAAACATAAAATATTTTTTAGAAAAATGTGACAGAAAAATAAAATAGTATTTAAACATGACCACTATAACCCAGCCATTAAAATTTAGGGTACAAATAGTACTGAAAAAACGAATACTATAGTAATATATTTAATAGATCTAAAAAAATAAAAATTTAAATAGAAAAGAATCTATTTCTAGAAAATTTTAATGTTTTAAAATAGGGGTTTAATCACCATTTGTGAACATAACATAATATTCATTATTAGAAAATTTATAATATTTATTTGAAAATATAAATATCAATTTTTAATTGGTAATATTATTTTATATAAATTTCTTTTTCTAAAGTGTTATATTTTTTGATGAGTAGTGAAAAATATTGAATTTTAATTGAATATTTCTTTTTCATTTAAGAAATTTATAATGATTAATTGTAGCATAAATTATTTCTAAAGTAAAATTATATCAATTAAATAATAAGTGATACATTTATTATTAGTGGAATTAATTTTATATTGACGTTATATATAAAAACATTGTAAACCCTGGATGATTTTCACATTGAAAACTATTTTTCTCAATGCATATGTGGGATTAAATTTAAATAAAATTTTTAGAATATATGAATTGAAATTAGAAAAAATTGATTCCATATTTGGATTCATTATTGTTTATAATTTTTAATATTTTATGCATAATTTTTGACAAAACTAATAATAAATATATAAAAATTATGTACCCCAGTTAATGTAAAACATGGATTTAATAGAGGGTTAATCTAAATGGATAAGGGATAAAATGTCAAAGAAACTCATATTAAATCAAATATATGGAAAAATATATACCTTCTCAATTATAATATATAATTAAAAATTATTCAAGCATTGTGACCAGAAAAAACACGGTTACAATACATTCTTTTCATAACATTACAAGTGTGCCACTCATCTCGCCCATAAATATTCACCCATATCCCATACTTTTTAACCAATAAAACCCTTTAATTTTGTCCATACTTGAAAAAATTACATCTAAACTTCCCTACACCTACCCCAAAAGCATTAGTTTGGGAAGAAACATTACTAAGATAGATTCATTACAGACCTAAAAAAGATACTCAAACAAGTGGTAACATTATAAAATGATTGTTTTTATATTATTTATTCCTCCAAGAGTATAAACTATTTTCATACGTAGATCATATAATAAAATAAATATAGTCTATCAAATATTTTGTGATATCTTTAATCAATTCAATTGTAAAGTACATCCTTGTGAACCAATGTAATTTTTTTCCATTACCACCTTTAATAGTTGGGAATGTTGATTGATATAATGTTTATATGTGATATTAATAACATAATAATAACAATATATTCATCGTATAATATATATATATATAATGTTTAATTTTGTTAGAAATATTATATTGTCATTTGTGTGTTTGGTAGACTACCACCTTGCCAAGAAATGTATTTTTTCATTCACAAATGCTTAAAATTTCCTTTGATATGGATAAATTTTATTAATATAATTGATATAAATTATTTTTTTTATGAATTTAAAAAAATTTAATTTTTTTGAATATAATATATTATTTTAATTCTTAAAATGAAAACTGACAAATGTTTTCAGGTATGTATGGACTACCACTTGTACGAAGCGACGTGACACTTTTTTCATCACCATACCTAATGAATGATATATAAAATTATATTTCGAGAAACAATATAACAAATAAGTGATATTATTATAATTATGTATAGAACAAATATTATATACCACCTCTCTATAATGATTTATGAAAGATATAAATGTTTCTGATGCGTGCATATGACCTGTCATCTTAGTGATCATACCACACTCAATTTATTAAATTCATCATTCATGATCAGTCGCAAAAGTATAATTAATTCATAAATATGATAATTATATGATTATTTTTATAATATTAACTATGAATTTATATAATAATCATAATAATTGTATCTTTCATGTTAAATAATGAATCTAAAAACTAGTCAATTAACACTAGAAAAAATGACAACAGTTAAATATTATTAGTATATTGGGTGATAAAATGTTATAAAAGGGTAATTGATGATATTATAAACATTAATAAGTTTTTGATGTAAGTTAATTCCATTTTTATAACCACTATATAGGAGGTTAAATCATGTCCAAACAATATGAAGAAAGAGGTATGGGACATCATTTCTATTTCTCTTCATTGAAGTGTATTACAATATTATGCACCTAATTTCATTTATACGGTGTATAAACAATCCTATTCACATGTGAAATAATTATTACTTAATAAGTAATGGTATTTTATGTTTCAATTTTATTTATTTCATCCGAATGGGTTTTTATATGAGATTTTTCAAATAACTATAGTTATCATACAAACTCAATGTCTTTTGTTATCTGTAAGATTCCATTGAAGAAAACTATTTCTTGAGATCGTTATTCATTATAAATTACATTTATATTAGATATACATACTTTTATATGTTGTATATAATTATATCCTAAACCATATAACATTTTTACAATTTTTTGTACCTCTACAGTATTTTTATTTCTAAGGGAAATATAGATAAATATGTATAATATAATCAATAAGAATATTTTATAGTTAGTCAAATTATTCAGAAATTAAACCAATTATTTGATATTTGTGGAATTAATTTTAAATTATGGCATGGGTGTGTCCCATTAATATATACCCCCTATATTTATTGGCAGACATCATGATTAAAAGTATTTATCCAAATAGGATGGGTTTTCCCTAGTAGTTTTAAAAAATTATGATGATATATTTTGATGGTAGATTTATCATGTTAGTGAGACATGACACCCAATAATTATGTATTAAAATAATTTATAATTAATAATATTTTATTATTATCCTTTATATTTTAACTATGTTATTATTTCATGATGTATTTCATTCTTTGGTATTGATTTCATAGAATGTATCCTCGGTTCTATACCCTTCCAAATAGGTTGTCCATTATATTATCATGAAAGTAATTTTAATTCAGTGGAATATTATTCTATCATTTGAGATACCATGTTGATTGATCTTGATGATTAATTATGTATTCCACTATATGTAAACCTTACTAAGTATTTGTTTCCACCCTTATTTTTCATCCTTTCTCTTGGATATGATGATGTATTCTTAGGATGATTTTTCAAGGATGTAATTGATCTTAAATGTGTGTGATGAATTTTTTATTTCATATTTCCAATTTAAAATGTGGATCATGTATGTATCTAGTTCTATAAAACTATTAAACTTATTGGTGCTTCAATATTTTACAAATTATATTTAAGCCATTTAAAAATGTAGACACGAGCTTTGTTCAACTAGAGACATGGACATTATAGTTTGGATTAGAGGATTTTTGGTTAAAAATGGGAACTAGATTAAGTAAAATATATATTCGGTATAATAATCCAATGATAGTATTTGACAAATATCTACTAATATAATATGAACATGTTTGTAATATGATATTATGTGTTTTTTATAGAAAATAATCCTTGTCTTGATAATAAAAGTGGACCTAGTTCTAGAACAGAGGCACCTAGGGGTTATAACACTAAATATAGTGCATTGTTTACAATTCAATCATCACCTAGTGCATCAAAACATGCAATAATTTTCACATGGATTGGCACACCTGGGGGAAATCTTAGAATAATTCACTATTTCATTACAATTCATTATGAATGATTTATAAATAATGATATCCAAGAGTAACCCGTGTATTAATTCTGAAATTTCCTATGTAGAAATTTTTTTCCATGATAACTATTACAAAATATTTAAAATTAATAATTTCTAATTAAAATTCATGATTATATAAGGTAATCTAGTAAATAATTTTTTTTATGAAATGGAATATGGAAGGAAGAAGGGAAACAATACCCATGAACAATTATATATTTATATGTAGAAGAAGAAAATTAAAATGGTATTAGAACTGATACAATTATATATATATTATCATTTCATAATTAGTTTTGGATAAATAACATAAACTATATTGAGATACATATTCAACAATGATTATCTCTGATGTTGGGTCAATTCATGTGACTACATCCCATATAATTTGGTGGGAAAAATAATCAGGTGATAGCTAATTAATTGATTATGTCATTATTAAAATATTTATGACATTCAGATGTAGGGAAAAGGAAGGCGTTACACATGCAGTTTATCTTCTCAAAGGACATACATATCAATGTAGTATGGTGATCTAGAATACAAGATAGGAATATGAAACATAACTCAAGGAACAAAATGATTTTAATGATAAATAAATCAATAAATATTTCCTTAACTAGTTGAAAACTAAAATTAGATGAATTTTCATTAGCTTAATGAAAAAAGAAGAAGAAATATTTTGTGATAATGTTTATAACATTAGAAGGTTTTACTGGTATTCTATATATATCATATGAAACATTTAGTGAAATATTGACCATTTCATTGAAGGTCTTAAGGCAAGTCAGAAAATGGTTTTCATCTCTCCAAAAATTTCACCATTCAGTGAAAAAACTTTCTTTACACTCAAGACAATGTCGGAATTATAATAATAGTATTTATTAATGGGAAATAATGAGATGCAGAATCCATATGAACACCATAAAAAATTAAAATGCATTAATAAAGAATGAGAAAACATATTACTTTTTTTGAATTAAACATTTTGGACCAAATCGGCATGATCAATACATGAAGGGATTATGAATTTTTATAAGAGTATGGATAAGTTTTACTCGAAAAATTATGGAAAAGGGATTAAAGAAAAAAAAATATTTAGTGCTTCAACTATATGATGATGAGAGACATCAAAAATAAATTCCCAATGTAATATTGGAATACAACATAGATTGGCAACATGATAAATTTTAAATATTTTGTTATCACTACTACATGGTTGAAGTACACAATAAAGTATTGGAAGGAAATTTTTCCCATATTAAAATTTTACTTATTCCTTATTTCATTCTAGATCCTGGCACACTTTTATATAAAATATGTATCTATGAAAATTATAAATTTCGAATTTTAATTAGGGAATGGAGTTGTCTGTCAAAACTCATTGGGAAATTCCCACAACAATAAGGATGTATTAAAAAGTCATAAATATAACAAAAACAAAATTTCATTATTTTGTAATTTTATTACCATTTTTATGAATGAATTTGATATAATAAGTTTTATTTATTTATTTCAATATATGATAAAATAAATAACTATAAGAAGAAGACAATTTTGATTTTTGAGGAAGATATAAAATTTAATATCTATAGTACAGGAAATTAATCATCTAATCCATGTCATGATCATACCCTAGTAGAAAGACATAATGATATTCTCTAGGATGAAGAGAAAAAAATCAATGGATGGAGAAGGAAATATTTACCTTTAGGGCATGGATATTATACATAAATAGAGTGATGTATTTCATGAGTAATTACCTGGACATCCTCATGTGTGTGAAGTTTATTTTTCAATTAATTTTATTTTGGATGAATGACTAATATCAATGAATCCATATATAAAAAATACTATAGAAATAGTTAATTTAAAGAAAAAGTATATTTATATGATAAATTATTTATTAAACCTATATTTTCACAATGGGAATGGAATATTATGTTCATTGTGAATAAGGATAGAACTATGAGGCTATATATTGTTGGCAGGGAAATCAATTCTATCTGGATAAAAAATAATTATCCTCTTCCAAATGATGATGACATGTCCAATGAACATAATGGATAACAATATTTTTCAAATCATGAACATTGTTCTAGGATTAATAAATTACATGTAAATAAGGATTCATTTTTAAGTCATCATTTTCAATGAGGATGGATATTATGAGTTTATCATAATTCAATTTGGATTAACTAATGTACCCTTTCTATTTATCAGTCTAATGAATAGTGTAATAAGTGAATATCTAGATTATTTTTTGATTGTATTCATTGATGATATCGTGGTGTGTTAAAAAACATTATAAGGACCATGATAATCACATACATATCATTATTAAGAATCTTTGAAGTAACGAATTATGTGCGAAATCTAGTATATCTATTTTTTTTGGCATCATGATGTTTCATTTAATGTCCATATTACCTGAATGGATGGAATATAAGTTCATCTTACCATAAAAAAGGCACTCAATGAATTACCTACACAAATTAATATAAATGTATCACATAGTTTTATTGGTTTATTAGTTTAATATCATATATTCAGTCATAATTTTTTCTTGATTGGATAAACATTCAACCAATATTATATGTAAATGGGTCAAGTTTACATTGATATAAGAATAATAGTAAATTGGGGATGAACTAAAGATGATATTTTAAAATGCTATGATTTTAACCCCACTATTTAGAAATGAATGGTTTTTTCTATATAATAACACCTCAAGGAAGAGTTTTGGTTATATCCTAATGAAAATTTATTGTTTTTGTTTATATAAATCAATGAAATTCATGATTCGAAAACATAACGCTACAACCCATGATATTGGGTTGGTAGCTTTAATATTTTCTTTAAATATTTTAATATATTATATCTATGGTGAAATATGTGGCATATACACAAATTATAGAATCCTAAAATACTTATTTTTATAGACAACCCTAAAAATGATGCAAAAGAAATGGAAAAAACTACAGATGAATTATTATTTATCAATACAATACCTCACCGTGATAGAAAATTTTCCATTAGAGGAATTTACAAGGATATATCATGTTGTTATGACCCAAATGTGGATTGATAGGGATCCTATATTCATGGGTCTAGTGAATATGAATATTGTAATTATTAAGGATGATATGGAATCACTCAATATTTAAATTTGTTGAAACAATATATATTATATATGACAAATAACTCTTCATATAACTAAAAGAACAAGTAACTGAATATTAATGGTGTGAAGGATAATAAATTAGCAGACTTCATTTGTGAAGATGATGTTTTTAAAATTGTAATGAAATTATATGTTCCAAATATCCCTAGGCTAGAAATTGATTTTTCTGATGATACCCATTGATAAAATTTATCTATAAAACTTAGTAGCACATTGATGAATACGTTTTTTCTGGAACCTTTTAGGTTGAATAACATGAAGCTAGAAATTGTTGATTATATATCCAAATATGTTTTAATAAATTAATGATAGAAGGAATCCTAGAGGAGTCATGAAAATTATTCATATTATATTGTGTAAATGGGATGTCATTGAAATGGATTTTTTTATTGGACTACATAGGTTTCTTAGAAATAAATATGTAATACAGGTTATCATTGATCACATAACCAATAATGAGAATTTCATTGAAATAAGATAAGATTTATTTATTGATAACTAAAAAATGATTTATATTAATAATTTTTCTGTACTTCATTGTTCACCACATTCAAGTGTGACTGGTCATGATCCCCATTTAACATATATATTTTTGAAGAGACTTATAAATGATTCTAATACTAACATTCATTTATCCCAAGCCTATGTTCCCCAAACGAATGGATATTCAAAATGGAATTTTCAGAAAATTTAATAAATTTTGAGGTCATTTTGATCATACTTTCATGGACTATAGGATTATTATTTTCCATTGGTAGGGTATTCTGATAATAATATTTTCCATTAAAATATTAAATTGGCACAATATAATGAGTCATATTGTCACCACCCGCCTTCTCCAAAATGACGGAAGGGACAATAGATCGCCAGAACCTTCCTTCTTCAAGTGGAAGGAGAGATAATAACCCCCAAGAACCACCTTCAATAGGACCTAGAGTGGCGACTAGAACTAGGGGTATAGAATCACACACAAGATGGAAGTCATTATGCTTTTTCTTTAATAGGATCTGGAGATAAGATAGTAAAACCCAACAACACAAAAACTGTTTGTAAATGTAAATCCATGAAAACCATCCCTATATGCATGTTACAAAATTAAATTCCACAAAGTACTAGCAGACTACAAAGGTACAGAACCAAAGAAAAGAAAAATAGGAACTACAACTGTCCCAACATCCGAGCTAGTATGGCCCTACACGATCCCTGAAGTCCTCATAGAAACCTGAAACCTGTTTTATATATGTAGGGTGATCATACAAGTATACTCTATAGGGAAAACCAAAGACTCTCGTTAACAAGTGGGGAGGAATTCTAATGCCCTGTGAGAAAAGAGATAACCAAAGCACCTAAAAAGGAAAACTATCCACCCAATCCTCACCAAGGCACACTCCCCAAATAATGCAAGTCATGTAATGTATAGTAATATAAAATCAATATTTGGGTATTCCGTGACACATTACTATTGGTTATTGAAGACATCCTATGTATCGAACCAATCCTACCATTCTCACTGTGGTCCCACTGCCACACCCAACCCGTACAACCCTAGGCCACAACAACATATCCCGCCCGAAAAATCCTAGGCCACAACCACCACACATAACAATGCTCGCAAACACCTAGGCCATAACAACTACTGCCACACCCAAACACACCTGGGCATAATCTTAAAGACTCTTGGGAAATATCATGCCCGCACACACCTGGTCCAACCACGAAAAATACATTGCCCAAAGAATCATGTGATATAATGGACCTGAGGCCATCATAGCCTGCCCGAAGAGTCTTTTGGGATTCGAGAAAGGGAGAAGAAAAGGAGATAATAATCATACACTCATAAGAGTGTTGGGTAAGGCACCCTCCCCCATGGAATTTGGATGTTAGGAAAAATGGGCTCAACCTGGGTGGGGCGCGAATAAGAAACCTAGGAACTATAATTATATGTATAGGTGACTGTCAGTCATCCCAACCTAGGGTTTCCAAAACTAACCTAAGAATAGACACCCTCATTACTATTCATTCATAGAAGAATGGCACAATACTCAAGTCCAAGTCACAACACATTCTCAGAACCAACTCTTCATTTAACTCATTCTAGGTTTCATGTTCAATTGATCCCATTTATTTAAATTCTACACTGTTGGGAAACTAATAGGTATAACCAGAAGCTATAAAAAGAGAAATAGGAAAACAACAATTTAAGCATTCACACCCGGTTCACTTGTAATGTCACAAAAACAAAGGGATCAGTGAGATCCCTCAATGTACTATAACCAAACCAAGCCTCGATATACAGCCCCACACAGCTTCAGATTCCCAACTAACAACTGTTCGACAATAGAAAATCCCATTCTCATCCACGTCACCCATAATCATCGAGTAAAACAAACTGACATGCCACCAAGATAGAACATGGATGTTTCCAGACTCATGTACATATTTCACAATGGTTTCTTCTTTCTGGTTGGTTAATCGGGGTGATCACACGAGGTTTTTTGTTCATTGGAAAATCATTTAATCGATTGAGTTTATGAAATTAACCAAATTCCCATGTTGGATCCATTCAATTGTCACATAAGACAATGGCTCGTTAGTGCGCAAGGAAAGACCACAAAAATCCATGATTTTCAGTGAGCATAGCCCATACAGTTCACAACATATAGAAATAATGAAAGAGTACAACAGAAAAGTCAAAAACACCCCATAATTCATTAATAGTCGATTTATTATCATTGTTAATGTTTGGTTTCATCCATTTCCAAAGAACAATAGCATACCCACCCCACATGATACGCAGTAAGGAGAGATGATGGAAAATCCCACTTGGATGATCAATGATGAAGTCTTTCTCCTCTCGCTGAGTACTGAGGATGCACGACTTGCAGGGGAGGAACACCAGGGACTCCAAAAATGATCAGAAAAACTCATGCATAGGCGCACCACATGCCTAAAGAAAGAGGGACTCCAAGCACAGTAGGGAGAAAAAAGTAACTCAGCAATGAAAGGGAAGGAAGAATCTCTAGTGTGATATAAAGAAGAGATTATATTGTTATAGGGTAAGGAATTTTGAACCTCTTTAAAGTGGGATCGTGGTTTCATTTGCGATTGGGAGGTTACACACAATGGGAATAATTCTTATTTAATTATTCCCATTGGGGTGGTGGCATAACGGTTGTGCGTTAAACTGTTTCTTTAAAACGGAGGAAAAACATGCACAAGGGGAAGAAATGGTTAGTACGGGGAAAGGGCACAACACTGAGGAAAAACCACACATTTTGGTAAGTTTAAGGTTTTCTTGACTTTTGGGGGATTTTAGATATTATTTACGGGCATTAAATGGCTTTGAAAGGGGAATTAAATCATCTTTACATTAGACGATATGTTGTAGGAGTGGAAAAAGTCATAAACAAGAAAAAGGGATGAGGACTGTTCAGTGAGGACATGATGCCACCTTCATGGTGCCACCGTCACGTTGTCACCCTCAAAGTGCCTCCATCACGGTGCCACCATGACCAGTGTGTGACCGTCATAGTGAAACTATCATTGGTGCCACCGTCACAGTGCCACCGTTTCGGTGGAGCCATTTTTTGGCAATGTAATGGACTAGGTGGGTTTATGACATTACATCAGATACCTCTCAAACTATTATCTCCCTCAAGAATTAAAACAAGACCCAAAGAAATGAGGGGTTTTGAATAACAATCTAAATAGATACCTCTCAAGAGTGAACCTCATGGACATCTAGGAATACCTCTTTCTCAAGAATCCAGGAAACATTCGATGGTCAAACATTCCAGTCATATGGGTTAGGGAGTTTTTTATTCCATGTCCAGATACTATCCTCATTGGGTGGAACTGACTCGCCAGAACGGGTTCAATCACATCCACCATAATGTGTCTTGATTAGGTATCAGGTCCTCCCCTCCCCATAGTGAGGACTCTTCACACACATCCACAGAATAAGTGAAACCTCATGTTTCATTGTTAATAAGTAAAGAATTCATTCACTGACAAGTACAACAATAAAGAACAAAACTCATAAAAACTCTGGGTACTGGGCGCACATCTGCGTCTCCCATTCCCAGGTACTTTTCACGAGCCCTTCATGCATCCACAACACACGAACCAATGGAATGGTCTGTCTGCAGAGCACCTTCTCCTCACGATCCTCGATCCTCACATGTATTTCCAAAAAAGTCATGTCATCCTTGATATCCAGCTTTCACAAGTTGAGGATGTGTGAAATGTTGTTTAGATACCGTCGGAGTTGTGACACATGGAATACATCATGTAATCTCAGTAGCAACGATGGTAGCGCTAGCTGAACAGCCACTTATCTGACCCACCACAACACGTTGAAAGGTACTATGAACCTTGGAGAAATCTTACTCCCCCTTCCGAACCTCCGTTGTCCACGCCGAGGGGAGACCTACCAGAATACGTGGTCCTCGACCTCAAACACCAAGGGTATCCTCCTTTTTATCAGCATATCAATTATTCCAATCTTGATCTATCTTCATCCTCTCCCGTATAAGCTGATCCTTCTTCTTCGTTCTGTACACCACTTTCGGGCCAAGAACACATGTTTCTCCAATGTTGGTCCATCACACGGGTGAGTGACATGGCCTTCCGTACAAGGCTTCGAATAGAGCCATGACAATGGTAGATTGATAGCTATTATTGTTGGAAAACTCTACCAGAGGCAAGTGTTGCACCCACGATCCCCCAAAATCTAGAATACATGCTCATAGCATATCCTCCAATATATAGATGGTGTGCTATGTCTGTCCATCTGTCTGGGTGTGGAATGATGTGCTAAGACATAGTTGGGTGCCAAAAGCATGATGCAATCCTTTCCAGACTCCTGAGGTAAACCATTCATCCCTATCTGAGACTATGGACCTCAGAACTGCATACAACCGCACCACCCCATCCACGAATCTCTATGTTAATGCATCCACTGCACCCAACTCCTTGATCGCCAAAAAGTGAGCCCATTTCTTCAAACGGTCCACCACAACTTAGATAGCATCACAGACTCCTTGAACCATGAGTAGCACTTTGACAAAATCCATCGAGATGTCATCCCAATTCCACTTGGGGACATCTGATGGTTGTTACAGACCACCTAGAACACAGTGGTCAACATTCACCTATGGACACACTAGGCACCTGGCCATGAACACTGCCACCTCCCGCTTTACCCCGGGACACCAAAACTGACTCCTTAGACCCAGGTACATATTTGAAATTCCTGGGTGCACTGCTAGGGATGAGTTGTGGAACTCACTTAGAACCCTCTAACACATCCCCTTTGAAACAAACAACTTCCCTCAGAATATCATCTGATTCCGACCATCCTCAGTTCACCCTTCTAGAGCATCACCTTGGCTAACCCGGTCACCCATCACATTACTCTCTATGTCTCCCCGCTAAGATTGCTCAACCTGTCGTAGTAGGGAAGACTACACTGTCATCCGATACATGCATCCTCTACCACCATCCATCCTTGCATCCAGGTGCTGGGCAACCAACTCGTCCATCACTATCCAAGCATCTGCCAACTCTTGAACAACATCCTTCTGCGACTTCCTACCCAAGGCATTGACCACCACATTCCCTTCTCCTGAGGTATAGGAAATATCAAAGTTGTAGTCCGGAAGGAACTCCATCCCCCTTCCCTACCGTAAGTTCAGGTCCCACAGGGAGAAGACATACTTCATGCTTTTGTGATCCTTTAAGACAATGAAGTACTCCTGGAAGAGGTAATGCTACCACAAATTTAGTGTGAAAATGACCTCCACGAGCTCCAGATCATGGGTGGCTTACTTTCGCTCATGGGGGCGTAACTGTCTAGACCCATAAGAGATCAACCCTTGTCGTTGCATATGAACACACCCGAGGCCTTGTCTTGAAGAATCACATAACACCTCGTATGCCGACCCTTCTAGTAGAAATATCAGCTTTGGGGCACTTACCAACTTTTCATTCAGATAGCTAAAGGCTGCTTCGCACTTCCCAATCCAAAATAAATCCTGTTCCTTCTTTGAAAAATCCCTCAAAGGTGTCATAACTCGGGATAAGGTGGGTACAATCCTCTGATAGAAGCCTACTAATCCAAGGAAACTACGAACTTCTGCCATGTTCTGGGGTTCTTCCCCAGAAAAAACCGCCTTGACCATCGAAGGGTCCACTACTATTCCCTTATCGGACACCATGTGCCCAAGGAATTGCACTTCTCGAGTCCAGAACATGCACTTGGAAAACTTACCATAGAGATGGTGCTAGCAGAGGACCTCTAAAACCGTTCTCAGGTGCTCAGCATGATCCTCCTCTAATCTTGATTATACCAGGATGTCGTCAATAAACACTACTACGAACAGATCCACGTATTTCCTGAATACAGAGTTTATGAGCCCCATGAACACAACTGGAGCGTTCGTAATGCCGAACTACATAACCACAAACTCAAATTGCCCATATATGCATCTGAAGGTAGTCTTCTAGTTGTCTCCCTCCTTCATCCTCAACCGGTGACATCCCTACTACAGGTCAATCTTAGAGAACCACCCCTCCCCTTTTAATTTGTCGAAATGATCGTCTATCCACGGGAGACGGTAATGGTTCTTGACTATTTCTAGATTTAGTCTCCGGTATTCTATTCACACCCTGATACCACCATCTGCCTTCTTTGCGAATAACACCGGAGCACCCCATGGTGAAACACATGGCTGAACAAAACCCTTATTTATTAGATCATCAAATAAAACATGCAAATACCATAACTCAAAAGGTGTAATCTTGTAGGGAGAAATTGAAATTGGATGGGCACTAGGATGCAAGTCTATCCCAAACTCAACATCACGTCGTGGGGGTATAGTCACCACCTCATCAAGTAAGAAATCTATAAACTCCCTAACAATCCCTGGGACCTCCACAAGTTTTGCATCCACTGGCTCCATTGATAGCACAGCTATCAAGGAATGGATGGGCTCCTCTCACCTGTTATTTTCTGGAAACCCCGCTCGCCGATGAGTGTTACACATCAGCCGCCCAAATATGAAAACACAACCCTTCCTCAGAATAATTAAATGATGGCACATAAATAGAATATCTAGTCAATTCCTAGGATGATATTGTATGAATGTATCTAATATAGTAGAAGATCCCTAATAGACTGATGTGGCCCTATCATTAGTCTACACACTCGGCAAACATAAAACAAGTCGGTCTGACCTCTGACTGGTGAGCTCAGTAACAGGGGCACTTGATGTCTCTCAGCATCTAACCGTAGAGCATGGGCTATACTAGGTAAAACAAATGAGTGTGAAGCTCCTGTATTGAACAAGGCATATGCAAGAGTACTAAACATGTTGATCTTACCTTGGACGACTTATGGCCCTGCTGGAGTTGCTACCTCTACGGCGTGTAACTGTCCACACCCAGCTCCCTTTCCCCACAGCTGTCGGCCGCCTCCCCGACTGTGCCCCGGTCGAGGTTCCTTAGCAGCACCCTGTGGTTGGCCTCCTCCTGCTACGCCTGCCCTATGAGGAGCGAGAGCATGCTTCCACTGTAGCTACAACTGAAAGGGACTACCTAAAAACTGATGCTGGTGAGGTGGACGCTGAACCTGCCCACCCTCTCTGTATTTTACTCTTTTCGTGCACTAATTCCAAAGGTACCCATGGCCTCCAAAGATGAAGCATCTCGTCCCTAGGCCTAAAAATAAAGGGTGAGGGCCATGAGAACCTAACTCGAACTGCTGAGGCCTGCTTCCTGCTGGTCAAAACCTAGAGGGACCTGATGCTCGAGGCCTACTGCTGACGACTTTCCACTTTGACAAGCCCACCTGGATTCCCTCTCACGATACACCTCCCATAGTGTGCGTCCTTTCCACCACATCAGCATTATTATGGACCTCTATGTATGTTGGTAGGGTGAAGGGAGTAACAACATACTGGAGAGAAGGTCAAGTACCTCTTCAAAGTGTCTTTCCCAAGAATCCCCATCCATATTAAGGTTGGGAGAAATGTGAAAGAGATACTTGATCATGATCCCCAACTCTTTCACTGACATACTCCATTTCTGGAGGGAGAGTAGTTCCTGCCTCTTCTCAGCCTTCATCGTGGAAGAGAGGAATTTCGCCCGGAACTCCTTCTTAAAGTCAGCCCATGTAACTTTGGCCTCCCTCTTCTCCCCAAGATGAAGTGTCCACCACTAACGCACTACTCCACACATCTGGAATACATCCAGCAGAACCCAGTACTCCATTAGAGCCCGGATCAAACTGAAAGCTATCACCAGCTCCTCTAGCAAGCTCTATGTCTCCATGTCTGAGATGCTACCCTCATACTTCCAGAAGGTCTATTGCTGAAAGGCACGAAGAATCCTTTAACACTAATCATCCCCCCCTCTCGGTCAATCCTTTGCTGATCGGCCAAGTCATCCTCCTGGGCCTCGATCTCCCACACTACTCATGGTCGTCTCCCCGGTTCCATAGCTGCAAGGTAAACATGGAATGCCTAAGCCAGAGTAGTGTAGAATACAGTTCTTAAATTTACATAGACTTATTATTTATTTTATGTCCCCAAAATACCCATAAAACCTAAGAACACAAGTCATTATGATGCATGTACATTCTCTAGTGTCTCTACCCTGCAATCAGTGTAGCCTTACTTGGTAATTTGGTTAGCCCCAAGTCCTGGCATCAGATCACGGGGGGCCCTAAAATCCCATGTTCTAGCAGGTCTTCCCTGGCCTATTTCACACACCATGATCACCCAACACTGTTTCCCTACCATCCCATTCAATCCTCTCTGTGCCTAACTCTAGACTCAATCCTATCTCTCAACCTCCCCTCTGATACCATCTGTCATGACCCGCCTTCACCAAGATGAGAGAAGGGACAACAGATCGCCAGACCCTTCCTTCTTCAATTTGAAGGAGAGATAATGACCCTGAGACCTGCCTTCAATAGTTCCCGGAGTGGGGACTAGCACCAAGAGTATATAATCACACACAATATGGAAGGCACTACCCTTTTTCTTTAATTAGATTGGGAAATAAGATAGTAAAACCCAACAACACCAAAACTGGGCGTAAAAGTAAAGCCAAGAAATCCATCCCCATATGCATGTAAAAAAATTAAATGACACAAAGTACAAGAATACTACAAAGGTAAGGTACCAACGAAACAAAAAACAACAACTAAAATTTCCCAAACGTCCGAGCTAGTATGGCCTTTCACGATCCCTGAAGCCCTACTAGAATCCTCAATGTAGTTTTATATACGTAGGTTGAGCATACAAGTATACCCAGTAGGGAAAACCAAATACTCTCATGCTCAAGTGGGGAGGCATTATAATTCCCTGTGATAAAAGTGACAACCAAAGCACCTAACAAGGAAAACTATCCACCCAAGCCTCACCAATGCACACTCCCCAAATAATGCTAGTCAAGTAATGTATAGTAGTATCACATTGATGTTTGGGTACCCCCGCCACTTTCCCACTGGTTATTGAAGACATCCTAGGCATCTGACTAATGTGGCCATTTTCACCGCGGTCCCACTACCACACCCCGCCTGCACACACATGGGCCACAACAACACATCCAGCCCACAAACACCTAGACCACAACAACCATGCGTAAACATGCCCGCAAACACCTAGGCCAGAACAACTACTGCCACTCTCAAGGACACATGGGCCTCATCTTGAAGACTCTTGGCAAACAACCTTCCCGCACACACCTGGGCCAACCACCCCAACTACCATGCCAGATGAATCTTGGGCTCTAAATGAACTCATGCCATCATAGACTGTCCGAAGATTCCTGGGCTATTTGAGAATGGGAGGAGAAAAGGAGCTAATAACCATCCACCCATAAGATTGTTGGGAAAGACACCCTCCACCATGGAATGGGGGTGTTTGGCACTATGTTCTGAAAATGGGTGGGGTGCGAATATGAATCATAAGAAATAAAATTATATGTATAGTTAACATGCACTCATCTGAACCTAGGGTTTCCAAAATGAACCTAAGAACAAACACCGCCATTACTATTTATTCATAGAAGAAAGGCATAACACTCACAATCAAGTCACATATCATTCCCATAACCAACTCCCCATTTATCCCATTCTGGGTTTCATGTTCAATTGAACTCATTTAAGTAAATTCTGCACTACCGGGCAACTAATAGGCATAACCACAAGCAAGATAAATATAAAAAGCCAAAATACAATTTAAACATTCACACCCGGTACACTTTTAAAGTTACAACAACAAAGGGATCAGTGAGGTCCCTAAATGTACTAGAACCAAACCATGCCTCGAGATACAGCCCCACACAGCTTCAGATTCCCAACCCACAACTCTGCCATAACAGAGGATCCCATCCTCATCCATGTCACCCATAATCTTCGAGCATAATAAATAGACATGCCACTATGACAGAACAAGGAAGTTTCTAGACACAAGTACATCATTCACTTTGTTTTATTCTCTCTGTTTGGTTAACTATGGTGATCACACATTGTTTTTTGTTCACTGGACATTCATTTAATCGGCCAAGTTTATGAAATTAACCAAATTAACATGTCGGATCCATTAAATTATCATAGGAGACAATGCTTCATTAGTTCTCAATGAAATAACACCAATAACCATGATTTTTAGTGAGAACAACCCATACAGTTCACAACATATTGAAATTCTAAAAGAGTACAGCAAAAAAGTAAAACAAACCCCATTATTCTTTAACAGTATGTTTATTATCTTTGTTAATGTTTGGTTTCATCCATTCATACAGAACAATATCATAACCACCCCGCATGATTCATAGTAATGAGAGAAGATGGAAAATCCTACTTGGATGATCAATGAAGAAGTCTTTCTCCACGCACTGAGAACTGTGGTTGCGCGGCTTGGAGGTTAGGAACTCCTAGGACACCAAGGACGATCTAAAAAAACCCAACACAGATGCACCACAATCCTCGGGAAGTAGGTAATCCAATATCACCATGGAGAATAATGAAATCCAGCCAAGAAGGTGATTGAAGAAACTCTAGCATGATATAAAGATGAGATTCTACTTTTATGGGACAAGTAATTTTGAACCACTTTAATGTCGGATCCTGGTTTCCATTACAGTTGGGAGGTTACACACAATTGGATTAATTATTATTTAATAATTGCAATCGGTGTGGTTTTATAATGGTTGTGTGTTAAACCATTTCTTTTAAATGGAGGAAAAACACGCAATGGGGGTGGAAATGGTAGGTACGGGGAAAGGGTGTGACACTGAAGAAAAACCACACGTTTTGGTAAGTTTAAGGTTTCCCCAACTTTTGTGGGATTTTATATATTATTTATGGGATTTACATGGATTTGAAAGCGTCATTAAACCATATTTATGTTAAAATATATGTTGTTGGAGCAGAAAAAGTTGTAAACTAGAAAAGGAGATGAAGACCGCTCGGTGAGGACATGGTGTCACCGTCACCGTGCCACCCTCACGGTGCCACCCTCACGGTGCCACCATCACGGTGCCACCGTGACCAGTTTGAGACCGTCACAGTGCCACTGTGATCAGTGCCACCATCATGGTGTCACCATGACCAGTGCCACTATCATGGGTCCACCATAACCAGTGCCACCGTTTCGGTGGAGCCGTGTTTTTGAAAATTAATGGACCTGGTTAGTCTGGGACATTACATATATGGTATGATATGTCATTCTATAAAATTTTGGGATGGATATGGTGAATATGAGATCATAGAATTAGAACTTATTGTATAGAAAATGGAAAATTTATTAACAATTCTGGCCCACAATAAATTTTCTCAATGTTGGAAAAACATTTATGCCTATATATAAGGAAAGAATATGAAATTCCACATTAGAGATAATGTTTTCTTGAAAGAATGTCCATGTATGGATTATTTTGTTTTTATAAAAATAATATTCTGAGTCCTAGTTACATCAGATCCATTGAAATTTATGACATAATTTGATATATTTCATATTGATTGGAAATGCTGTAAAATCACCAAAAAGAATATGATGTGTTCTATATATCATTATTGTCGATGAAAATTATAGTCCCAATGTATGTTCCTACCTCACAATAAATATAATGAGAAACAAATATTTCTTACTATGAACAACACATCCATATTCATGATAGAGTAGATTCAGTATTAAGGATTTGGATGACTCTTCTGGTAAAGGTTCTTTGGATAAATACTAAAATAGATGAAGAAACATGGGTATCGGGGGATGCTATGAAGAAGAACTAACTTTATATATTTATAATTAAATATACAAGAGATTTGAAGGACGAACGTTTTCATGGAAGGATGAATCTAATACCTCAAAAAATTACCATTCTTTTCTTTTAGAAAAACATATATTTCATTATTATATAATAATTTATAATAGATGAGGTGTAAAAAATGTTATTCTATATTAATGTATTATTAAATAATGACCGTTATAACCTTGAAATTAAATTATATTTCTCTTAATATTATTATTTAACCTTTTAATAAAATTGGTATAGATTTATTAATAATAAGCTAATAATCATTTGAATGTAATAGAAATGTTTTCTAAAAAACAATATTTTATTAAAATGAATACTCTAACTTCACGAAAAAAAAGTAATTTATTTTCAACCACTTCTAAAAACTATATTTGAAGAAAATAAATTTTTGTTTTCAAATTATTATAAAAAATTTACATTGGTGGAATTTTTTGGGGATTTTTCAGAAATGTTTCAGTTTTTTATGAAAATTGTAAAATACTATATTTTACAAGAAAACAGATTTTTCATTCAAATATTTATAATGATAAATTATATTATTAAATGTTTTAATACTAAAATTATATATATTTTATATCTATTAATCCTATTTATGTCATTTGAATTATTTCCCTATATAATTTTGTTTTAAAAACATTGTAAATTTGTGAACATTTTCTCTTTGAAAACCCTATTTCTTATCTTATCTAAGAGATTAATTTGAAAGAGATTTTCCAATTTATAGAATTAAATTTGTAAAAATTGATTCAATATATGAATTAGTATAATTTATAATAACTAACAATATCATGTAAATTTAGTAACAAAATAATTAGTGAATGTAGTATAATTTACTTACTACATTTAAAGTAAAAAATTTATTTATCTGTTGTTTAACTGATGGGATAAAGGTTAATATATGCTAAAGTGAGTAAAATATATATTTTCTCCCTATATTAACATTATTTATTCTTTTACAAAAAATTTTACATTATTTGATCCATTTTAACTACAACAAACATGGTTATATTTCTTTATATTGAAAAAATTTCAAGTGTGTTACTCACCTCACTTATAAAATGTCACCCCAATCATCTCTTATTAAGAAAAATAAATTTTCTTTCTGAAAATGAAAATAGATATTAATAACATAAATTTGAACTCACATAAAATAATACTTATTTTTTTACATAAACCAAACATAGGAAGTATCCGGTTAAAACCTAAGGAAGGTACCTGAAGAAGAGATGATACTCTTAAAGGTGAATTTTTATTTTATGTCATCGTCAAAATAATTAAATTATTTTTAAACAATGCTGATATAATACAATATTTTTTTTTAAAAACAATGAATTCTTTTCGTCATTATGTAGTTTACCTAAAACCATATCCACTTCCATCATATTTGTTATGAAATATTAATTCTTGGGTACAGTGGATATACTCATTATGAACTGATGCCATTTTCATCATTAAATCCTTTAATGGTTAGATATGAAGAGTAATGTAAATTAAATATTTGATATATATATATATATTGAGTTATTATATTATATATACCTTTTAAATTTAGATTCTATATAGGATACATTATCATCACTCGTGTGTACAACGGTCTTCCACAAAGACAAGTGATGTGATTCACAATTGACAAATGTATAAGATGGGGTGTAATAGTGATAGTTTTAATAAATATTATGATATAAATGAACTAATTATTTTATTAATGATATATTTATCAATATTAAATTATAATATATGATTTTCATTCTTGCACTCAAATATGAGAAAATCATTTGTGTATATCTGGACTATTGCCTTGATGAAGCGATGTGAATGTCTTTTAATAGATGAACCACATGTATGTTTTTTAAAAGTATATTTAATGAGATAATTTAATATATATATATATATTATATAATGATCATTCTATAGAGGTAAAATATGAATTATTTTTTTTCCATTATGATCATTGTAAAATTGAACCATTACACTTGAGTAAAAACAACACACTCTAACCACGAGTGTAATGAAGATAATTTCTTAAAAATGATCCATGATTAGTCTTAAAATTATAATTAATTTTTAAATATGATAATTTTTTCCTGGTTATTTTAATAGGTATTATAATAATCCATATAATATACCCATGAATCAGATCATTATTGAAATAAAATGAATAATAAAACCATGAAATCAACCCCCATAAAATCAAAATAATCAAATGTTACAAATGAATGGTTGATAAGATGTTATAAGAGGATCATACATGATATTATAAATATTAATATTGATCATTTATAATTTCATAAAATGTGAAATTAAATTTATTAGGTGTTATATTTTCACTCAATTTCCATTCATTGGGGTATATTTCATTGTTATGCACCTAATTTCTTTTTTATAGTTCATATGCTTCCACTTTAAAGAGTAATATAATTATTACATATTAGTTCATGGTATTTAATTTTACAAGTGGAATTATTTCAGCCCCATGTATTCAAATTTAAAATTACATAATGGTAAAAGTTATCATAAAATGTCACTAACTTTTGTGATTGTTAACATTAACATGAAACAATCGCATTCATGTATAATTTTGTATAAGAAATTAGATTTTATATAAATATAAATACTCTTTTATCATGGATGTTATTATTAAAAATAATTTATAAAATTGGTATTTATAGTTTATACATTTAATTTGATTTTATTAAATGTGAGAATATTGATAAATCCATATCTTTTACCCGATAAAGATATTTAAAGGTACAAAACATTATTCAATAACTAAATATATAATTTGATATAAGTGGAATTACTCTCAAATTTAAGAATGGGTTGGGTTTGGTTTCAGATTTCCCCTGGTTTTATAGATAGGTCTCCTGAGACAAACCTGTTTTCCAATCAAATGGGTTTTCCCTAGTAATTATAAACATTTTTAAGTATAAATCTTTATTGTAGAGGTATTATGTGCCTGACACATGATGTCTAATAATTAGGATTTTATTTTGTTGAGATTTTAGTTTGTATTATTATCCTTGATATTTTCCCAACGGTATTATATTTGGAAGAATTTCCTTCTTTGTTACATATTAAATGAAATGTGTTTTCAGTTATTTACTTATCTATATTTATTATCCAATATCATATCATGATATTTATGTTATTTAAGAGGAGTTTCATTTTAGTTTTTTAAAATTCCATCTTGATTATTATTATTGATTCATGATAGATTCTATTATACTTAAAACATAGTATGTTTTTTCTATCAACCATATTTTGGTTGAATTCTATACTATATTAAGAAGAAATCTTTTATTGTGTTTTCATGGTTGCATTTCATTTTATTTTATTTTTGTATTATCGTTAATTTTTTATTACCATTGTAAAATGTCTATAATTTATTTATATGGTTCTATAAAACAAAAAAACTAATTGGTCTATTATTATTTGACATTTTTTTTGTTATATTATAATAAAGAATACACTGACTCTTGGATATGAGATTTATGGACCTAAATATGTAATAAAATGATATTATCATATTTTTGATATGTATGATATTTTAATAAAACTAATTAATGATTTATCCTCATTCCAAAAATTTTATATTTAAAAAATTTAAAAAATAAAAATAAAATCTTCATTCAAAAATACAACTTGATAAATTTTCAATTGGAAATCAAATGGAGTAAAACTAAAAGACAAAATTCTAATTCCGGAATGATACACATGGTTAGAAATATTTTATAAATTTTCATAATATAATTTAAAAAACACCTATTGAATATAAAATACAAAAAATTATTTAAAAAAATTATTTCATTGAATTCCCATCTTCTATAAATATCCCAGGGTAAAATATTATTATGATACCATGAATAAACCAGTCTCATTAAATGTTGTTATAACAAATTTTATGATCAAAGAAAATCAAGATAAATCAATTTATATCATTAAAATACCATGGATTCTTCTTTGGTAACTGTGGTACGACCTCGTCCATGTAGGTGGGAATGATGGGTGTGCTTCACATTGTAGACTTCATCAGGAAAAAGGGATAGAACCACATATGGATTGAAAGCGACTCATCCACTATTGTTCATTCTATTTGGAATGGGGAATTACATCTAGCCTGGACTGTCACTAATCTCTGGATGAGATGCATGGCCTCTCTCATTGAGATCAACTACATTTTAACACACCCAATTCGGGATGAAAACAATGTTTATGACAGTCTGGCTAATATGGGTAGTATCTCGGATATCACTTTTTATGAGGATATGCCTGTTGAGCTTCTTCCTCTTTATGAAATATATTGTCAAAAAGTCCCTTACTTCAGAACCATGTAACCCCCATTTCTCATTTTATTAATTAATTGTGTCTTGGCCCTTGATTGAGACACCACCTATTTCAAAAAAAAATATTATAATTCCAAAATCAAATAGTTGTTCAAACCAAGAAATTCCCTATTAAAAAAAATTCAAAAAATCTGTATCCCTCATTGAGTCAGAACCATTCCACTAGTAATTTTGAAGACATATTGAAGTCATAATTATTACAAATATATTTTTAATTGAAAAAATCCATGAAACATATCAAATTATCCCTTAATGTTTTTTTTAAAATGATTCGAATATATTTATATGTCACATTATTTAAGAACAAATCTGTTTGATCAGTTGAAATCACTCAATCACTAAATGGGAATTGTTATTTCATATAAACTAAAACACTTATTTTGATGATCAATAACTACTCTAATATCTATCATGAAGTAATGGAGTACAAAGAAATACAAGGTAAAATGTGACACAAAATATGTAATGTTTCTTGAGTCTATATCTATTTTCACTAAAAAATAGTGTTAAAAAACCAATGAATCGCATCTGTCTATTTCAAGAGAAACAGTTGAACCAATTGATTCATTTGCATTGAAATTCACCAAGACTGATCCAACACCTTTATGAGGAAAAAGTCCCATAAAAATACATCAAATTACATTAAGTAAATAGGATTGATAGATGAAAATTGAAGCATTTTAGCTCATGAAACATCATATTTATCATATCCCACAATTCCATTAGATCAATATCCATAGACTCTTATATGGATAAAAAATATGAGACGTTCCTCTCTCAATCATAGTAATGTTTTGAAAACTATTCAAGACATCATTCTAGAAAAAAATTCAAATAAAAAACATCTCATGTAGGCTTATACTTCCAAAAATAGGACACAACCTCAAACAACCCCCCATATTCCATGAACATATCATATAATAACCTATGTTCTTACCATAATAATGAGACCAACCATTAAATGAGTTAATGAATAAATATAATTAATTCACCTACTATATGTTCACTCATATAAACTTCATACACATGATTCAAAAAAAGTCCTTTAATCTATTATCTCTTACCATTAGATTTGGATTAGGTAAGATTATTTTAAACCCATATCATATAAATTATAAATTGTAGAATAATTTAGTTTAGGAAATTTGTAATTATTATTCAATTACTTTTAATAATAACTTTCATGATGAAATTTTTCATATAGTTTGACCTTAACATGATAATCTAAACTTCCAACGAAAGGATGAATTGTGAAACTCAAACTATGTAGCTTTTTAATCATATCCCTTGGATCTATATAATAACTCTATGATGTTCAATATTATAATATAATACTTTTAATCTACCCCATGATATAATGTACCCCTTAAACCATTTTACTTTAGGTTTGGGAATCATGCCTCCGAAATTTCATATATACGAGGCATTATCCCACAAATTTTCCACAACAGAATAGAAAGCCTCAGTTTCCCCACTTGAATTTAAACCATGTATAGTGTAGAATTAATTTAGACAATGAGGGTCCCCACAAAATATTAAACCACTATAAACCATACTCAATATTATACAATGAGTGAACCCACTACATTCTAAATAGTTATTCTCCACTTTAGCCTATAATCCATGAGATTTCCCACTTGAAGCAAAATATTATGCATCTCTACTATAATATAAACCTCCACATACCTAAAGGACATTAAACCATTGTGATCCCCAATATCTATAAACTATATTCATCACTTCTTGAGTCTAAACCATGTGCACTGTTCTTGTTTTCTTCAAAACAATGTCTGAAATCTCAAACATTTCATTAAGTCTGTAGGGTTAAGAATAATTTATCGTTTGAGCAGAAGATTCCCTAATTTTATTAAATGTGAATGTAACAACCTAGTAAATTATTTAAAAATAATTTTTTATTTATTTATTATATATTAATTAAATTATAAAATATGATCTTTAATGTTCATGATAAATCTAATTTTATGGTAAAAAAATTATTTTTCTAAAAAGGAGTTTTACTACCTTTTGATGGTTAACCCATTTTAAATGAAGTTTTTGAAACATTTATAAGTTATATTTGACAAAATATACATCTTTTTTTGGAATCGAGTGGTTAAAATTTACTCCGGATTATGTTTTGGTATTTTGGGAGAAGTTTTATTTTTCGATGAATAGTGAAAAATAATGCACTGTAGTTAAATAACTGAATTTTCTTTAAATTAATTATTTCAAAATATATTTATTTTAAAAGTAATAATATTCCAATAATAAATTTATTAATAATATTTACTTCATATGAATAATTTTTATATTTAAATTTGATAATAAAACTTATTGATTTTTTGAATGTCTCTTTTACCTGCCTTCTCATCACACATGCACGATTTTTTTAAACATAATTTTCAATGTTTGTGAATTAAATTTTCAATATAAAACAGACATGGATGTAATATTTATTAAAAATGTAGTACAATGGGATCAAAATAATTTTTTGTGAATAGTTACTTTTGTATTTTATTTACCACGATTAAAGGTGGATAAAGTAATTATATGTAAAAAAATATTATAATAAAAAATTACCCCATCACTAGTCCTAATTTAATTTGATTAGTGGTTTTCGACCAAAAAATACCTCATGCATAAATTATTAATTTTTTATGCCATATGTGTAAGAAAATGATATATATTAAATTTTATTTTTAAATATTTTTAAAAACTAATTTTCATATTTTTAATAATTTAATCTATATTAATATGGGGTTATTTAAGTGATATATTCTACTATAAATAATAATTATTAATATAAAAATGATATCTACGTTATTATATATCATTTATCAATTTTTACGTAATATAATTAAATTTAATTATCACCCTATGTTGATGGATTAATATATTTATTAAAGGAAGAAGCAAATAATTGGTATTAATAAGATTAAAATAAATATAAATTGATGTATTTGTTGTCATAAAAGAATTTTATGGATTAATTTTACATGTTATTGAAAAATAAGATTATTTTTTTCTAAGGAAAAAACTTATTATTGTTTTTTAAAAAGTCAAGTAATTAATATTTTCAAATTTGAAAGAATATATAATGTAAAATATAAAATATTTAATTTCATGATATAAAATTTTTAAAAATATTTTATTCTTCCAACTAGCTTATTTGAGTCTAATAATGTCATTAATATCTCATTAACTATTCTTTTAATTATTTATGGTAATTATTTTTAACATGTAAATTGCAAATTACTTTTTAAAATAGTAAGGATTAAAATGGGTATAATATAATGATAAGGATTAATGAATACCCAAAACATATATAATTTATATTGAATGAATTTATTTTTAGTCATCCTCATCCGATAATTTAACTAAATCAACTTTAATCAATTTTTAATAGAAAATTAATTTATATTAATTTAATATTTTTATCAAGTAAAATAGTCTAGCTCTCATATCCTATAGAAAATAAATGTTCATCTATATTTTATGAAATTAAAAAACATTTACGTTTTGAAAATATATCCATAAACCCCATACTAGTATCCCTTACATCATTCAAAAGAATTATATTTGGAATAAAAAAATTCTTACAGTTTTTAATGTTTTTAAAATGGTGATCATCCGATGGAAAGTTATTGTTTTTATTTATGTGTTTCTATTTTATTTATTCTTACACTTACATAAAATATACTGCAAAAATGATGGGATAAAAACTCAAGTATCTCTAATATAATAAGATTCTTTTACTTTAACATGATAAAAACACAATTCTTCACTTCTATCAAATGCAAATGGAATTAATCATTCATGCGTACGTGTGAACTATCACCTCGATGAATCGAGATTGTTTGTTTTCGAAAACTGTCTCTCAAGATTGGTTATAAAGGTGAAATAAGAATTCATATGTGATTTTAAGGACATATTAATCATTATAATAGAACAAAATACCAATTATGTTATTAATTTCCATGCACATAAAAATGATAACATCGTTCATGCGTACATGTCAACTATCACCTCCTCGGAGAAATGTGATTAGTTTTTATTCAACATATCACTTTTATGATATATATATATATATATATGTATATTGAAATTATTAATATGAAATTAAATATGATATTTTAATTATAGAAAATATATTAATTATTTAAATATTTTCAAAATTATCAATGAAAAATGAAAACATTAAACAAATGTATGTACGACCTACAATCTCGATGATTATGACATAGTACATTTTTCATAACCCTTGTTAATGGATTCATTATATTTATAGAGATTAATTAATTATGACAACATGGTCAATTTATATTATACAATGATATTTTTTTAAATCGTGTATTTAATATTGATAAAAATATGATGTGAACGAAAATTGGTATGTAATTGTCATAACATTATAAATATGACATATAAAGGAAATAATAAACATGAAAATGATTCTATATAATGTTCAAATTAACCTAATTTTATTAGTCAGGAATATAATTAATAAATGAGATGAATCAAATGCAGGTTAAGGGACCTCGTCTCAGACTCCTTTCCTTGAGGCATATTTGTTATTTTATACAACGCCTTCCTTTATATGGTGTAAAATCAGACACATTGAGTTTTAATTTCATTCAAAGGTCTGGAAAAGTATTATTTTATATGAACTGTTTTATAAAATGTTTGATGGAATGTTTTTAACATATACAGGAAAACAACTTCCCCACGATCGTAAATTCTATTTGATATTTTTTGTCCTCTACAATACTTAATATTTTTATATGAAAAAATATCACATATTCCAATTTCAATGTATTTTAAAATTGAATATTGTTTTTTTGATGGATTGGTTATTTCGATATATTGAAATGATTTCATGTGATATAAAAATAAATTTAATGAGTCAAATGTTGATAGTTTCAATCTTTTATGTGTTATGATTATGTAATGGTACATGGAAATTTGATGGGCGGTTACATGAAAATCCAAAGATGGGTGGTTCCATGATTAAAAAATAATGGGTGGTTTTGTTATTATCTTCAATTCATTCGGTATGGAAGTAGTTTATATGACCATTAAAATTATAAGAAGGGTAGTTATGAAATTTACCTCATCGATATTCCATTTATCTATGATTATTCCTATAGATACATTTATATTTAATATATTATGTCGATGGGATTTATGGTAAAATCAAGATTATTGAAAATATTTTTAATGATATTATATTAATTGAATTTTTTTTCTTTTTATTAAGTTTGAATTGTATCAATTTATAGTAAAGTATTCACTGGTTTACATGTTTTAAAAAAACTATTAGATTTACTTTTTTATGTATCATTTATTGATATTTTTATGCCCATCCCATTATTGTAAAAAAGTTTAACATGATTTAATTAAGAATAAATTCATGTATGGAATCATGGATAAGGTAAGATGATTAATCATCTAAATAAAACATGTTTAATTTTAAAATATTTTTTATGAAAAAAAAGGATACAATTGAATGTGACTTGTTGGAATTTGTATTATTTAGTAATGCAATAGTTATATAATATATTTCTAATCCTACAAATATGAAAAGACCCCAAATGTAAAATAATGTAATAATTAAGAATTAATCCAATATTATGTGATATTTAAGGATGGTTCATTATAGTTATTATAAGAGGACATTTATGATAAATTTATAGGAAAGAGTAGTATTAATAACTTACCTTTTTAAGGAGAATACATATGGTCATGTTAAAATGTTATATAATTTATAGATTACCATGTTTCTTTGTCTAATATATGACTTTTTAAAATGGATTTCTTTAGATGAAATAGGAATGCATTGATGAGAAGAAACCAATAAGAAAAACCATTCCAATCATTATCCTCTGATATCCAGAATCAAAACTGGATACTTTGTTGTATTGATATATCAGTAGACTTATGTGATAAATTATGGTAGTTTCTATGTACGATATTAACCCAATCAACCACATAAGAATATTTCGGTAGAGGATCATTTCATGACATGATTTCCCCATCCATTTAAAGGATCATATAACCACGTACTATATTAATGGTGGATTAAGGAACAATGTAATGGGTTGTCCAGACAATCGAATGTTTATTATTCCTGGTTATAAATTTGAAGGTGAAGTTGATTAGTGGAGGTCTATTGTTAAAAATATCAGAGGAATTGAATATATTGATTCCATAGAATGGGATGACTTTAAAAATAACTTCCTTGGGAGATACTTTCCTAATGTTGTACAACTTATGATAAAAAATAAATTCATGGAATTGAGTCAAAAAATGAAGATTCATTGGCTTTGTATGAAAAAACATTCACTCATATAGCAAGGTACGTCCAAAATTTAATTCAAGATATTAATAGTTAGATAAATCAGTTTTACACAAGATTGAAATCAAGATATCGAAGGCACTTATCCTCTAATGTGTTCTAAATTTGTGAGAAACATTTAATTTTGGGTAAGAAGGTATAAATTTAGTTGCAAGATGATCATGTATCTCATTGGAAAATTTAAAAGAAGGGGTCTATTTAGTAGGCAGTTGGAAATCATTAATCAACTCTGTTTGGAGGTAAGAAAACTAAATTTCCATATTGTGAGAAGTGTGGATAAAATAATCATGGAGAATGTATCTCAATGACTAGGATGTTCTTCTAATGTGCAAGACTATTCATATTTCTCATGATGGAATTGGAGATGATTCGGCATGCAATGAAAATCTAGAAGTAAGCTCTATTAGTTATAATGATTTTGTTACTTATGAAAATGTGTGTCCAAAGTTGATTACGCATGGTGAAGAATAGGAAGATCGAAATCATAAGGGAAATGAAAAATCTTCTTCTATTACTACGGTTGATGTGGGACCACCAAATGAAGTGGAGAAATGTATGTTAGAGGGTTTTGAAAAATATTTAAATACTCTATTTGACTATAGATCATAAAATTATTTCATTTCTGAGACCATTGCATATAAATTGAAAATATCACCTCATGAATTTGATATGTAAGTTTTGGTAAAAAATCAAGGTGGATGTATTTATTCATCCCAGATTTAAAGGAATATTCACACGATTAATGGCAGGATTGACTTTCCTGTATATCTTTTTGAACATTCCCTACTAGAGTTTGATAACATTTAGGTGTGTACTGGTTTTAATTTTATCATGCTAAAATATAATGAAAAGGAAAGAATGATTTGTTAAATAATTTCATACCTTTGATAATATACCATGAAGTTGAGCGAGTTATTAAAATATGGCAGTGAAATTTATATACCTATTATTGAAAATAAATAAACAGTTTAAATTATTGGCATCCTATTAGTTATTGAATTATTGGATTTTTTTAATGAATTTCTGTATTTTGATCCTAATTGAGAATGTGAATTAGATATTTCTCTAATTAATGATACTAAACCAATTTCTTAATCCCCTTATCTAAGGGATCATGTATATTTGGTATAAATTAAGAAATAGTTGTATAAATTACATGATACAGATTTCATTTGACATAGAACATCACAATGGGGTGCTCCTTTTATTTGTGTTAATGAAATATGCTTCAATGAAACCTTGTTTTGAATAAATAGAATTAAATAATAATCACCATTAATAACAATTTTACTTTTCCACATATCGATTATTTGTTTGATCTGCTCTAGAGAGCTCAGTAAATTTTTATGATTGATCTAAGTTCTAGGTACCATTAACCGAAGGTGAAACAGTATAAGATTCCAATGACAGCGTCCTAAAAAACATATAGGAATTATGAGATTCTATTTAGTCCCTTTTTTTATCTAATTAACATATTTTATTTTTTAATCTCATGAATATTTACTTTCATTAGTTTTTCTATCAATTTTTGGTTGTGTTTATGATTTTATTTTGTTAAATTCTAAAATATAAGAAGAATAAGAAAATAACATAAGGATTATTTTGTAATAATTAAAAATAATCTATATTTAATTTATAGTAGGAGTTAATTTTTTTGAAAAAAATTTAATTACATTTTGATATTGTTTGTAAATATGGAAACACATATTAACCTTAAAAAACAAATGTTTTTTAAGACTGGCTAAGACATACCAATGTCACATATATTAATATTTTCCTTGGATTATCTAGTTATTAATGATGGGTTGTTGAAAAAGTTTATTGGTTATCTATCCAACTATCTATGATAACATATAATTGATTTAAGTTCATCTCAATAAAATAACAAGATTACTGTTTTTAGGAACTAAAAAGAAAATTGGAAAATGCATCAGATTTGGCCGTACCTTTTAGGAATTTTAAATTTGTTATCTATAGTGATTCTTCACTAAAAGGACTCAAGTGATTCCTAATGAATAATTGATAAGGTAATTTTTTATTCTTCATTATAGATGAAGTAAAATGAGTTAAATAACACTTCCCATGAATTTGAATTGGTTTAATTTTTCACTAAAAAATTGGAGGCATCATTTATAATTTGTAATGTGTGAGATTTATACTGATCACAAAATATTGAATTATATATTAACTAAGAATGAATAGATCATGAGAAAAAAGAGATGGATGTAAATGATTAATGTTTCTGATTCCATGATTCATTTCCATCTTGGATATGAAAACAAAGTGGACAATCTTTGAGTTATAAAAGTAATTGTAAATTTACCTTGTTATATTTTGAATTTGATGATTTGGTTATAGAATTGATATTTTTGGTGTTGGTAGTCATTGGATTATGAAACTACACTATTATAACTTGGGAATTAGTAAAACCATATCTATTAGACTGAATTATGAATGTACAGAAGGAAAATAATGATTTATATGAAAATATAGGATTGGTTCAGAAGGGTATGCTACCTTAATTTAACATTGATAAAGATTATGTTTTCATATTTTGGAGGAGATTATTTGTGCTTTTAGAATAAATTTTGAGGAAATCATTCTTAAATGAAACTCACAATTATTATTTTTCAGTACATCCATGAAACAATTAGATGTACAGTGACCTTCGGGAGTATTATTGGAGGGATGGAATGAGAAGATATTTTACTAATTTTACTAGATAATGGTTCAATTTTCAATAGTTTTAGAAGTGTTATAGTTACTGTAAGAGATTCATCAACAGTTTTCAGCTATAGAATTGGTCAAGGGAAATATATCCCTTAAACTTGTTTGAAATTACCAATGACATATCTTGGTAATAATTCAATCATGGTTATTGTGGATTGATTGTCCAAATCATATCATTGTCATCCTATTAGAGATACTCTATCTCTAGATCACTTTCGCCAATGTATATTAAATAGATATTGTTTTTACATGGTTTTACCCCTCTCTATTATATGTGATTTTGATACCCAGATCACATTTACTTTTTGGAAAGGCATTCAGAGGTTGTTGGGTTCTATATTAAATTTCAAAATCGCATTTAATCCACAATCAGATGGGTAGACAGAATGAACAATCCAGTCATTGGAAGATATGCTATGTGTGTTTTCAATATATTATTATGGATGTTGGGATCAAACTCATTCTTTTATTTCATTTTTTTAATAATATTTTTCATTCCACTATACATATTGCACGATTTGAGGAATTTTATTGGAATTAGTGTCGAACACCTTTTCATTGGATGAAGTAGTCAAAAGTTTGTTGATTGGAACAAAATTGGTAGAATAAATGGAAGAGAAAGATCATTTTATTCAGATACATTTGAGGATATCCATAAGTATTAAAATCATTTATACAGATAACCATATATAGGATGTTTCTTTAATGGTTGTTGATCATGTAATTCTCACATTTTTACCATGGAAAAGTGTGACTCACTTTGGTAATAAAGGGAATCTGAGTAAATGGTTCATTAAAACCTTTGAAATACTAAAGAAATTAAATTAGTTTTCTACAGAAAGGATTTAGCCCCATTTTTATCTTAGGTAAAAAATATTTTTCACGTTTCAATTTTTAGATGTTTATATCGGATCCATCTCAAGTTTTGAGTCCAGATATAGTTCAGTTGGAAGAGAATATTTTATATGAGGAATATCTAGGTCATGTTCATTAATGCATAGACAATGTATTTCCAAATAATATTATTCATTTTGTAAAGGGTTTATGAAAAACCCATATAGATGATGAGGCAAAATGGGAATCTAAAAATTAAATGAAGGAAAACCCCTACTCGTTTTCCATGTGAATAAAATTGTGAGGATTCAATTTATAAAATGGGGAAGTATGTATCAAACTAGGTAATGATAACATTATTATATTTCATTTATAAATTAGATAGTAATTAAAATATACTATATGTTCAATAACATATATGATAAATATAGTTTTAGGTTTAAAAACATTGTTTACAAAAATAGGTTTACCACCATTTGTTGGTGATACTATTTTAAATCATTTTTTCAAAACACTTAAAAGTTCCATTTCAGAAAATATAAATCTTCTATCTAATACATAAATCAAATTTTTCTTTTGTTGAAATTTTGGGATTTTTCTATAAATTTTTTATTTCTGAGGAATAGTAAAAAATACCGCATTGTAGTTAATCATCAGATTTTCATGTAGATAACGATTATACATTAAACAGATTTATACTGTAATAATATATCAACAATAAATGTATTAATAATATTGATGACATTGCAATAAATGTTATATTTAAAATAAATAAAAAAACTTATGGATAATTTGGATGTCACATTTACCCACCTTCTCGCCACACCTGTGGGATTAATGTCAAAGATAATTTAACCACTTCTATGAATTCAATTTTCAAAAATATATAGACATGGATGTAATGTGTATGAAAGATTTTTTTCAATATGATTAAGATAATTTCTATTTAATTGTTACTTCAGAACATTATTTACCACAGTTAATGGTAAATGGGGTAATTATAGGTAAAAAATATTGTAATAAAACTAAATACACTAACACATGTCCAAATTTAATATGATGGATGGATTTAAACCAAAATAAATAATAGGATGAAATTAAAACTTTTTAGTCCACTTGGGTATGAAAAAACATTTATTGTTTTTTATTTAAAGATATATTAAAAATTTCTAACCCATAATTTTAATAAGTAAAACAATTTTAATACGGTTTTTAATAAATTATATCTTTTACTATAAATAGTCTATAGAAAAGATAAATTATTATATACATCCATATAATTTAAATATAATTTTTATATGTTAGAAAAAAAATTATTTATGCAAAAAAGTTGATATAGTAGTATATTTATTAAATAATGAATTAAATATAAGAAATTAATAACATTATAATAAATTAAAATAGAAAAATTATATTAAATAAATGATTTTTTATGAGATTAAGAATTTTTTATATTATAAGTATTTTTTAGATGAATCGTGTTAATATGAGTTTTTTAAAAATCTTGCAATGAAAAGCGTCAAAATTGACATAATTCATAACATAAAATATAAAATATATAATAGAATAACATTATATTTATATAAATATACGATTTTTCCAAAATGTGTATATATCTCAATAAATTTTATTAATGGCTTATAAAATAGTCTTTTACGGTTTTTTATAAATATATTAACTCTCAAATTTTAAATTACATAATAAAACAGTATGAGTTAAAAGGGTTAAAACCTAATGATAAGTATTAATGAATATCTGAAACATATATAAATTTTTATTAGATGAATTTATATACAAACATACTCATCCTATATTCTAAATAAATTACTTTGGACCTATTTATAATAGAAAATGTCTTTTTATTAATTTAATATTTTTAATAATTCCAAGTGTTCCCCTCCCCATTCCTATAAATATGTACTTTTCTACAATATTCCAAACCCTTTAAAATAGTATTATTTGAACAATATAAACACAAAAACATTCCTAGAATCCATAAAAAAAATTTAAGGCTTATTTTAGCCATAAATTTTATTTTAGAGTTGATAATGTGTTCATAAATGCGAACATCTGACAGAATGTTTATGTTTTTATTTATGTGTTTCTAATTTATTTCCTATTTAAAATATTTAAATTATCCTCCAAACATGATGAGTAAATAACTATATATTCATAAATATACATATATTTAATTATGTTAATATTATCCCCAAAATTTGTCACCACTTCCATCAAATGGGAAAGTAATTAATCATTTATGTGTATGTGTGAACTATCTCATCCAAAAAATGATATTATTTATTTTCTATAACCAAATCTTCTGAATTGTTATAATGATGTAATTAAAATTAAAATTTGATATTAATGACATATAAATCATTATAATATAATAAAATACCTATTAGGTTCTAACTCTCTATGATCATAAAAATGATAACATCGTTCGTTTGTATGTGTTAACTATTGCGTCGATGAAACATTGTGATTAATTTCTATTGACTACATAACATGTATGATATATATAAGTATATTTATTTGATTAACATTATATTATTTATTATACGATAATTATGTAATTTTATAATAATAATTACCTTTTTTCTGTAATAATTAATGAAATACGAAAAAGCAACTCATGCATACAAATAGTTTACCATCTCCATGATTATAAAGTTGTTCATTTTTCATAACCATAATTAATGGTATTATTTTAATTTGTAATTATTTTATAAAAGCGATCATTAATTCATGGAAATTATTCTATAGATGATGTACTTCTGACTAAATGGGAAATTTACATCCTAACAAGTTCATTTTTGAACTTGAGTAACAAATATTTAACAAACATGCAATGTGAACCTAAATAATTGACTAAATATTATTCCATAAAAAATTATTGATGTGAAGGAATAAATAAAAATGAAAAATATTCTCAATAATTTATATATCAAACTATGTTAATAAACAATAAATATAAAGGATGTACGAGATGAATCAGACTTGAGGTAATGGACAATATCTCAGTCTCTATTCATTGATGCACATTTTGATTTTATACACCACCTTCTTTTATAAGTTGTAAAACCATTCCCCATGACTATAAATTTAATTCAAAGGACATCAATAGGAATATTTATATTTGAACCATTTCACAAATATTACAAAAGTATTTTTTATAATATTTTAGGCAACAAAAACTTCACTACCACCATAACCAGCATTCTATATTTGGCTTCCACTACCAGCCTTAATAGCATTAAAAGAAAAAGAGACAACTTATTCCCTTTTCTGTCTATTTTTATAATGAATATGGTTTTGAATTTTTTTTGATTGTTTTGATATCTTGAAATGATTTCCTGAGATTATAAATAATATTTTATGAGTGAAATTTTTATAATTCCAATATTTTATGTGTTATGTTAATTTAATGGAACACAGAAATTTGATGGGTGGTTACGTGAGATAATAATACAGCCGGTTCCATTACAGGCCAAGTATGGATGGTTACGTTATATCCTCCAATGCATTGGTTTTGGAGGTTTTTGATATGGTTATTCCATTAGTATGAGTGATATGTATGGTTGTTCACCGCATGGTTATTCCATTTAATTATGATTATGCCACAAGTAACCTTAATATTATATATATATATATATTCTATGGATTTTATTGGAATCTATTGATTAACCAAAAGGTAATTTGTAATATTATATTCATGGAATGTATTTAATACTTATTATTGGTTATATTTATTACTTTAGAAAAAATTATTCATGGGATTACAAGTATTCAAAATAAAAATAGTCTTCCTTATTTGTGTATCCATAACATTGTTTTTTACTCATTATATGTTTTGAAATGTTTTACACATGATTTATGTAATAATAGAGTAAACTATATGTTCATAGAAAAGATATAAATATTATACCTGAAAAGAAACAATGTTTCATTTTAAGAGTTTTTTTATGGAATAAATTGATATTTATGGATGTCACCAATTTCTATTTCTATTGGTTTGTTAGGAAAGAGGTATGTGGTAATTTTGTAATTTCTATAAACATTAAAAGATCGTCAATATAAAATAATATAAAATTCTCAAAATATATCAAGATTATGTAATATTTAAATCTTTTTCCATATAGTAATTCAAAAATACAACATCAATGTGTAACAATGACATAAATATATCTAATAATATTGTCTTAACAATGATATAAAAATAAAGAAAGTAAACAATCAATTTATACATGGTCATTTTAAATAATTTCTTAACGATAACTTTTTAAATCTTTGATATAGTTCCAATATATGAAACATGATTCTTAATGGGTGATTTTACCTCCCATCCTATTATCATATCTGAGAATCTATCATAAATTACCTGATAATGAAAGGAGATACATCTTAGGAAAAAGTTATCATGAGGAATGCATCATTTTAATTCTATACATATTGGTTCCCTAATGAAAGAGAATTGGATATAATTGTTCAACCTAATGTGATCACTTTTTCTTTATATAATGATTGGATAAAATAGTTGGTGTCACCAATATTTAATATCCTACCACAATTGGTATCAACTAAACTTCTAGAATTCGAACAACTGGGTTTGAAAAATTTGGTTCCATTGAAAATGTCAATATAAGTGGATTTATAAAGAACCCCATCAATTACACTATCAACATGGGATAATCATATGGGGTTATCCCATACACTTATTCATTTGGGTTGACTATTGTTTCACCCATTTATCAAGGTCACATTTCATACCATTCCTCGGTGGATATAGTAAAATTCACTGTATGGAGTTCCATGCTACATTAATGGAAATATTTTTAACTTCCCTAACCATTTAATGGAATAATATGGCATAGAGACTATGTAAGACTATTAGCGTACTTGACATTAGACATTTCATATGGAAATATCATCACTAATTAGTACTACTATATACATTATTATTGTTTCCCTTGAAAATATCGACAAAGCTTATCCTATTCTAAATAAGTAGGTGATGTATAGTATTCACCGAATGTAGATACCACCAATGATTCTCCAATGAGACATTACACCATCTATCATTTACATAAATACTAATAAAAATAGCTGATTAGAATTTATGATATGACCACTACAATTCAAGAACCCCACATCTAGAATATATAGAATCAGTGCATGGTTATCACGTTAAGAACTACGTAGTATGATAAAGTCATTATTTAGTCTATACTATTCTATGATAAATGATATCCATCATGTAAGTATCCAACTATAAATTCATTCATTGGGGATTCCCACTTGGCTATATATTCTCTCTCATATATCCCCACACCCCATGTTATCCTGAATACCATGATAAGGTTGTTCTCTGTTATACTTTTATAAGGGTCATATCATCAAACTAGGAATTTTGGGTTGAATATACAATCCATTAATATGATAAAAAAAATAACACAGTAATTACTCCAGGGATAAATAATCATATCACCATATTTTTTATCCCTTGTGTAAAGTACATAACATCCATTATAATAGACTACACCATGATGACAATAACTATACACAAGGAAAGAAAACCATTACCATAGGGAAGATCATTCTTGGATAAATCCATTTACAATTATAAATGATGATCTTTTGTAATATATAGTGTTTTATTTTTTACATTTTAGTACATAATGTTACATAGCGTGTGAAAGAGATGGTTTTAACTCCACTGTACAGACCTATGAATACATCAATTTTTTTGTTAAGATATCATTTCATGAAACAAAAGTTCTCATGGTTTCAAGGAAGCTTCTCATGATAATATGTATAGATGATTCATTTTTTATTTCATGGATAAATAATGAATCAATCCAATATTTCACTTATATTTAATCCCAAGTCCACTATAATGGTGGTCGGAGAGGAATCCAAATATTGGACAACATTATTAGATGAATAATAACATATAAAGGATATATATATACCT